>CM042072.1:9075224-10275224 GCA_023512825.1 Liposcelis brunnea | reverse complement strand
CCAGAAAGTTTAAAATATATATTTTATAGCTGGTTAGGGGGGAAAATTTGTTGGAAATAAGGTTTTTGAGCTACAATCGAATTACTTTAAGAGTTTAACAAGGGAGTATAATGGTCAAAAAGCAGGAGAGTTTATGCGGTCTGCTGTTCGCAATAGTTCGCTAGATATATTCAATCGCTTTGTCTAAAATCAAACTAATTAATTTTCATTAAACTCTGTTTTTACCTTTTTATATAAAAAATTTTTAAAAAACAAACTTTTTTCGCACTTTATTATTTTAAAGGATGAGAAACGTTTACCCAAAGGATTTCAAGGGAAAAAGAGAGAGAAGAAAATGGCTTTTACCGAATTACTCTATCACGAGCTATTATATTATATTATAATGGAAACATCAAAAAAGACATTTTGACCAAAACCAACTTTATTTTATAATGAAATGACTGTCATGAATTTCATGAATAATATTATAACATCAAAGAGGGATATTCCAGACCTTTGTTAAGAGCTGTTCCAGATATTCCACATGTTCGCTGAATTGCATATTACGACCAATTTAATCTTGTTTACTTTATCTACCAGGATTTATACAAAATATTATATCCTCCGATTTGGTACATTGCCCATTTACTATATATCCGGATCTTATAGGTATCTGCCATAACAAACGATTATATTGAACTTTATCCCTTTACGGATAACATCAACGCTGTGTTCAGATCAGAGGCGTAGCAATATTAAATAAAACCCAAAATGTTTTCTCGAGGCTCCTTTCTAAATGTTTCACCTTTCTAATTAAAAATGTGAATAACGGGGCACCCACAGCAACCACCCATGGCAACCAGCCAACCATCCCCCGGCAACTCCACATAGGCATTTTGCTATGTCAATGACTGAGATTTAGAAAAATGATTCGAATACTTCAGAAGTCGCATTTAAATTTTTTTAAGCAACAAATTAAGATTCAAAGGAATGTAGTTTGAATTCGTTTAAATCATTTATTTCAGTTGAAAAAGGTTTTTCCAATTTAATCACAGAAAAGGCGACCCTTTTCGTTTGATAATCAGTCGTGTTTGAATAAGCATGCGTACATTTTCAAACACTGACGGATCAGTCCATGTTTATTCATAACGACTTGGTTATTAATTTAAGGTAATGATGGTAATTAAGTTGTTGAGGGTAAATGCATAGTAATCACCGTGCCTCGCAGGTTTTGAGGGTTGCAAGGACGATTTTCATCATCGCCATTGGGACAAATGAAGCTTTGATCGCGCTTTATATGCTTGTTTTGAAACTTTGATTTATTGAAATTGGCTTTTAAACCTAAACGTATGACATTAATCCGTCTCAACCGTTTTAATCCTGACGGGATGATGACGCTTATAAGCGATAAGAGATGCACAGTCCGGTGCAACGCGAACGATTTTGCTAATTATAATCCCGGTTATGGTATATCCCTGCTTTAGGCGTTAGGATTACTGATTTAATTTTACGCCCATTTTTCTTGGGAAAAATTAGCCGGTGTAAGGCCTTTTAAGAACATGTTTACCTCGTTGAGAATGCTTCGATTGTCATTTAAAACTAATTTGATGTTATATGGCGAATGTAAAGTGAAGGGTGCAACATGAATAATTCACGTCCCGACTTGCTAAGATTAACCGTCATTCCATAAGACAAGTTAAGACATGAAAAGGCATGCTCGTTTGAAACACACGTCCCGACCACAAATAATTAAAAGGGTATTATTGTGAAAGTTTTGGTTATAATAAAATGTCAAGTTTTTCAACAGCGGGAATTCTAATTTGAAATGCTTATTTTAGAGAGTCTGCCATGACCGCGATTTCATGGTAGAAAGTCCACCAGTAGCAATCAAGTTGCGAAATAAAGAAACCTAAATCATCCGAAATAAAGAAATCTAGAACGAAAGAAATCCTAAAGGAAATAAAGAAACGTAACTATGTTCCGCCAGCCTCGTGGCTCAGTGGATAACGTGCCCGACTTACAATAGGGAATTTATGGGTTCGATTCCACTCTACGGTTCGGATTTTTTCCGACTTTATTTCACCTCTGACCAATGTCATTTGCGTCATGTGAACTTAATTCGAGGATTTGAGGATTCCAAAAAAGCGATTAATGTGTATTGTCGCTCGGTCTCACCCCCTCTGCAAGGCAATGGCAAACCAGCACGTGGTAACTTGCTTAGAACATCCTCTCTACTTAGCCATTCTGAACCGGCATTAAACTGTAGGTCATCCCATATACTGTGTCAACTCGAAACACACCAACCAGCTATATGCAGAGGGGTTGCCTAAGCTCGAAATTGAGTATGGCACCCAAAGAAGAAGAACTATGTTGTGACGTCATCACCCCAAAAATTGTGTATAGGCTACGTGCATGTCTCGACAGCAGTGCTCTGCTTGACCTATGTTTAACTTATAGAAATTCCAGTAAGTCTTTGAAGGAGGATATATATCCGGGACATAAGTTAAACATGGTATATCTACGTATACATATCCCGAAGAAACCTGCACGGAGCCTATGGTAGTTTTTGGTGGACTTACTAAATTTTTTTGATCTAAATTAAATATTAAGCTGCCCTTTAACATTTTTCATAAATTTCCCCATTGTGAAAGTCGATTCATTCCTTCTTTCCATTTATAGAAATTAGAAATTCAAACACAATTTACAATCATCCCCCGCAATCACCTTCTCGCTTTCCCAATATTTATAAAAAGCACGAAAATGCTGAACATGCGGCTTCATCCAAGGGATTTTTTTCCACACGAGAATGTGAAACGCAATTTTCCTCCTCAGTAAGAGTCATTCATGCAAATCTTTTAGGTCTAAAAGCTGAAATCGATTCTCTCAAGATCAACCTGAAAGGAAAGGGGAGGAAAACCCGGGAATATACGTTTAAAAGATGTAGGCGAAAGAAAAAATCATAGCGGATACTCTGATAATTTTTCAAACTTCTTTTTTTAGAATAGAAAACGTTGTGGTTACTTATCTTTGATCCCGGATTTACAATCGGAAAATTATTGAGACGAAGGGCGATAAAAAAAAGGAAATAAAATTTGCCTATACGGTATGAATGGATAAAAAAAATTCTTTTCCGAGAAAAACAGCTCATGCCCAAAACTCTGGTGTTTGCTTTCTCTGCCATTTCCTTTAATTAATTCGGCTATATCATACCGATCTTGTTCCATTAGTTCGTGTGTTTGCTTTTTTCCTAAGCACACCATATCACCAGACATTAATTGAATCCTCATCTTTTTTTTTTGGATAAATATTTGTCCTCTTCTATTACTTCATTTTATCGACGTCCTTTTTTTATCCTTTTAAATTTTCATTGCTTCTTCGAATAAATTCATTCGGGCATTAATTTCAAATACAGAGTTTTTGCAAAAACCGGACGTTTCAACCGTTTAACGGCGTCTTTGCATACTTCGGAGATTTGAGGCAAATCAAAAACTTAAAGCACAAATCTCATTCCAATATTTTTTAACCCTACTCTTAATTTTAATAAAATGAGATTTTAGACGTTAAAGCAATTTATAAGAGTTAGATCGCCTGGTTTATGATTCTGTGCTTGGAGGCGCTTGATTTGAATATAGATCAGCTGTCCGATTTCTATCTGGGATTTCAAATTATCGTGGGATTGTAAAAAAAAATAATACGGGAATGAAATAAGGCGAAAGTATATTTCCCTAGAAAAATGAATATGAATTTTGATGAAGCTCGTGTTTTCACACCACTTTATTCTATACATGGTGCTACTATGGAAGCCCTCGAAAAAGATAAACTTTATCTGTGTTTTATAAATAAAACTCGGGCGGTTCAAAGATAACAAGGACTTTGTTCTGCATAATGCTAATGAAAAGAATTTACGAAGCGACGGAGGAAAAAAAATTTTGTGAAAAAGATATTTTTTTTCAAAAAAATTGTTTTAACAGACTTTATTATGAAACAGAGCGTCCAGAGTTAGGATTTCGAATAGAGAAGGGTATACGGGTTTTCGATCAGTCAGCTTCATCAATCATGAAGCTTCCAAGCACCTAGTTTAAACTTTGATCTAGGATTGTGGGTTAATGAATAAGGTGCCCAAAAAGTTATCGATTCCATTTTAGAACTCAGCTTTTTGCCTCAGGCTTCCCCACTATGAGAAGTTTCCTGAACTCGCACACGATTTTGGCTCTTAACCCAAGAACACATTTCCATTTACGACAAAAGCAAAAACGAAGCAAGGGAAAACGGAAAACACGAAAACGAAGGAAAAATAATAAGAAAACTTTGAAACCTTAAAACTTTCAGCAGAAAAAAATTACAAACAAAGTCGCGATAAAAATAAACAAGATAACAAAGGCATCAGACTTAAGCAACAACTAAACAGGGGAAGATAAGTTTTGTTATTTCTTTAGATTAAAAATCATTTTAAAGCAGGTTTAAGCTTTAAAACAATTACAGAAAAAAAATTCGACTGTAATCGCTTCAACAGGAAAACATAAATCTAGTGCGATATTTTTAACTCTTTTCACAAAAGAAAGGAATCAAGCTTTTATTCCCATTCATCTCTAACGTTAAAATAACTACAACAAAAGCAACAAAAACTAATATATGTAAACAATAAAACTAAGTTTTATTAAAATTAAATATTTTACTTTCTCTTTCAAAGAAAGCTGACCGTGTTTTCAAAACTTTGGGAGATGGGGGGAGAGAGAGAATAGGGTCGGATTACTAACTTCCTCCTTTCGTGGGATCAAAAGATGATTTTATTTTAATATGTGAGTTTAAGGGAAGAAGGGAAATTTCTTTACTAGGAACACTCGGGTACATAATTTATTACACGAGGGTAGGTGTTAAAAACCGTTACGATATAGCGGCTTCGGCAACCGAAATTAGGGGATTTATTTTACAATGTTTAAGCAGAGGACAATAATGTAATGTTTATTCTAATCAAGGGCCGTTTCTAGAAGCTTTTCGGCTTTACTTTTTCTCAATGCTAACTTAAACATCGGCTTTGTCCATTTTCGCTCCGCGGCGCATCCTTGAACGGGGATGATTTAAAAGAAATAATTTTTAAGAGAGAAAAAAAGGAGGAAAACGAGCGGCGGAAGCAGAAAGTGATAAACGAAAAAGATGAGGAACGTTTTTAAACGAGCTCTGAGTTATGGTCGTATAAAAAAAGGAAAACCGGTGCTCCGTTTTTCCTCTTTCGGACGAATAACGAGGTTTACAACTGCACAGCAGGAAGCGGAAAGTCCGAATTTATCGAAAAATGTTGTATATAGAAGCCTTAAAGCATATTTTATGACATCGAACCTTTCACTTAATAAAATTAGTAGGATTTTCGAAATGAAAATTACGAATTACGGTTTTTTCATTAAAGATAGATTCGCTTGAAATATATTTTATTTTAATATTTGCAGAACTGAAATAATTTCATTTACTTATTTTATAATGCAATTTTTAACAAAGGAAACTATTCGTTATATTTAGTTCTTTTTTTAAAATTTTGTCCCATTTTCAAAAGAGAATAAAAAATATAAACGTCTGCAAACAAAGAGGAAGCGACTTATTTTCAGATACCCTAGAGGCTTAAAAATAAAACTTTTTTTGATGAAAATGATGGAAATGAAATTTTTTTTAATTTAATGGAAATTTTTCTCTGTCTACCTGTATTTGGGAATGCAATAATTTAGATGTAAGGAGATTTTCACTTTTTCATTTCCCTGGGATGAAAAAAATTGAAATAGTAATGCATCCTTTATTAAACATATTCTGATCTGTGATAATTTCTTTTAAAAAAATAACGAAACTGCTCCTGGATCAATTCTAATTTTAAAATAAAACACAATGTCTAATCTCATCAGTTCTTGGAAATTTTACTCGGGATTTATCTCAAATATAATGAAACACGAAAATGAGATCAATTGGTACGAACGAATTTAGCTTGAAAATTGAAAAATAATTTCGATTCGTTCGAAATAAAACTTAATATTAGATTTTATCCGAAAATTAAATAATTTCATTGTTTTTTTTAAAAGCACCGAGAGCGTAAAGGAGAAATTTTCGAGGAAAAAGGTTATAATGTGAAATTTTCAATCTGACACAGTATTGAATAGAAAAGATAAGAAATAGGGATGCCTGTACAATTATGGCGCTTGCGCACTCTGTACTAACTTTCTTGCTGGGAGGTCAAAGTTTTCCTGATTGAAAAAACCACTTTTGCAGTTTTCATCCGTGAATAAGTCGACATTGAATATATGTCAATTTTGGGTTCTAACAAAAATTCTCAGAAGGTTTTTTCTATGAAGATTTTTTGGGAAAAAATGAGTTTTCTTGGAAAAACAAATTCGCCCAAAAAAATTCGAAATAAAATCTTAAGAATGGACCTTACACGATTATGCTTTAAAAAAAATTGGAAACATTTTAGAGCTAATTTCGGGGATCAAGCAAAAGATTGTATTTTTTCCAAAATGACCTATACACAGGAACATTTTAAATACAATAGAAATAATATAAAATTTTTCAGCAATTAAATTTTTTTAAAAAAAACTCAAACTCAAAAACGGATTCCATGACCATATTCTATTTTTCTGTTTCGCACAAAAAGTTCTTGATACTTTTTTTTTTCTAAAAAAAAGATTGAAATTTTTAAAAAAAAAAAACCTTTTTTTCAACATTCATACGTGACCGAAAGCAGAAATAAAATTACAGAAAAAATAATTCGAAATGAAATCGCGGAAGATTATACATTTTACAGACAACGGACGAGTGGACATGAGATAAAGCTCTAGATTTCCATAATTTCACTCCTATATTTTCTTCCTATATCAAGAGCACAACGGGCAAAGCCATTAAACAAAAAAAAAGGGGGGAAATTACCGTATATTTAGATCTTTTTCAATCTCGTAAAATTTCCACGGGAAACACCGTTATATTTTCATTTGAAACTAAAACCGTGCTTCTTATTTTGCTTGCTTTGCTTTTTCCCTTTTTCCTTTCTCTGATCCCAGCTTTCATTTGTTCGGGGGCTATACGTTTATTTGGAATTAAAATTAGATTATCTTGGGGTTAAGGCGTGATTTGCTTTGTTTATCTTTCGGTTTTCAACTCAATATTTTTTGATTTGTTTTTAATTTGTTCAGCTGTCATGTTAGTTTCCGGGTAATAAAATTTTTAGCGAAGTTTTTTTTACAGTGATACAGTCAAAAATTCTCTAAATTTCGATAAATTATCGCCAAATTCAAAGTTTCAAAAATATTTAAGGGAGATACTTGATATGCTAAAGCTTTTAATCCCAACAAGAGCAGTAATACATTTCCAATGACACAAGTTCCTCATTATTAAATCATTTCAAAGCTTAAAGTGATGTAAGCCCCAATATTGAGTGATTACAATATTCTCTTTGGAATATTTTTTTGCATGACATAACGCCGCAGGGTTTAATTCTACTGAGAGTGCAATAAAGTTAATGAACCGCATACGTCAAACCTTATGAGAATTACTTAGTTTAAATAAAAATAAGCATTCGAATTCATGCGTGCTCTATAAACAAACGCGATATTAGATAGGGAAAAAAATAAGCAATTGGAAAAACAAATGTTATAAGCATTGCGACCGTTGGTTAGATTTCAGTTAATTTAACCTGGCACAACATTTACGTGATCAAAATCGATATGACCAATCCCTCGGCCTTTCCTTCTAAGTCGATTTCAATCAACTATCTAGCTTCAATCAAACCTCTTGTATAATGGAGAAATCTTAATCGATTTTACCATCAGAACATTAATTAATTTAACTAATCAGATTTTATTAGTTTTGTTTGCGTGATTCGAAGTAAAGATTAGGAATTCCTATTATTTTGCAATAAACTTAAGAGATATCTCTGATCATTTATCGGAATCGAATTTCATAATGTTGTCAATATTTAAAACGCAAACTTGCCATTATCTCAAAATTTAGAAAATTTAACTTCAAAGGAAAAAATGATTGGGATTTGAGGCTATTAATAGAGAAACTTAAGAGTAGTAAATATTTAAGTAGGGTATTTAAGGTTTTAACGACGCAGATTGTGAAAACGATGAAGATTTTGAAAGTTTTTTGAAATTAAGTTTTGTAGACACATGTTTGGTCGGTATCATGTTTGAAATCTAAAAAATTGTGGAATTTGACAATCGGGCTAGACTGCCTTGCTTGAGCATGCTTGGCAATGTTTAGCTTATGGCGGACAGATATCGTTCTGAATAATTTATGATAACTCTTAAACTGTTTTATCTTTTTGAAAAAAAAATTTTAATTCTAAATCGTCGATAATTGCTGAACATTTTTCTGTAAAAAAAAGATCAAAATCATTTCATAGAATTAGGGAAAAAAATGTCAAACGTTCAAAACCTTCTCCTGTAAAATTCGTTCCTTGTGAGATGATACGAGATTCGACTAAGGTCGCGAACTTGTATTAGAGGTTCAAAATTTCACTTGAACAAAAACATACCTCGCTAAGCCCTCGCTGCCAGTTATCCTTTCATTGATCGTCTCATCGCTTCGACTAATTTCTTTCCTCCAGTGAATGGATCAGATTCAATCGCAGTTCTTCCTAGAGGTCATCACCTCTAGAGGTCTCACTTGTTAGACTGTTCATACTAAATGCAGAATTGGTACTTTCCACCTAAAAGTACAAATATATAATTAAAATTTATGAACTTTAAAAGCTGCAAGATTTTTCAACGGGTTTGCTATATGAAAAACAAGTTACAGGGAAACGAATTTGGTTTATCTGGACCGACACTACATTCTTCTGCAATGATTGCATGATTGCTTCTTCTAGCATGATTGCAAAATATCTGATGACTTTATATCGAATTAGATTTCTTCGCACAACAAAAGGCATTAGATCAGACAAAGCTATACACTTATCAGATTTATTCATTGCTTTATTACATAATTCTTGGAAGGATCATCTAATTTAGTACATGGCCAAAATTACAAATCATTCACAACGGAATCCGACTTAAATTTTAAACCGAAATGCATATTGTAATGGAAAGACAATAGGATCGCTAAATTCGCTGACATCCACTACATTCCTCGAATCAGAGGAAAATGAAATAAGAGAGAGCATAAACAGGTGAAATGGCCCTGTCCAAGTTAATGGAAAATCATTGACACGAGAGACCAGTGTAAATGACGTGACGACGACGACGACGACGCGATGTGTATTCTCCATTATATTTCGTATTTTAATGAGTTGCTCGTTCAGAAACAATCCTCTTACTTTATAAACCATACTCTTCTTTTTTCCGGTTTCACGAGCAACGCTTTTTTTCATGTTACGTAGTTTCCTCTTAAAACGAAAAAAAAAATCCAGGGATAATACGACAGAGGCCGAAAAAATTTATTTTAATCAGGCATTTTATTCATTAAATGTGCTAATGTACGGATTTTATGCACGTTTAAGTGAAAATATATTTTTAATTAAAAGTCTGGAAATAGTCCCTTTCTTAATTTAACAAAATCAAGTTTACAACACAAAAAATCTGCTCTTTAGAAAATTAAATAGTTTGCGTTCGTTAAAGGGAAAAGGTCAACCCGGTGAATGAATACCATGTGTAATAACGAAGAGAGTGTATTGTGAATATTTGATTGGAAAGGTTTTATTGATAATGCTCGTCGACGGAGTTAAACTGAATTTTCAGTAATTGAAGTTTCATAAAACCTTATTTTATATCACTGATTTTCTGTGTATTGAATTTATGGTAGACAATAGCACAGGAGGATTGGAAATGAAATTCAAAATCAAAAATGGAAATTGATAATTTTTCAATAAGGAAACTTTGGTGGTAGTGTTGGGCCAAACCCGCAGTCTGATCTTATTTGTTTTCGAGCTGGCCGATGGTTGCTACCATTTATATGCAAGAATTTTCAAGCAATGGTTGCTGGAATCTTATCTTTCTTAATCTTATTCAGTTGTGACGTCATTGTCATCGCGGCCAGTGCACTGCTTAGAGTTACAGTGAAATCTCTCCAAGTTGGACACTCTTAGTTCAAAATTTTTGTCCAACTTAAGAGAGTGTCCAAGATTTGAAAAAGCGTAAAAAAATTCATTTTTTTTCTGAAGATTTTATTGAGAAAAAAAGTGTACCGTAAACAGGGAGGACTTTGTGCCAGGTGCGGTGACTTTGTGCCACCTTCCTTTAAGCACCCAGAAGCGAAAACTGTTGAAAAAACTGTCCCGTTACAAGGATATTTCTACAAATATTATTATATTTTCCGACTCTTACAAAATATAAACACAACAACAACACAATCTTTTACGTCACACAAACAGAAGACTCTTCTGGAACGTTCAGAGTGTCCTCCATTCCGAAAAAACACGGGCACAATGTCACCCAACCTGGCACAAAGTCCCCCCTGCCTACGGTAATCTTCGTTGAAATTTTTTTAAGTCGAATTTTTTACCTAAAAACGGTTCATTTTGCTTTTCAAAAGCGCCAAATCTGATGAATGAAAATGAAAGCTCTGGTAAATTGCTATTGAAAGAATTCTTTCATGTTAAAATTTTCCAACATATGGAAAGTAAAATTCAATAAATCGTTGCTAAAGAGTGTCCAAGTTACAGGTTAGAACATTTCCCTATGCTTATACATTGCGTTCCAAAAAAATTGTCCAATTTAGGGGACGGTCCAACTTTGGTGGAGGTTTCACTGTATAAATTTTATCGACGTAAGAATAATTTTCCTCAAACTTTCGACGACATTACAAAAATAAAATTTCAAAATTTTTTATTCGGTCGTGATAGTTGAACGATCCAAATTTTCAAAATTATTTTTTTCCCCCGGATATTTCCAAGGGCGTTGTAAAATTGCAATCACTAAACCCATGTAAAATGCTTAAAAGCGTGGTAAATCTCGTTTGGAAATTCGAAAATGATTTCCAAAAAAAAAAAAATGTCTAAACTTGCTGTAAAAAAATTTTTGATTTAACAGGTCAACCGAGTCCGACGGCGTCTATTTTATTTCCAAAGTTTGAATGGCGTTAATATCAAAATCAACCCGAACTCGTAAAGAAAGTGCTATTACTACGAACATAAAAATTCGACAACAAAAATAAAAAATTATGCTTTTGAAAGGTTGCTTTCGAGATAAACGTCCATTTACAAAATCTATAACAGCGTTCCCATACGCCAGGATTCATTGACTGCACGACAGTTCTGATTTAGGATCCTAAAACATAAATCTAGATTTATCTGTCTGCGTCACTTCGGGAGAGAGAGGGAAAAAAAATCCGGGGGTGGAGAATGACATCCCTATTTTCGCTCCGAGTTTACCTTAATAAGTTTACTCTTCGACTTTGAAAATTTTATTCCTAACCTTTAATTTTTACATGGAAATTTCCTTTCCTTTTCTCGCCCGCTCATTTCTGTTTTCTCTCTCTCTGCTTTTCTTGTGCTTACCAAGAAAACTCCCCCGCTTTTATGTTTGTGACCATAATTTTGATGGATAGTGAAAACCGTAGCCTTTCCCGCGTATACATAAAACCTTTTCAACCCAAGTTGGTGTCAAAACTTAAATGGAAAAACTCATTTCCGTTTCCGGCACTCGATCACATTGAGAAAAAGGTCGTTCGAGTTTTTTATATAACAATTTAAGTATAGAGACGATAACCAGTTTTTACCTCCGGGACAAGTGCGCCTACGCTATTTCACTTCCGTTTAAATGACCGAGGGAAGTGTTACTTTGGGTTTTCAAGTCTAAAATAAACTTGTCGGGGGGGAAAAAATATGATGAAAAATTCAAAAAATAATTATCGGGTTTTCTTTGATAAAAAAAATTGATAAGGGTAATATTATTATTCACGACCTTGTGGTGCAAAATAAGGTGGGTAATTATGTAACGAATATAGCTGAATCGAAATGTTTAAGTTCAGTAACCTTACAGGGCATGAGGCTCAACTGCCGCATCGTTGCTTCAACTCCAGGCGGCTTCAACGTGGCCTAAGATACCGAAATTCGGTAACATTCTTTTATTTATTCAGAGAAGTCACATTTTAACTAACTCTCACCACAGACAGTTATTTTGAGTCATATTTTTGTAAAAACCGCTGCCACCAAAATTTTTAATTCTTATATTTTCTGAGGCCAGATTTTACATAGCCACTAAACTCTCTCCATCATAGACTCCTGCGTTCAGTGTGCGTATGGAGAACTCTCAGGCGAGTAATTTTCAAAAAAGCTAAATGTAAGAGACAAACAGCTTGCTAGCCCAATGAAAAATGTGTAATTGGCTGTACAGAAGTTTGCTTTTCCGTTCATCATCGTCCCATATCTTTGTTTGAGCTTCCACTATCTTTGCTTGAGCGTTCAGCATAGTCCATATCTTTGCTTTCTTCTTCTTCTTCTTCTTCTCTCAACCTATATCCGTCCGCTCCTAAACGAAGGTCTCTCTCAAACTTTGCCAAGCCTCCTTGTCAAAGGGCTCTTTGCAACCATTTCAGTCCACCCTCTTAATGTCATCGTACCATCTCTTTTTTGGCCTACCGACGCTTCTTTTCGAAGCTTGAGGTCTCCATCTTACTGTCCGTGCTGTCCACCTATCCGGATCCTCCCTGGTGACATGACCTGCCCATTGCCAATTAGCTGTTGCATATCTTTGCTTTAGCACCCATCATGGTCCATTCCATATCTTTGCTTGTGTATAGCACCCAGCTAAAATTTCTTCAAACCTAAGCCAAGCATGACCTCTCCTTCTCCCGCTTTGAATAACAAACAGGTAAAGAAAATGTCACCGTTTCTATGAGACCCATAACAAAACTTCCTTTTTCGAAAACACGCTCTGAAATCTAAAATTCAAAAACCAAAACATCGCCTATTTTAAATAATGAATCTATGCGGTTTGTTCAAAATTAACTAATGTACCGAATGTATTACGTGAATTGATAATAAAATATCCATGTGTGGTTGGATTAAATAAATGTTTAGTGTATCGTAAACCAAGATTTTGCTTTTAAAACTTTACAGTATCTCGACTTTAAGCATTTTAGGCAAACACAAACAGCTTTTAATTCCCACAAAATTCCCAAGCCGCATTCGCCTAAATAATCGGACTAATATTTTTGTTTGAAAAATTTTTTTTTTATCCCCCTTCCCTTTATGAAGATCCTTCATGGCAGGAAACAAAAACTGCCGCTTCTCGCCTGTCGCCCGATTGATTAGAAATTTAATAATGTTTTGCTATCAGCGTGTAGAAAGGGTGAGAGGAAGTGAGAAGAGCGAGGAAGGGCAAGGAAAATTTATTTTCATGTTGGCAACATGGTAATTATACACTCTAATGGGCCGGCCCTATTAGATGATTGAAACTAGCAATTTCCAGTTATTTCTAAAAGGGTGTCAACTAAAGTTAAGTTTCCAGGATCTGATCAATGAAGCTTTCAAAACATTAATCGTACACTGAATCTTTCGCCTTATTATCAAGTGTGCTACCTTTAGCCAGGAATAGGATTGTTTTATACAAACTTATTTTGAAAAGGGTCGTGAAGGTCAAAAAATTTTAATGCGTTTTTAATTTTGTTTTTGTTGAAAAAATAATTGCGGGATATTGATTAAATATTTATTAACTAAGTTTTTTTGTTTTTATTTTTTCAGGTTTGAGAGCAACCTTGAAAAAGGCGAATATATCAACTTTGCAAAATGGAATTCAAGTTTGTGACGATAAGGATCTCATATAGTGTAGCTTGTGGATATAAAAAAGTGTAATGAGTGAAGAAAAAGGTGTGGTGATTTTATAAAATTTATTAATGTGCATTTTAAAGAAAATTTTAGTCATCATCAGAACTAACTTTAGAGAAAATAGGAATTTATAGTTTTTCATTTTTAAAAAATTGGATTCTTATCCTATTTTATTGGGCCTAATATAAACCAATTTTTATTGATCCTGCAAAAAATAATTTTCTCTTTAGCCAAAATTTAAATTTTTTGTATACAATTTCAACACAAACCTACACGCACAAAACTATAATTTTCATTTTATAATTTTTCTTAATCGATCTTTTCTTTCTTGGCCTACGAATCACGAATATCTAATGATGACTATAAATTTAAATCCAGTTGAAGTGATAAATGTCGAGTGAATGAGAAACGACTTATACCGATTTGCAATCGCAATGGGATGTGCAAAGAGCACTCAGAGTGGAGACGACAAAGATGAAAAAAAAGGAAAGAAATCGCAAGATGATCAACTTCAACTGCCACCACCTCAACCGGTGGAAGTTGACCCCAGACTGCCGTTAACTGCTAAGCAAAAATACAGTTTAATAGCATCTTGGAGAGCGATAAGCAGAGCTTTAGAGCCAACAGGGATAGCCATGTTTTTAAAGTGAGTATTTTTATTTTCTAAAATAAAAAACAAGCTAAATGTGCGGTTTTGCTGGTTGGATCGTATATAATAATCAAAGCGGCGTACATCGAGCCCATACCCCCATCCTCGTGTTTCCGTTTCGACGGATTACATCTTTTGTTTTTTATAAACGAACTGTAATGTTTTGCTGCCCAGACCTAAAGCAATTCACAACACCGGAAATGATTTGATCATGAAATGAATTAATTCGAGGGAAAATTAATGGAGGATTTTGACTCTGGAATTTGAAAACCAAAAAAATAAAATTCGAGTGAATGTTTAGACATATTATCACATCCAGTTTACGAATCAAAAACAGCGAAGAGGTTTTGTGCTTGTTAAAACTTGAAATTTTTTCTAGTTTTTCTCCGAATTTTGTTAATTTGGAGCCTAATGCACAACGTTGCCCAATTGCCAGTGAAAGAATTATTGCTACACAGGCTTTTAAGCAGTGGCGTAGCAACCACCCCCGCTGTTGCAGTGTGGGAGAGACAATGCTACGCCGTTGCTGGCAGGCCTATTAAAAGAAGAAGACTCTGTCTTTTCAAGCTTCTTGCTTACACTCAGGAGTCTAGCAGCCGAATTCTGCCCTCCTTAGCGAGAAGGGCGTATCTCCATTTTTTATTGTTTCGAGAAAAACACAGTTAAAAAATTTTGAAAAAGTAAACAAAACTATATTTACATTTATTAAAGTTGGTAGTATTATTCCCGCGAAATTTTTAAAACATTTCGAACCGGCGAACTTGAAAAAACAGTGTATTACATGTCTAGGAATGCAAACGACAAAATTGCTTATCAAGGCCGAGTTTGATGCCCGAGCCAAAGGCGAGGGCTTCAAAAAGCCCGAGAGGGGCAAGTCGTTTGCTTTCCTCCGGGAGAAAAAGAATTTTCGGTACATGAATGATGAAAAAGGTTTTTAATATGAATTTAATTAAGTGGAAAATTTTCTTTTAGGTTCTGATTTACTGGAATTTTCAGAAAGATTTTGCCAAAACTCCCGCTTTTCAGGTGGCATTAAGGGCCCGAGAACTTTCAAAATTTCTTTCTTCCGATCTGGGTTTATTCCTTTAACAAATTCCATTTTTTGAGGCGGATCCAAATTTTTTTTTTTATAATTATTATTTAAAAAATTTAATTCAACATCTTCTTGATCGAAATTTTCCTTGTAAAGAACAGTTTTCTTGAAAATCAAAACAAAAATTCTCGCCATAATGAAATCCGCCAAATTTGAATTTTTGAATATTGACAGTATCTTGGGAAAAATTTTTGCTGCCAACTTAAACAGTAAATCAAATAAATCTGTTTATATTTTTTACATTTTTAATTTATTGATAACTAACGAAAAAATAATTTAAAAGAGAAAAGGCAAGGAGAAGATGAAAGCTAAATTTTTAAGGAATCGAATGATACCAATATCTCCATTTGACCGAAAAATGGAGATACGCCCTTCTCGCTAAGGACGGCAGAATTTACTGTCCCGAATTTTTTAAAATTAAATGCTGCTAAACAATAAAAAAAAAATCAATATCTAAAAACAATTTCTAAAAAAAATTTAAGCACTAACCGAATGTTATATTGATTATCGACAAATCAAATAAAATATTATTCATTTAAAAAGCAATATTTGAAAATAAATTGGTTCTTTCATTTTTATACTGACCGACATTCATTATGCTTTGACGGTAGCCGCAAACGCTCACGTGTTGCCGCTGTTGCAGCTACAAAAAAAGGTGGTCCCTTTGTAGAGCGCGTTGTAATGTTATAATCGGTTCTCTTTTAGTTATTTTTATCATATTTGTATTTACCATCATTTAGGATTCCCGCATTAACTAGGCAAAACCTATCTAGCCAGCAAATCGCTCAAAGCCACCGCATTTTCATCGTTTTTAAAAACTTTTTTGTTTGTTTTTTTTATATAAAACAAACTAAACAACCCGAAGCTGCATATATCAATTTTTCATTTAAATAAATTTGGTTATTTCTTTAACTATTAAAATCTTTTTCATTCATATTTTTAACCTGACAACATCTACGAAAAGAAAAATCTGAACCTTTCATGAAAAACAGGGAATCAAAAAAGGCAAAATATAAAACTGTTTGGAAGCTGTTTTAACCGAATTAAATTAGTAAAATGAAGCTAAAAATTCTAAAAAGGGCAGAGAAAATCCTCTTTGCCGTCATAACGGAATAAAATTACGACTGCACTCCATCATGTTAAGCTGGCGGCCATTTTTTAATTTTAAAAGTAAAAGAAGTTGAAAATTTACGGTAACGTGTTTACGTTTGAATGATGAAAATAATATGACACGAATATTTTGGAAGCGCAGTAGAAAGTTTATAAATAATCCCACTGTATAAATTATGTTGGCCGAGAAAAGTGTTTGCTTAGGGTTGCTTCTTGAAAGTAGCGTCGATTTTCTTTTGTTTGGTTTCTTTTTTTTATCGGGATTTTTTTCCTGAATGGGAAAATAAGGAAGCAGGGCTTTTGAGTTTTAAAGTTCAAGGGAATAAATACTTTTGAATGCGCGATTTCACTTCGTGTTATGTAAATTTTTTTCTGTAATTTAAAAAGAATTTATTTGAGAGGGAAAAGAGCTGTGCGTATTATTTTTTCTTTTAACGGAAATTTATTAATAACGGTTCATTACATTTGTGACCAGCTGTAATGGAATTTTCGTAAACTGGACTAGAATATAAATTATGATTCTACAATTTTTTACCCTCCCCTGATTCGTTAATTATGATGTATTAGGGCATTTCAAAATATGATTGATTGAAGTGAAATGACGCCGAGGTTTTTTCCCGATAAATGCGATACAGCGAAAATGTGAACAAACATTACCCTAGATTAGATGCATTGAAAATTGGAGTATTTTTGCAAAGGAAAGAAGTTTTTAAAAGGGGTCTAAGAAATCTGACTATTGACGGATTTTTATGCGCAGAAAGTTTTCGCTTTGATAATGTGTCTTTACTCATTAAGGGCTAAAAATTGTTTTGGTCAGAGCAAGCGGATGGTGCTAAGGAGCTCTGGCAGCTTTTGGACTGAGTTATTCCTCCCTAGGTATATCTGAGAATCACCAAATCTTATTTTTTCATAAACAAACGTCTGTTGATAAAGTCCTACATCCGAAAAATTAATAAGAAATATTCTAACTTCCGAAGCGTGAATATGCAGTTGGTGATACACTTCTGCAGACATATTGCCCTTTCTCAGGAGCCATTCAAATGTTACGTAAAGCAAAATAGGCCCGTTTCTGCATCTCGTTTCTCATTACTCCTCCAAGATATCCCTATTCTTATACATTGCGTACGAACGAAATCGTCCAATATAGGAGAGTTGTCCCTAGTAGAAAGGTGTCCAACATGGGAAGTTTCACTGTACTTTGTGTCGAGACATCCCTCAAAATAAAAAAGTCCCCATTACTCGATACTTACCAAAATTGAAATTTCATAATTTCCAAATTTCGGAGGCTCATTGTAAGAACCAAAAAAACAAATGAGCGCTTGCATTACTTTCTCTCATTACTGTATATGATTTGAATCGTCAAAGTCATCCTCTAATTTCTTAGCATTTCATTTTTTTTCAGCATAGACACCTGCAACAAAAAATCTTTGTTTTTATGATTTTTCTTAAATTTTAAATGCATTAAAAATTAAAAAACGTATTTTTGGAAATAACGTGCCCGGTAGCTTACACGATATATTTCCTCGAGTTCACTAAAACATGAAACAGCAAAACACCTCCCCATCACAGAAACTTTATACGATGTAAAAGAGCTAAGATCCTTTTCAACCTCCCTCTTCTCGCCGTGGAATATTCTACTCGAAACTCCGGTATCGTTTTCAGTATAAAAATCTTCCTAACACATTTTGCTTTTTTAAGCTCCGGAGAAAAAAGTTTTTCTTATTTATTTAGTTAAGTTGTTCAAGCTTTTATTGTGTTTATTTTCCCCGGGGGAGAATGGAGGAAAAGGGGGGGGGGGCAATGATGGAAACTTTGCTATTCGAAGTTGATCGATCATTTACTGAAAAGTACGAAGCCGTGATAAAACAACGTTAGGCATGAAAAACATATGGCCAAGACCATTAAGAAACCTTGCCTTGCTTGTCATTTTTATACAACGACAAAAAGATAACGGCTATTTTTATCGTGAAAACTGGGTCAAAGATGAAGGGTAAAACGGGGAAGTCTTTGTATATAGAAGAAAAAGTCAGGTTTTCACTTTTCAAAGCACTAGTTTTTGTACTTTATACTTAAAAAGGGAAGAGAAAAAAAATTTATATCTCGTGGGAATGAGTAAAGTTTTGACATCGCAACGATCTTTCCTCTGTTTTTCTTTCTTTTTTTTCTGCTAGAAAGTGTGGCTGCCTTAAATCATAAAGTTTTTCACTTTTAAGTTATTGCTTCAATCTGGAATCAATAATTTTTTTTTATTTGCCTTTGGGTTTATGGATAGAGCACACACAGAAGGTTAATCTCAAGGTGAGGTTATTGAGGTTTCCTGGCTCGGAAAAGGCAGATTTTTTGTGATTTTGCAGAGGTATTTTGGGTTCGGAATACTTTCCTATGATGTAAGTAAAAATTTAAATTGTCAGGGTCGGGATTTAGTCCCTTAGTTAAATAGTAACACAGGGCGCCAACTATTCCCCATAAAAGGGAGGCCAAATATTTTCGAGTAAAATCAATGTTCAATTTTTTTTATCTCAGCGCAGGATTTTTTGGAGGAGACGAAGTATTTTAATAAAAATTATTTCTATTTTCCTCACTTCTTCTTTTTTCTAATGCATCCCGAATTCCCAAAAGCCTCTACAGCAGCAAGGCAGACCAAGAATACATTTCACTGCTAAAAAGACTCCCCATTCTAAAAACATTACGAGTTTTAATTAACCTCATCCTAAATCACTCAATAAAATCGAAAAGCTACATAAGTATCATCGTGTGTTTGTTTTGTTTAATCTAAAATAAAAACTTCGCAAGCCGAAGCTTAAAATATATAATAAAAAGCTGGAAAAAC
This sequence comes from Liposcelis brunnea, assembly GCA_023512825.1. NCBI lineage: Eukaryota > Metazoa > Arthropoda > Insecta > Psocodea > Liposcelididae > Liposcelis > Liposcelis brunnea. The sequence goes on along the minus strand of CM042072.1, from coordinate 10,255,822 downwards.
AATGTCTCTTTATCCGAGGGAAATATTCAGCCGACAACCGAACCCTAATTCTAATGTTAGATTTTTGCTGTTTTGAAAAAAGAAAAATATACACTTGAATACGAAATAATATTGATTTTATTTTACTACCACATTTCAGTTTTATTTCCAGCTTAAAACGAATTGCATTTTTCGAGAAATTTTCTTCCTTCAGTAATATCCCGTTCAAAACCGCGCTTTTAAAAAAAACAACTTTTAGCGTTATTTCGGCCCGATCGACAAGGATCGCATTTTAATTAATAATTATAAACGTTCTGATTAAATATTTACTAAAAATACGTAGTGAATGATCTCCGTAGGGGGTAAAAAAAATTCCTCTAGGGGTTGCATTAAAGGCGTCTTTGAAAAACGTTTAATTAATTTAACATCCCCTTGAATCATTAATCGCTCTGGTAATTTAGGACGAAGTATTATAAATAAGCCGATACTGCTGTTGTCCATGATAAACATAGGATTGGAATGTTGAAAAATTTTCAAAATGGATTTAGGGAAAGTGACAAATTCGTTGGGGTTCGGGTTTCGAGCTTTAATGATAAATGATGCAGCTTTCCCCGATTTTTTTGAAATTTATAACGAAGAGGGATTATATAAAGTTAATTTAATTCTTTTTTCCACTAAAATCAGAAAGGCTCCAAGTGGATTTAGTATAATTATCGCAGCTTTACATCTTGTTTAAATAATAAAGGGGAAGATAATTAGAAGCTGGCAAAAACAGTTTTGTAATCCAGTCAGCAATCCGACAAGAAAACGGATAGTTTAGATGTTACCCCTAATCATAAAATATGAATAAAGGGTTATTATATAATGTTACGAAACGTTAAGTTTGTTCAAGTAAATTTTTTAAATGGTCCACCCCCGCGTGAAAAAGCCGTCAAACCTCTTCCGAGAATAAGAGCTACGAGAAAATTTGTTTTTTTTTTGGAAAAACGAATAACATTTTCCCGGAATTTCAACAATATACTTTTGACGTTATATTTTGCGTTGAAGCAATCCACGTTGGTCTACTAAGCGAAAAGAGAAGGAAAAGTTCGGAATAATTTCCCTCAACGTTTAGGGAACATGGGATTTCAAAGGAAAAACGGTTTCGGCAATTTCTTAGGAATGTCAGCAGCAGTTACGAAGGCTTCAAGAAATAATTCGTAAAGTTTCTTTTTCTTCCCTCCCAAAAAAAAAAAAAGATTACTTTGGTAGGATATAAAAGAACATCACAATGAAATTTCTTTTATTTTCCTACATAGCTAGCTCATCTCTAATTAACACGTATTACAGGAGACTGCATGTTTCCTTGACATATTAAAAGCCGTTTTAAGGATACGCAATTTCATATTTTACCTCTTGGTAATATTTCTTCTTTCGGAAATTTACTTTTAACTGCCAAGACGTTACATCTCAGACAGCTTGTAAAACATGCCTCATGCTGCGGAAGTATTTGTAAATCCTTTCCCTTGTCGACGAAACAGGCGTTCCGTGAACTCCCTTTTTCATATATCAGGTTGACATAAAATTTGAAATGAGAGGATGTTCACAACAAAAGATGGTACATGTTTGATCAATCCCACACCGATTACTTTGTCGTTACTCACTATTCACGGATCGCTATGTTAACTTCTTACAAAATTCTTGCTGTTATTCTAAACATAGCTTGCTCTTATTCCAAAGAAGTATTTAAGTCTTGATGCAAAGTTTATAACGTTTTCTTTTAGTTGGGAGTCCAACACATTTTTCTTCTGACCATCGGTTTAAATGCTTCTGTACTTTCATAAAAATATTGGAGCAAGGCATGTCAGAAGGATATAGAGTCTCAGTCGCTGTCTTTCTTTGCTCTTCCATTACCGCTAGAATCCGATATCTATATTTATTGCTTACGGAGCATACAGCCCTGTCGCCACATCACAGATTCTCTTTCAGGCGGGTTTTTTCTTACAGGTGGCCCGCTGTACGCTGCACATCCTAATCGTTTTTGTTTGCCTTTCCCAATGATATCATTTGGCCAAGATAGTTATACTCCTCCACATTCTTTAAATTCTTTCCATTTATTTCGGTGTTCGTGTTTACGGGGCACATCATTTTCGTTTTTTGCCGATTTATTCGCAATCCTACCCTCTTCGATTCTTCATCGAGTTCTAAAATCATTTCCCTTAATGCCTCTTCACTCCCTGCGAATATAATAATCTGCAAATCGAAGATGACTAAGAAATTCGTTCACTATTACTCAATAAAATATCCTCCCCTCACCCTCACCCACTAAAATAATTTTTAAAAATTAATAAATTAACCGACTTTACTATCCCTCTCAAGTGTGACTCAAGAATGCTGCGGTATCCACCACACCATTATCTGATATCTTCACTATACTAACTCCTTAAATTCTTTCACAGCTTTCTTGAAAGCAAAAACATTTCAACTATCCTTGTCTACAAAGAGTTTACATCTTCCGTCTACATCCAAAAAATCCTATTAATAGTAAATGAAACGAAAGGTTTTCTTTTTGTTCCATATTGTCAGACGTAAAAGAACCGGGGGAAGATTTATTACCAGATTACTGATAAATAGTGACCCTTTTTCTCACCTTACAAATCTATTAATCAAAATGAAAATTAAAACGAAGAAAAACTAGAAAACGAACGGTAAAGGAAAAAAAAAGGGTATTCATTTCCTTTTAAGGTTGATAGAAGTTAACGATGCTATTCGGGAAAGATTTTATTCTATTAACAATTGGCTGTTAAAAATCTGTTTCCGATTTCGGCATTAGCTGTTGAAAAAGGGGCAATGAACAGTATTTTTTAACAGCTCTAAGATAAACGCGGGGGTTTAATTAACGGGCTTAAGATATATTTATTGCCTACAATGAAATGGAGAAATGGAATGAGGGTTCATTTAGTTCGACCCACATGAACCCGTCGTCGTCCACTGAAAATCAAGGACAGTTTTTATTGAGCTGAAAAGAAAATAATAAAAAAAAGAAGGCTTTTAAATCTCGTGTCGTTTCTGTTACTTCTCCATATTAGAAAATAAAGTAAGACGGCGGGGAAAAGAAGGTTATCGATGTTGGGAGGATTTTTTTGGATAAATCAAATGAATCCTAGAGCCGAGTTGATCAACTTTAAAAAATATTTTAAGTAAGATAAAATATTCAGGTGAATAAAGTCTTCGTAAATAAGGTGTTGCGTAAAATTTTAGGGCAGAAAAGAGACTCGGTGACGGGATTTTTGAGGATGCGCTCGAATGAAGACATTCGACGGCTCACAAGACAGCCACTGATCATTAGTGTTACCTAGGCTCGTTGGATTCAGTGAGCGGGGCATGTAGCGCGAGGGCCCCTATACCGGACGATAGGGTAGTTCCTTGATGGACGCTCCACAAGTTCAAGTCCTCAGGGCAGACCGCGACCGTATCGAGGAGTGCGGGTCGGTTCTTCTTCTTTGGGTGCCCTGCTTGCACTAAAGCTTAGGTGATCGATAGGACGAGCTCTTTGAATCGTTCACGATCGGCGGCCATGCGGAATAACTCCCGATCCAATTCCGGATATTCCGCAATCAGAGATTCGTACGGCCAAGTCTTCTTTTACCCTCGACCTTGCCCTGCATGATTGTCTACAGCAGCCTGTACTTGGGTCCCCGCAACGTATGTCCGAGGAACTCCAACTTCTTGCGTTTTACGGTTGCAAGTAGTTCACAGTCCTTGTGCAACCGACGCAAGACCTCGTCAGGTCATAAGTTGGGTCCAGGATATTCGAAGGATTTTTCTGTAACACCACATCTCGAACGCTTCTAGACGGTTCATCATAGCAACTTTAGCGTCCAAGTTTCGCAGCCGTAAAGAAGACTCGGTGTCGGGTCGGATAGAAGTCCCCAACTGCTAGCCTCCTGCCAAAATAGAGCCGTCGAGGACTTTAGGCCCTATAAAGCCATAGATAGATAATTATGAACGGATTTAAACTGCTGAAAATTTTTTAGCACAAACTATAAATACCTCTGCAACTGGAAAAAAGGAGAAAGAAAAAAATGAAGTTTTGACCTACCAACATCATTTACTTCAACTCGGGCGTTTTCCACAATTCCAGAAAACAATAGAAACCGGAGGGGGGGATTTATTTTTGATTAATGATTCGAACAGTGGTAGTATATGGACATTACAAATAACGATTGAGACACATAAAAAGGGTATATTCCCATTAAAATATAATGAGACAATGTTGTAACTAGCTTTTTATTTATTCATACCATATGATTCCATATTTGCTTTCTTATTATTAGTTTTTGAGTTTTGTAACACAATGTCATCTTTGAAACTTGAAAAGAAAATTGAAATTATAAGGCTTCTTAATTATAAAGTAGAATTAGACGGTGGAATTACGTCTAATAGAGAATAGATATCACGTGGGCATATTCATATAATAACGAAAACCACCGTTAGATAGATAAACATCCCCATTGATGTAATTGAGGAATGAAAAGGATCAACTGAAAACCGCTAACAGAGCTCATACCGTGCACGGAATCGATATCTCGAATTTCCCCGGTACCGTTGCGCCTTAGCTTTACGTGATATCTTTAACCGATTTTTCTTTCCAGGGTATAATCCTAAAACTGTGGAGCGTGTACTCCGGTTTTGTTTATTGTTCGTGTAATAGCACCGTTTACTATTGAATTAATTCAGTCGATAAAGGACGTTATTTTCGATATTTTATGCGATGGAATAGGAATGAGTCCTATATTTTTATGGTTTGTCATTTCCAACCGAAACAAAATTCAATAAAGTCGTCGTTGAAAAATAAACAAATAAACGATGACGGTTGTATGCATGTGGATTTTTTTTTGCATTTAAAATTTTTTAACTGGAAAAGGAAATTCGTGTTGTTTTTTTGCTTTTGGCGCATTGGAAAATTTGAATTTTTCTCTTTAGTAATAAATATGCACCCGGAGCGGACTTTTTGCGGTTAGGGCACCGCATGATTTAGGCTCATTCGGATCTCCGAAACGTTATTTTAATGTAGCAGTACGATCACTTAGTTTTCCCTAGGACTTTAAGGGTTTCCTTCTCAATGCTGCTAGCACTCTGATCTTACCGTTTATCTGCTATCCGTGACCCTGCCAGTATCAATTCCTGATCCTGACTGCGATGTCCTCTACTCCTCAGTGCTTCAGCAAACTCTTATTATGAATATCTTCCCAACATTATTAATTGAGTCCTTATTCCAGTCAAACTGAAAAGCAATAAAAATAATATAAGACAAGAAAAAAATTTGAGGTGAACCTCTTTACTTGACAATAGTTTTATAGAGCAAGAAGAACGATTAATCTCAATTAATAACAAAATCGCCTTCGATTAATCAACTTCACAAGTATATTGATAGGCAAATAAAATTGGAACAATAGCTTCCGACATTAGACGACTCTTCAACTCATTTAAACTTCACCTTCCAGCCTTTCAAGCCGGTCAAGTCAAAACTGATTTTCTATTAACTAAACAAACGTGATATCACATACTAAAAGTAAACCGGAAAAGGAAGAGAGATTCAAACGAAGAATAGGAAAACTGCTTAACTGCTTGCTTTGAAAAAGGAACCGACATCAAAATCTCAAGGGTAAAAAGCTTTGAGACCATCTAGGTTTTACCTTTCATCTTGAATACCGTCAAGAGCAAAAGGTTGGATAATGGGAAAAGTCTAGATGGAGAATAGTAAAATTTAGGGGGGGGGGGGGGGCGAGTCTACCGTATAGTTTACGATTGGGAAATCTTTCGGGGGGGTTAAGAGGAAATGCGTTCCCTAAACAAAACTCACCATTTAAATTTTAATAAGCAAAATGGAAAAGGTTAAAAAGCAGGAAAGAAAAATTATTATTCTAAAGAGGAAATATTGACTACCGAGAAAAACAAACTAAGTGAAAATCAATAATGAAAGCAAAAGGGTTCAACGATTTTTAATTAAGCTCAGAGGACGTTAAGGTTAAATCCAACATCCCGACTGACCTTTATAGATTAAAATATTTTTCCAATTTATTTGAAATTTACAAATCCGTCGGTTTTTATGCTTTTAAACGCGGATTTATCCCCCTATTATTTTAGCTAATCTTTTTGAAAAAGGTGAAAAATTATTTTCACCGAGACACCTCTTCCCAGCTAATAAAATCCAAATCTTCCATCAATCTCGTTTTCCTACAAAACTAAACTAGGTCTAAGTATGCAATCATAAATCAAAATTAACCGTCAAAGGTGAAAGCACATGGCTTTAGATTGAATGCTAGGTTAACATGAAAAAAATTATTCAAAGGGAAATCATTTTCAGTAAGCTAAACATGATAATTACCTCTCTTGAAATCCAACGATGTAAAAAAGAAGTGCTCAAATGAGATATACAGTATAGGCCTTTTGTTGAAAGCTAATCATCTAAGCCGTCGCTTTCACGAAAGCCTGCACTCTGTGATTGAACTTCGACCGCAGTTTGTTTGAAATTTCCCAACAAAAGAACGGTTTTTCTTATCTGAAAGAGTTTCAACTTATTTAGATTCATTTGTAACGGCACGCACATAAGCAATCAATCACCCTAGGAAACCAGTCGCCAAGCGAGGAGGAGGTTTGTTGTGTCTATCAAATCTTTATTCAGTTTAGGATGTAACTACTAAACGGCTATACACAAAGGCGGATGTGCTTCGTATAATAATTTTTAACACAAAATATTCGAAACGCGTTTTAAATAAAGGAAATAAAATTTGATGGTTCTAGAAAAAAATGTCAAAAAGTTAAATGTTTTCGAATAGCTCTGAGTTAAAAATTCCTATGCAAATACCAGTTTTGAGAAATTAATTGTAAGTTTTTCTTAAGGAGTGAAACTGCAAAAACTGAGAAAAATTAGTCAATGTATCTCATCGTATAAATACTGTATGTGATTGACACACGATCTGTATATTCAATTTTTCCAAAAATTTTGTAAAAATTACTAAACAAGAGTTTAACATTCTGTTTTCCTTGTAGTTAAAAATTTTTTCCAAATAGCCAATCTTTAATCATAACTGAGAATAAGCAATGTTAAACTTCAAAACTATTGATTCAAATACAATGTAACACTTATCCTGCCATCGAACCTTGCTACTATCCCAGTTTTGGAAAATCAAATTAGAATTACTTTTTAGCTGATTGAATAAGCATAACAAGGCTTATGAAAATATGATTTTAATTCTCATTTATTGAGCCAGTCTAGATATTTTAAACAAGAGATTGTACCAGTTGTTACAGCAAACTGCTGATATTACTATTTATAATTCCACATCCAAGATGTACATTATTTAAAATATCATGTACTAAAATTTGATTGGAATCTGATTGAAACCTGGAAATGCATTTACATTTCTACAGAATACAACATTTCTTAATGCCCACTGTCACTTAACTGTGTCATTTATATATGCATGGTAAAATAAAATACTATTTTGAGTTTCTTAACATGGAAAGTTTATGAGCGGTATCTGACTTATTTCAAGCATTTCACAACTCATCACCAAGTTCACAACCATTTCTAATAAAAAAAGTTGTTCCACATTTTGTCCGAAATTTTAATAACCCACTTTTTTCCTTAAATCTAAATTGCTTGTTTGAGTTTAGGATGAAATCACACTTACCAAGTTAAGATTAGGTTAGAATTATATTGATCACATTTTAAATCCGCTTTCCTTAATCAATCCCTTTTTTCTTTCCTGTAAACAGTATTATTTTAATTATTTAAGAGTGTTACTGTTTAATTTAATCAATTTCCAAGAGTAAAATAATATCTTGTACTTCGTTAAGTTCACTAAAAAAACAATGTCGTCTGCTATTCTAGTTTTTGTTTTGGCCGTTGAGCGCTATAGTAGGCGTAGCATAAAGTGGAACTAAAATTGATCCAGTAGTTTTTTCTATCTGATCGATCATTCATTTTACCGGTAATTATTATACATACCGGTAATACCGGTAATTTTTACGTCAGTGCAGAACTCCGACCAAGTCCATCTCCGATTTGAAACTTGTTTCTTATTGTTAACTTATGAACAGACACCACCATCATGGAAATGGATCTGGTCGAGTTCTGCACTGACGTACAAAATTTAGATTTTTTATTTTACCTACCGCCCTTTTTCACGTGGTCTTAAAAAATTATAGAAGATCCCTGATTCCTAAATTATTAACTTAAATAACTATTCTTCAGGTTATAAAACATTTTTTTAACCATACGAAAAAAATTTTAACAGAAAGAAAAAACCTACCTATATTTTCCATTCGGAAGTTATTTTAATCAAAGCTGAACGCAAACATCCTTTTCCATTTTGCTAATTATCCGAAGTTGAAATTTCCAACGGTAAACAAAATTTTTGTATTTTCTGTATTTCTTATGCCTGAAATAAATACGACCAGAGATTAGAAATAAAACCTTCCCAATTAAAAATAACTTTCTTTTTCGAAAAAAAAAACGTCTCTTTTTATATTTTCTTTACCTTTCCTCTTATTTTTTTAGGGCTAAATTAAGATTTATATTTTCTTAACAGCTAATTAAAAATCCGTCAAACGGAATGCCGAGGCTTTTTACACCGTAAAACAAGATTCGCATTATTTATGTTTGAAAATACAGGGGGGGTATAAAACCTATCTTTTCAAAGACTAACAAAATTGCCAGGTTTTTGTGTGCTCTTTCCTTTTTTTTCGCGAAAAACATCATCGCTCACATAAAGAAAATATTTAAAACCGATCCCTTTTTTCTTTCAAAGACTTAAAAAAATCTTTTTCTCTTACTTTCACGCTCGTCCGCACTAATCTCCATACTTTTATCACAAAAACATGATTGATGACATAGAAAAAGAAATATTAAGAAAAAAGGCATCTTGTTATTTGCAAAACGGAGACGCTCATAAAAAGATGTTACGAATGGAATTCAATCCAATCTAATCAAACTGAAAAAAAAAAAAGACGATTTTCAATGAAGCAAGCCCTAACAGGGAAGAAAGAGGTTTTGAATGAGATTAAATGAACGTTGGAAAGGAATTCAGAGATTAGTAAAGAAAAGGGATCCGGGTTTTGTATCGGGAAATTCACCAAGGAAGTCTAAATAGTAAAGCTTCGGTGCATTATTTAGTACGCACTGAGTGCACTTTAAAAAAAAACTCCATTTATATTTTTCTTTTCTTTTTTTTTTCTTCTTTTATTTTATGGCCTCGAGAGTCTCGTCTAACTTTTACCGACTGTGTCGAAATCATCACTGGAGACAATAAACACAACATTACGTTGAATATATTTTTTTTTCTTTACTCCCAGTAGTAACGATAAAAAGAAAATTCGTTGGTTGGAAAGGGAATATTTTTTTGGGGGGAAGTGAGAAAAGTTTTTGGAATATAAAGTATTGGATCGATTTATATTTTGTATATAGACAGATCTAGACCTCTAAACCGATCAAATTTTCGTGGCGGCGACCAAATGCACAAAAATTGTTGTTCAGTGATCGCCTATCATCAAATTTCAACTGCCGGCGGTGGCGGCGCACCAATCGTTATGTCGGTGAATTAATTTATTTTTTTAAAAAAAATGAACAATAACTCCTGCTGATTGAATTAGCCAACGGCAGCGGCGATTTTAATCGGCTGGCAAGGCGGCGCTGCACTAAATATTCTTGAAAAAATATCAACTGCGCGGTGCAAAGCTCTAGCTAGATCCAAACTCTAAAAAGTTAACATAAAACGATCGATTTTGGAATGGAACTGACTGAGAATGAACCTGGTGACAGTGCCAACGATTGATTGAGTTAGTTTTTTTGAACTACAGCATACTGCATCTAAGCCCAATCTTTTTTTCTACCACCGGCCTTAATATGTAAACACTTTAGGTTGTTTATCTGTTTCCGACTGTAATAAAAAAAGCCGAGCAGCTTGAAAATCCTAAATTAACCATAAAACCTCCGAACTTTAGTTTTTTCTACTGACATTCGAGTGCGGTATAATCTATTTATGAGCATCAGACTATGGGGAGCCGTGATTTGAAAAATTTAATTTAATCAAAATTAAGTTATCAACTTTTCTATGTATCGACAGTGGCGGCGTTGTTTTCTCTTAAACGTCACACTAAAAAGAAACGATTAAAATATATCAGACAAAAAACAGGAAAAAAAATAACTCCAGGTCAAATTTTTTTATTCCTCTCTAAAAAATTTTCCCGGGGTTTTCATTCAATCAGTCAAAACAGAGCTTCATATTATAACTGAGGATTTGAAACGGCACGACATCTTAGGGGAAAGATATTTTCTTCTTTTTAAAAAAAAGTCAGAAATTCAATTTCACGTCGAATCTTATTCTACTTTTTAAATGTGGGTGGGAGATAAAATACAAATGGCGCCGTCTTTACGAAATTCGATACTAAACTCTTTCGGATTTTTTTTTTGAAAATGACAGTTCTGTTACTATATCCTTCTATTATTACAGCCAAAATGAAAAGATATTTTTTTCTTTGTAGGAAACGAGAAACGACAACTAATGCAAAGTTTGTGTTTTCAATTGCTTTCAGATTATTCGAACAAAATCAAGAGCTTTTAAATTTATTCGAGAAGTTTCGTGAGTTAAAAACCGCAGAGCAACAAGCGAATAGCATGGAGCTCCAGGAACACGCTACAAACGTCATGACAACGGTAGACGATGCTATAAAGGAATTGGATAGCCTGGATGCTTTTTTCCAGTATCTTCATCAAGTAGGTGCTTCACATAGGAAAATCCCCGATTTTAAGCCTGATCATTTCTGGGTAAGATATTTTTTCTTTCTTCTTTCTCCATATTTTTTTCTCTCTCGTAAAAAAACAAAAAACTTTGATTTTTGGCTTACGACCAACAAATCGAATACAAAACTTTTATATCTTATTGAATTAAAAATAAAGAAACCAAACAAAAATGAAAAAAGAAGAAAGACTGGAATTCCGATAGTTGACGTTTGCGAAAACTTAAGAAGAATCTCGTTGGAAAAAGGAATTTGTGGAATCTTACTGCATGACGTCATTCGTTGCTCGTTCCTGTTCGGAGTTGATTGTGAAATTGAATAAATCTACTAAAAGATCTTTTTTAACTTTGAATAAAGCCCAGGGAACGTACGGAAGGAAACGTTTCCAAAAGAACATTAAAGCATAAGGGTTATTTGAAAAAAGAAATAGCCTACAAGTGGTTTACTTCAATTGTTATCGATCCTTTCCTTCTTTTAAAGAGAAGGCAAAAGCAAGAAAAGAAAATAAAATAACATTGTAGAAAGTATCAGGTGACCTACTCTTGACGAAATGAAAGGAGGGAATGTGCATAAGTTAGACACGGGGTGCCCCAGGCTTTTTCCCAGGGTAAATGTTTAACTGAGGCCTGCTAGAAAACCTTTAACCGTCAAGTTAAAGTGGTCTCAAAAGAAAATTTTCTTTTTGAGTGAGCTGTTCTCTCTTCGTATACAACGCCGAATAACGTAAGTTGGGCAAAAAACGAATATAGGATACTTACTAACGTGGCGCTACATAGCAAACGACTCGTAAGGCAGACCTCTCCTGGGCCGCCGACCTCTAATCTATCATCCCGATTCGACCTGCAAACACTGAGACATTGTCTTTCCACCTTAATAGTGATTTTCTCACGGGTCTAAGCCTTGTTGAGCAGTCATTTAAAGCCCCCCCAGTGACCCAGTGGCGGACGAGCAAAAAGCTGCATGTTGCGCACAAGATAATTACTATACGTTATAAGCAAAACAGTGGATGATCAAGAGTAAATACCAGAAAATAATAACAATAGTTGCCAGTTTCAGCTATGACGGTTTAGCTCACAATGTTTGGCTCTTCAGAGCCAGCCTCATGATCAAATGTATAACTTATTGATGAGTAACGTATCTACGCACACTCGGGAGTCTTCGTACTTTATTCCATCTATGACTGGTGTATCTGTAATTTAATCAATTTTTTTGTTACCCTTGCAAAGTTTTGGCAAACTAGGAACAATGGCAAATGGCAACTCGTCTCATAACTCTCTACTTGGATTTTTGGACCTGGCATTAAATGTAGATTTCATATAGCTGTGGCTACTTGCAAACACAAACCAGCAACATAGGCAGAGGGAATTCCTACTCAGATTCGTGTGCAGCACTTGAAGAAACTCACTAGTTCTTTTGACTAGCCCAAGGCTTTCCTTCTTAGTTCTTCCATTGGTCCATCAATCCTGAATCTCAACCCTGCTCCAACTCTCTAGCGCCATAACGATCAGATTTTCTACTGGGCTGCAGAACTTCATTTCTTTACTTAACTATTTCTAACAATAATGTTTTCATCAAAATGGTATCTTTTAAATTTTTTGCTGCCGCCTGTGCATGGCAGAAATAATCACTACATTGCCTTTCCATAACTCTAAAGCTTTTTCTTTTATAACGAAGCCAGAAAACCTCACAACCGTTTAAGTATGGATTAATTTGTCAACGTACTTTGTTTTTATTTTAAACCTTCAAACACAGAAAGAAAATATATAATCAAAGGAAAAGACAATCGAACCCCCCCATGAATGAAATGCAAAAATATTCAGAAAGAGAAATCCTGAAAAGAATAGAAAATTTAAAAGGAATTTATTCGCCGGTGCTCAAGCTTTTCGGATTTATTCGTCATGACCTCATTAACATCGGGTTCTGATTTAGTTTCCTGGAATCTTTCACAAATTTTACATTTATCTCCCTCCGGGTTTTCCCATTCTCAACTTTCCCCCTCCTCTCGTTGTCTACCTTTTTGTTTTTTGACAGAATAAGTGTAGCCTGACAGTTTTAACATCTTCCGATCAACGTTAATTTTCCTGTGAAAAATTCTTTTTTTTTCTCAGAAATAAAGCTTTCATCCGAAAAATAAAACTTTCCGAATGGTTTTCATCGTAAAATGAAAAACCACGAATGCAGTGAACTAATTTTTCGGCAATGGGGTTAAACTCAGAAAAAAGTTTTCAACGAAAATACGGATTCCTTGGAAAAAATTATAATGAATTTCTTCGGAGTTTTTTAAAACGTCTCGGAAAAAAAACACGGCAAGAAATATTATCCGTTACATAATGCTTGATATAAACGATTACATTTTACAGAATGAAATTAGGAAGAAAACTACGTTGATGTTCGCAGCACGGTTTAACATCAAAGTTCTCAGTAACTAAAACGACTGAGAACTAGAAGCATCATTTTTAATTAATTTATCCCATTTGCTAAAAGTTGTCTCTTTGCAATCGACGCCGTGGCTTTTGTATAGTGGAATTACAAGCATCTCCCGGATTAAGAAATTAAGTGTATTGCACATTCCTCCGATCAGTTTAAATTAGCAACTAACGTTTCCTTCGTCTAGTTGAGCACAAATTATCAACTCAGAAAATCTGTACATAAGGAGGAATCGTATACACGTGTTCTTATTGTTAAGATTTAAGTCTCTCTGGGAAATATAAAAAAACTTTAGAAGGTTCAGCATGCAAGTCAAAACACGCCATGAATATAATCCATGTGATTTGCCTCTGTCCCCGAGTAGCCAGACTTGGCATTAAGCGGATATGGTCGGGGTGGACTTTCTATACTTAATATGGAGTTCAATTTTCGTTATGGGCGACAGTTTGCCGATCTCTTTTAATTTAGGGTCTGTACCACTGGCTCCTTCTTGGCAAGGGGGCCTGCTTCGGATTAAACTTAGCCCCCTTTCTTTCTTGGTCACAGCCTCCAGCAAACAAAAAACTCAGCCCCTCCTCAAAAGAGCCTTGGGCTAACAAAGGCGACCATATTCATAAGGCCATAGAAAATTCCTCCCCAGAGTTCCCCCAGGCCCAGGACAGACTATTCATGGTTATTGTTAGGGCGTCTGGGGATATTTTCAGACACTTCTTAGGATTCCCCTTCCTCCGAACAGAGGACTACACCCGCTCAGACAAACAATGTTTTCTGCCAAGTAAATTTTTAATCATTTGCTACGACTAAATCTAATTTTAATTTTTCTTTTTCATTCCAGAAAATAGAGAAGCCGTTCCTGTCAGCAGTTTCACAAACACTAGGCGACAGATACACGGATAATATTGAAACAATATACCAAATAACAATAAAACTAATCATAGAAACGTTAATTCAAGGTTATGAGCAATCCGGTCCATCGTGAAATCAATTAATATGATCGATGATATTTGTAATTAGAGTAAAAATTTTTTTACCGATGTAACTGTCCAGGATGTCGCTGAAAAAAAAAAATCGAGCAAAGTCATTAAAGAACGGATTAGGAAATTAGAAGTGTCAATGTGAAAGTCAGCAACTGTTGGGGAGAGGGAGAGAGAGAGAATAAAGTCTATGTGCGACTTGCCGCAGGGGAAAAATCTCCGGCATTGGAAATTTACCGTTGGAAAAGAGAAGTCTTGAATTTATGATAGACGTAACTGTTTAATGTAGTGTCTATTTCATGGGCGATATAATGTCAATGTAACGTTTTATCGTTACTATAGGAATAAATGTCGATCTTATTTTTTATTCTCACTATTATCATCATCAATATTATTATTTTGGTTTATTGTTGTTGTGTTAATCAAAAAAAATGAAAAAAAAATTGATGGAATTGGTGTACCACACAAATGGCAGACTTATCTCAGAGGATGGCGCTCAATTATAAACAAGGAAAAATGTTTGAAATATGTGTACAGGGTGCCTTGTGAAAGAGAGCATTATTATCTTTAGCACTGCCGTACTTTTTTCCATAAGTTCGTGATATTTTACCTATGTAATGTATTGATAAAGAAATTTAATTAAGCTCGCATGAAGTTTCACACAAAGCTTTTTGAAATACGAACAATATTTTATCATAAAAGAATTAATGCGAGAATAATTTCATTTTGAGTGAAGTAAAAAAAATTAATTAGGATCTCGGCAAAGGGCTTGGTTTTAATTCACGCGAGCAATAATTTAAATTTTTAGACACCGAAAAAGATATATTAACAAAGGACAATTACCGAAACTAACCGACCATTAAAAAGCACGCGATCTCATTTCCAAGCCAATTAATTTTTCCCACTTCATACGCCACTAGATAAGAAGTGGGACCCATAACCAAAATGGGTCATTTAACATTTTCCCAAAGTTACAGTTTTCGGAATATTTTCACGGAAAGTGAAAATGATACACTAATTTTGTTTTAACGGAGATCAGGTTTGACTTACAAGATGGGAGCATGTAACACTTTCAGTACAACCGATGCCTTTCATACGTACGATTTTAAGAGAATTAAAGGAGATTTGCTCGAATTTAAAGCGTCGGAACAAAAGTTTATCTGCTAAAATTATTGTTATCTCACCCTGTATCTACTGGTTAATTTTTTTTAACATTTTGTGTAAATAAGTACTGAAATATGAAATTTTGTACCGCTCTTTTATTGTAAATTACTTGATGGACTTTTTACTTTCTGCTGAAATTAAAATCGATAGCGAGCGTTTTAAATGAATATGTTAATCAACTTTGTAGCCAGGATGGACATGAAGAGAGACAGAGCTTTTTTTCGGTGGCTGAAAAATATACTAAAACGACTTTAGCGCTATGTATCGACAGAAAACTTGCCGTATCTAATAATTTTTGGAGATTGAATTCAAAATGAGATACCTACAGAAAATCCAGACTGGAATCTTGACTTGGTCGTTGTTAGAGCTGCAGCCCGATGATGGATTCCTTTAGTCCGAATGGGTCACATCATCTTATAAAATCCCATCTTACGAATTTCTAATCTCTGTGATTCTCAATAATGGTGCCATTAATTTTTTACGCTTAGAAAGTGATGCCTAGTGGTTGCTGTGAGTGTGGCACCATCTTAATTAGCCGGATATGGAAACACCTCCCCTATAAACTAAGATTCCATCCTGTATATTCTGCCACTGGCTTAATAAATTCGCTCCTGAATTTTTGTTCAAGATTTTTACAAATCTTCGCCACAGAAGCTTTGCTTTTCTTCGCCTCCTCCCTGGCTGCGGATTTGATACAAGTTTGTAAAGGTGATTTGGGGAAGTGTGAATTCAGTGTCCTTGTATACTTAAGAGTTTATTCACATTATTTTTCATGAATTTCAAACTTCTCCAAGTCACCCTTAAATCAAAAATTAATATGAAAAATTTTAATGGAAATAATAGCAATCAAAATCAACCTTATTTATTTCAAAAAGATTATTGAGAAATATTTTGAACGCCGTACCACTGAGGGTGTCGTGCTGTTGTACTTTAGTGTATTTTCAATAAAACAAAAGAATTATTTTGAGAGGAAAAATAGTGCTTTAGTTTTAAAAGAGAAAGACAGTTGATTTAAGTTTTTATTTTTTATTAAAATTTAAATTTTGGAAAAAAAAATTTGTTATTAAAAAGAAATTACACAAGAACAATAACTTTAAAAATTTTCTAATTTTTAATCGCTTCTTTCCTTTAAAAAAAAAATTGAAGGGACATCATCTGCACTGAGAAGTCAGGTAAGACAATAACAAATTTCATTTAATAATCCGACAAATTAATAAATTCCCAAACAATAATCAATCCTTCATGTCAAACGAACAAACCAATCTTTTCCTTTCTCAGAAAATACAATTTATAAAAATATTTCATCATCAATGTCGTTGACGTTTTCTTCGAGTCGTATAGCGAAAACCCCTCATTAGGGCACCTAAAAAACTTTTCACCGGTAGAAAATAATCTAGAAAATGATAAACAGAGCATCGTCTCAATTTAGCTCTATCCAATTTCCTGAACAAATACAAACTGTCAAAAGCAGGTCATAGTAAAACCATTATAGTTCCTGCCAATTAAAACGCGATAACTTGCCTCTGTGCGGCGGGTGAAACCTGTCAGCAACTACATAAATAATAAAGCCAAAAATCCGCCCAAGAGGGATTCCGTCATTGCTTTGTTGGTTAATAAATAAAATTTTTTATCTCTGGCATTTTTTGTGGTTCTTCTAATTGTCTTTTCAATTGAAATTTCTGTTTATGAGCAGCTAAGAATAATTATTTTGTGGAGTGCCATGCTGCTTTTCTGCTGTCACATGCCTTGATCATACTAATGATCAGCGGCTGTTCCGTGATCTCTTCATTCAAAAACAATCTTAAAAACCCCGGCACTGGAATTCTCTTTGGCCCCAAAATTCGACGCAGATTTTATTTTCGAAGACCAACAACCTCTCCTGGGCGTGGACGGTCTGATTCCATGATTCACAGCCAAAAGTGCTTTTATTAACTCTTATTAGAGCACACGCTGAACTTATGACACTTAAGCCAGAAATAGAAGGGAGAATGGCGCCAGAAATAGAAGGGAGAATGGCGCCAGAAATTCGAAATGCTGCTTCAATTTTGGAAGACCTAGTGGTAAAAAACTGCAAATCAAAATGCCTTGTTGTGTGTAATTATCACCTGAAATTCGGCACGAATTTTCACAACGCATTTCTTCCAGTAAGAAACAACAATGGGATCATCAAACAAAAATAAAATATTTTCTTGTAGGCTCAGATTTCCATTTCAGATTCATTTCACAAATTAAATTTTGAAGCTGATGAAGCTTTCATCTTTTTCATTCTTTTCTCTTTTTTTCCCTTTTGTAAGAGAATTCTTTTTTTTTTTATTATAACCAATTATCATCCATTAAAAATTAATAATCAAAAACTTCCCTATCGGCATTAAAGAGAAAGGGAAGAAAAAGTCAAATAAGCGTGAACATTGAATGAGGCTCCATCATTAAATTTCGCGTCTTCACAAAAAGACCCGTCATCCATACTTCTCAACAAAAAATGAAAAATGAAAAACAAAAAATGGGGAGACAAGGAGCTTTAATAAAAAAATTTTCTTCGAGTAGTTTGTAAACATTCCAATCTAAATTGATATTAATGGTATCGAGGGAAATCAAATAAAAATTTTTTTGAATAAGGAATCCAGCGTATGAAACATTAACACCAACCAAAATTTAAACTTTAACTTATTTATTTAGAAATAAAGGAAGCCATTACGATTATACAAGCTTTCTAATTGTAAAGAGAGCATATCAAGTCGGTCTAATTAACATGATGATCCCCATTAGAATGAACATTCAACTCCTTAAAGACTTTAACTTTCTGCTCGATTTCCACCTTTTAACTAACTCGAATGCTTACGTCTAATAGAAACCTTTGAAGCGAAAAGCGTACTCTCTTGCTGTGAAGATCCTTATTCAAGATCTGGATCAGCAAAAAGGCAAAACTATTTACGAATTAGCACGTTAGGCTTCAAAAATCGAGAACAGAAATTAAAATTCTCAAATAGTAAGGAAAGTTTTTACAGGGAAAAACTGTTTTTCCATCACGAATGGGAGATGTTTTCCCTGGATAAAAATTCTTTCCAAATCCCAATTTAAAAAAAAAAAAAACTGTGGCAACGGCATTTCGCACCACGAATTGAATTGAAAATAATAAGGTAAATCTAATTTGAAAAAAAAGAACGGGAAGAAAGAAAATCAATGTTTTCGTAATGAACGGGAAAGCTTTTTCCCTTCGTTTTTTTTTCTTTCCGTGCTTTCTATGTTTAGAATCTGTTTCTCAATGCACGTCAGTAAGAATTAGATCCGATATTTGAAACGATCGACTTGAATAAACTACAATCATCTTTTTTTTTTTTAAAGAAAATAAATCCCTGCGGATCATTTTTTTTTTAGTCATTATTAAAAAATTATGAAATTCTATACTCTTCCAAAAATTATTCAAGAAAAATGTTTTTCATTAAGGGAAAATATGAATTTTAAAATAAGCTCGATTCTACAATTAGCAGCTCCGTTAAAAGAAAGTTAAAATAATCTCCATTTTCAGGGAATTACTTAAAAGCTAATTTTACGCCCACATTTTCTCATGGTCTCACCTGTTGAGTAATGTTATCAGAATAAAATGAGAGGAAAAGTTTTAAAAAGTAAATTACTTGATATTAATTTAGTCATAAAAAAAAGAAAAAAATTTAAAAAAAAAAGTGTGAATGGCTACGACTACTCGTTATTGATTTCTCATTAATGAACATTTAACCCTCGAAAACACGAGAAAGATAATATTCGCTTTTATCAAGTTGGATATCCAGCAGAGAACGCTGAATACGGATTTTAATCGGGCTTTGTAAATTCGTTTTTTCCCCTTTTTCAATGCTCTTTACAATCAGATATCAGACGGTTATCAGATTATGGTGGATTGGATCATGCACGGACCCAAAACAGAACTCGTGCAGTAGAGGCCCGGCCCGGCCCGACCCGTCTGAGTTTCGGCCCGGCCCGTTGGCGAGGCTGTGAATCTTTAGTCCGGCCCGTTTCCCAATGAATTTTTAAGAAACCATTATGTGACAATCAAAAATATATCACAAATAGAATGATTACATTTTATGTAAAAATAAAATAGCATCCACCGACTCCGGAGCTAGATTGCCCCGCCGGTTGCTTATAACGCAACCAGCAGAGCTAAAGGACCGCTCACTGGCTGCGCTGGTTTCAAAACATTCTGCTACTGTCGTGGCTGCAAGCCTATTGTTCTGAAAGTCCAGAATGTCGAACGCTTACTTTACAAAGTTTGGATTCGCAACGATAATAAAAGAAAAAAAAAATTGTGTAAAATTAACGTGGCCGGCCCGGTCCGTTGCCTAGTTTCAGAAACATCGGCCCGGTTCGGCCCGTGACTTTTACTAAACCAGCCCGGCCCGACAGCCGGGCCGGGCTGGCTTCGGGCCTCCCATGCAGGCCGGCTACTGTAAGACCTGCACCTTACAGTAGCCAGCCTGGCTCAATCGGCCTGGGTCTCAATTACAGGGCTGAGTAATTTTTTATGATCGTTAGTTTTCTCCCTTGAGATATAGCTCTAATTTCCCAAATTTTATTTTGCCACCCTGGGAAGTGTAGGGTAGCTAGGGTGCGCCTATTGGGAATTTTTCATTTTATTTTCGAGCTCCCTAAAGTGAGGAAGTATTGCTGTCGCCTCAATAACAAAATTTTGCCAAACTGCTTATTTTGCCTTGAAATGGCGAGAAATTTCTCCGTGAGGCTGAGAAAATAACATATTTTAATTTATTTCAATTAACTAACATAACTTGTGCATAAATATTTAAGGCATGTCGGAAAATGGCCTTTCGCCATCTTGGATTTCAAGTTTTTAGGGATTTCGACTTCATATTCCAAATCTACGTTAAAAAGCACAAACTCAGCCGTACAGCTTTAAAAAAATCGCTTGAATACATTTTTCCCAGGCTCTAAAAATAATTTTTTCACGGGAAAAAAATGTATTCAACCCTTTGAATAATTTAACTCAAGGCAAAATATTTTTGAATAATAATAAACTCAATCAATTTGAAATGATTTTCATTTTAAATAAATAAAAACGTGTACTCTGAAAATAAAAAATCGGTCAAAATTCTCGACAACGAATTTTATATAAAACGTAGATAGTAACCCATAAAGCAAGCGATATACAAAACTAAAATATATTTTTGATTCGCAAATGAAAAAGGAAGAAACTCCAAGATTAAAGCTAAAAATAAAACATACAACCTTTGAGCTTTAGGAATATTGCTTGCGGTGGAAATTAGCATTTTAAAAATTCAATCCTCTCGAGTTCGAAGTTTCATTTAAAATTATTTTCTTTCCTCTAACGTTTTCTTCGTTGAAGAGACCCGTCGACAATATAACCGACCAGAAGATTCTCTGAATAAGTTTAGCCAGGCCTGCTATTTTATCTTATTCATCGATTTTTCAATATTACAAGGGAAATAATAAACAAGAGGAGAAAAATCTGAATAAATGGAGGAAAAAATGAACTCGTTACAAATGAACGATTCGAAAATTGGGCTGATCGATTTTTCAAAGAGCTGCAATGATGGGATTCGAAATTTTTGACGTAAAATATTTTTTTTTCTTGTTTTGTGTATCTCGTTTACTTTTCCCTCGACCCTTCATTATGTTTCCCCTTGTTTTTTGTCATGGGAAGCTTTCATATTTCCAAGAATTCTCGGAAAATTGAGAAGCGATTCCAGCTGGCTGAAGCATAAATTGAAAATTTAACGGGAAACATCAGCTCAGTTTCTGGAAAAGTGTGATCGGAATACTGCGAAATTTTCAAAGATGTCATGTATGAGTTTTTACGGTTATATACGTTTCGTGCCCTTTTTTCATTGGATGTGTTTTCTAAAAAGAATGAAACGACGAGAGCTTCTCGTGAAAAACGATCTGGGAAATGGCTAAATATTTTCTTTTTGAAAACAGGGAAAAAAAGGTTCGAAAGACCGTAGTATTTGTCGAGAAAATGTGGTCGAGGATGTATGAGTCCAAAAAGATTATTGTGTAGAGAGAGAGAGAAAGAAACAAAATATATAAAAAAAGAAAAATGGGGAATAAAGGAAAAGAGAAATATGAGTGAAAAATGAAGCGAATTACAGTAATACTTGTGTCGTATGAATGTGTCCTGTGCAACGATTTATTTAGAGGGCAAATTCTTTGAAAGTGCAAAAGAAAATTGAAAAATAGGCAGAATTCCATTAAGTTGGCCATCAACTTTCACAATAAGAATATCAAAGGGAAACTTAATAGTAGTTATAGCTTACTCCTGAAATCAGTTTTTTCTTAGCTAATCATCCTCCTACTACTCCACAAATCCTTATTCAAGCCTTTTTGCAAAATAATGAACTCTTAAGAAAAAGTGCGCATGCTCCGAGATCAATGGAGGAACAATACTTTCGGAACTCCTGAAAAAATTTTAATGGGCCCCTATTTTGCCCTTCTTCTTCTTTGGGTGCCCTGCTCGCACACGAGCTTAGGCGATCGATCCGACGAGCTCCTTGAATCTTCTTGAATCTTCCACGATCGGCGGCCATGCGGAATAACTCCTCTATGGTTAAGCCGGTCCAATTCCGGATATTCCGCAACCAGGAGAGATTCTTACGACCAAGTCTTCTTTTACCCTCAACCTTGCTCTGCATGATGGTCTGCAGCAGCCTGCACTTGGGTCCCCGCAACAAATGCGCAAGCCAAATGCCCAAGAGGGCGAATCCACTGAAGTCCATCCCCCACGGGGAGCTGCACGGGTAGTTGTTACGCTCCTGGCAGAGTTAACATTTCTTTATTCTTAAATAATGAACGAACAATGACAGGCTGGTATTTTGACACGATGGCCTGTCCGCAAGCTGATGAGTCATTTGCTGTTGAAAATTCCTTGAATTTTCTTCACATGAATATTAGTGGCGACTTTCTCCTTACCGTGTTACTTTTACCCATAAAACAGCTTCAAGGGCTGGTGATTAATCCTTACAGCTTGTCTTTTCAAAATGAAGCTCATCACTAAAGATTTAATCTTCTTGATTCCGTTCATCCCTTTTTTAATGCGTTCGTTTTGATTACAAGAAATTCTCCGGAGGGGTTCAATGTTTTAATAAGCTTTTTTTGTTAACTTG
The DNA here is from genome assembly GCA_023512825.1 of Liposcelis brunnea. Taxonomy (NCBI): domain Eukaryota; kingdom Metazoa; phylum Arthropoda; class Insecta; order Psocodea; family Liposcelididae; genus Liposcelis; species Liposcelis brunnea. The sequence goes on along the minus strand of CM042072.1, from coordinate 10,233,363 downwards.
TATACGAAAGTGTGTATTTTTAATCTGTCACTACAATTAAAATGATAAGGGTGATATTATCGTTATTAAAATTTTATTCTCACGAGAAGAAAAATCTCGTAAACGGGAAAATGAATTTTGTTGTTATCAGATTTTTGGAGATTCAGGGCGTGGTCAACAAATGTCAGAAAGATTTGGAATTTCCCCAGATTTTTGATGGCGGGGTAACATTTTTTTTTAGTTACATCCTTTTCTAGAAAAAAATTTCCAATTTACTTTTAGGAATTTCACATCCGTCTAGTGAAACTGCCTTCATCAATCCTTTTGTTCCTTCAATGCGTCAAAAAACAAAGTCAGCGTTGGAAAATAAAAATTTCCCCCTAATCTAGGGGAAAAACCGCATGTAGGTAACATAAAAAAATAAAAGCTTAAAGATTGACACTTGAATCAGATATCAGGGACTCCTATGGGAATTTCTTGGTCATTCCTTTTCAAGCTCAAAAAAGTTTTCAAATAGATTCAACATCCCTAGAGTAATCGAAGTGCACAAATTCACTTTTTAAAAGAAGGATAATGCAAAGAATAAAAAAAGAGGGAGAATTAGGGGGTTAGGGTTTAAATCAGCCTTGAAGAGTATCACGGAAAGAGCATTCAGATATAGGGGGGGAAAAAATTTTATTGTGCAGGCCTATTATTTCGAAAACGTGGACAAGATTTTGCCATTAAAATTTCATCGCAAGTTTTATCTCGTTACAGTAAATAAGAGATGCGTCTTCAAGATTAAACTGAAAAGCTTTCGGATTTTTTCGGACAGATAAGCATAACCCATAAAACTCGAACGTTAAACCTTATCTTTTATTTTTTCAAAGTATAAGCTGCAATTTTTTTGTTCTTTTAAGAGAGTATTGTGGATGATGCTATTAAATCCAAGATCAGAAACCAAAAGGATTACTTGAACCAATAGCTCAAATCTCAATTTTTTATATAAGATTTTTGTAGTTAAAGTTTGCTTCCTCCAGTTTGGGCAGTTTGAGCTTCTCCAGTCTCCCAGCGCGATCTGCATCCATCGAGATGTAGTTTTACCACCTTGAGACCTTGGGTTAAGAGGTAACCTAAAATTCTTCTGAAGGTCAAAATCAGTGCCCGTATAAAAATATATTTGTAGGTTGACTGATTTAAGTCATATTATTTTCCAATGTCAGTAATTACTGTGTTAACATTTTTAAATTTCATGATTTTGGAGAAATATTTGCCTGCCTCTTAAACCATGAGGAATTTCTTCTACCCTGTCTCCGCCTATACCCTCAATCTTTCCTTCATTACAAGATGGAGGAGGAAGTACTTCTCGTTGTAGAGAATAAGACCAGAACACTCTATACATCTCCCCGAGAGAACATTAAAATATCAAAACTATGCGGTAATTGCCCGATCATGTTCGTCAGCTGTGTTTCAACTGCAACAATGTTTGGTCGACAAACTTTTCACATCCCCGCTCAAATGATTTATCCGCTCTTTCGAATTAAATTTTCAGGAAACGTATTCCTTTCTCGAAAACCGCAACTCGGTTTACAAATAAAATAAGTTGCTTGAATTATAAATTCGGGTTTTAAATTCCATCCACGAATTGAGTTTAGCTATAAGGTAAATATTGTCAGAAGAAATCGATCATTTCCCTGTCAAATTCAGTGTTTTTCATATTCCGTCCCACTTCCGAAAGGAATGATGTATTCGATATTTGTAATTTTAGAAAAGAAAAGCTCGATCTGAGAATGTCACATTGCCAACCAAGCCTACCGTTGTAAATTTATCACCGACAAACTTCAAGAGACTTCTATTTTGATTTATTTACATATATTTTCACTTGAACGATATTGTAATATATTTGCAATCATCTGGAATTGAGCGAGCTACTTTTCAAAAACTTACAAAAAAAATAATTGTGTAAAATAATCATTAAAACAAAATATAGAATACAATTTCTATATTATTTTGTAATTAGCAGCGAAGGTCAAAAAGCAACTAAGTGCCTTGTCTTGTTTAGAGAATTTATCAAAATCAAAGTCATTCTTTGAGACTATAGGCTGTGACAGTCTCGAGATGTAAGAGCTTATGTTACGTTACGTGTAATACTTAGCTTATGGGGCGCAACGACACGTAAGCTCTTACAACTCAAGACTGACTGGTCCTTATGTCAGATTATTAGAGTAATTAAGCTGGGGATTAATTGTGTACTTTAGAACTATGTGGAACCGTTGTCCATTAAGACCGGTCAAGCTCTTCTATTCTCTGCTCGATTGCAAGCCCGCAGGAAAGCTTGGTAAGGATTTGAAATACTTTGTCGTGTTTACGTTATTAATTTAACTAAGTAATTCGAGTGTAATAGGCAAAATAATATGTCAAATAATGGCTGTCAGTTTACTTTAAAACATTACGTATCGACACGAATGAAGATACAAGTCGAGTCTTACAAAGATTATTCATGGGAAGGTTCCCTGCAGGAATAATTGTGATGGTTATCAGTCGGTCTAGTTTTCATAGTAATGATGTCTTCCTTTTTAAATGCCAGCTCCTCGGCGGAGATTGGACATCATTAGCGATCCAGTTTTATAGGCTGCCAAACGAAGAAAAGGTCCTGGCCGTACCATTCTCTTCACTTTTTGAGCCACCTCAGTGACGTAACTAACGGACCCGCAGGGCTCACGACGCGGGCGGGCCCACCAGTCTTTTGAGGCTCACCAACCAATAAACTCGACTAAAAAAAAAGATTAATTGATTTTTGCAGACAAGATGGGCCCAAAAAATTAGCTCTGAGGGCAGGCCCACCGAACCTTAGCTACGCCACTAAGCCATCTGGTCTGCGCCTGCCTTCATCTTCTTCTCCATCACCAGCTGCAGCCCGTACAACCATTAGTTGTTGCATAGGTGTTGCACAATGTTACCGAGATATTCCCAACGTTGCAGCAACATTAGTGCAATATCTCTGCAACAATAGTAGTTGTACGGGAGGAGGTGGTGTTTTCCATGGCATAGAATATGGCCGAAATATTAAAGCCCCCAACGGTGCTCTACGGCACTAACAAAACCAGTCACCTGACCATCCCCCACTTCCCTTCTTCTCCGCCTTCAAAGTCCTCTTTTGTACGAATACTGCAACGCAATTTTGTCTGCCTTACCAATAGAAATTAAAGCCATATTCTGTAGAAAATCCGTTTCTACGCAAAAATTACCTCCTTTATCCAGGGATCTGCTGATCTCAAAACGTGGGGAATCATTTAACTCAAGCGGTTACAGAAATTTTGACCCTATCATACTTTCTCCACCCCGAGATCACTCGAAATTAGAAATAAAAGTTTTGCTAGTTAAACTAATGACCGCAACTCCCAGCCGGTCCCGTTTTGTAACAAAATGAGATTTTCCCTAGAAAAGCTTATACTTTTCCCAACTGACTTCCTCAATTGAGAAATTAACTACCGTCAACAGTGCGAAAACCAAATGAAACGATATTTGACTCAAAAGGTAAATCGAAAAAAATAGTTGTGCGGTATAAAATAAAAACTCAAAATTAAACTCTCAGCTAAATACAAAAAGAATTTGATGCGAGTGAACAATCGGCCTGACATCTAGCAAAAAAAGCTTCTGAAAACTCTTGAGCAAAGAATAATAAAAGAATAAAGCTTTCGTTAAAGTGATGCTTGAATCCTGTTGTTCGTTGATTTTCACAAGGGAATTTGTTTCAGTAGTCGTGTTGTCTTGACAAGTGGTCTGACCCACTTCTAATAATGACTTGCTGGAAGTTCTGTTTCTTTTCCAAAAGCTTGTTTTCCTCTTTCCCCAGGAAGTTTGCGATAACTTTTAAGCTAAAAAGACCTAATTTCGCTATCTAATATGGATTCTGATAAATTCCACATTTTACACAAATGTTAAATAACCAGAAGGGGAAAAAAAAAGGAAAACTTTGCCGTTAGGACTTACAAAGTTGTGAATAAGTTTTTAGAAGTTTAGTTTAAAAATAAAATAACTGAATGAAAAAGCTTTTCGGGTTTTGTTGAATAAAATGCTGAAAGAAAATATACTAAGTACGGATACACCTTAGAAGAAAAAAGAAAATAATGAAGAAGAAAAAAGGATTTTTCTATAGGTTTTTTTTCTAAACCAATCGTAATTAGCAGGATGCAGAAAAAAAGGAACCTGACAGTAAGATAAGATAAAGAGGATATCAAACATTTTCTAAAATTGAAATAAAAAATTAAAAGGAATGAAGTGAAGATCTTTTAGGTAGAAATAAAGGTACAAGATCGTAATATACGTTGATCTTCGAATGGTTTGATCCGGAAATGACATCAGTGTTCATCTTAGGTTGACAAAGAATCTGTCATAAAGCTTTATTGATCTACTGAGGACGCAAAACGGACGGCGGGTTACGCAACTACGTGGACTCTTCAGAGGCGTACCGTTTCCGGTTTGTATTATGATAAAAAAATAGATAAAAGTAAAAACAAAAAATTCTAACTTTGAAAGAAAACAAAGGGGAAGAAAAACTTGGGCCTATGAGAAATTCAATTTTCCTATTTTCAAACATTTTTGAAGTCTTCCAGAATTATTATTTTAGTGCTCTGCCTACAAATAATAATTTATTGTCTGTGCTCAAATAATGGTCAATCTCAATAATCTCAAAAAAAAAAAAAAAAATTGGCAGATGTATAAAAACATTTGGATTGTAACTTCAAAATAAAGAAAAGTGAGCGCAAACTGCAATGTTAAATAAATCAGGCTTGATTTCTCACTTTGTGTTTTTTTTTCTTTAATAAAATGTTGCACAATGTTAAAGAAATCATACAGACTTCGATTTCTAATCCTATAAGCTTTTTTTCACGCACTTTCTTAGACATCACTTACATTTATTTCTATCTCAGCATAAAAATAGAAATAGTACCTAGGCGAAGGCTCTAAAGTCGCTCGAGACGGTAAAATCTTCCTTCTTTCCAATTATTGGGTAAGATATTATTTCCTTATGAATCCAAACGAAGTTCTTTCCATTTTTAAAGGAAAAAATATATCCAAATTAAAGTGTCACCGTTTTACTTCAGGCCCAGCCGTGAGGATGAATGTTTTACTTCACGCTCAGTCTTTTTACTTCACGGCTGTCGGCTGAAAGTTAAATTCATGTTCGAACTAGTTATGGAAACTGATACTTTACCTTTATGAATAAGGAAAAATACTGTATATGAACATGGAACGTAACAAGTTGAGGTTATAACACACGAGGCCGAGTCCGAATCTTTCAGTTAATATGAAATTAATACACAACACTTATCTAACTCGAAACGACGTAAATGCTATTAAATTATCGATAAAATCTACTTACATGAACTGATAGATCCATCAAATGCAGATGAGGGGCAGATGAGTCCAGGCAATACACGGTTCATCCATTTCATTAATTTTTTTGATATTGAAAGACAACACTCACTTAACAATTCTCTTCCGTCTTAATTGTTTAATTTCAAAACAAAAACACAATAATCCGGCAAACGCGAAACGACAAATAAACCAAACACTAAACACGACACGGGACACGAACGAACTTGTTGACAATCGCACTGACGCATTTAGCATTTATGAATACAAGATGGCGGCAGAAGTTTACCGGCCTATTTAAATTCCTAAAACGATTCTCAAAAAAAAGTCGAAATTTTTTTTAATTATTTGTAATCAGTGTTAAAATACCTTTTGCTCGTTGTCGCTCTTGCATTTATTTTTTGTTCTATGATGAAAAATGCTAGCATGTTTTTTTCTAATCAAGTTAGGTTAATTAAATATGTGATTTTACTTAAGATGTCAACTTGATGAGACATCTTTAAATTTTTAAGGGTTTATAGAGGTTTCGTATAATCGGAAATAATACTTTCTCATGTGGCCAACACTAATTTAGACTTTTCTCCAGGCGTTGACGGGATAAGGTATCTAAAATTAAAGACCCGTCATTGAAAGGATATTGTAAACTGTAAGAAGTGAAAATTTGTCCCACAAGTTGATTCCATTCTCTTGGAAACTCTATTTTGTTTCCTTAAGTTTTAATGAGTGATGCAAAAATGGATCTTGAATAAACAATTTTTCATTTCAATCATAACATAACAGGCAAAGATGAAAGTCAAGAGGTTTGTATGGCACAGGACACTGTTAGAACATTTTTGCAAAAACAAAAATTAAAGCTTTTGAAATAAATCAGACAGAGCCTATATCATGAATGAAGTCTCAAGTCATCTGGATAAAATCAATCATTAACCGAGATATAACTTTTGACCAGTAAAAACAAGACACCATAATTACACTTAACCTATATTTTCAAAACAGTTAAAAATATTCTCGGTTTTATGAGCCCTCATTAAAATACTTAAAAACCCACCTTTATCGTTACTGATTTCCCCTTTGAAAATACACTTCTTTATAAAAATTACAAATTTGCCTGGTTGTAATTTTTAGCTATAATTTTTAAAATTGTGCTGATGCTATTCGCAATAGGCCATACTCTTAAAATCCTGATACAAACACCTTAGAAGAGCAACAAGTACCCAAAAAGCTGCAGAAGTGAAAATAGATTTTTTAATTCTTTAGACTTATGACAAAGCCTTTCAAGTTAAATCCTTTCAAATTTTGAGTCACGGACGAAGATATTTCGAAAAATGAAGTCATTGAAACAAGCATAAACAATAAGAATCCGCTTTTTGGTTCAAAAAAATAATCAGTGAGTTAAAAAAATTCCTATATTTGATTAACTTTGAATTTCATGTCTAAAATTTCTGATTTTATCACGATTTTTTAGAATGTAAAACCCAGTAGTACTGTAACCTTTGCAGCCAATGTAACCAATATGTTGAACAAGTATCAGATTCCATTTTATATACATCCGCAGGGCTGCCATCGGTATATGCTACCACTACTAAACCATTCGTTACAGGATCTTTCGTTTGTTTGCTCCAAGCTAAGGCACCTAGATATGCACAACATTGAAGAGGAGCATCGTAAGTTGCAGATATGCTAGGTTTTTTTCTGTCGGATTTTTTCCATTCTATCACGTATGGAGTACCCCTAAAATCAAAAAAAAAAAAAATCATGATTGATGTACAAGTAAAAATGTAAATCTTTTTGAATCTTATCAAAGCAGAGCTAAACATTTTGAAATCAGAATCAAACCTAGCTAAAACATTAAAATTATAAACTGAGCTTGGCTAGAGGGTCTAAAATTTCGATTATTTTGGTCTAAAATAATGGTCCAATTAGGCTTCTTGAAACTAAGCCTCAAGAGATGTTAAAGTCCTACTAGTATCGCTCAAGGGCTATTAAGACTTAGAAGCAAGGGCTACAACTCTAAACGTTAGCTGAGGCTCTGTCTGACAGCTCTGTCTCTGTCTGAACAGTTCTTTGAAGCAAATAAAATTTTATTGCAGTCGGCATCAGCCACCTAATCGCAAATATCTTAAAACTAGCGTTTGCCTTCGACTGAAATTATTTTGATGGCATAAAAATTGAGATTGATAACATTTTTTGTTTGCCCAGAGTTTCCTTGCCCTTTCAAGCAACCATAATTTTTTTCTAGCTGCCGATCAGACACGTAACGTCCTTCTGTTCAGTTAAGTCCACTATATTAATAGAGCCTTCGTTGTATTAATAATTATAAATCGCAGTCGCATGAATCATGAGTTTTCATCTTTAAAAAAGCAATGGCTCAGCCGTTGTCATCGAATAAAAATCACGACTGAAAAAAAATGGCAGTGAAATTAGAGAAATCTTACTAAAAAATACTTACTCATAGCTGGCTACACAATCTACGATTCCTTTATACAAAAGAATAGGATGAGCTACGTCTTCCTCTAAATGCCTGACGTCTGATATTTTTAACAATACTTTCTGGACGCTTTTCCAAACTCCTTCGGTATCCGCATCAACTTCTACAGCTCGTTCGTCTTTTACTTCCAAATAATGCTTTATGCAACTATGAAATTTGCTTCCGCGGTCAAGTAATGCTGTAACAATTTGTTTTCTTTTTCTATATGGCATATTAAAATAATTTTTTCGTACGATTATAGGGGAATTAACTTCAGGGCCTGAAGTAAATTTAAACTGACATGGGAAGTTTTAAATAGATATTTTTTCTAGATATGATCCAAGGATCTTTTTACAGTCCAGTACCACACAGTTTGCCATGAAATCTGCTGCCTCCAAATTAAAAATCAAAAGACAAACCATCCAGTTACGAGGACAAAATTTTTTATAGAAAAAATATCCCGGATTCATATAAAAACAAACCTTGTTTGTATTTTAAAAATCCTTCCGGTCCTAATTTCGAAATCAAATTTTCCTCCCATTTTTTTAAAGCTTTAACAGATTCTTCTGATTTAGTATCACTTAAAATTCTGGTGACTGAAGGGAACGAATAACTATTAACCTCCGCGTTTTTAAGCTCTTCTGTTACCACTTCCTGATCGGTGTTGTTACATCTAATCATCGGAAAGTTCGTCATGTTTCGAATTAATAAATTCGGCAAACGAAGATTTGGCGAACGTTCTTTTACTTTTTCCTTTTTATCACAGGGAATTTCGACTGTTATGGTAACCTTTCGAGATTTATTTTCTGCTCCGTCAATATCCTCCTTTTCGTTCAATAACGATTTAAGCTTCACAAACGATTCATCGTTGCTAATTTTTCTGTATTTACCTAAAATTAATTTTGCCAACTTTAAAAATAAAATTAATATCTAGGTGATGCTTTCCATGTCAAAATAAAATAATTAAAATTTATCTTTACCGGTGTCAGTTTTAAAAAATAATTTTAAATTATCAGACGTCACGTTATCTCTCCAAATTGCTTCTAAATCCATATCTCGAATTTTGAATTCTGTCGATTCCGTTTCTTTCTCATTCCGTTTCTTCCTTGTTCTTTTGGTTTTTTGTTCAGCTATACCTAACACCACATCTTTTTCTGCATCTCTGGAAAATGATTCGCATGATTTCTTTTTGGTTTGAGCTTTTCGGACGCCGTAAGAACATTTCACGATATACTTAAAGCTGTTAGCAATTTCGTTTTTTTTAATGAGTAACCTCAATATTTTACTACCTAGAAAAATAAAAATTTGTTAATTAAAAATGTTTAATTCTGATTTTTTAAATTTTAACCTTATGAAAGTGCTTTTAAAAAAAATGTTAAAACCACAAATAAAAAATTTTAAATTACGTTTACAAGCACTTTTATAGGTTCTCTAGAATATATGATTAAAAAAAAATTTACGATCGATATCAACACTTAAAGGTTTTCACTATTATCAAACTAGTCCTTTCTTTAATATTGCGGACCAATGAACAAATAGTCGATTCCCACGTTTTGCAAATTGTTGATAAAATTTTAGTCTTCGGGATTCGCGAGTGAGTTTTTAGATCGTAAATATTTTTCGTTAATATTTTTGATTCGTGTGATTATAACCTATTTATTTTTAACCTCTGATGGAATTGAAAAATCTACCTGTTGTGGTAGGTATTTAAGAAAAAGTATAACCTAACCACTACAATGCACTCCATTACCTCTACTTCACCAATTCATTTGATTCGCAGAAAAAAATTTACAAGATCACGCCTGCACTCAGAGAAAATATTAGCAGCACCGGCGTTAAAGTGACAAGTTTTGTTAACGTTGAAAAATTACAAAAAGCATTACATCAAAATTTGAACAATTTTTATAAAATAAAAAATGATTCGAAAGCCTTTAGATTTTTTAAAAATCGAAAATCGAATGCTCAACCTAATTTGGAACAAACTGTAACGACTATTGAAAAAGTTTTGGAGGATTCATCGAGTGATAATGAAGAAGACGCACAATTACAAGAAGAAAATATTTTATTTGAAGATGAAAAACCGAGAGAAACTTCGGTTTCTCCAGAAATATTTTTACCCGCCAAAACAAGCATGTTTGAATTACAAAACAGCACTGCGGGAGATCTACAGGAAAATGATGAAACTACAGCGTTCGAAATGAAAACAGCGAACGGAAAATATAATTCTTTCGTTCTCCCCAAGACGGAGCTTGTACCGTCAGCAAGTGTTGACATCTATAAACGCCAGCAGGTATTATTTTGAATTTAGTTGTTCGATTACTTAGCAATAGATTGAAGAACTATATCTGCTTTCAAAAAAAAATGAGATTACAAATTTAATGAAATTTAAGTAAGTGGAATGAATGAACTTAAGGCATGTGCAAAAAAAAAAAAATAAAAATCTAGAGTTAGATCTCCGACAAAGTATGCAGTTTACAATGAAAACAAAAGCCTGTATAAATATTAAATATCGTTTTGGATTGTTTATTTTATAAACAGAATTATCCTTGACATTTTCAGTCTGTATTCAGATTTTTAAAGAGTAATACATTTTTTTTTGTTTTATTTCCAGAAAAGTAATACTGCTTTTATAGTGCACAATGTGAGGCTGTTTATGAAAGCTGAACACAGCAGGTTTGGATTTTCTGTGCTAGGGGGAAGTGATGAAGGTTTAAAACCAATGATTGATACCATCAAGCCAGGTAAAATGCCCTAGGGCCTGAACACTACTGACCGTATTTAAAAATTTCCAGGAATTTTTTATCAGATATTTGACCGATCTTCACTACAAACATAACTTTATGTTCTTAAACAGCCAAAACTTGGCATTGTTTGTCATAACTGACTTCACTTGAGGCAGAATTAGGTGCAAGCATTACAATTTACTTTTAAAATTTTCTTATTTTCAAAACGTATTGATTTGATAAATAAAAAAATTGCACTTATACATTCAATGTTCAACGTTCGACTTGACAAATGTTTCACCACTTTCATGTTATAAAGTGAATGAGCATTTTTCTGTGAGGCTTACTATCTAAATTTCATCAACAACTTTAGGGCAGCTGACATAATTCCTACAAATATAACTGCAAACCAATTTTTCTCCAGGAAAATATTCTAAGAGTTCGTGGTAACATAACCTCAACACGACACATTGTAATGACCAAGATTATTATTTTCTTACAGTTTTTTTCAACAATTGCCAACAAAACGTGTAAAGATTTTTTCCTCAAAGAAATTTCTTCCCGTACAACTAATATTTATTGCAAAATTTGGGACTAATAAGAGGTTTTCTGAGAATCCCACCTACCGGTATTCGTTAACATAATTTAAAAATTTTTTTAAATCGACGACAAATAAAATTTCTCAGTGAAATTTAAAATTTGAAAAAACGGCCATGAAAGGCTTTAACAATAGTATTAAACGTTTACAGTGTACATAAATGTATAAAGAAAATAACTAAAACAAAATGCTGTGAATTTTAGTAAAAAAAAAATGAAAACAAATGACAAGCTTAGTGGAAGCAGACTACTGACGACAAATTGAAAACGTGGCTGCAGACAACATTGGGAATCGACGACGACGACAATGACAAAATCCCGCGTTTATTGCGGTTTATTGGTTTGTTTACGTTTATATGCGGCATTTGATATTTGTGTATAATTAGTTTTTGTGCTGAAAAAATATTAATTAAGTCTAAAAACCATGATGGATCAAATCCAGAAACACTCTGCCTTGTTCTGGGGAAAAAACACGAGGTAGGTTTTCGTTTTTTTTAAACGAACATTGAGAGACCTTTTGGGGGTAATATCGGGCACTTAGGTTATGATTATTAGAAGCATTATTATTACTATAAATAAAAATTAGGAAGAGTCTGGCATAAATACAATATACGTTTGTCATTTTGGGGTACTGTTTGAAAATATTTAGCTAGTATTCACTATAATTTTGCATGATTTTGCTTGTGAAATCTAATGGTAATGCTTTCCTGCTACCAGAGTTCCGAGTTTGCCTAAATTCATTTTTGTTTGCTCTATCTAATCCAGAAAAGGCTTTGTTATCAATAAAACTAGTTTGATTATGTTAAGCCAAATTCAGGAAAAATAATAGCTTACAAGCAATATAGGCAGATGATGCTGTGATAGTCGATATAAGTGTGGACTTTTCAGGCTTTGTGGTGTCCATGTTACCATGATACATACTCATGTGCATGGCAAGATGTTTTTATTAAGAGCAAAAATTTAGAATTGAGAACAATTTTAAATGCCTTAAAACGTCACAAGGAAAGCAACAGTTTGTTGCTGAACGTCCAACTTTTGGTTTGTTGGTGTTGTTCTAATAGTTGAACAAATAATGAGAATGTTTTTTGTGATAGTTTTTCATAGATATTTAAATTAACTGGCAACATTTGATAAAAATATGGTAATTGACTAGACCAACTAATCTGACCATGTTGTCTGCAGTATCAATCAGTGCCATTAAATGCAGGGATAGCAATTGCATAAAAAATCATTTCCTAAAACTTACTCTTAGCTTGTATCGTGTAACTGAATTTTGTTTACAAGTATTTAATGTTCTCTTTTTATTCGGCATAAGCTAAGAATGAATTTTAGAGTATCTTTTTTTTGTATGTTCAGTAGCCATTGCTGATTAATAGTGATTGTCAAATAAAAATTTAGCAGCACTTTTTTGAAGGATTATTGTTTTTAATTTTTTTTATTATTTTGTCGCCTCTCAGTTTTTGTGCTCAAACATTTTTTTTTGGATTTAAGGGAGCTACATAAGGGCATTTTTGGGTAAAAGGCTACTTAAAACACTCATATTATGTTTTTTTTAAATTTTTTTTGTCCTTTAAATCTGCATTTTCTGCCACCTGATTTTTAAATACTTGAAAATGAAACCCAATCGGCCTAAAATTTAACAGAGATATTTAAATGATCCTACGAAATTTTTGTCGCAGATAACTAAAAAAATTAGTCTCGGGTGCTTATGTTTTTGACCACACACAGCTAATGTGACTTTTATTAACTTAATTTCCAAATTTTATCAAAGTTTAAAAAGCTCAAATGATTAATGGCTAAAGAACAACGAAATATCTTATTTATTTACCGAAAGAAATTATGATTTATGGCTAAAATCCAAAACTCGACGGGAAACTCTTCGAGGAAAAAAACCGTTAAATTCGACTTTTAAAATTGACAAATAAATTTCTTTTTAAGAAGTCGGGGTGCATATAAGCCGATGAAAGTATACAGGAAGAGGAAAATTGTGACGTTGCACAGACCGACAGATGTAAAGCATTATATCAATACAGATAGAATGTGAATTGATGAATGAAGATTTGTAAACCCTGTACCACTGGTGAAGCTGTATCGATCCGATCTCCAGCCCTCTATGTCGGAGAATTCAGTCGGTGTCGGGAGATGAAACAGCGGGGTCGTCCTCGCTCGGGAAAAACACCACCCGAGGATGTCAAAAAACACGATACGTAACAGTGATCTTAAGTAACAACAAATAACCTCGACAGCACAAATAATGGGTAACGGGAAATTTAAAGAAATTAAACGTTCGGGAAATGCGGGAAAATAACTCAATTTGAAATGGATAAAAATTTTACCGGACGATTTCAATATCCGAATCATGTGTTTGGGTGTGTGTATCGCCATCTTGAATTCCACTGAAAATCCAGGTCATTAGGATTTTCTCATTGAAAAATTTCGGTTTTAAATTAATGGGTTAATAATTAAAACGTATTAAGGGTTTGTCGTATTAGTTGAGGTTAAGAAAAACGTCTCGTGTTTAGGGGAAAAGAGTTTGGGGAGATGAGGAAAGGTTATAAGATGTCTGACAAATATGCCGGTTTTCTACCACTTTTTTTCCTCCTCCTTTTTTGAATCTGTCGTTTAGGAAATTATCCTGTTGCCGGTGTAGTAATGATTTCCCATCTTTGAATGAGATATTGTTGGTAATTTTGAAACGCTTATGGATTTTTAACGTTGAAGGTTTTTAATGTTTTCGAGGGATGCTGTGAGAAAATGAACAGAAGGGAAATGACAAGTTTTAGATTTCAGTAGAAGGACAAGTGGCCAGTCTTTCTGTCACGACATCTGACTCATGCTATTACTTGGCTTTTAAATAAATTTTCTCTGGAAAAATATTTTATTCGCATTATTAAACATAATTTTTTTAATTGCAAAAAATTCCCATGTTTTGTTTAATTTTAGCAAGAAAATCGCCATTTTTAATTCTTTGAATAAATCCAAAAAAAAAGCATCAGACTTGAAATAGATTAAAAATTTGATTTCGAAAATTCGATAAAATTTTCTTTTACTTGCAATAATAAAAATCGAATTCAGCAAATTTGATTTTCAGAATCGACCTTTTTTATTATTTGAATTACTTCTTATATTTCATGTTGAGTAGGGCAATAAATCCTGTGATACAGGTTTCATATGCCACCCATGCAAAGCCAGAAAACTATACTTGACTAAAGAAAAAGTGTTTAATTAAAGAAAAGTAGTCAGAGACTATAAAGCTAAGTGAATTTCTTTTCTTTCATCCTTACTTTTTTCTCTTCTCCTCCGTTCCCTTCTTTGTCCCTTCTTTTTCTTTTTTTTCCTCCTTTCTTTTTCCCTTACTCGATTTTCGTTTTCCAGGACAAAATGCTCTGTTCTGCATCCGCGGTAAAAACAATCGACGGTAATGGGACAGTGGAAACGGTAATGACCTATAATGATGAGATAGTAAAAACATTTTAAAAACACATCCGTTTTTATTACTTTTTTTTTGGTGGGAAAAAAGGTTTCGGTCTGTTTTATCAAACATTTGGATGTAGACGTGGTTTTGTTTTGTAAACATCTATGACTCAGGTCCTTATTTCAGGAATAAGGGAAATTTAGTTTCATTATTTCATTTTGATGGCTTTACTATTGTTTAAAATGTTGACTTTTGTGCGAGTATTTGTAATTTGTCCTCATCATAGGCTGAAAACAATTTTTGCATTATAACTAAAAATAACATTTTTTGACTTAGCTCCGTTACAGTGACGGCACCAGAAAAAAATTTTGGATGGGGCCAAGGGAGGGCCACACATTTTTATATGGGGCCAAAGTTGAACAGTGTTACATTACAGCAATATTACTATTCTTCCCAAATAGGGGGGGCCAATTTTTTTCCAGCTGCGGCCTTCGATAGCTCACCTCTGGTTCAACCCTTGTGTCATAAAAAAAGATGCAGATCTAGTTTTTCTTGAATAAATGCTTTTTAAGGAAAGCAATTTTATAAATTTAAGGGTCGAAAAATCAGTTATTGAAATTTCCCTCCTATGCTGGATATTAGTCAACTTGGCTCACATAAGTTCTTTATTGTTAAATGAAAGCATCGCTATTGTAACCGAAATTTTTTCCATCCCATAAAACTTTAAAAAACCAATTTTTCAGTAAAAAATTTTTATTTATTACTAAACATATTTGTTATCGGTTCAATGCGCCTATTATGCTTGAATAAAAGCTTGTAGTTGCCACTTGCTTTAAAAAACAGGGGTCCTCAGTAGCGGCCTAAAGTCCTTTAAACGAGTTTATTGTATAGAATTTCGATTTGATTTAATCTTTGGTCGAAAGCCGGTGAAAAGCTTGGTTAAATTTATTTTTAAAAAATAAAACCTGGAAGAACAAAGAAAAACATGGGTGCATGGGGCCAAAGCCCCATGCACCCATGTTTTTCAATCCGCCTCTGAGCTCTTATCTTTCACAATTTTTCTTATTCCCAAAGATCTTGAGGTACTTCTTTTATCGCCAAACGAAGTTGTTAAAAAAAAATCTTAACTCATTGACAATCACACCAAGTTCCCCCAAAAAAAGAAAAAAGAATTGCACTTGTATCTACATCATTATCCGCCATCACAAGGAGCATATTGAAGGTGGAAAGCAAACTTTCCACGATCAGGCAATTTTTTATCAGATAGCTCTGAAGCATCTTCCAATTTTTTTATCCCCCAGTTTCACGATGATCACGTAAATTTGGATAAAGAGGTTGTTGTTTCTTTACATATTTTGTTTATCCCTTTCGTTTCCTTATACGCATTTATTATATCCCATATACGAACCGAGCGCCGTGGCAATTCGCTTACGTGAGAAGAAGGAAAATTTAGTTCCGGAATTACGACAAGTTTAACAAAAAAAAAAAAAAAACAACTAACCCCATTTAGCGGTATCGTCTTACCCATAATTTCCACGGGACATTCCTCGTTTTTTGCAATACCATTCGAAATCCGATTTCAATTACATCTAAAATAGAATCGAGTTCAACAAGGTTTTTAGTTGGAAAAGATAATTTTCCTGTTTTTCGTTTTGAAATTGAAATTATAGTTCACTGATGCGTTTCTAAAAAAAAATTCTTTTGCTGTAATTAAATTTGTGAGATGTGCACACAACCCAAACATTGAATTCGAACCGACGACGTTCAGTAGCGACGCCAGAAAATTTTGCTGAGGGAGGGGGCTGGCGAAAAGCTGGGTAATTCTTTTAAAGCACTGGCAGTAGATAGTAATTCTTGGGCTTAAAGTATGAACAGATTACCCAGAAGTAGATACAGGGTGCCTGCCCGTGCAGGAGCAGGAGAGGTGATCCTGAGCACCTGCCAGGGCATTCGGATGATCCTAAGTGTCTTTTATGGCATCAGATATGATTCTTGGTGCCTTAGTGGGCATCAGATAGTATCTGAAGTGCCCATCAGGTCATCAAAGTGTTTTCCAGAGCATTGTAAAATGATCTTGAGAGACCTCCAGGGCACCAGAAATGATTCTGACTGCCTCTTAGGGTACTTTAGATGATATCAAGTGCCAGCTAGGGCATCAGAGATTATCCTGAGTGCCAGCTAAGACAAGAGAGAATCTTGAGTGCACTCAGTGGCAACTTTAGTGTTTCTGAGAAGCCGTCAGGGCATTGGAAATGATCTTAAGTGCCTGCAAGGGCATAGAAGATGGTTCTGAGTTGCCGCCAGGATATTAAAAGTGACTCTGAGTGCCAGCCAAGGCATCAAAGACTATCCTAAATGCCTACCTGGGAGTAAATGAAAATCATCTCTCCTGCCCATTGATTCTTAGTACTAGCTAGTATATTCTAAGTTATTCTGAGTACCCACCAAGGCATTGGAAATGATCTTCAGTGCTCGTCAGAGCATTACAGTTGATTCTAAATGACAGCTCAAGTATTAAAAATGATTCTGAGTGCTCCTTCGGGCATCAGTGAATATCTTGAGCTCCCCAAGCCATCAGTCATGTTTCTAAGCTACCGCCAGAGCATTTAGACATTATACTGTGTTTCAAGACTTTAAGATTTAGCAAAAGACCGGAAGGGTGTTGATTTTTGAAGACGAGTTGCGACAATACCTAGCGGCGCTACTGACAACACTTACTCATTTCGGAATTGAAGTTAATTTCTCTTTGAATTTTTTCCTTCTGCTTAAACAGCCTTATCATACACTAACGCTGTAACGAACTTCAATAAATGAATACCAGTTATGGTGCAAGTGAGATTTTCCTAAATGGGGGTGTCCGGTTATAGTCAGGGGGAGGATGGGAGAACGTTCTTAGTGAACCTTGTGCAGTGAACTGAGAATTATGGTTGACCTGGGTGGTTACGTCATTATTCTTGTCGAAACCAAGGATAAGAAGATCAAGCTCTATGGTAAGTATTGCATTGACGTGCCCACGGAAACGTGCACGAAGACTCCTGCCTCATTTCATCGGTAATCAATCCAGAGATAGCGCACGTCCGAAATTAATTTATAATTTAACAAAAAAAAAATGTATCGGTTGTTACAGGATCTCCAGCAGACAAGGCAGATCTCGAGGTGGGAGACGAGATCTTGGAGGTGAATGGCAGATCCATGGAGGAGGCGACCCACACAGAAGTCATTTCACACATTCATCAGGTTAGTCATTATTGTAGCCGTCTATATTTCATTTTTTAAATCGATCGAATTTCAATAAGCAGGTTTTCGAAACTTGTCTTGATAATAAAAATTAAATCCAGGATGTTTTCAGAAACGTTGTTGATTTGATTTTTTTATAACATGTGTTAGTCTCGATGTCCGAATTCTCTCTTTATAGGAAATACATGGATTCACGGCAGTTTTTTTTATTTCGGACGATTTTTTAGTTCCATAAACGATCTCTGTCTTCGATCCTAAAATTTCATATAAAAAAAGCTAAAAGCATTTTTTAAGTTAAATCAAAATCAATTCGGAATGATATAAAAGTCTGGGTTATATCTGAAAGATCGTGCGGGAGATATCCCTTAAGCTACGTATTTTTCGGAGCTGCGAAAATAGAAAAACAAGACGTCTGAATTTCAAAATATAGAGGATTCTAGATTCGATAATGACGAATAAGATCATTTTACGGAAATCTTCAGAGCTGTTTTTTCACCGATCCCTCCTGCAAACCCTTTAGCAATCTTTTCGTAAGGTTTATACGTAAGCTAAAAGCCGAAGAAAATATTTAACATTGTGTTCGTACAACGACTTTACCTTCCTTCTTTCGCTTTTTTTTTCTTCGCTTTCTGTCTTTTCGATTTTCTCTTTGATCCACGAAAACATGTTTTGATAAGCTTCGCTACTTCTTATCTGTAATGTTTTCATAGAAGTCGAGTGCTTCCTTAAATGACTCCCGTCACCCATTTCTATTCTGGGCATGTTTATAAGGTAAGAAGTTACCATAGTTTGAGGTATTAATGAGGGACAAACAAAGGATTTTCTGCGGTATTTTTTGTGTGAAAATTTCGGGGCCGAATTGAAATCCGTTTGCAAGGAGTTAGAGATTGGGCTCCAGTACAGAAAAATCAATAAAAGAAAAAGGAAAGATTATAAAAATATTTGCTCGACAAGAAAAGATGAGGGATGAGGAAAAAATTTGTTCAAGAAGAAAAGATGAGTGATCAGGAAAAAATTTGCTCAACAAGAAGAGATGATGGATGAGGAGAAAATTGGCTCGACAAGAAAAGATGAGGGATGAGGAGAAATATGCTCGACAAGAAAAGATGATGAAGAAGGAAAGACAATTTTCTCAACGAGAAAAGATGAGAAAGAAGGAAAGAAAACTTTCTCAACAAGAAAAGATGAGAAAGAAATTTGCTCTACAAGAAAAGATGAGGGATGAGGAAAAAATTTGCTCGACAAGAAAAGATGAGGGATGAGGAAAAAATTTGCTCGACAAGAAAAGATGAGGGATGAGGAAAAAATTTGCTCGACAAGAGAAGATAAGGGATGAGGAAAAAATTTGCTCGACAAGAAAAGATGATGAAGAAGGAAAGAAAACTTTCTCAACAAGAAAAGATAAGTAAGAAGGAAAGAAAATTTTCTCAACAAGAAAAGATGAGAAAGAAATTTGCTCAACAAGAAAAGATGAGAAAGAATTTTGCTTGACAAGAAAAGATGATGGATGAGAAAATTATTCTCCACAAAAAATATGAGAAAAAATTTGCTCAATAAAAAACATGAGAAAAAATTTGCTTGACAAGAAATATGAGAAAAAAATTTGCTGGACAAGAAAAAAATTATGGAAAAATCTGTTCGACAAGAAAAGATAAAATATGTAATTTTTCTTATCAGAAATTTCTCATAAATTTCTTATTTGATCCTAAAATTCTTGACATGCAAAAAGAAATTAAGTTCTGCAATTTGCCAAAGTGAGGAAAGAAAAATAAAATTCTTATTGAAAATCATTCTTATTTTTAGTAACACACACTAAAAGTGCGAAAGAACCTCCTAATTTTAAATTAATCGAATGTAACAATTTCCCTCCTACTTTTTTTTTTAAAAAGCTAAAACCGCCTTTTTTTTGCTAGCAATAATTTTTTTTAGAGATGACTTTACTCCAATTAATTCATTCTCTTTTGTAAAAATATCATTGAGCCTTGTGAGGATCGAGATGAAAAGAATGCGGGAAACGAAAAAAATAAAATGAGTAAGGGAAAAGCGAAAAAAAAGGTTGGGATGAGTGTTGAGTAAAGTACAGCCTCTAGGCGGTTTCTCTCTTGCCTGTAATTGAAAAGTTTATGAAAATGAAAGAAGGAATCCTCCTGCCTTACGTACAGTCCAGATATTGAACTAGAAAAAAAAACTTTCAAAAGTGGCTAAAAAAATTATTAGGTGTTATCTTCTTATTATTCGTATTCTTTTATCTTGGTATTAAAAAAATCTAAAGTTTTCTCTTTTTTTTTCTTCTTACAGTGCATCCGTTCACGAACGATATGCCTTCGGGTGAAAAGACGAAGTGGGAACAGATTGGGTAAGCTTTCTTTTTTTTTTTTTTTCCATAAATCCTATTTTGAATATGCAACTTGGCTTTAACATCTGCATTTTATATAAAAGAGGGAAAGGTTTTATATAAAAGACCTCATATAATAATAAAAAGATTAAATTTAAAAGTCAACTAACTGTGATGGAGAGGTTTCCCGAATCAATTTTTCAATATTTAATTCAGAGTTTTTTTTAATTTATCGTATCGACTCTTTTATAAGTTTTTACGCGATTTCCTCAATTGATTTTGCACTGTTATCAAAATTATTTCTTATCTGAGCTAATGAAGTATATGTGGCGAAAGTAGGATTAGTCGATTAGAATTTTGAGAAGATAGGGGAAACAGTCCCGTAGCAAGAAATGAATGTCGAAAGGTGGAAATAAAATAAGCTACTGTAAAATTTAGAGATAAGGTTCAAGCCCGTCAGAATTTAATTAAAAATGCAGCAAAAAATTGAATTGGAAATTTATAATTGAAAGAGTCAATGATTCGTCATGCAATAATGACTTAACTCCGTCAAATTCTTCTTCCGCATTAGTCAAATTTCGCAATTTTACAAAAATTGATTTAAAGTTTTTGAGAAACGCACGGTTCAGATCTAAGGAGCAAGTTTTATAAATTTTGTAGAGAAAGGTTTTGTGGCGGAAGAAAAATGTAATGTTATTTAATTTACGTAAATGAAGAAAACAATCGAATGAAATTGACATAATTCGCTTTATATTTAACAAAATTATTGGAGTATATTTGTCGCAGGTTTCTTAGAGATCACCTTCGCAATTCCCTGTCAATTTCAGATTCTGTCTGCTGTGTTTAATCACTCTATTTCGTTTCACTTCATTGAACATTTCATTGAAAATGGTTGATGAAAAGATTTTATTTCTAGAAAACATTATTTTGGTTTTTTTATGATTCCTCCCAGAATTTCTTTAATAATAATCGAACCTACAATTTCCACTCGGGTCGGAAGAATAATTTGCGAACCATACATTCTGGAGCTAGATTAAAAATTATTTTTGTTTAAGGCCAAAAAGCACGGTTTCTGTTT
This sequence comes from Liposcelis brunnea, assembly GCA_023512825.1. Lineage (NCBI taxonomy): Eukaryota > Metazoa > Arthropoda > Insecta > Psocodea > Liposcelididae > Liposcelis > Liposcelis brunnea. The sequence continues at coordinate 10,212,174 of CM042072.1, read as the reverse complement.
CTGTGTCGTTTTGGTCAAAAATCTTGGGAGGCTAAAAAATTTGATTTTTGAGTTTTTCTTTGAAAAAAATTCTTAGGTCTTTCATCAAGCCCAGTGCGGCCTAACACCAATTTAGAGGAGTCACTGGAAGGAGTAAAATCATGATCCTTAATTTCATAATGAAAATTTAAATAAGGTCAAATATCTGGGCTTGTGTAAAGAAATTTAATTTTCAACGATTTTAGCAGAAGAAAAGTTTCTTGTATTTTTACTAGGTTTAGTGTGGCTTAAAGTGCATTTATAGGACTCGAATAAATGCACAAAAGTTCCTAATTTTACTGTGGAGATCTAATGTGCCTTGAGGATCAAAAATGTTGGCTGGTTAAAATTTTTTCATTTTTGAAGTTCACCCTGAGAAAAATGTATGACTTCACCGGGCCCAGTGTGGCCTTATATCAGTTAATAGGGTACATTAGAAGGCGTTCAACAATGGTTGCTAATTTTCGCAAGGAGATTTGGTTTGCCATGTGGATCAAAATTCTTTACTCGTCTTAATTTTCATTTCTGAGAAAAATTTTTGTTTTTTTCACAGGGCCAGATGGCCTAATGTTGATAAAGGAAGGCGCAGCAGTATGGTTTTTAATTTTTCTGTGAAAACTTGATCTGCTTTACGGGTCCAAAGTTTTGGCTAGGTAAAAAAACTTTTCTTGAAAGGGTTTTCCTCAAAAAAATTCTTGCTCTTTTCACCGGGCTCAATGTGGCTTGAGATCAATTTATAAGACTCAGGGAAAAATCCCCACATGGTCTTTAATTTTTTTTATGAAAATTTGTTTAGCATTCTTCTTCTTCAGCCCTTTTTTATGGTCCACTCCTGAGCCCTGGGCCTTTCCCTGTCTTTTGGAGGATGGAGAAGTGTTGGCATTACAACGCCACGCTTGCCGAGTGGGTCGGCAAAGGGGACCTACTGTTATTTGGACAGGGAATCCGAACCCTGTAACACATCCGTCTTATTACTGACATGATAAAAAACTTTAATCAGAGGTGATTACCGATGGGAAAAATCCTAGGTATGAGCTAGGTTCGATCTCGCGTCTCTCGTTTGCAAGTCGAGCACGCTGACCACTCGGCCGACTTCGTGCTGTTAAGCATTATGGGGTCAAAAATCTCAGCTAGGCTAAAAATTTCAGCTTTTAAAATATTCCATCCTTAAAAACATTCCTTTTTCTTTTCACTGGGTGTGGTATGGTTAGATACAACTTTAAGACCAACAACTTCTTCATTCATGACCGCCAATCTTGCAGTCTAAACAGCTCTTGAGTAGCTCTACCAGTCTTCTTGTCTTTTAGTCCAAGTAACTCATTATAAAAACTTTTGCTTCTGCCCTTGAAAAAATAAGAAGCAAAAAACGTCATTTTAATAGACTTTTACTTCTCTTATGAAATCTGCAGTTACTGCAAGGTTAGAAAAGACACTTAAAAAATATTACCAAACATATGATTTACGACCCTTTGGTACTCTGCACTCCAATTACCAAAACCCTATAACCATTAATCATTAATTTTCAAGCCTAAAATGCTTTCTTTTCCACAAATATTAAATATTTAAAAAAAAAAAAAATATGAATGAATTATTAAAACCGGCATTGATTAATGGAATACGGCCCTGGAACGAGTACAAAAGTGACGTGACGTCACGTGACTTGACGTCACGCTTGGCTTCGTGGCGAATCAAGTCCACCTGTGGTAGTATCCACGGAGAATACACAGTTTCTAATCCGCGGGACAACAATGATCACTTAATAAGAATTGTACTAGTCTTTTGTTTTTCTTTTTTTGTTTTTTACTGTTTTGTTTTTTAGTTACTCCCCATTTTGGATATTAGTGAAAGTGTAAACACAACACAGGATTACTAAAACACCAGCAAAAGGATTCTAATATTAAAGGAATACGATTCCGGGTAATTGGGGTCGGTGTGTATATCATTAGTTTTTTTTTTAGTTATCGTTCCCCGGACGCACGATCGATTTCTTTTCAAAAAAAAATGTGATTACAATCCAACGGGGTAAAAATGACCGATGAACGTGTTAAATCCTGTAAAATTGTCAGTTTTTTATTTTATTTTTTTCTCGCTGGAATCTTCTGGAGCTAAAATCATTTAGTGAAACAACTCCTGTGTGCATTGCATTCCTCGGCTCCTATCTCATTCTTATATTAGCTATCCTTTGAATTGCCATATATGGTCTAATAACTTTTAACTACTCCTTTTAGGTCATGAAGCAGGTACTTGTTTGTATATATTTTCAGCAATATGGCGTCTAAACAAGCGTTAAGATCTGTCTGGCATTCTTTCATGAATAACGATGATACCTGTTCTTTTGATTCTTGTCCTGAAAGCGCGTTGTTGCGTATTTGTTTCGTTTTCTACGTCTTAAGTTTGTTGATGACAAAAAAAACCTGAGACGAGTCTGGTTTTATGAAAAAAACGGGAGAGACTGAAATTCAATGTCAAGCATGCTTTTTCGAATTTCATCGTCCTTTCAAGTGATTTTGTTTACTGATAAATCTTGACTTAAATTGGTTTTGCCTAATCAGTCTGCGCCGGCCTTGTGGGCTTGAATGATTTTTTATCGGCGGTTTGTTTCGTTTTAGAAATGAAGAATTTTCTAATCGTCCGTTGAAGTAAACGATAAAGCAGGGAAATGGGTATTTACACGCTTATTTGGCCTGTCTTCGTGTTTCCCAGGGAATATTTTATTTTGTTTAGGAAATATTTTATAGGGGCTAATGGGGTGTGTTTATGGGTTATGGGGGTGAAGGCAACTGTCAGCGGATCCCAGAAGCCCAATAGAGATTTCTTCACTGCGCTCCTCGGAGCAGGTTGGTGCTTTTGATCGTTAGGGTCTTCTTTTCTAGACCATAAGTGCACAAGATGAACAGATTAGTGCCAAAAGTGTCTAGAGGTAGATCCCCCTCCGCACGGTCAACCTGAATAAAAATATTATGCCTCCTGCATGTCTTCTGAGGAGATTCGTAGATTCATAAGGCAGCCGCTGATCATTGGTGCGATCAAGGCCCGTCGGGTTCAGTGGGCTGGTCATGTAGCTCGTGCACCCTCGTCGCGGACAATAAGGCAGGTCCTTGATGGACGCCCTATAAGCCCAAGACCTCAGGGTAGTCCGCTGCTAGCTAGATAGATCTCTTCTGGAGGAAAACTTAAGACACTCTGTACAATCTGTACATCATACATAAATTTTTAAAAGTTACTTAAGAATTATTCATCTGTTATAGCTTTTAAAAAGACCAAAAAATTCCAACCCACTCTACTGGATTTCCGCGTAAACAACCTTTTTTTTTTCATCAACCCCGATTTTAAAACACTGTCGACGTAAAAGTAGAATATAACGCGCCTCGGGATTTTCGCGCACTTTACTTTTGAGCTCTTTCAATATATTTTTCAAAGTGCTTCGGATTGAAAGTTATTATTATTTTTCGTATAAAAAGTCACCTTGAAAAATGAAGGAAAATTTCACGCCTCCATCTTAAATAATTTTTGAATGATGCTGCATATAACGCCGATTAAAATAAATCATTTCCGCCCGGCCACGAAAGGTAATAAAGATGATATTTTTTTTCCCCGCTCTTTCTGATCGCTAAAGATAAATGATTAAATATCACCCATATTATTTTTTTTTTTTTCATATTAATAAAAGTTTTTGCGGGTCAAAAGTTTGAGGTTTCTAACAATATGTCTGACATTTACCCCCTCTCTCACTCTCCTTTTTTTTTTCTCTTGCTCGGACTCGTCTTCTCTTAGAAAATTTCACATAGCCGGAGCGTTAATTCAATTAAATCGTTCTCAGTCGACTTTAATAGATTGCGACAAAAAAGGGATCTATTCGATTTAGCCGACATCTGTTAAATAAAAAAAAACTTTTTTTTTGATGCCTCGGAGGGTGCCAAACTAGGATGATGAGACCCGCAAATAGAAAGACATTTTATCTAAGAATTGGGAAAAAGGTTTTACCCTCAAGGAATCGATATCGCTTTTTAGGTAATTGAAGATATTTAATATATCGCTTTTTCTTTATATCAAAAAAAAAAAAAGGTTCGACGGCCTATCAGATATCATTTTTATTTAAAGGTTTTGCACTATCAATTTTTAAAGCTTAATAAGACATGGGCTATTTCCCTTTTTTTTAAAAAATATATTGAAACAATGCGATCCAGATGTATATTTTTTTCCCCGAGGAGATAAAACATCCCCCCTATATAGTCTATCAGAAAGAGGTCAGCCGTCTGCGATCGTGATACCCATTCTTGTAAAACAAAATGTTGGAACATTTAGAACATTGGGAAACATTTATCTGTCGATTATGGAACTCAGCCAAGGAATTAAATTTCTCCCAACACCGTCGATTGTATAGTGCAAAACTCTACTTCCCCCGGCAGAAAAGGGATGCATTTATCCTGGATTTATATAACACGAAACGTTCGTTGCTTCTACCAAAATGTATCTTGACCATGCCATTTCCTTTCGAATCTTTTTCCGGTATTTTCCTTTTTATCGCATGGAGATTCATTGTGTTTCTTTATCGATAATACAAAAGACTATTAAATCGGTTTTTAAACGTGAATCAAAGAATATTTCTTGCTGGCGATTTTCTTTTCGCACCTTATTGAGGAGTTTTTGTATAAACGAGGTTTTTATTTAAGGGTATTAGGAAGGGATAAGCTGTTTTAGGGATATATGTATTTCTCAATGAATGATAGGTGCCGTTCAAGGATTTTTATCTGTTTTTCCAGGTGAAAAAAATGGATGTTTATACTTTTAAAGCTCTTTGAGGGGACAGAGGTTTTTCCCCTATCTAAAGTTTCTTGGTTTTCATTTTAGATTTTAGGTTCGCATGAGCTAAGAGCAGAAATTCTTTTTTTCTCTTTTAAGTTTATCTCAGGTGTACTTTTTTTTCAGTTTTTTTGCGTCCATTGCTGAACATAGGCCTCCTTCAATTCATGCTGTTTGTCTCGGTTCTCTGCCACTCTCACCCAATGTAATCTCTCTGGCTTCTTCATTTCGTCATATTTTGTTGAGAGATTTAGCTTTACAACGCCGCTCTGACAACTGCGTGTTGGTGAGGCGCAGTCTCTCAGGCTTCGCTTCTGTTCCAGACTAGCCTGTGAGTTTTCATGTAGACCCCATAGGGAGATAATTTCTCGATGGCCTCTGGTGGATACTGATGAAACTGCTCCTTACCACCAGCTCATCATCCTGACTACTCACCAAGGCAGCGCCGCAACTTCTTGGTAGAATTCGCTGTGCAGAATACTACTGATTACCTAAACTTACCTCAGTTGTCCCCTTGAAATCAGAACTGAAATGACGGCATTGGGCTATCTAAGACGGAGACATCTTATTCCAAATCGCAACATGGCTAAAATCGTAGAGGCTGTAAAAGCGCTGAAAGCTCTTGAAAACAATCAAGTATCTGCAGCATCAATAATATTTCTTTTTAAAAACATTTGCGATTTGCTTCAATCTTTTATATTTTTAAAGTTTATTTAAATTATGTTAGGATTAGGCCTACTAATTCTAGGAAAACAAGCAAGGAAACTAGGGTAATTACCTCCGGACCAGGGACTCTAAAAGACTGGAAAACGAAGTAATATAATGGGAAAAAAATTTCTAAGAATGAAACCAGGAAAATCTTACGTTGTATATAGTATATGTCAATTTTAAAAATGTGACTTACATCTTCCGACTGTCAAATCCATCCTTCCTGGTCGAGACGATTTTCGATTAGTGCTCTGATTTCTTCTACAACACCTTTTTTTTGAGCCAGACAGGCTAAGGGCTAACAAGGCCCAGCCGAGGTAGGCTAAGTTAGTAGCGTGCTCGTCTCGACTTGAATGAAACTCTGTCGTGGCAGATAGCGCACTATTTGGAGACTCCTAACTAGATTCCTCCGCCGGTCAATTTTTGCGGCGGCGCGGCCGAGTAATGTTGGTTTTAACTCATTTTATCAAGCCTTATTTCCTTTACAAATTAAAAGCTGGCTGCCCAATTGGCTCAAATCATACCCAAAACTTTCCGTCAGCCTGGGAAGTGCTCCAGAACCAGAAAAAGGTGTAACATCGTATTCCTCGCCCAAAAATTCCCCACCCTGACTTTCATTAGAATGGAAAAGTGACTAGATAATCATTAAATTGCAGTTTTTTGCCGCCTTGTTTATCTAAGGAACCAAAACCACAAAACAGTTGATAAAAATCGTCTGGCAAAAAAATTGCTCACCACCTTCCAAGAAAAACTTAATAGACATTCTAACCTACCTGAAGCGCCGGCTCAAATTTTGAAAATCTCGGCGACGGCGCTAATAAAATGAAAAAATTGGCCAGCGTGGCGCAGGAGTCTACTCCTAACCGACTGCATCCCTTGATGCACCACCTTCTCAACGCAGCCATACAATCTGCCCTGAAAACTTGAATATTTAGGGCGTTCATCCTCATCGTCGCGACACATCCATCCGTCCGCGACATTGGCGCGCTTTCTGCTACTCACTGAAGTCGCCTATATTCAGACTAGCAAAAGACTGGCTTGGTTTAATCTCTACGTCTCCGTTTTTAGCAGTGTCATCCTAAGTACGGATCGCTGTCACAATCGCCATAATGCCCGGTGTAAAGAATTAACTATCGAGCAGTATGGAGAAATCGAATATAGACACAGACAATTGCAAATAAGGCTTTAGACTTGACGCGCAGAAGAGAGTACAAGAATAGACCGTATCATTGAAATGCATATTAGTAAAACTTTTATGGATATAAAACAATTAAAACCCTAGCACCAATAGAAATGTTAATGCGGCATTTAGTAAGATATGATGATTCATAAATAAAGATTCTCATTGGGATGTCAGTGCAATGAAGGAAAGTAAGAGTTTAGTAGAACATTAATCTCATATATTTTGCAAATGAATGGTAGACAATAGCAAATAGTATGTCATTTCACATGAATAACTTAGATTTTTACTCAAAACTCAGAAATTTTTTTTTTGTTGGATCGTAAAAAGCTCTTTTAAAAATTGTTTAAAATTTCAAAACCTAAGTTCAACTTACTTATAGATGAAAAGGACTTGCATTACCCCAATGCGCCAATCTTAACATTCAAAATCCCGAAAAGCTAATTCCCCGTATAACATCATAAATTACCAAAACCCGAACAGAGAAAAAGACACGGAAGAAAAGGCCGTATAAGTCCAATTGTTTAAATTGTGGCGAACGGGGAAAATGTAAAACCACAACTGTGGCTAAATGCCGATTTCCCATTGGACATCTCCGTGTTTTATTTATAGCTGGAAAATTTGAAGGGCGGAGGGACTGGGGAGAGGATGCGATCAAAGTTTCAAAAGGATTCGTAAATTGATCGCGTAAAAGCAAATATGGCAAGACAAAAATGAAAACTTTGAGATGGTCTTTATTTTCAAATAATTAGCAATTCAAATGATTTTCGGTGACAAGAATTTATCTCAGTATACGAAATCGTGATTTTGCTCTTTCCATAATTTTCTGCGTTATTCCCTATTATCATCAGTTTCTCTTCTTCTTTTTCTTATAATAAAGTAAAAGGCTGATACAAAAATATATAGCCATCGCATTTTGAGGATGCTTAATAAGTATATTTTACAATAAGAAATAATTAGCATGAGAGCGTTTTCGAGCAAGCTTGGCTTTATTTTGTGTAATGGGAATAAAAGTTCCTTGAAAAGAAGATAAAAAAAATTTTTTTTATTGTCATTTAGTGAAAATATTTAGAATATGAATTATATTGCATCATCGGATATTAGTTTTATAAATTCAGGAAAAAATGAGATTTCGTTTTTAAAATATTGGTGTAAGGGTGAAGCGAAAAGGAAGAGGTTTTGCTTAGGATGCTGTCTAGCCCCTCTTTTTCCTCTGAAAGGTTTCTTAGCCAGTTCTAGGACTTGAAATTTGGGTTTTGATAGTTTATGATGTTAACCCTTTGCCTCCAAAGGCTTTTTAAAAAAGGACTTTTTCTCCCAAAGGGACCGTAAACGAAGCCTTCCGAAAATATTTTTAACTAAATGTATATAAAAATTTGGGCGTGGGGGGGGGGAGTACCTTTTAACATACATTTTGAATATGAAGTTGGAATCCTTACAAAATCAAAATTTAAGACGGCTGAAAGGTTATTTTTTCGACTTACCCTAAATTTTTGTTTCAAACTATTTTCTCCTCCTCTTCACACAGCAAACTAATAAAAGATACATCACTTTTGTTTAGCTTTCTGAAAAATAAATTCACCGAAATGCAATTAAACTTCCCGCAGAGTATATAAAAGTAGGCACATTGCCTAATTTTTAAAAAATTTTAGAACTTACTTACTTATCCGGCGTTACAAGGCTTGAAGCCTTATTGCCGCATCACAGAGTTTCTGCCATTTAAACCTATTCTTGGCCGCCGCCCTCCATCCGGCGCCCCCCACACTACCTGTATCCTCTCACCTCAGCCGCGGCCTTCCCAATGGCCTAGGGCTCGTCAAACGACCATCCAGCACCTTCCTGATAGTCCTCTTCAGCGGCGCGCGTGCTACGTGTCCCCCCCCCCCCCCCCCCCGTACCCTTCGTGATTTTGTCACGCTTGTAATAAAAGGCTGGTCGGTGAGCCCCCGGATCTCTTCATTTGTCTTAACACGTACGCGTTCGGTAATAGGATCTGCATTGGGTCCTAGAATCCTCCTTAGCACCTTGTTTTCGAAGGACCGCAGCAGGTCCAGGTCTCGCAACCGTACAGAACAGCAGGACGCAGGACGAAGTTGTAAATAAGTAATTTTAGACTCTGGATCCTCGCATTGACCTCGTAGTTGTTATCATTGTCACGTGTAACCTTCAACCTGAGGTACCAAAAGACAGGCGCATTCTTGAACCTCGGGTTCCCGATTTCCAGAGGGTCTTCATCTTGCAGATCTCTCGTCATCACGAGGTGCTCCGTTTTACCTTTATTAATCGCTAGTCCAAAATAATTTTGTGCTATCTGCGAGTATCAGGTTGACATTGATTCACTATGTTTAGCTTATGGAAAACGAGTGTCAACCTGAAACTCGCACATAGCACAAAATTATTTTGGACCAGCGTAATGTCAAGCCCTATTCGACTTGCGACCCCCAGTAACTATAAAACTAGGCCGCCATATTGAATCTATCGCTTAAAATTATGAAATTATACTCTCAGATTTAGGTTTGAAAACTCCTTATCGAGATCTAAAATTCGATCTAAAAACCGATTTCAATGATTTTACTTGGTGAGTGGCAAATCATATGCACGCATGTATGACATGTTGCATATCCATGATTAAGTCTTTTTCATATTTCCGGCAAACTTACTGGGCCTAGCACTTTACAATAAGGTTCTTGGTCATACTACATAAAATCTGAGGACTCAAGTGGGAGATTGGTCGCCATAGAGAGCTCAAGACAATGTCTGGAATAATTTGCTGTAGGACTACACGAATTTTAAATCAAAACATAAAATAAATAACATGTTGATTTCAAGTCGACATCTTTTTTAAATTCCGAGAATACTCCTCTTTTGAGAGTTTTCGTCCCTGTACGCAACTGAGTCAAGTGGTATAAACCTTTTTTCTAAGACATGCGATAAATGACGTCACGCAACCTGTTTTGTGAACCCTTTACAATAGGGGTGGATGGATGATAAAAAAAAATTGTAACTGAGGGGTTGTTCCCAGTCGTTTTTAGGGAAAAAACGGGAAGTTTTCAATCAGTTTTCCCCTCCGTTTTTATATACTCTATATTTTTTTTCCTCCTCTTTTTTTTTTTTTTTTTACTCGCTCCATTGACATTTTTGTTTGTTTGTTATTCATGTTACGACCAAGTGGTGTAGATCATTGCTAGAGTCATTAATAAAGAAAACAAATAAATGAATCATGTATTCCTGAAATATATAAAAAAAAATTGCAACCGACTGATTTGAATGGCGGAAACCCGATTTTTCAGCGTATGACAATTTAATGCCATTTGTAGAGTTTCCCCGTGTAAGTCGTAAAGACAAAAGAAAAGCCGATAAAAGGGGAAAAGCGTCTCGGAAAAGCCCGAAAGCACGCAACCAGTTCCTAACGTACATAGAGGGTACACTCGCGGCATTATCTATTCTCACTTAAATGTTTCTATCGATTTTCTTGATACGTATTTTAAATTTACCCTCGTGCTTATTTTGGTTTTTTTTAATAAGTTTTTTTTTTTTCGAATTTTATTTTGGTGACAGTGAGTCATGTTTAGGTTAAGCGTACTTGAGGGTTAATTCGAGGACATTTCCTTGAAGGGTCGTAATTCAATTTTTTTTTAAAGGGAGGGGATGTGAGAAGGGATTGTAATTACAAAATACATGTTCATTTCCTTTTTTTACTGTGTTCTAATCGGTGTCAGTTCTTTGATTTCCGTACTTGGAGCGAGGCTTAATCGGTCTATTTGCATTTTATTGGGAGACGAATGCTTCTTCTGGTCCCGGATAGAACCCAAATCGAACCACGTGCTGAGCATTTTCCATAGAGCTGCGGATTTCGACTTCATGTTTTCAGGCTTTTTGTCTTCTCTAGTTTCCCAAGCCTGAAGGCGACGACCATGACCCCCTTTCTATGATCCTGTGCCTTCATATTTTAGCGAGAGAAAACTCTCCTCCATAATAAAATCTCATTATTAAAAAAATTATCAACTCTTTTTCTACCGCGCTGACCTTTCATTCTTTGACTTCCTGCATTAAGCAATGTTTTCCCAACTTATAAATAACATCTGCAAAACGGCATCATCATTATAGTATCGTTCATTACGGTTCATCATTCTAAAACATTGTATTAATTACTTGTAATTAATTCGTCGCTTGTTCTTTTCAACGTGATATTCTTTTTTTTTTTTTTTAATTTTATAACAACAATTTTTTGCAAATAGAAAGCAAATGATGTGCATGAAAAATAAAAAACAAAAATAAGGTCGACGTTACTTTCTTATTAAATCGATTTTTTTTTTAATGACGATATTTTTCTACGGGTATGAAGGAAGCGCATTTATATCTGAAAAGAAATCGATCGTTGTATGTGGAAGTAGGATTTCCAAGAAGGATGCTGGGAACCTAGCGGAATTTTTTGAACTCCGTTAATTGTGAGAGCGCTGTTCAGAAATTCGATTCCTTGGCTAAAAAAATTATTAGTAAATAGTAATCATGCCAAAAAAAGTTCTAGAAATCTTCTAAACACTCGCAGTAAAATGGTAAAAATTTTCCAGCCATATTTCTGGGCCCGAGAAATTTGGAGAACTAAAAAGTTCTCGAAAATTGTTTAGTACTCACAAACTTAAATACATTTTTTGATGGCCAAAAATTTAAAAATTATTAAGCACTAAAAATTCTAAAAAAAATTTTTAAAACTAAAAATTCTAAAAAAAAATTTTAGCACTAAAAATTCTAAAAAAAAATTTTAGCACTAAAAATTCTAAAAAAAATTTTAGCACTTAAAATTCTAAAAAAATGTTTAGCTCCTAAAAATTTGTGAGCACTAAATTATTTTTAGAAACTAAGTATTATCAGTTAATTATTATATTGGATGCAGAAAAAATTTTAATAAATTTTTGCCTATGAGGTAGAATTTGAAAGAATTTTTAGACACAGAAAATAACTTTCTGAGAGGATAAGAAAATTCTGAAAGATTGCGAGATCCAAGAATACTAAAATTATTTTTTAGCCCAAAAAATTGAAAATTAAAAATCTTTAAAAAGAATCTTTCAGGGTGTAAAAATCGAAAAAAAATTTTTCAACAATTATAAATTTTTTAAGGGGCCCATGAAATTTCTAAGAATATTTTTTTAGCCCGTATTGCGCAAAAAAATTTTAGTATTTGAAGTAAGTGCAGAAATACTAGCGCAATGAATCCCGCAGGTTCCTGCACAGCTGATTTTAGCTCAAAATTGGAAATTCTATAAAATAGAGCACACTGGGGAACGATAATAATTTTTAACCGTATTATTACCTTTTAGGCCAAAAAATTCAAGGTGAATTATTTTAACAGGCCTACTTTATAAAACAAAACAAATGCGTGTTTTCGGTAGTACCGTGGAATCGGATAAGCTGTGATTACATAAGTAAACATAATCCAACAAATGTTTATAGGAAGTTCACATATAAGTAAATAGTAAACAAAAAAAAAGTCGTGATAAAAAAAAAAAAGAAGTGAAGTGCCTAAAAGCGGTGCCAGCTATTATTGTGATAGTCTGTGAAGTTGTGTGTAACACACGCGGTGTCGATTTGGATACGTAAAACTTATTATAAGGATTATCTTTTCTAAGGTGCTTTAAAAGGAGCAGGCATTGGTAAGTTTATGCATCATTTTGAGGAGCCATGTTGGTTCGCTTGTGCAGGTGTGTCATGAAAGTTTAATTTACAAAATTAGCACATCGAAACTTTCCCTTGCTGAGGTATTAATGAGGATGGAGTGATATTGCCTATATTCATATTTTCCCAGTTTTCATTAGGCCTGTTATAAACAAGAGCATAAACAGAATGAGTTGAGCATACTTGTGATGATGGAATAAGTTGCGAGTTGAAAAGTGTTTGTAATCAGTAGCTGATCTTTTTTTTAAACGTGCAGAAGTACATGATTTCTTGAACACAGACATGGTGTGACGTCTTCTGTGTTTTTTTTTTTGTCGAGAGAAAAAATTATTCATCGTGCAAGGAGAAATAACTTAGCTTATAAGAGATAATGAATGAGCGAACTTCTTTGGTTTATTGTAGTTTTTCGATTTATTTCGAGAGGCATGCTTGATTGCCCTTGTAATAAATGAGTGGGCAGGGTGTCAAAATTCAAAGTGAAACAAAAGGTGTCTTGTTATTCAGAGAAAAGATGTTGCAAATTTGATGAATTAAACGGTTGCCATTCGTGTTTTTGGAATCTTTTGAGGTGCAAATCAAAGATTTTCAATGGGAGAATGAATAAGTTGTGAAAATTCTTGCACAAGGTTTTATGTAATTATTATGTTCTTAGAGATCTTCTGTGATTTTAACGTGGGCACACTTACTCATGGCTTACGGGTTATGAAGCCCTTGTTGCTGCACCACAGACACCGACTGCTCTACCCTGACAGGTGGCCCGTTTGGCTGGGATTTCCAGACGTTTCTCATTCATCGACGCATTGTCCTCTTAGCGAGCCGAGTTTGCAACAGGTCTAGGGCTACTCAGGCTTCTATCAAGGATCTTCCCAATCGTCAGGGTCGAGGGTGCTCGCAGTACATGTCCCGCCCTAATAGACTTGCTTGGCGCAGAAGGCCGAGCAGCCGCCACTGATGATGCCACTGATGGGGAAATGTTCTTCTTTTCTAAAGGGTAGAACAATATTCTGAAGATAAGAAAGCTTTTGTGCCATCAAGATCATACCCTTAGAAGACAAATTGTTGGGTTCTTCCAGTTCTTTTTAATGGCTGAGGACTTAAGAGGTTGAGTTGGTTGCATCAGTGATGTGGTTTTATCGCTGCATTCTTCTCGCCTCTTCAACCGATTGAGTGAGGAATACCGAACTGGGCAAGGAGATAAAGGTGCTTTAAGCGGCGGAAGTTCCATGTGCTACGCAATAGAAAATACCATCTCTTGCGCTTAATTATAAAAGAGAAGATTGGACGGAGCCGGGCAGAAGGAAAGCCTTTTGGTCTAAAAACATGAGGACTATAGTTTGATTTGGATTCTCCCCCATGTCCTTGTTTTTGGCTGCTAAATCTAACATGCGAATCTGAGGCTCAAAGACAACACGTAAAAAAGAACAGCAACAGCATTCTATAGAATACCTTTTCTTTTATTGCCATTGATTTTACCGATAATGCCACTCGTTGCATCTTTTACGAGAAGCTTTACTTTGCTACTAGAAAGCACTTACTCTAGACTTCGATCTAAACACTTTGAGCTAGGACTTATTTTAGAAAACAAACGGCTGTAAAGACGTCCCGCATCAACTCTACACTTTTCAGATTTTATCCCTATTCCATCGACATAAAAAACTGCAATATCCACCCGCGCTTTAGTGCGTCATAACGTCAAATATCTCATTTTATTAAACACAGGAAAGGTATCATCGCATTTTTCAAATAGTCATTTCAGCAACAGTCAATTAAGTCTTAATAGCTCGCCCTCATTTTTTTTTTTTTTTTATTATGGCGCTCTACATGTTCAAATAATAAAACAAATTTGATGTATGCATACTCCATCAAAACAAGGTTGAATGATATCGTTAAAAGCGGTAATTGCTTGAATCGAAATATCTTATGAATTCTGTTTATTAAAATAATTTTATGATTTACTGGCAAATTCAGTAGAAAATATACAGTGTGTATATACATTTACATTAACTCTTCTTGTTAAATCGTTTTAAAATTCATTTTATAACAACCGCGCTGACAAGTTAGACGTAGATGAATTAAAAGGCGTGACAATTGAAAAGCGTTTGTACTTTCGATTTCTTACTTACGCGCTATGCCTAAAGCAGCTCACGAAACAATTAAGAATCGTAGCAGAACTATCGGCAAGGAATATTCATGAGAATAAATCGGTTTTAGGATATGTTCGATTTTCAGGGTCGGATTTTGCAAAGGCGAATTTGGAAGAGATTGGTTTTGAGGATTAGAGGACCGCATGTCTTGGAAAATTATAGGAAAGGTTTATAACGAGGAGTGGGCGACAAAAGGAGAAGGAAGAAGAAGAAGAATTTGTGTTGGATATCTTTAGCTTGTACCAAAGTATTGAGCTCTATGCTTCTTCTTCAGCCTGTTCGCATCCACTCTGGATATAGGCGTCTCCCAAATTTTTCCATGTCGTACGGTTCTCCGCGTTCCGGAACCAACCCCTTCCTGCAGTTTGAATGATATCGTGGAGCCACCTTTTTTGAAGTCTTCCTCTACTTCTAGATGTTAAGCGCGGCCTCCTTTGGGTTTATGTTACTATCCACCGCTCGTTGTCCTGCCTGGCCACATGTCCTACCAGCTGCCACTTCAACTCTGCCTTATCACGTCCATCATCCGCGTCTGCCTACGGATCGTTCCATTCTTGATCTGATCAAGGCGTCGGGATTAGGCAACCCTATCGCCCAGTGGTTAATCCATTGCCGACAGCCGAAATGAAGGAGTAGAGGTAGGAGTAGAAATACTGTACCTTTGTCCTTGGTCGACTAGACACTGGTCCTCCCTGCTTTACAGGGTAAGGTGATGCGATTGCAGTTCCATTGGGTTCCAGTGGATGGAGGAGCCATACTTTGCTAGGCCTAGCAGTTCTCTACGGATCGAGACCAGAAGGTCAAAAATCATTTCTTGGTGGGGGGAAGACCTACCAAGTATTGAGTTCCAGCTCAGTTCTTTCAGCTGCAGAAGGGTTCAGTGGGTTAGCCTGTCCGAAGATGCAGGTCTCAGGTTTGGTGACGGAGGAACTCGTAACGGCAGCAACTGGGACCTTATCTATATAGGCTACCACCTAACGCCAACTTGCTCAGCAAGGGTGGCATTTAAACACCAACATTTTTCATTGAGCTCTATTGCGTCCGAGCAAATCTTCAATGGTGAAAAATTTTTGATATTTACATACTTCTTCCGCAATGAGAATATCCGAGAGCAATTCAGAGTGGAAGACGTCGTCAAGTGTAACAAGCAAAGAAGGTGATTCTGGCAGGACGATGTGCAGAGATAGTAGTCAAGCAGAAGCAGCAATTAGAGGGAGACCCTGAGGCTCACGTTCGTCCTCTCGAAAGATGAAAGGACTCATGGCAGTCATTACCGCAAGAAGCAGGCTGATTCCTTATAGGCCTAGAGGTTTTTACAAAGGCTAAAAAAAAGCAGCGTCCTTCTGTTTCTTTTTCATTTTGAATGAAATGTTTTCCCCCATAAAGAATCAATCCATATTCCCTTTACGAGCTGTTAAAGCAAGAATTCTAGAGGCTTCAACTTATAGCCACCTATTTCTGAATAAAAGCCCCTTCTAAAATTTTCTATGTTGAACGGGACTTTATCAGCTATTGCCAAGTCTGGCAGACTACAGCCATCATCTTCCCTGGGGCAAATTTCTGTTGCGCCTACCAGTTGACCATCTTAAGTTCTCATCTTTCAGTACTCATCCTCTTGGCATGCCCTATCCAATTCTAATACGGGTAGCCCAGTCGCCCTTAATAAAATTATTGACTACTTCTTTAAGAGCTCAAAAGCCGGCTCTGAATCTCGAAACTTTTTTAAACGTTATTGTTTATTAAAATTATTTCCTAATTTCCTATTGAGTTTGTCGCCGCGTTTAATATAATAAAATATCCGCGGCGTTTTATGCTTTCCTAATGAGTAAATTTTTATGGGAGCTCGAAGAAATTTCCCTCCCGAAAAATAAAGCGAAATAAAATAAATTCTTGTAAACTGAAAATCTGCATTCAGAATAAAAATTAAACGTTAAGTAATCTAATTGTTCGCACAGTTAACTTCTCATGGAATTCAAGCTGACGAATATTCATATTTAAAAAAAAAAAGATTGTTGTTAAGAAGAAGAAAAAAAAGATCCATTAAAAAAATGAGAAAAATGTCCTGGACGTACAAATCGTTATTTCATAGGAATTATAAGGTACTCGTAACAATTCCGTCAATGGTAAGAAATCTCTGGCTGATATCTTTTAGGTATTGGAAGGCGGAATCTTTTTGCTTGGGATTTGACCTTACCGGTTAGCCTTGGCTCGAGACTCGATGTTTACATCACGCCGTCTAAAAAGGCGATTTGGCTGCCCGTTTGCATAGCATAATACATAACCTGGCACCTTGGCAAAAGCCTTTTGAACCCGACCTATGACGTTATTCGATCGCTTCTTTTTTTTTTTCTTCTTCGTCTTTCCCTCTCTTTTTTTTTTAGCTTCTTTTTGTCGGTTGCAAGCAAATTATCTTAGAGAAAGGATATTCTGGAGAGATTTAATGATATTCGGTAACCTTTGACTTTGGCGGGAAGGAAGAAAAAAAAATTTGCCGTGACGAAAAAAAATATTTTTTTCAAGATTTGTTTTTTTTTCTTTTTCGTGATTATGGTGTTTCTGAGTTGTCGACAAGTTCACAAACCGTGTTTTGAATTCAGTTCGGAATGTACTTATTATCGTGTGACTACCTGATCTTAGCAAGCATCAATCATTTGTAGTTTTTTCACCTGTTGGGAATGGATCAATATTAAACTGTTTTTTAAATATGTAAATAACATTTACAAATGCTTTATAGAAAAACTGAAAATTCTATCGTTTGATGCGTTTTGGCTGATTTAAAGATGGTTTTGGCCTTCGAACTTTAGTGTACAATGTTTCACTTAATTCAGTTCTGGTTAATTGTTGTGAGAACCAGACGGAGCCACTGTTAAGAGTTTAAATGTTTAAGGGACACAGAAGCTAAAAACGAGGCAAAGTATCGTAAAAGAATGATGTGGATATGATTGAGATCCAGTATGGCCCCAAACTCTTTGGTCAGAGTTTAATCTGTCGAGCACCATGACTAATTCAACCTTTTGGCGACAGGAAGTCTCAAGAAAGTTACTGAATTGTGACCTCTCGTTCCCTTAGTAATGATGACGGAATAAAATCTTGGCTGATGGAAACGAATAAAAATTAAATCAGAAGATTTTGGCTTAAGTCAACGTTTCGTGCTCTATATTAGACCCTTCATCAAGTGTCAAATATGTTCTTGATGAAGTGTCAAATATAGAGCACGAAACGTTGACTTAAGCCAAAATCTTCTGATTTAATATTTATTCGTTTCCATCAGCCAAGATTTTATTCCATCATCTCAAGAAAGTTGTTCAGCTCTAAAAAAGCGCTGCTTCAGTATTTTCTTTCACAGGCTTATGAATTTTCGGTGGTGCCAGAGTTATAGGTGATTAGGTGAATCTTACAAAATTTTATGGAGCTTTCAATAACTTTTGTATCTGGAATTAATTCCTAGATCAGAAATTTTGTCAAAATGCTGTCAATTCTCGCTAAGGAGCTGAGCAGAACTCAAGCAGCGCCTAAGAAAAGCTCCAGGAGGGTTTGATTTTCCTCCAGATCCTCTCTATTCAGAGATCCTAAAAGGAGAGATTCGTCCTACTTTGTATATTGAGATCCTGACTTCTGATTATCTGTGACAAAATTGAAGGTGACGTGTTAGACGTCTTCTGCTGCTCCTTACAACTTATTTTTGGTCACACCCAATGAAAAAGCTGTCATTTAGTTGGTGACTCTCTCCTTTCAGGCACTCTGCCCATTGCCAGTTTTTGTTTCTGGCAAAACCTGTTTTGAATTCTGACTTCCACCAGCACCCTTTCGATTTAGATTATCCCAGACACGCTTAAAGCCCGTTGCAGCTAACGAGGCACCCAACCTTTCCCCGCAGACTCACTTCAAAAATCAATTACATTCCCCGACTAGAAAATTATCCGAAATCATCATTCCAATCTAAATAAAAAAGTCTAATCATTCAAAAATCGGAAACAGACGTCGCTTTTTTTGCCATTAGTTCCATGTAAACTATGACGGCCAATGACCCTATACAACTCTAATTCGTGAATCAATTCATCGACTAAATCATCTCGCAT
The DNA here is from genome assembly GCA_023512825.1 of Liposcelis brunnea. Taxonomy (NCBI): domain Eukaryota; kingdom Metazoa; phylum Arthropoda; class Insecta; order Psocodea; family Liposcelididae; genus Liposcelis; species Liposcelis brunnea. Next base: position 10,193,569 of record CM042072.1, on the reverse strand, counting down.
ATTTGTATTTGAAAATAATCATTGATGCAATTTAAACTCTAATTTCCTCCGGATCGATATTATTTTTTTTCCCCCTCCCGGAGTCGTAATTGCGGAAATATTATTCCTCGTGATGAGCATGTATTAAAAAGCTTATATTCACTTTGAGAAGAAAAACAACGATAAAACATTTGAAGGTTGTCCTACAAAATAGCTTGGGCCTGAGAACATGACATATTAATGAGAGCCTGATTCCACAGCCTGCAGGTACAGGTAGTAGAGGAATGCAGTGTTGCCAAGTAGTTGCCAATGTAATGTGGGTGACTGCGTGTCAACTCGCCGGTTCCCTTTACTTTATATCATAGACTGTGAAGATTCTTTTTTTTTTTTTTAATTTTTAGCCAACTGATGTTGGAATTACTATTCATGTTTTTTTTTACAAAAAAAGTTTTTTCGTTGTTTTTAAATATTGCAGTCAAGCGCGAAGGAATTTTTTTAGTTTTTTTTGCGCATCGGCAATCCATGTTAGGTCATAAATGGTAATAACAATCACCTCGGTTCACTGATTCCTGGTCTGGCTTCATTGGAGACAATAAGATTCTTTCCCCTACATGTCAACCAGGATCTTATAAATTCATTAGCGGAAGGCGGGAGACACGGTTGATGAGCATCAATTTATTCGTAAACCATATACATCATTTTTTCAGTCAGTGTATTGTTATTTTGTGTTTGTCCCGAGGATAGCCCATGGATTTATCTAAAGCGTTGCGACAGTGGCGTAACATACTCCCCCTCAGCTTCCGCGAACCGTAGGGGCCCCCATGACCTCTAAGAGACCTAATTTTGAGGTTAACGTCCCTCTTAAAACTTTGCGAAGAAAAAATTGGAAATCTTCGAAAATCTGATGATTTTAAATGGGAGGATCTAGGGGTGCCCAAAAAATTACTCTATATAAAAAGATTCGAAATGGATAATCAGAGCCAATTTACTGCTAATTAGGAAATGATTCTAAAATTGAATTATACGGTTGTCGAGCTGGGCTAGTTAACTTTTTTGGTTTTTACTTTCGAGCTCCCTAGAGTGAGGAAGTATTGCGGTCGTGTCAAAAATAAAATTTGGCTGAACTGCGTATTTTGTTGTGAAATGGCGAGAAATAACCGTAAAAATGGTGTTTGGGCTGACTTTCGATTTTTGCCTGTGCTTTCGAAACCGAAAGAGCCAGCGTCCCAAAAATTGGCAACCGCCTTCCTCGGGCAAGGGGAAAACTGCTATTCCAAAGGCAAGACCATCCTGCCAAATTTACGGCCTTGTTCATAATTGTAGCGCAGCTCGGAACGGAGAGATCCACTTTGGGTATAAGCTTGCGAGTTCGCTCGGTTTTTTTAGAATGAATATAAGTGAATTTTTTTCTTCAGCGAAAATAAAAACTGAATCACAGCTCCGTTTAGGGCTATTTTAATTCAAGCCAGGGGCGTCGTTTCAGCTCCAGCTTGGGGAGGGCAAAAATAAAAATTCTTGGGGGGACAAGAAAAAAATTTATGAGGAGAGGGGACGTTTCTGACGTTCCGGGAACGTGTGTCCTATATGGGGATCTCAGAATCTTGGGGGGGGGGCAACTGCCCCTGTCAGTCCCCCCCAACGACGCCCCTGATTCAAGCCCTCCGGAAGAGCAAGTTGGAACTTGAACTAAAAAAAAAGCGGAATCAAACGCAAATTTCCACAAAAGAATGTGACAAAGTTCAGGTTTTTTAAAACTAATAAAATAAATGACGCTATGAACTAACCAGCAGTTCGCGCCATCTTCTATAGAAGACGTTCTGTTGCGCCGTTTCGGTTTATTTGTTTGCGCCCTTCGAAAGAGCCAGTCTGGGCCTGTTTACTTCTTCAATAATTGAGGCATTCAGTGCAAGAAAGGATATAAAAGACTGGTACAGCCAAAATTCGGTATCCCTTTTTTGTTCGGCTGCCTCCAAAGTTAGGATTACCATGATGATCGCCAATCTCCGACGAGGATCGAGTATTTAAAGAAGAAGAAATGCAAGAAAAGCTGGTAACCAATGTTCATCCTACGCCAGATCCGCCCTTCTTCCAGCGGATGCTTCGATTGTAACCAAATAGAGAAGCAGAAGTAGCTAGAAAATTCTCTTTCCCTTAGGAAGAAACATCACCTAGTCAAACATTCCCCCTCAAGAATTTCAAAATTTAATATCATATAAAATAATTTTCACACCACACGAAAATCTCCAAAACTCACGGTAAATACTCTCGGCATTAACCCTCCTTCTTTTTATATCTCCCTATTCCTAAACCTCTTTCCCCACTTTGATTCTCCAAAATAATTTCAAGATCTCACGTTATCAGCAAAAAGCTTGGAAAAGAAAAGTTTTTCGTTAAATACTAAAGATTAAGTTCAAATTAATAACTTTGTATACTCTATATACACTCAACTGAGAAAATATGTTAACTTTTACATTTAAAAGATAAAAAGTTACTGCTGAAAACTGAATGTGGCGCTGATGTCTGGAATTACTGGAACCCTGCCAAGTCTACCATTTGATGATTGTTTACTGGAAATAACATTTGCTTCTTCGGTTTCCCTAATGTTAATATTTTTTTTTCCTCCTTTGGTTAATGCAATCCCGCCGAGTCTATTTTCTAATAATTATCACCCGGTTCTTTATTTATTGTTCCTTGAAAGATTTAATTTAAGAAGAAAAAAAAAGAGAGATGGAGGAGATGAGGAAAAAATAGAAAAGCCTATTTACTTCAAGGTTTTTTTTTGAAAGGGAAACTTAAAACCAGTAGATAAACAACGAAAATGATGTCGATCGGTAAAAACAAGACATGTGATCTCGGTAAAGTGTGTAAAGGTGGGAAAAGCCTTTACAAGGAAATGGATGGGGAAGAAATATTCGGAAATGAATGATTTAATCTGGAATAAACTAATATTTGTAAATTGGTTATTGAGAGAGCGAATATCTGTGGATTAGTATTTCCCACTTAGTAATACACTGATTTCATAACTTCATCCAATATTGTATTGCAAAACCGGATAAGCAGATATGATTCTTGATAATTACATATCAAGAAACAATATCAAATGTTAAATACATCGATGACTCAATTAATTTCTTGAGTTTGTAATGATTTAAATCGCATACCTGAGTCTAATAGTCATAAGGGGATCGTATAGTCTGGATATAAAATAAATCACGACTCAAAACTTTTTTTTTTTAAAAAAATTGTTTTTACTTTTTTTTTTAGAAGAGGATCAAGTGGGGTTTAGAAAGCTTAGTACTTGACAACTGCGCGAGTAGTGACTGAAGGACTCAAGTACATCTTCATCGAGACATGTGTCACTTTTCCGATAACTCGTTTTCCATACTAATTTGTATTGCCAATAATTTAAATGGGATTTCATCATTTTTTAACATAGTGTTTTTGTTTATAATTTTCTTCAAGGCTGTAATTTGATTCAACAATAACAATCGATGTGTCAATGTTTGAACTGGCATAAATTAATATTGATTAATGGAAGAGGGTAATAGCTGCTGAGCTAAGCATTTTCTGGTGTAGGTGATTAACTAATGGCGCTAACGAGCCTAAGGGCACGATTGTAGGCAACGGTAGTTCTTTGGCCAGCCTCAGCTGGCTCAGTGGATAGCGTGCCCGACTTACACCCAGGAGTTAAGGGTTTGATTCCACTCTACGGCTCGGATTTTTCCTGACCGTATTTCACCTCGGACCACTTTCATCTGCGTCATGTGGACTTAATTCAAGGATTTGGGGACTCCAAAAAAGCGATCGCTTGGTCTTACCCCTATTGCAAGGCAATGGCAAACCAGCAAGTGGTAACTTGCTTAGAACAGCCTCTCTACTTAGCCATTCGGAACCGGCATTAAACTACAGGTCCCATATAGCTGTGTCAACTCGAAACACACAAACCAGCTAAATGCAGAGACGTCGCCTACGCTCGAAAACGAGTATGGCACCCAAAGAAGTTATTTGGCAGTTGCAGCTCCACTAAACGGTGCTTGTTCAGTCTTTTGCATCCACTCTTGGGAATAAATCTTTCTCAGTCTTTTCCATTTTTTTATTGCCTCTGTTACTCCCTAATTTCCTGCGGCCTCTATTCCTTCTCTCTATTTTCTTCCTCATCTCTTCCTTGATGCATTTTTCTGTCCAGCATCCACTTGACTTGATTCATTGTCGACTGCTTCTTCTTTAGCTTATAGCCTCATGGATGTAAGCCTCTTCTAAGTTTTTCTATGCGAGAAGAGAACTAGGAGAAGATACTAAGAGATATTGAATCGTTGGAAGTATAAAAAAACGTTCAAAAAATTGCAGATGGATTTTTCAAGCGATCTTCTTCTTTAAATGCCCACTCCTCGTCAGAGATTGGCGATTATCATGGCGATCCTAACTTTGGAGGCTGCCGAACGAAAAAGGGATACTGAATTTTGGCCGTACCAGCCTTTTAGATTTCAAGCGATATATGTCAGAATCTTATGTAAGAAAGGAAAAAGTTTCAGAACGTTCCAGATTGCTACCAGAACTACTGGCGATAAGGCAAATGTCTAAAAATAGCTCTCAACGGCGCGGCGTTGTACTAGTTTTATTTTCACCGAAAGAAGATTCACTCACACTCTAAGAAGACCAGGCGAACTACTGCTTGGTCTATTAACGCCCCGTCTTCTTAGAATTCGAACACGTTTTCTATTAATGGAAAAACTTGAAAAAGCAAGAAAGCGCATTAGTTTGAGAGGATTGCGCCAAGACTTTTTCGATAGTTGATGGGCCAGTCCTGGACTGGAGGTAGATTTGCGGTTCCGATTGTGACATCTTTTGACAAGACTGGCGCCTAACTTAGGGCTCGATTGGGCTGGCAATTTTCATTTTAGTGCAGGGAGAAATGATAGAAATCGTAGTAACGACCTTATATGCCAGGTTAGCTCCTAAGCTGAGGGTGAGTCCTGAAGACAAGGCGCTACTCCAGTTATCAAGAGATGTTACCGGAGTGGAACTCAAGCATGCGGTCTAAAATTTGCCAAATGCTATCGAAAATCCATGAGTAGAGATAGATCGTTTTCAACGATCTCAAGTACCAACAGTGTCTTACCAGAGTCTGCCAACTGAATAACAGGTAAACTTAACCTACGGCTCCATCCTCCAGCATTTTAATCCAAGAATCGATATAAGAATCTAGTTTATCGACACACCATCGCCTAACTTTATTAATAAAATCGAATTTTATAATAAAAAAATCATTAAGATAACCCTGAGGGCAGAATATGAGCCTGATTGAACACGTATTAAAATTATAAATTCGCTCTTTATATCTTTACATCGCCATTGCTGAAATCGCCGGGTAATTTTTTACGCCTGAGCAAAACCCGAATAAAAAAAACCGCAAGGAATGCATCAAGTATATGGGTATCATTGCAATTCCCACAGGTGAAATGAGAGGAAAAATGGGGTGTGTCAGGGTGTGAGACATATTTTTCCTTGTAGGGGACAACCTTATTGACGATGTTCGTCCGGAATGATCTTATTGACACATGATTCATGGAGACTTTCCAGTGAAAAACACATTACAGATTTTCCTCTTTATTATTTTCTTGCGTTCATGTCATTTTCCCGAGCTATCCAAATGCGAAGAAATTTAGATGTTTTGCTTTTTAAGGATGATCTGACTCAAGGTGAGTTCCTTATTAACAAAACAATTCATGCGCCCGAATAAAATGCGTACGATGCAACTTATTGTTATGTTGCCAATAATCGATTTACGATTATTAAATTTTAAATACGTGTGTGTTCACGTCCTTAAAGACAAGATTTTAATCGCTTAATAAATGCAATTATGGTTCCAACGCGTTATACCTCCGTTTAATTAAGATAATTAATCACCATTCGATTCGCATTCCTACACGAAAAAAATATATAAAACTTTTATGCGAAGGTGCAAGTGATCGAGATATTGTTCTGCCCTTTCGCGATGCAAGCTCCGGGTATGAGAGAGATTAGGTAAAAATATTTTGCAAAGTCATTGAAAAAGTATGAAAATTGAAAAAAAATGGTGGAGATATTAAACATGTTCAAAAACGATGTCATCGTTGAAAAAAATCGTGAAAATGACATCATTTTTTTATTGTTGCTATTAATGTTCTTTTTTTTTTTTTTTTGAAATTGAATCTACCGACCTTCGCATACTTTTTAGGCTATCGTGTTACAAGAGATGCGGTTTGTTTTGTGTGAATGCACTTTAGAAATTGACATTTAGATAATGTAAGAACATAATGGACATGCTTACAATTAAAATAATAGGCGGTAGTTGTTAAAATTGAAGAGTGGTAAAAAGGTTGAGTCTGCCTTGTGGCTCAGTGGTTAATCTTAATTGCTACATTTTGAATGTTATGGGTTTAAGACAGCAATAGAGATAAAAATTTTTTCCTGCTGGGTCTTAATTTTTTTTAGATATTATCTAGCTTATAAAATTCGATCACAAGTTCTTAGAGATTCTCTTTGTGGTTTCTCCATTGTACTAGTCTGCATTTGGGTAAGACGAGTGCTGGGGCTGCCTGTTCACGGCTTCTCGATTGTCGGGTCAGGATTTCTATCTTCGACACAGGAGAGGTATAGCTGTTTCAACTTCACCTCCCGTTGTCTGGTCTTGAGCCTATCCGATTATCACTATCTTCAGCCTCCGGGTCAGAGGGAATCTGAAGCTAGTTAGTGGGCAGGAGCGAAATTCTTTGAGTTAGACTGCTCTATTAACCACTGAGGCATGGTAGGCTGAGGTAGGGTAACCGGTAAGGGATGTTTTGTCGTGCTCAAGGAATGGCGTCCTTGCCCTGTGGTGAGCTCCCTTCTCAGGGTTATGAGTTAGTGGAGTGCAGCAGCTTCGCTAATACTGACCTAGGGCTGAAGATGGTAGTAATCGGCAAGACCTAGGCTGAGATACTGGGAGGAAAAGTTGGATCAATGGTATGGCTCCCGTACTGCGATGTGGAAGATTATGTAAAGTCACCGCATTATTTGATATTTCTAGTAAAATCATCAATGGTTGGCCATGATGGTCGCCAATCTCAGACGAGGAGCGGGCATTTAAAGAAGAAGAAGATGAGGTCTTGCAACTTCGGGTTCTTGTTGTAACTCCGATTTTGAATACGAAAATAGTTTATGGTCCACCGGTAAATGGTGCGAGTGTCTTAGCGGCCAGCCAATCACAAGCCGGAAGAATCCCAAATTATGTAGGACATTACTAATGAGTTTTGTATTGTCAAATAAATGTACGAACTTGGTGTCAACCTCGGCAATGGAGATAGAAGCAAATAATTTTAGATGAGCGAAGTCTCTTCCTTTTCTTGTTGGCACACGCCAATCCGATTCTTCTTCTTCTTACAGTGCCTTCCCTCGACGGGAATTGGCGTGGCGACCACCTTGGTTATAAAGAGCTTATTGCGGCATGCAAGAGACTCTAGCCAATCCAATTAAGATAGGTTTAACTTTTGCAAAAGCATGAAAATCTTCTCACTTCATACTTTCTTTTCCAAAACACCATAAAATCGCCTTTTCTGATATAAAGATGATTCGAACAGTAACTATGCCTTCAATCTACCATTAACGTTCACATATCTATAATTTTTTCAACTCAAAGAGCAGAAAAATGACTAATTGGCCGGAAGGAAAATCAAAAAATAAAATAAAATAAAATAAAAACGAAGGAAAAAAATTCCACATGGACTATTAACATTTTGATAAATGGTAAATATGTGGATTTTTATAGGCTTGCTTTGTTGGCTTATTGCATTCACACAAAAACCTGTACCATTTCCGACTTGAAAAATTCTCTCTTGTTAATTTCTTATTAAGTTCAACATATGCATCAACTCCGTTCCGTTAATATATTCAACTCTAACCGAACAAACTGCATTTTTTGACCTAATTTAACGGCATTTTTTTAAAGCTTCTCTCTCGATCTCGATGAACTGCAGATTTTTTATTTCTCTTAATAAATATCTGACTAATAAACTCTCGGTTGTGTTTTTTTTTTTTTTTGTAATCCTCCTTTCCCCTAAAGCCGTATGCGGATAAGCTAAGTATGTTGGAAACGTCTACTTTTATTTACAAAGGTCTCATCTTCGAAAACTAGCAGGATCGTGATCGTTAAAAAACAAACGGAAGATGTTTTGTTACTGAAACTCGTGACGTTTTTATTTTGCTTTGGTAAATTTTTCGATGTCAATGCCTCGATTGATTACCAAACCTTTTAAAATATATGTGATTAACACTCAAGTTAAAATTTTTAATATTCAACGAATTGAATAATCCTCCCGAAAAAAAAAAACTCGTCACGAAAGCGGTTATTATCATTATCATAATTTAGTGTAAAGCGAGCAATGTTAAATGGAAAATCTCTGTCATTAGTTTTTCGCATTCTTTCTTGAAATAGACGCCTAAAATTCTTGGGACTTAAAATATTAATCGTGTAAACATTTGAAATAAAAGAAAGCCATTTCGTGCCGTGAAAAATCGTTAAATATTTTTTTTTTTTTAAATAATGACCGTTGCGGCAGCAGAATGTTTTAAATGAACATTTTCGCTCTGCTTTTTTAGGATTTTTATTTTTTTGTTTAAATTCTCTCTTGTTAATCTGGGATACTTTTATCATTAGTATGCGAGGTCACTCTTACACGGTAAAAAAAATGAAGGGGGAAAAGTAAAGTAACAACACCTTGACAAGACTTATCACTGACTTTTTTTTTATAAGGAAAAAATGAAAGCGTGCGAGTTCAATTGTTAGCAGTGTTTAAGAATCGCGTTCATGTCATATTTTAGTTAAAACTGTAAAGCTGATTTTTAGTTAGAAGTTTATGTTGAAGAGGATCATACAGCATAGCTAGAGTTGTAAGATGGGAATATTCCCCGGGAGTAAAAATAAATTCCCGGGAATTTATGGGAATATTCCCCTGATGTCAAATAAATTCCCAAATTTGGGAATTTATTGCGCCTATGTTTAGCTTATGGAAATATCTTTTTACTCAAAAACCGTCTACTAAAACGTCCCAGCTGAAATTAGATTTTGTCAAATATCTTAAAATTTCTTACTGTAATTAGAATTTTTAGTAATTAAAGTCTTCTATTAGGGTTCTTTTTTGAATTTTGACAAATAATTCACTAAGAAAGCCATTTTTTTCTACAAATAGTACTTCTCGAGCAAATTTTCAAAATTCCCAAATTCCCGGGAATTCCCGAAAATTCCCGGAAATATTCCCCTGAAAATAAATTCCCGGGAATTTTGCAACTCTAAGCATAGCATGCATAGATAGTATAGTAAAGCATAGCAGTTAGTGCTACAAGTTAGGTTGGAGTTGTTGAGTACTGTAATATACATTCCCACCTTAAAAATTAAACAAAAAATTCAAACCGTCGTCAAAGACAATTTTTTTGCGTGGGAAAATATTTTCCGAGGAAAACTTTAACTCAAGCCTTTCATATAAACTGTAAAGTTTTTTCTTTGCAAGAATTTGATAAATAAAAAAATATCATCATATCTAACTCTAAAACCCACAAAAAATTTATTGCCTTACCCCGATACAATTTTCATGAGATAAACCCAATCTCTTTAGATTGATTCCGTAGCGTTGTCAGATTTCGATCTGGTAAGCGTCGTTTTTGCTTCTAAACAAGCGATTATATTAACTTAATGCATCCTTGTGTTCGGTACGAAATTTCGAAAAAGAGAGATGAGTTGCCTTAACATGTTACATGAGGTAGAGTAACAAGCTTTATTAGTTTTACACGCTTTTGCTCAATCGAATCACTGAAGGGCCTAGCTCTATCGCGAGACCTCTTACAACGAAACTAGGTGCCGAGGGAATACTATCTCCTTTTTATCACATATATCGTGCATAATGGCATTACTTCTGCGACTTTTACGCAGTGCACCAGCATTCATTTTATTTATTTTTTCCCAGATAGCATTTTTGCTTTTGATTTTTTCTTTGTTCACAGTCCGAGTAATTATAGAATGGGATGTAGGCTTTTGTTGAGCGTTCGTGCGCGGTGTAAATCTAATCGAATGTTTGAAGGCGGTCGTATAATTAGGAAGGCGTTGCTTGAGATTGCGATAGGAATAAGTTTTAATACTTTTTTTCTTTCTTTTTTCAGCATTAGATCTAGCTGCAAATAGTAACGTTCAAGATGCGTTCGTCATTGCAGTGGAACAGCAAGCGAGGGAACGGCTTGAACGGCTCTCAGCTCTCAAAAGGATTAAGCCTGTGGACATGACCAAACTTTCACAACAGGTAGGCGTAAGTCTAATTTTTTTTACTAAGTTTTTATTGAAGTTAAAGTTGCCAAAATTTTAGGCAAATAAGACGGACTAAAAATAACTAATTAGTCAAATTAGTCGTGAATATTTGGATAGCAATCAGTGCTATATCTTTAGTCAGCGACGGTTGTTGGCAAATACCGTCTTAAGTGGCACTTCGGGAGCATGTCAGATTTTCTGTGAAAATAGAGGCCAACTTATCTGAGAAAAGACAACGTCCGTAGCTTGCTTGAGCTCTTCGGTGATGTGAAATCATCGAAGTTAAGCGGCTTTGAGTACGGTTCACTCTTGAATGGGTGACCGCTTTAAAATACACGGCTCATTCAATTAACCTCACCAGCTACTGAATTATAAGGGTGCAAATTCTCGGAAAAGGGACCAGTACAGGGAAAAACTGGCCCTAGGCCTAAAATAAGAAGTCGAGATCTTTAAAAGTTGCTGTCGCCCATAACATAGGCCATAGTTACAACTTCAACAGGTGTAGTTTGTGTCAAAAAAATTACCTGTAGTAAATGCTGAAAATCAAAAGCATTTCCAGTTATTTCTCACATAAGCAGCAACTGCGAAAAATGTTAATTTCAATTCTATTTAACCGTTTGTAAAAAATTCGTCTGGCCTATGGTTTTTATCTAACAAACCAAATTTAGTCTGTAAAGCTGAAGAGTCCCAGCGGACCATTTTTCCTCTCGACGCTTCTGGCACAAACATCAAAAACGTAATTTTTTATACATTAAAATATTTATAAACTTTTTCGGTTTAATCGTGTGGGAATTCTGGCCCTTTTTCAAACCCCTAATGTTTATTTCATCATTCAATACAATGTTTCCTACTAAAAGGTAGGACAAGTGCCACTTACAAAATAATATTATCTCTCATTTCAAGGCAATGATCCTGACTAAAAAAGGGTCGTCGCGGTTGAAAGAATACAGATCACTTTATGCAACCCACCCCCGAAAAAAAAAGGAAGAATCCCACTTTTATTTAACTTAAGACATTGATTCGCTTTAAAAAAAAACAAAAACCAGGCTCAGGTTTTTACATTTTTATTGCTTTGTGAAAGCCACATGTGAACAAGATTCTCTGTTGTCTTGACAGCAAGCTCTTATTTTTTTGAAAATAAAAAAAAATTAAAAGGCGCTAAAAGTGGGACTTACTTTACGGCATCATCCCATCTGCTTCATTTTTTTCTTGCTCTTCTGCTAACCACATGTCGGAAAGCACATCCTTCTATTTTTTTTTTAAATAAGGAAGAGGAAGGTAGATTTAATTAAAATTTCAGGCCTAATCGGAGAAAAAAAATAAAAGCCGTTTAATAAGCTGTTAATTGGATTGACAAATCATTTACACGTGTATGCGTTACATGAGTCATTGATACAAATTATTACTTCATGTGAAATAATTAACATAATGGATAATTATGTTTCTTAATTGCACTATTAAAGATTAAATATGTAATTTTTTACATTGAGACAGATAGAAAATTTTTAGTTTCTGAAATAATGTAGGAGGGAATTGGGGCTCTTTCCGAAAGTGATTAAGATCAAATAATGTATACGGTTGACATTAGCCAGGTCAAGTGTCATATGACAAGTTAGGGGAGGCGAACCTATTTTTTTTTTAGGTCATCTGCCTAAAAATAATGTTTTTTTAATGGGTAAAATTTTTTTCTTTGGTTTTGTATTACCGCCTCAAGATTTTATTTTAGATTTTATATTTTAATAGCCTCGGAATTATTTTACAAAAAAAATCTGTTTTACGGAAGAGTCAGTCATTTAGAGTCAATCGCAAAATTAACATAAAAAATTTTTTTCTGGTAGGGTATTGGAATATATAATTTGTTTTAAAATTAAACCAACCACGTGTTAAACAGCAAAAGCCATAAAGAAAAGAGCGCCATCATTTACAAAAGTATCAAATTTCAAATTTTCGCTTTGGTTGACCAACGAATTTTACGCCATAAATTCTTAGAAAAACCACATTGGTCTTCCACCCTGCCAAAAATATCATTTTATTGTCGGTAACGTCGACTAGTTGCCGCCACTCTTAATTGCTTCTTGCAGGACACCAACGGTTGAAATGAAAGAGGAGACCATGCGACCTTACGCTTCCACTCCCTTTGCTTGTTGTAATATTTCAAAACGTTTGTGGAGATTCAAGAGTAGCTTCTGACCTCAGTAGCGACGCCCAGAAGAACTTTGATGACCCTATTCCCGGTTTTTAATTTCTTCGATCGCCCATTATTAGCCATGCGGGAATGATTCCTCAAGTTGTTCTGTTTTAACTTTCTGGGGCGCACTATCAACCTGGCTACATTCGCCCCTAGTATCATGGGGATGACTATGGCATGCTCTCCCCCTCCAAGCCACTTGTCTTGCTTGCTCCAACCGGATTTGACTAGCACACAATGCTTTGCCTCAATCCATCTCCCCAGTATTAGAAGTAAGCAGATTCTTCGTTCTTATCCGGCGTAGACTTGCAGCCTCCCCCTGGAGCATCTACTTTCTTGAAATCGGCTAAACCTTATTCGAATCTCCTATTAATTTCAGTTTTCCTTCTTTTGCAATTTTAGCTCAAATATCATCCCCTGCAAAAAACTTTTAGCGTCGCTACTGACGGATCCTTAAGAGGCCCAGAGGACCTGGACCCTAATTATCCAGACATTGTTGAAATTTATATTTTTAGCCGTGCAGCTTTTCCAGCCCCTTCATTCTCTCCAAGCCCTTCTTTCTTTCTTCCAACATCTAACTTGTTCATTTTATTTTTTCAGCTAAACCAAATCCCAGCAACAGATCATCAAAAAGAGATCAACGGATTTATAGAGAAATCTCCCATTTATGTCACGTCCCTGAACGCAAGCGATTACAATAGCACCATAGTCAACACAGTTGCTAAAACAACAGAACAAATCCGACCGGAAACAGCTGAGACTAGAGTTAAAATCGAAGAAAGCGTATCCAATCACCAACTGAACGAAGATTTAGAAGTAACCTCCGAGTTAGAACTAAAACAAGAAATAAATGAGGAACGAACTACTCAAGTGTTTGATCAACCACGAACTAGTATTTGTGTTAGTGATAGACGTTCGAGTTCACCGTTTACGAACGGACGGACCGAAGTCCTAATCGGGCAAGACGGAAGTTCATCTTTGAGGACTACGGCCATTGTCGAACACAATCGTTTGTCTGTTGAGGATTCAGAAGTGCTACTACGGTAAGTTTGTATCTGTAATAAATTGCATCCGAATGGGAACGTGGGACGGACAAATTATTTTTGGCGGGATCCAAAAACACAAAAATTGATTTAAAAGTATTAAATTTTAAACCGTTGCTGCGGTTCGAACTGTCCGCAAAAATGTTTTACATGAGAAACCGCAAAACTGAAAAGTTAGTAGTATTAGAGTTATGTATGTGCAAGAGGATTGTGTTTGAAAAGTATAAGTTTTGGTATATTTGATATGTCAGGGGTGTCAAGAGCGTTAGTCAAAATCCGAGAAAAACGAGCCTTGGGTTTCTGATCAGGGAAGCTGGTTTTGGTTGATGTTTTGGGCCGCACCAGGCCATTACACAAAATTTTGTAGCCAATCCTTTATCAGGATAATTTAAAAGCTTTTTCACTTTTTTTGACTCCTGGCTTGACCATGGTGCCTTGGTCCTCTTTACGGCCCTGGCTCGTCTTTGAATGGATATTTCGTTTACGAAAAGGAACACGTTTACAAGTCTGATCAATGAAAGAGATTTCCATAATTATACTAATTAATGATCTCCCTAAAAAAATAAATCGATGGTTCGACGAGGTAGTAAAGATGCCCACGAGATTATTGTCCAACATTGAAAGGAGTTTTAAACGAAATTACTTACTTCTACCCCTTATTAAAGGCTCAAGCCCAATTCTTTTAAATATTTTATTGATTTGAGGTAAAAAAAATTTCTTATCTATCGATCAACCTTTTGATCTTATTCTTGAGATTCTGTGTTGTTTGACTTTCATTTGAATGAATTAGGCACAAAATTCTGCTGCGGATAGTGGTTATGGTATTGACACTCTCTGTCTCAGCTGTAGGACTCCGGCGCATAAAAAGGAATGGTGAATATTTGTCTTACATGCAATGCCAACAAGAGCAATCTTGGGGAGTCCCTATACTTGCCCTTGGTTTAGCTCCTGACTTCTGCAATTGAGACAGAGATCCATTTCCATTCATGTACAGTGAAACTCGGTTATAATGCGGTCGAGGGGACCGGGTCATTTTTCGCGTTACAACCGAGTTCGCGCAATAACCGAGGTGCCCATTTTTGACAAAAAAATTAATAATGGGTGTCAAACAAAACAATTTTCTATGTGCGAGCAATAAATTACATTTTTCATTTGAATTTTAATCATGAAATCAGATAATATAGACTTGATCAATCAAAAATTGAAAATTGAAAAAAAATTTCACTAAAATTTAAAGTTTTTTAGAAAATAATCACTCGATTTTGGCAAATGTTGGTAAATTTGAATTTGTTTTCTGGTCTTAGTAAAATTTTGTTTATGGAAAAATTTTTTATGCGAGAAATTCTCGGATTTTTCATTATTTATGAAGCCTTTTTCATTTATTTTCCAAATTTTGACTGCGTTATAACCGAGTTCATGCCGCGTTATAACCAAGGCCAAATTACATTGTTCTTATGGACCTCGTGAAGGGACCAAGCCCATTTCCGCGTTATAACCGAGATCGCGTTATTACCGAGCGCGTTATAACCGAGTTTCACTGTAATTTATTTATTTCTTCACTCCGATTTTTTCGCGACTAATACTTGTGCGTATATCACGCACATACAAAACATATTTTTTTAGAAATTGATCATGTGACTATTTTGTGTGAGCCACTAACTGTCAGACAAAAAGATATCTTAGTTAGAGAGACACCACAGGAGTGATTTGATTAGCTCTTCTGTTAGCTCAAAATTTTCGAGAAAATACTCCAATTTTAATGTACTAAGCACCATAGCTATCTCCTCGTAAGATTTAATTTCCTTTTAATCAATACCTATAAAATATTCAAGCCTATGAAAGTTCCCTCAACAGGTGATCATTGCATCCATTCAATTTCACCATCCTCAGCATTTAAAGTTCCGAACAATAGTCATTTTATGAGAACCTCACCCTTAGTTTTTAATAACTCCAGCCTTCGATTATACCTCGGAACATGCAATCATCGCACAGTCAGGTACGTTTATGATCCTCGTACACGATATCTTTTGCTACCTATTCTCCCTGAAATCATTTCCGGTATATTGTCATCATAATCCTGCCTTTACAACCATAGAAAGTATTTCAAACAAAAAAAATTAATTAGCTAATTTAAAAAAAAAAAAAAAACCTGACCTTAAAAAAATCTTTTGCATAGAATCAATCAACCCCCTTTTCAACACCATTCTTACTCCATACCTTGCATACAGGTACATGAACTGTCCTAATACAGGTATCCCTACCTGGAATGTCGTGTTGTTCAAATTTTGGTATTTTATAAACTCATTTCAAAGCGGAAGCTAAACATTTGCGGTGAGGTCTCTTACAAAATCAGGTATAAACATCAGGTATTCATTTTTACCTTGAAAAAATGTGACTAGAAAAGTAATAAAAGAAATATATCTCAGGAAACCTATCATTTTCTGTCTACAACGATTTTTTCCCCTCCCGTTTTACTTCTTTACGAAGAATTAGTCTAATCGACATTTATCATGACTACGAATCCGTCTTTCAGGCCCGAACGTTCATCAACGTTAATCCTTTTACACTGAATCCATTAAATAACTTTTTTGTTAAAGAGAATTAGCTGAAAATTTTCTCTGAGAATTCAAAGCTGCATTGCGCTTTATTTGAATTTCAAATGAGCTGCATTTATAAACGAATATAGGTTAACGAACCAACAGGTTCTTCGAACTTTGAGATTTTCTGTATAATCAATATCCCATTTTTTTTTTGGAATAATTATTAACATGAAAATGTATTAATAATTGTTTCATTTTTATTATAACAATGATTATTTTTCATTCAAGACTATTCTCAGATAATTTTTAGTCCCACAAATGTATCCACAAAAAGCCTGCAATGGCTTAGCCTAAAATTAGTGTATGGAGCTTGGCTTAACCTTATAAGTGGCTTAAAATTCCCCAATGCAAATTGGATTTTTAGGCTTCAAATTCCAATAGCAGTCTCGGCCTGTATCAGTTAAGAGCTTCCAATCCGCCATTATTCGATCACCCTAAAATCTTAACTAGCCTGTGACGTCTTTTGGCTTTTCTAGAGGGCGCGGGTAAAAATATAAGAAGCAAGCTCTAAGATAACTACCAAATTCGAGTACAGCTTTTAATTAATAAAAAAAAATTGACACACACTCTAAGAAGACGGGTGAAGTATTGACTAGTCCATAATTGTCCTGTCTTCTTAGAATGCGAATAAAAACTTTTTATTTCAAAACTGAGATGTCAGAAAATTGTTCCATTCTTCTGTGCAAAACACGCCAATTTCGCTTTTACATCTGCTGAATCAAATTCAAGTCCTATTTTTGAAAACTGCAAGAATAAGCGGACGCTCTTTTTCTAGGGGCGCCAACCCGTGCCTGCTTTTAACCAAAAAAAAGTAAACGCTAAGAATCCTTGAGTAACTCCTTCCACTACATTTTAACTTTGACTTCTACCTCTAAGCATTTCGGCGAAAGATTTACGAACGTTTTTTTTTTTGTATACACAGAATAAAAAGGAAACCCGAGGGAACCTGTAAAAACATTTTGAAAAGAAGTCAAATGTGAGAAGATGCCAAAAGAATTCGGAATTGTCGGTCTTCATAAAAAAAGAAGACGAAGAACACAGAGAATCGAACAAGAGATGTGACATAAAATATTTCAATCAATGAAACAAAAGTTCACTTTGGACCCATTCCAACGCACATAAATCTACATCTACTCTGAAGAATGTTTTTTTTCTCCAGCTCTTATTTTCTGTATTTTTGTTGATCTGAGCTTTGGTGTTGATTATTCACATTCAATCGGGATTAATCAGTCAAATCATTTAGCAAATCGATTTATCTTCACATCATGAACTCGGAAGGAGGACTGTCTCTAACGTTTGTTGGGTTCGATTCTCGATGTGGTATGTAATCGATTGAGGAAATGTAGACGAGTCGAGGCGATGTTTTTTTCAGATTTTGGATGAGATGAAAAGATCAGGCATGTGGGGAGTGTTGGGGAAGATCAAATTTTGACCCCTCATTAGAATAGCTCATCTTCCAACTTCATTGTTGTCGCATCAAAACCAAAACTGCAGCCACCGCGGGGCGGTGGGGCCCACTTATCTTTAGGGGGCCCATTGGAGAGCAAAAACTAGTAAATATAGTTGCAAAAAAAAATTTTTTTCCCCAGGACATCAAAGTGGGGCCCACCAAAGAGGTTCGCGGGAGGCTTAAAAATTTTAGTTACGCCACTGTGCAGAAAAGAGACAGTTAAGGCAGAAAAACCGACCTAAGCCCGGCCAATTTTTTACTCGCCTCCCATCGGCTCGGCTTAGCCCATATTAAGCCGTAAGTTCTTACAGAGGTAGCCCAATAGTGTTTCCAATTAAAAATCTCATACTCAACATAGAGCAGCTCTATTTTGTCTGCCAGTAAAACTCTGAAATTTTTTAGGTTTATCGGTCAGTCACACCAATTTAAATTTTTTTAACATAGAGGACTCTAAGCATCAGGATAAAATGCTAAAATACTTCTTCCCTTTAAAAGGGATTTATGAACAATGCCTAATCCAAACGCATATACCGAGCACGTAGGGTAAATTGGAAAAGGGCATTGCCCTTCGCCAATTCTCCGTTGCTAAATCCAGGTATGCATGCACCGTACAAAAAAAAAAAGGTAATCAAAAAATGTAACTGTCACACTTGAATCGTACAATACTTACAATGTCGCAGTTTTATTTTTACCGTTTGAATAAGAAACTAGAAATTTTAAGATTCAAGTATTTAACAAATAAAAAAATTATTTTTCTAGAAATGTCTGCTAAAAACCGTTTTTCAAACAGCCCTCTTGAGACATTTCCAAATCAAGTTCGATATCTTCTGCAGAGCTATCAGACCTTACAAAAAAAAAAATTATAGCAAGCTAAATCGGTTAAAACTCGATGAAAAAAACTCAACCTGGGTAATTCCCCCATTGTTTTTCAATATCCTGCCACGATAAATCAATTTAAAATTCAAGAAATATAATCAACAGGGAAAATTTACATGATGCTGTAAATACCTAATAAATAATAAGATCAGAATTTAATTTTGTCTGATCTTGATTCTTTTAAGCGCATCGTATTATTATTAAAATAGCAAATCATGATCCGATTGTCCGTGAACTATCAAGTTCACCCACCATTTATGAAATTATCGCGCCAGCAAAAAAAAAAAATTAAATTATTCTAATTTTTATAAGATCGTAAATCCTCAAAACCTCTTCAACCTCAATTATCTAATAAAAACAGAATAATACGTTTAGATTTTATATTGAAAATGGTAAGAAATGAATTTGTCAAGTTCACCTCGGGAAAGTGACATCTAAATTGTGACGTCTAGACTGTGACGCCTAAAGAAGCCTTAGTAGATGATATGCTCGTGTTGCTTATTGATCATTTCCTGACCGAGAAATAGCTGTAACTACGCCGTGAAAGATCTTGTTTGGAGACTTGCGCTGGGGTAGAGGAAGAAGGAAAGCATTTTATTGGGGGCGCCATTCGGGGGGATTAGCCCCCTGTATGATTTTGTCTGGTTGAGACCTCAATCAAGAATTTTTTTAAAGGAACAGCACGAACTGAAAATCAAGTGAGGTCGTGAACCCCTAAAAAAATTTGCTAAGGGCCCCAAAAATATGGCTGCGTCACTTTCCCAAGATTAAAATTCTCATAAGCTAAACATCGCTTGATTTTTGTTCACGTGGCGTTTGGCCTCCCAAGATTTCACTAAAATGGCGCCCCTGAATTTTACAGATGAAAAACCCATTGACTATTAAATTAGGCAAGACATGTCTAGGAAATAATTTTTTATGATTTAACGAAAACATAACGAGGATGAGACTACATAAGGATCCTCTCATAAAATGAAATACAGTGTAAAATTGTAGTGGGGTAAAAAAAAAAAGTAAAACTCAGTGCCAAACTCATTTTTAATGGAGTAGAAAACTTTTTTTTTTTATTCCCAGTTAAATGTTTCCGTTTTTCTTCTTCATTCTTTGAAAAATGATGTTATGGTTGCTTAATTGATGATTATTGATTAAGATTAACTTTGAATAGGGTTTCTGATTAATTTAAGTAATTTTTTTTTTTAAAATTGAATTGGAAGACCCAGATAATTTGGTTTTTTTGAAATAAGTCTTCTCTTATCAAGTCACATCGTGAAAAGTCTTTACAGCTGTGATATATGGTGGAGGTAAATTGCGATTTTTTAGAGAATTATATTCCTGCGAAGAGTGACAATGATTAATACATTTATTATGGTGCATAATCAGACTTTTCCAGCAGATTTGAATTTTTTAACGCGGGAGGAGAAAATGATTTTTCGGTTGATTTTACGGTGTGAAAGCAAAAGCAAAAAAATTCTTATACTTTATTTTATTAGTTTAAAATGCCGCTTTTGTGAGTTAGGTTAGAGTTCATCTCAGCAATTCGTATCATACATGCAGCCGCCTGGAAAGGGAACGAATGGAATTTAGGGAGCCTAATAAGGAATGGGCACTTTAATTTGCTTCATACGGGATTGCCATTTCCAACCCTGGGATCTGCCATGTTGATATTGAGCTTCAGCAACGTTTTGGGACATTCCAGAAACGTTGCTGAAACGGAGTGTGCTATTAGAGCTGCCATGTGTTGAAAATAGAGAGAGTAGATAGAGAGGGAGACAGCACTCCGGTTGCAGCAGGCGATTATGGGCTGCGCCAGAATAGAAATTCGCCATGTTGCATGTTTGCTTATCGTTCAGGCTGTGGGATTATTCATAAGCAAAGTATTGGAGCCCACAGCCAGATTGAGTTTTAAATATGCAACGTGTCGGCAGAATTTTCATCAATCCACAAGGCGGTGTGGGAGAGCTCCCTCCCTCTCCATCTAGTCTCCTTGAGTCTACCTTTAGTGCCCTGGTTAATGCACACCCCTCAAGTCCATGTAAAGAAACGGAGGATTGTTAGGAGTGCAGCTCTTATCAGATCTAGATGGCACGACAGGTGCCATCCTTGTAGCTAAGACGATTCTGACTTACTCAATATTAGTGATGCACCCCATAAACTAAGCACAATTTAATATTTTGCTCGAGTTTTTTCTGGTGTAATTCCTCTTTTACATCGGCACCATTTGGATGGAGCAGGGACTCTCTGCCTCCTTCCACAAATTTCCTTTTTCACTCCTTCTACTTGAGATTTTAAGTTCGTCCAACTTAAGTATAGGAACCATTTTTTTCCCAAGCTTTAGCTATGTCCTGGCCTACCTTAGAATCTACTAGACTAAGGCACCAGAGTCTACTCAGAGTTCGCCTATTGCCTCCCTTAAATAAAAATCCAAAATGACGCTCCTGCCCTTTTACTATCGCGATAATTTCCTATCATCTCAAATCTAGCCTTAGATGAGACAGGAAAAAATACCAAATAACAAAATCATGAAAAAAGTTCATATGCAATTCGTTGAAGTTAAAAAATCAAGCCCGAAATCTTCTTCCCAACTCCAATTTTCTGTAATTATTTCCTCAACTCAAGACCAACACCTTTTAATTCCCAATCACGACTTAATACGTCACTGATAAACAAAAGAGAAGAAGATACATCATTTTGTTATTTACCTCAGGTGAGAAAGTCACAATCTAAAAAGAAGGGATTTACCTGAGTCCTTTCATTAGCACCCGACCCATTTAAAAATATATCGAACAAACAATTATAACTATAATGACCCACTGATACATATTAATGAGGTAGACTGGTCTCTTCATCTAAGATTATTATTATTTTCAATCATGTGGTGTATACTTAGGTTGGTTGTGGATTCGGGCAGTATCATCGAGGTAGCCGGTGTGGGTGGTTTTTTTTTTCCAAATGAACCGGTAGGGGAGTTCGTGTGTTTTAAATTTTTGTTTTAATTTTTCGGCCGTTTGAGAAATATTTTTGAGTGATGTGGAAATAAGTGTGCTCGTGTTTTTTTTTTTTTAAATAAAAAAAGTGTTCTTCTTTGGATTACTTCCTGTTGGATTAAAAAAGGATAAAAATTCGCTGTTTACTTATTTATTTATTTGTTGTTAAAAGTTGGTATGTCTTTTTCGGAATATGTCATAGCAACAGGATTGCGAAATAATTGCTGTGTCATTTTTTTTTATCTTTGATATATTTACTGCTCAGTTATTGATTGTTATAATTGGTGTTTATTTAAACTTTGAAAAAGGAAAATTTTTAATGACTAATTTCTTTTGGCTTCTTCCGTTTTGGAAGTTATAAGTTCGATTTTGAAGGGTATTTGAAATGTAGGCTGCTGCAGGTGGAAGGTAGTAATTCCTGAAGAATTATTTTGATCGGGTCTTGTGTAAATTTGACCACAAAGTGTTTGAGATGTTCAACCAGAATTTTTATGGCTAGGCTAAGCAATATTTTTTTGAAAATTTGGTAGGAGAAGGTGGATTGAGCCACTAGGATGCCAGAAATTTCTCAAGTCAGTAGCTCGTTTAACCGATGATTTTCCCCCATATTTTGACCCCGGTCCGAAATTAACTCAAACCAGGATTATTAAATTAGCCAGTAAACCGAACATTTCTTCGTCTACCTGTTGGACTCAATTTTTTGTAAAATACAGGCTTATTGTAAAGAGGGTGAACGAGCAGGGGCGATAACCTCCCGGGAAGAAATTTAGGCAGAGCTCAGGTAAAAAATTAGAACATGAAAGTCTTCGCATTTTTTGCAACTTTTAAAGATCTCTTGCATTTCAATTTTTACCCCGACAACAAATACACCTTTTCTCACTTTTAGGCCCATAATTTCCTTCCTTTTTCCTCTTCCTCTTCCCAATATGATTAATCTAAGCCAAGCCGCCCGTATCTATGAAAGAATTTCATTCTAAAGTGCTAGAAGACAAAATTCCTAAGTAAATATTTCAATTAAAATGTACAAACCGGAAATTCTATTTTAAACTCATTAGACAAGGTATTTTTTTTTCCTTATCCGTCGAAGCTTTTAGACCTAATCAAACAAAACCACAAGAAAAAATATTTTCTTTAACAAAAAAAAAATAAATATCTCCATTAAAATTTTTTCATTCCACACACAGCCTCATTTTTAAAAATATAAAAAAAAAATTTAACCAGAATGCCCATAAGGGAAAGTTCATATATTAAAAAAGAAGGGATATTAAGAATAAAATTTTAACTATCATCTATCTTTAAAAGCGAGTACATGAATGGATTACTCCGAGGACCGATTTCTGATATTCAATCTTAATAAAGGAGTCAGAGTTAGGAAAATGACTAGGGAGTCGACTTTTACGTGGAGATCTCATCAATCCCCTTAATTTTCAAAAAAGGATTAGAGGTGATAACGAATCCCCGTGCAAAGAATTTTCAAAAATTGCGGGAAGTCTAACATGCTTTTTCGCGTGTACTTCCATCGATTATTATTGCCCCAGAAAAAACTTTCCTTACTTTTCTCGCTTAAGATAATGGTACTTACTTAATTTATATAGTGGTTTAATCAGTCGGTCCTCTTTAAACTTAGTTTGTCTCTTGTCAACTGATTTGTCCTGAATTTTATTGAAATTCCATGCAGGGCCATAGAGAAGGAGAGATTGGGGGCAATTACAAAGTGTCTAATTTTTCCAAATACTGTAAGAGAAAAATAATCACGTAAATTACAGTATATGAAAGAAAAAAAAATATTCCCGATAAAATGATTTCTTTTTCGAAATTGTAACCAACTTTTTTTTAACTTTTGGCTCGCGTTCAATATGTTCTTCACTGGAAGGGAAGACCGGATATTTTCTTATCGGAAGTGATTTGAATTATAATTGAGTCAGATTTTCATATTTTGATATTTGACCCTTTGTGCAAAACTCGAATAAGACGAAAGTTAGGGGAAAGATGATTATGGATCCTTTTATTTTCTCTCATCCACTTTGCGTTTTGAATAAATTTTTATATATCAAATCAGTGGTAAGCAGTGCGTAAGCATAACCTACTGTTTATATCATCATTTTTCCGGCTCTCTTGAATCTTCACTCTCGTTTTTCATCCGAGGAAATTCTTTTTAGTTTTCTGGGAGAAAAAAAAACGGTTTTGTAAAGATTCATTAAAGGATAATCTATGATTTTCGTTTCTCCCGCGTTAACTTACATTTTTTTTTTCTCCCTTCTCGGTTAGATGAAGGATTTCCCAAGCTACGTCTTTGCCAGTTATTACGTTATTATGTTATCTAAAATGCTAAAATGGGATTAGGAGGACTTATACGTCGGCTAACCGTTGTTTTAACAAATCCCATCAAAAGTAAAATTTTTTCACGTTGAATCGTCGTGTAAATAAAAGAATGGAGTTTTATTTTTCTGGTGAATATGGTTTAGTTATGTGGTATTCGGATTTTTGGTTTACTGGGAGATTTCTGGTTAATATTTTTAAGAGGTTGTGGAGGGTTATATAGAGAGAGAGCAGATGAACTGGGGTACAATGCTCTGTGTAGTTATTTTTTAGACCAAGAGTCTATAAGATAAAAGCCCAGGAAGAAATTTTAAAAACGAAGTTGTTGTTCTTATCTTCTAATATTTCTCTCTTCTGAAATTATTTTGTTCTGTCTCCATTGCACAGGTTGACCTCGTCTAGCCGTAAGCTAAACCTCAGCTATGGAGATAGAACAGAATAATTTTAGATGCGCGATTTGTTAGTTATGGCCTAGAATTCCAGGGACGGCGAGGGGGGGGGGGGGGCAGAAAGGGGTCGTGGCCCCAGTGGAAAAAATTTGGCCCCGCTTATTAGGGAAGAACAGTAATATTGCTGTAATGTAACACTGTTCGACTTTGGCCCATCCAGAATTTTTTTCTGACGCCGTCATTGTAGAATTTTTAGTCGGTAACTCTGTCAAATTTTTGTAATATACACCATTGGGGTTGTCTAATAGCTTTATGCTAATATCGGGTGATATTTTGTGGTGTTTACATGTAGTGTTTATGTTCTGGGCAGCCATGGCAACACCAACCACAAAACGTGGAACACGCTGTATAATACGATGACCCTTATTTGTTCGCAGTCCTGGGTGTCGTGCCTTGAACCTTTGAGTTAGATCACTTGGTTATGCTATAGCTTATCCCCTTTTTGATGTAAATTGCTTCTAAGCTTCTCCATTTTAAATGAAACTGCGCTAGCTGCTGCCAAGTCCGACCGGCAATACTTCTGATCTCTTCTGGGGTTAATCTTTGCTGCTCCTGGTTGTTCTTGGGCGCCAGTTGACTATCCTATGCGCTCATCTTTCCATGCCTTGCGACATGGTTTACCCTCCACTACTAGTTCTTTAACCTCCTTAATCAGATATTGCCTTCTTATTTCGAGAATTCTATCTCTGAGGCTTAGATCCGAGATACATATTCTGCTCACTGTCACGTTGCGTTGTCCTCACGCTTTTTCTTGTCGGAGATATAATCTCCAACTCGTACTTTGCTATTGGAAGAATTCAGGCGTCCTAGATCTTTTTAAATGGGTAGGAGTCTTTTTATGTCTCAGGTTGCCGCATGCCGCTCATGTATATTCAGCAGTTTAATTTCCTTTGTCTAATTTGATGACATCTCATTTTCAAGACTTTCTAGTTTTACCACTGTATTGGATAATGGTATCAGTTCGGTCTTCTGGCTCACTCTTCTACTCAATTCAAGCCTTGTCTAACTACGCGACCGTGTACCTGTTTATTGGTAGTCCCTAGAGTCTTATATACGGGGAAAACAGCGACCAGTCCTCATTGGGTTTTCTCGAAGAAAGGCGCCATTTTGGAGTTCTCATGTAAAAACTCCCATAAGTTAAATATGGAATTAAAGCAGTGTTGTCAGGTTAATGGTTGACAATGCCTTCACATTCATAATAAAAGGAGGCTATAATCGACGCCATTTTGTATCCCCAGTGAATGCAATAGAAGGTACCAGTCGATTGCTGTTCTTCCCGTATATAGGACTCTAGTAGTCTCTATTCTAAGAGCAATATGCCCTGCTGGGCCAATTAGAAATCAAAAGTGAAACCTCTGCTTTAATCTTCCCACAATTTTCAACCTACTTGGAAAATGTTTGTCTCTGTATCCATTAGGACATCACAGAACACGAAGGATCCTTTTTTTATTTCAAAAACAATAGCGACATTTTACCTAAGACCAACATGAAAATGATTACATTACATTGAGTCTATCGATCATAATGAATGTTATGATAATAGCACCCCAGTCACACGGTTGATGGTTTGTCAAGGTTTTTGCCTTATTAGACGAACCCGAGACATTGTGTATACGTCGTGCTGCAATATCATACACATCCTCCTGAATTCATGAAAATCTCAGGTCACGAATCTCTACGCTTTGTTACTCCGTTACATCAAAACAAATAATGACACTGATGAACCCGTCAGGCTCATAATAACTTCATATATGCCTATTTTACTAATAAAAACGACACCATAAAAGCCTTGTACATAAAAAGAGAAAATATATAAATTTTTAAAAAAAAAAAACTAGGATATCTCCATCGATTTGGATATGACACTTTGCGCTTGGGTGCAGCCTCAGTGGAATTCACTATCAAAGCCTACTTTTTGTTCTTTTCCTCTCCTCTCCCTGAAATAATACCTGTAAAAACGTGGAGTGCCTGAAACTTGGATGTGTGTGTTTACATCCACACACGCCACGTTAAATAATTTCAGTCGGGCACACATTAACAAAATGAATTCAAGCTTCTTACGATTTAATCGATTTTTTTTTTTTTTTAGAATTTGGGTGGGCTTGGTGTAATTGTTATGTTTCATTGTTACCCTTACTTCCTGGGAAAAAATTGGGAAAATAAAGTCAGGATTGGATTGGACGTTGCGTTTTTATGATTCATCTGCCACGCGTCGCGGAAATTCATCAATTTTTGAAAATTGGGGATCCCAAGGAAGGTGCATCAGGGTGTATCGGTGGAAACCTGTTACAATCACGTACACCCTCTTATTAATTGACTAATAGTAATGTAATTAAGGACCCGAGAAAGGTGACCTTGGAGAGACTTCCGTTTCTGAATGTTCGTTCCACTTCAATGTTTTCTTTTGGTTTGGAAACAAGTGCTCGGAGTTAACGTCCGTCCGTTTGTAATTTTTTCATTGACAAAAATATTTTAATCGAAAAATCGCCATACAAAGTTATAAGCTCCAATTTTTTTTTTTTTTTAAAGGACCGTTGAGTATGAACTTGACAATTTCCTTCCCCTTGAAAATTTCCTGCTTTGCCTAACGGCTTTTCCCTGCCCGAGTAATTAAGGTCTCTTTCAATCGTTTTAATATCAAGTTTCCTTTACTTTCCTTTAAACTTTAGCTGCCGGATCTTGTTTGCTAAGGTAGCTCCCATAGTTACACAACATTTTAAAGCTGAATGATTATTCAAACCTTTTTCCCTTCCCGTCAGGAATCAAAAACAATGATAAATAAATTCATATAAACAACTCATTTTCATCGTATTTTATTTTGATTTTTCTTTTTGAAAATTACACAACCATCTTTTTTTTTTCTTTTTTTTTTTTTTGATCGAATTATAAAAGAGACAAGTTCCGATAAACTTTCCCACGTTGCGATCAAGGTTAAAAATAGGAATTCCTGTGAAATCGTTTTATTTAACCCTTTTACTACCATTTTTTTGAATGAAGTGTGGGTCACTCCAGCCAAATTTTATATTTTCACCTTTAGCCCTCTATAGTAAAGCTTAGTGCCGGAAAAAAAAATTGAATATCTAAAACTCCTAAATCTCTTCAATTAGGCAACCATCAATACACCGTAATCGGTTTTTTTGCTCTAAAATGTCTTTTTTCTTAAATAAAATTTTTCTAAGAGGTTTGAAGAATTATTGGGGTCTCTATTTTCGAATCTGATGTCAAATTTCTATAATTCAAAATGGCCGATCCAATATGGCCGACAATTCGGACTAAAAATATCGAGTATCGACTAAAAAAAATTAGGAAATCTTGTTTTCGTGGTAGAATATTAAAAAGTAAGTAAGTTCTACGTTGTCAAGGTTGTAGATTTTAAATCTGACATTAATTTTTATGTGGGGGGCCAATATAAGTCACTAAGCAGGGCCCCCCAATTTTTAGAATTTATAAAATCCTTCATAGTATTCTTTTATTAGGTTTTCGAGGTCGTAGAATTCAAATCTCGCAATAATTTTCATGTGGGGGGCAGCTGGAAGCCACTAAACTGGATCCCCAATTTTTTAAATCAAATATATTGCATTTCTAAATAAATAAAATTCATAAAAAACCATATTCAATTCAAAAATATAACCCAAAAATTGGAAAAAAGCCGATAGAAATTTTTTATAAGCGCTTCATAAGCTAAACATAAATGAGACAATTTCAATAGAGCAATCTTTTGGTGCCTAAACATGCCAACCTTTTGTGTTACAATGGAGTTATTGACTTACGATACGTTGAAAAAATGTATTACACCGATTCCTTTAAAAAATTTTACCTGCCATAAGTTGAATATAGGATAAATATACCATGTGTTTTTTCATTGCCAACGCTCTTTTTTACACACTATTTTGCTTCTGGATGGTAACCAGGGCTTGATAGCAACGGATATTGACATAAAAAAACTGATGGAGTCACAATAATGAACAAATTAAGACATTACAGTGGTACTCTTGAAAAAGGCCTTCCGCCATCTTGAATTTACATTTTTTTGAAATTCTGACTTAATATTCGAAATCTAGACCCAAAAATACCCCTACACTGAAATTTTAATGCAAATCGGATAAAAAATAAAACGGGAATCAATTTTTTTATTAAGGGTTCGTATACGAACCCTCGGTAGGGAACGCACTTTTTTCGAAGGGTTCGTATACGAACCCTCGGTAGGCAAAGGGTTAATATTTAATATAATATTAGAACGCTAAGGCCTGAATAATGATTTTAATTATATTTAAATGATGTTAAATGTTTATTGATACGTATGAAAACGCTATATGCATTTCGAAGTTAGCTGGAGATTTCGTGTTTGCGGGCTGGAAGCTCTCGTGAGATTTCTTTTCTTCTTTGACGAAATGTTCTTGGCTTAAATTTTTTACGTGGCAAATCTGCGGAAAGCATATCGATCAGGAAAGAGGAGTAATGTATTGGATGGATTCGTTCGAATAAGAGATTGTCCATTTTCGAAGATTAATTCCTCTTCAATAAGCGTAAATGACCGATGAAACAACTGTGAGATTTCCTAATGGCTTCGTTCGTGTAATATTTAATGTATGAAAATGTTGGAGCATTGAATCTTTTTCAGGGAGATTCTTTGTCCTTAGTACGTGGGAAATTTGACCATGTCCTTGTTTTAGTGTCACCAACATTTAGTAAAGGTTTCAATAAATCTTTTTGTTTTTTCACTTTCTTCCACTACTACTTTCAGTAAGGTCTGTGTTCAGGATTCTTGTGCTTCGAGCAGGCACAAGGGGCTCCCCGTGGGCCCCTCGAATAAAAGCATCCTTTTGCTCATACAGTTTTTAAAAAGAGGACTTCTTCTTCTTCTTTAAATGCCCGCTCCTCGTCGGAGATTGGCGACCATCATGGCCAACCATTGATGATTTTACTAGGAATATCAAATAATGTGGTGACTTTCCATAATCTTCCACATCGCAGTACGGGAGCCATATACCATTGATCCAACTCTGCCTCCCGGTATCTGAGCCTAGGTCTTGCCGATTACTAACATCTTCAGCCCTAGGTCAGTATTAGCGAAGCTGCTGCCCTCCACTAACTCATAACCCTGAGAAGGGAGCTCACCACAGGGCAAGGACGCTATTCCTTGAGCAAGACAAAACACGCCTCACCGGTTGCCCTAAGAGGACTATTTGGTTCAACAGATAAAATTTTTTTGCCCTAAATTTTTGTGATTTTTTTAATTTAAAAAATAATGAAAATAAAGCGTATTTTTAGAAAAGAATGCGATAACTTTCCAAAATTTCAATTTTTAAATAAAAAAATTTTTATTCGCATTCTAAGAAGACGGGGCGAATTATTGACAAGTCCATAAATGCCCTGTCTTCTTAGAGTGTCTTTCCCGTGTCGCCCCGTCCTTTCCAGCTCTATTGGAGTTCTGCAGTTATTTTAGAGAGCGCTGCTTACTGGTATTTTTACCTGCGCCCTCTGAAAGAGCCAATTCGGGCCTGGCTTCAAGGAAAAACAAAAAAAAATCGTCAAAGTCCAACTCTCTTATTTTATTTACGGCCTCGCTTCCATTACCTCAAACCCCCAGTTTTCAAAAATAAGTTTCGTATTCATTAATAGCGTTTTTAAATGGGGTGCCAAGGTGCCATGAACACTGGGCTTCAGTCTTAATGAGGGTGCCAAGCCATGCTATATATCGATCAATATTAAATTGTCCTAAACCATAAATTCAGAAAGTCAACAGAGAAATAAAGAGGTGAAGATGCCAAAAAGGCGAAAATAGCTAGATCAAGCAACTAACTGCAGCCATTCTTGTTTCAAAAATCAAAACCTCTTAAATCCTTGTTTAGCCACTAATGCGTTATTTTTCTTCGCGCTTTAATTTAAAATTTTAAGGCCTGTGAAAACCCATAACGAACCGAAATTCGCCTTTTTTCCCAAGCAGAAAAAAGACGATCCTAGTTTAAAACAAATGAACTTTTCCAGTTAATAATAAAACAAATCCCCCCAACTTCCTTCTCGTTAAATAACTTTTTTTTAAAAAAAGTTGCCTTAAACCGTATAAAATCTTTTTGTTTATTGTTAATTATTATTTTAGTAAAGAATAACATTATGACTTTCGATATAAAAACATTCCAAAAGTATACGCAAGTTAAGTTACTCATTTTAATCTTTCATAATTTTTGTACGTGAATATATTTTCCCTTTTTAAGTTAATCTGATAAATTTCTTATCAGGGTGGCTAATATTTTATCTATATATGAATCCGAATTGCGGTCATCATACACATGATCTATAGGACCTGTCTTTGTTATCAGCACACAGTCGAATTTGCCTATTTTCTTTGTCATAAGCTTAATCCTCGAAATTAGGTCTTTCCTGTGATCAATAGAGAAGATTCAAAATGCGCAATTCATTGTTTTTATTTAAAAAAATCTTTCGGCGTAGTGATAATATCAGTGACGTTTCAATGACACAACCTCGTGTCATTTTACTGATAAGAAATGAATTCGTCTGCGCAAAAAAAATTCGAAACTTGTTTTTTTCCATGAAATTATGGAAATACAAAAATGCTGGAAACCTGTTCATTCACCTGAAACTAGACATACCAGAGAGGATTAACACAGGTAACCAACCCCTTTGTTATAAAATGCCTGGCTGCAGCCCTCTTGAGCACGTTTTAGAATATTTAAAAAATATATCTGATTCAAAGAGCTTTTTAATAAGTTAGTGATAACTCGAAAGAAATTTTTAGGCAAGTCTTGACTTGTTAATTAATTTTTTTAAAATATGAAAATATTTTATTAGGAAGAGCATGTAATATAAATTCCGCGCCAAATTGCTGCAGACTATAGCATTAATAGCTGTACACCTTTATGGTTTAAGGGTGACTTTAAAAAAGATAGATATATAAAGTCATGGCCGTTTTAAGTATTTCGTTTCTGAAATTCAATCTTCTTACAATAAATCACATGACAAGTTGCTAGGTTTAGTGGCTCGTAAACCGGCATACTTTTTTTTTTTTTTGAATTTTTTCTGCAGTGGCGTCGATATGGTTTCCATTTGATCGTCTTTGAAAAAACCTTCCCCCTTATGGGAAAAGTTTCCATAAAATTAAAATCTTTTAACAGAAGGAAAATGTTTTCTAAAGGACAACAATCTTACAATCATTACATAAAAATTATAGGAAGTTACGATTCAGGGCGAGAGGATTCCAGATTACAATTTCATTTTACGATATTTTGGTTTCATAAACTTGGGAACCCGGGGAAAAAAGGAGCGGAAAAGGAAAATAAAAAAAAAAAAGTTACTTTTAAAATTAAGATGAGAAAACTTGTTTTTCTCGCATATCCTCAATCGTCTTTTATTTTCTGGAAATCATTTTTTAGTACCGCACATAACCCATTTTATATATCAATCCTGTAGCCTTTCTAAGGTTATGCAATACATTTTTCTTCAAGACGGGGGGTTTGGGTTGCATGAAGTAAGAACTTGCATAATCCGGGAGAGTTTTTTTCTATTTCAAAATTACTCGATTAGAATTTTTTTTGGGTTAAAGTTGAGAAAAGCCTTCTCAATTAGTCTTAGGATAGTTTTATATTGGGGGATGTCCATTGGCGGAACTAGACTTTCTGGGGGAGGGCCAAGACCCTTGAAAAATTTTAGTTAATTGTATTGTGGCTGAAAATTGATCGCCAGAGAATGAGTCAATTATAATTTTAAATGATTTATTATAATTCTAGGGGGGCTAATCCCCTCTAAACCGGTCATGGGCAAGCCTTGTCGGCTGCAGACGGTTTTGCCCATAGGTCGTGAAACTCGGGTTTAGGGAGGAAACTCGTTGTTGAAGACAAAAAAATAGTTCACCAATTTTACCGCTACGAGCGCAAGTGAATAAAGGGCTGTAGGCGACCAATAAGAGTTTATACCGTTTTTCTTTTGTTAAATTTTAAATTTTCAAACACGTCTAATTTTTTTTTTTTTTTTTTTTTTTTGGAGGGTTTGGGATTTGGCGATCTGCCTAGGCACTGCGGCCAACCTGTGACCTATTGTACCGTTCCCTTGCTTTAGGTGGGCTGCTTGAGTCGGAGTCCTCTGAAGAACTCCAGGACTTTAGCAGGGGCCAGGGCCCTGATTACCATTGGTGTGGGAAAGGCTTCCCCAAATATTTTCAGCCCGCGTATGGATGCAGCTTCGCGAGAGACAGAGTATGTGTTCCGTCGTCTCCCTAGCTCCTTTACACAGCCGGCAAATTTCCGTTTCGGCCTTTTCCATCCTGAAGAGATGAGCCCGAAGATCGCAGTGACCCGTGAGCAGGCCGGTGAGTTCTTTGAGCTTCGCTCTGGAAAATGACAGGAGCAATTTGCTTTTGGTTCTTGAGTACCCACCTATGAACATTTTTTAATGTCTTAGTCCCGGACACGTCTTATTGGTCGCCCTTTAATCTCTCACGCTCCCAGCGGCAGAAGTTCAGTAAAATCAACTCTTTCCAACCATTAGGACCATGGTTTTGACGAGCTCCCCAAATACATCCAGCACCCAGATATATCTTGAGACCCAACACCTTTCTTAACTTCCTATAAAGAACCTTAAGGAAATTTAAATAAACCAAAAATTGAATCATCAACTTCTCTGTTAATTAAGATTTTAACACTCGCCATTTTTTAATTAAGGCACCTTTCCTCTCGACACATACATAAACATCAATTACAGGTCTAAATAAATACAATACGTTTTCTTATCGCGCGTGATCCAATACTTGAAATATTCAAATAGTTTCGAACAAAGTCAAAACAAACGGGGCAACAATCAAACCCAATGTTGATGTTTTAAACCTTGTATATGTAAAATAATATAATATAATGTGATATTGCCATAGGCTTGTAAACGCCCTCGTAACGTAAATATGTAAATGTTATAATGTTACCCGAAGCACACACAGCTTCCCCGGGTCGAAGGAGTGCGTCACTCCTTTTACTGATAAGTAAAACAATCTCTCATAAAATCTCTGTTTACGATTGAAGTCATGGTTTTCAAAGGAATTTCTATTGCCACGGCAAAATGAGGCATGTCACCGTTTAGTGAAAAACCAGATTCGAGAATGCAACACGCATGCGAGTCTTAAAACGTTCCTCTCACGCAAAAAAAATGTAGAAGGGGTATCAGGCATCCTGTAATTAAATAGTGTTTGTATTAATAAGTTCGAAGACTTTAAAAATTTTTTGGGTAGGATATTTTTTGGTTGGAAAATAAAGGGAGTAGATTGTTTGGATTTTAGTGCTTTGGGATTTTAAGACAAATTTATGAAGTAATTTTGAAAGAATAAAATTTTTTATGCTGGATTAATTAAGGGCCGAAGCTTAAAGATCAAAACGTTGCTAATGTGCTGCGCTATTGTTTGCATACTACATGGTGAGGAATTGACCCTTTGCCTACCATTTTTCCCGCTCCTAAATAGCTCAAATTCCCCGAATTTTGTTTCGAATTACTAATGTCCTCATAGTGAAATGCTAGGCCTAGTAATTCCGCCAGAAATACTGAGATTTCTGAATCAAGGGTATGCCATATGTCGTACATCACTGCATATACATTGCGAGTAAATAATTACATGAAATCATCGGCATTGGATTTTTCTTCGCTTCATGAAGTTTTGGGGGTCGCTAATTTCAAGTATGAGCATGGAATTTCAAAATCTTGAACATTAGGCCCAATAGGGCGGTCTATTTCTAATAAATTTAGGGATGGGCGACGAGAGAAATCGTTTAAATTTTGACTCCCGACCTGCAAACACCCAAGGATTCCGAATCCGGGTTTTTCTCGCCAGGTCTCGTCTCGTCTCGTTTCTCGTGTGAGGAAAGTCGGATTTGGAATCCTTAGATGTTTTCAGGTCGGGAGCTTTAAGCGATTTTTCAAAAGTCTCGCCGTTCATCCCTAAAAAAATTTATATGATTATGCAATATGTAAACTCTTATGTATAGTTGGCGGCATAACCGTATTTTCAGGGACCCGTTTTTAAAAAAATGTGATATGCTTTGTGAATAATCAGTAATTTATTATTAATTTGAATGCAAAGAGGCACAGAAATTAGCTTAAAAACAAAAGATTAAGATAAGTTGAGGTAAGGTGATTAAGATAAGTAGCCTTCCGCCATCTTGGATTTTAATTTTTTGGAAAATATGACCCCCAGTACCGTAAATTTCATAAAAATCAGATGAAAAATAAAGGAGGAATTCAATTGTTTACAAAGGAAGGGAAAGGGTTAAGAGAGCTTTATGGTAAAATAGTCAGTCAAGGAAAAGAAAATTTCTCATGATCAAAAAATTGGAGCTTCAATCGCTTAATTTTTTTAAACACCTCCTTGTCCTTAACTCATCATCTCAATGTACCTTACTTTATCAGTCATTAATTTTAAGAGAATTTTACTGCATAGCCACATCTTCAAGCCCTCATAGTTCTCCATAAACAGGGAGGGACAAATCAAATCTAAAAATTTTTTTCGTTTCAAAAATATTTCCTTTCTTTTCTAACGGAAAACAAATATAGAACATTACACGCTAAAGAGATAAGAATAATGAACGATTTCGTCATAGATAGTAAGACAATGCAACGCATACCTTATCATAGCCAAGCAAGCAGTACCACAGTTACGTATCCATTCTACTTTGCTTTACTCTTCTCCAAGTGCATTTGCTTTTTTTTAATCAAATATTCGCGCCTACAAGGTAAATACTTACTCTTGGCGTGCACCAAAACTCATTTTAACACGTCAAGCACATTTTCTGAATATTTATCGAGATAATACCGAAATAGTATATTACATATCAAGGACCGTAAGTGAGGTATTACATGCCGTGTCCGAAGTTTGCGAAGCGAGGCGAAGCCGAGCTTCGTAAATCGGACAAGGCATGTAACTCACTTACAGTTCTTGATTTGTATACTATTTTTCATTCTACATGTTCAAATTTACCTCATAAATAGTGCTAGACATGGTAAATACAAATTTTAAGATGGCGACATCGTCTAAATATCTCACCGCCTTGTCGTTTAGTTTTGTTTTTCATTGTTTAATTTTTTATTTACTATTCTTTTTTTTATTCAGATAGGCAAGTATTTTAAATAAATTCATCATCGACCTTCATTTTTTTAAAAAACAAAAACTGTTACTTTGAAATCTAGCATTCAATAATTCAACCGACAAGGCGGCCATAGAGTAAACGCTTATTTAGATCGAGCATATGCACTGTTACCATGGCAACCTTTACCGGCCTAGGCCGGTAAAGGATTTTACAGACCAGTTTTGAATTTTACACACCAATTTTTGATTTTGTGAACCTGGTCTGTAATAATCAACTTACGGTAGCCAAAATCGAGTATGTAATAGTATGTTTTACATACATGTAGGATGAAAAATAAATTAATCCCAACGGAAATGATTTTTGTTTCATCAATCCACAAAAAAGCAAAACGCTAATCTGGATTTTCCACGAAATCCTTTATTCTGGCCCAGGTGTAAACATAAACATACTCGTCCCTGATATACTATTCGATGAATTAAAAAAATAGCCGATCTTACTAATCAGATTAATCATATTTTTTTATCATTGTTTTTGTAATCAGTATTTTGTTACTTACCTTCGGGAAAGGATTTATAATGTGTGTGTGTTAAAAAAAATTACGATTTAGTTTCTTTGAAAATTTTCGATTTAGTGTAAACTGAGGAGTCAGATATTAAGTAAGAAGTTTTAGAAAACAATAAGACAAAGGATTATTTTCGGAATGAAAGTAGAGAGTTATTGTTTCTCTCTAAGTCCCTTTTCATTTCTTCAATCCCTACCGACTTGTTTTAGTTGGGGAAATAGTCGAAAACCTTTGCATTTTCTTTATTAAGTTAACATTTGGTTCTTCCTTCTTTTCTTCCCTTTGAAAAAGGGAAGTTTTTGAAAAGGAAATATGTGTGGACTTTTGATGAAAAGGGAAAAGTCAATACTGAGCAGTAAATATAATAAATATAACTTTTTGGAATATCGGTTTACTATAATTATTATTTTTTTTCTCTTTTTTATTAGGTGGTTATTAGGAAACTTACGGAATGCTTTTTATATGATTTTTTAACATGAAGTGTTTTGTGAATGAACATTGATAATTTGGATACAGTGCCAGAAGGATTTATAGTTCGATAAAATTTTTATTTACCTGGAAAAATGAAGCTTCTAAAAAGTTACTGGTAAGATTTAAGTTAGATTTAGGGCTGTAATTTTTTTTTAAAATTTGTGTGACGTTGCCGAGTTTAATCTTGTACCTTATAGGTAAAGGGATGAATTTGAAACAGGTCGCGTGATGCGGAAAGCCGGAAGGAAGAGTGCTGGTAGTTCTATATATTTTTCAAATAATTTCTGATTGGCTGTGATTTTTTTTTTCATGATGTATTGAAAATGTATTAGTTTAGTTATACCCAATCAAAAAGTAGCAATTTAGCTGCCTCAAGTATCGCTCAACACAGTAAAAATTTGTTTGGGACTTGTGATAAAGAGTCAGTGGCTTAACGAAGGCTTAGCATCCTTTTTCCTGCGGGGCCCGCCTCTGAGAAGCCCAACGCAGCTTTTTACAGTTTTTTTAGAAAAATGGCTAAAACTTTTGTCTTTTTCATCCCAAAATTCTAGCAAATGATGTTTTTTTTTAAATTGTGGTAAAAAGTGTTAAAAGAATTCAAAAACAAAAAAAGCTAGAAAAAAATGTAAAGAGTTGTTTGGCAAGAAAGAAGATGCTTGAAAACATTTTTGCTAAAAAAAAATTGTATGAAAAAATATTTGGACTAAATTAGTTCTAAATTCTTATTGCAATAGGGCTTACAAAAAATTGTTACGCCATTGAAAAAGCCTACAAATAATAGCTAAAACTACCTGGTAACTAACACCTTACCTGGTAAGCCCACCATGCAATTATGACGTCACAACTAAGTCGGATCCTTTGTTCCTATTGGTGGAATTTTCGCGCCAAAAAAAATTTGCCAGTGAAATAAAAGAGTGTCACTAAGTTATGACGTCATTATCCCAAACATGGCGTATGGTTGTTTTTGGCGGGCTTTTTAAAATTTGAATTTTTTCGCTTTGTACAAACATTTTCCCATGAATTTTTTCTTGCTAAGTCTTAGTTATGAATTTTAGAATCTGGTAATAATGTTTTCTAAATTAATGCAAGTAGCCTATTTAAAAAATTTAGGTTGAAATTGTTTTTGCCCCCTCTAGATTCTCACAAGTCCCAACTGCAAGCATTATTATACCACAATGTTTATACGTATATTATGCGTCTAGATTAAGACTTTTTATACCTAATTTCTACTAATCGTGACGTAAAATATTCGCATACATTTAAAAAAGGATGACCAAGGTCTGGAAATGCCAAAAAAGGGTCAGAAAAGCTACGTATTTTATGCGTCACATTTATGCCGAATTTATGCGTATAAATTTGTTCGATTATGCTCATCTTGCAGACGGGGAGGTGGTGCACTTAAAGTGTCGCTAATTTCAGGTCATTTTACTGGCTTGCTTCACTCTGATGCCCCATGGTTAGCCACTCTCTTTCTAGAATCTGGAACTTCCTTTTAGCTGTCCACTTTTAGGCGTCGCTTTTGGCTGCCGCTACCTTTGACCCTAAAAAAACTGTCAAACTCTACCTGGAATTACAATTGTTACTCCTTTGTAATTTATTCTGCCTGAAATTTTTCAGATGATTTAGTGATCACATGTAACACCTACATTCGAATTGCATAACTTAACATTTAAAAAGAGATTTTATTCGGCATAGGGCTTATTAAAAAATCATTACAGTGCATTTTTTTTTTGACAGAACTTTTAAACAATTACCGCCAAATCGACGAGGCGTAGCCTGAAATATTCTTCGCATCACCCAATAACATTATTGTAATTACAGATTTTACCGCACCACCATTTTACATAATTCTCTTGAGAATTCAAATAATTGTTCTTTTAAGGTGCTGAGAATCGATCATTTCCTTTAAAATAATAACCAAGGAGAAATTTTTATTGACATGTTTCACATTAAAGACTAATCATTATCCTTTAAGAAATTAATAAAACGACTCCGCGATTTTTGCAAAATCTTTTTTAAAAAAATCATTTCTTTGATTCTGAGAAATAATGAATAATAATGAAACATTTAAAAGTGAATTTATCCCTCAAATTCTAATTATCAAAAAGAACAAAGGAAAAGAGTGGGGAAAAATGAAGATTTTTGCTTGAATGAGGACAAATAAAAAGAAATAAAAAAAAAAAATCTTAGATCATAAAAGAATGGGGGGAGAAAAGAGAGAAAAATGGGAACGACCAAGCTGATCTGTGCGTGACAACCAAGTAATTTTCTTTTGATTACTCGGACTCGTACTTTTTTTTTGTCACATTATTACAATCTTCAATTTCAGTGAAATAATTTATTCGATCGTCGGCGATTCATTTCATAACTCCTTTTTTTTTTTATGATCATTCTTAAAGTGTTAAAAGAAATCCTTTTGAAAGCTTCTTTAGCTAAAGAACGAAATTTTTTTTTTGATGTGAGAATATTTTACTTAAAATGTCTAAATTCCCAAAGCTTAACTCGTGATAATAATTATAATAAATGACGCAGGGGATCAAATTAGACAAAAGGCGTCATATGACATTGAAGAATATATCAGGTGATCTTCATGGGTTAAAATCATAAATGAAATAATTTTCGTTGTAAAAGACAGAATTCGGCTGAGCCCATTTTTCAATTCATCTTGAGAGGTGGGATTGTTTTATTAAATTACTTTTAGTAGAGTTTTGTATTGTTTTTTAAATAATTTTTTATAGTTTGTATACTGTGTGCGTTTAATCTCATCAAACTATAAATTATCGGGAAATTCTCGAAAGTTTGCGGTTACATATGTCGCGTATCTTACATGAAAAGCTTGGGAAGATAGTTTGATACTTTAACGAAAGTTTCATCGAACATGATTCGCATAATTATGATTGGATAGTATGGCCTATTTGTTTTTTAACGGGTAGCCCAAAGGCCTACTCCAGGATTAAAGTTGAGGAAATTGAAAATTGTGGAAGAATCGTCGATTTTTAGCCATTTTAAAGTTTGGTGAAAATCTTACAAAAAACAAAACGCTTGGTCACAGCCGAGCTTTGCAATTCAATCCGAATCCATCTGAGTCAAATATAACTTAAATTACCCTCACAGTCTGGTAAATGTGTGGCTGTTTCATATTCTTCTTCACTTTGAAGTAAGTCAGTGAGTTGTTGGCGTTGTAATTATTATTAGACCCATATCGTCTTATCACTGATAGTATCAGTAAAAATTCCTGAGGCCATCTATAGTTGCAATAGAATCTTTTAAGGTCATCAATAGTATCTTAGTATCAAAAAAGCTGCTGAGATCATCAATGGTTTTATACAAAACCTTGAAGTCATCAATAGCAGCATTACGAACTTTTGAGGTCTACAATAGTATCAATGAAAATTCCTGAGGCCATCAATAATGGCGATAGAAATTCTTGAAACAGTATTCAATACGAGATCCTGAAGTCATATTTAGTAGCTACAGGAACTCCTCAGGCCATCAATAGTATTTGTCTTAGCAATTAAATTTCTGAAACAGTCGTTCATATCAATTGAAACTCCTGAGTCCATCAATAGTATCAGTAGCATCAATTAAAGCTTTTGAATTCATCAATAGTATCAATAAAAATTCCCGAGGCGATCAATTAAATCTCAAATATTAATTAAAAATTTCCAAAATTATCAATGGTATCAATACAAAATTCTGAAGCCATCTATAACAACATAAAGAACTCCTGAGGCCATCAATAGTATTAGTAGTATCTATTAAATTCCTGAAGCCATCGATAGTATCGCTAGAAACTCCTCAGGTCATTATTTTTCTCAATATAAAATTACACATCATTGGCTGCGGTCTCTCCTGAGAGCTGAATTTATTCTGTAGATAATTAGCTCTTAGTCTCTAACTGGCTGACAGCTTTAAATAGTTTTTTGGCATGCGTAAACGAAACTTTTGAACTTGCAAGATTTTATAACATTAAAAGTCAAAAATGTTTGAGTTTGACTAATCTTTAAAAAACCTTCTCCGTCTTTGCACTAAAATGCCTAACATTATACGGCCCATCTATAGCCTCTTGCATCTTGAAACACATCATTATTTTAAATAGTTTTCAAAATCCCTGGAGTCTTGAACTTAGCATGTCCATAGACTTTTAAACAATTTTATATTTATGTTTCTTGAAGAATATGTCGAAGAATAAAGGCAAGTTGCCATCACAAGCAGTAAAAACTTTCTCGTGCTAACTTTTCCCCCCTGTGATCTTGTTTTAATGATCATAATTTTAGTGTTGTAAATAAAAAGGAATGCATGAATCGTTATTGCTGCTACAGACTGGTGCGCTAAGACTTTTTTTTTTATTTATATTTACTTTGATGGGCATAAAAGAATAATATTCGACGTGGCAAAAGAAAACTTTATTAGAAAATAATTTTTTTTTATTTTTTATATTTTCAGGCCTAGAAGAAGGTCCGGATCCAGCATCGTAGTGGTAGATGATGAACCAGTAAAACATTTAACTCCTGAAGAACAAGATGAAGCAGACGCGTTAAACATGATGATGACAATGTTAGACAATGGTCCTCACAGAGAGCTCCCAGTTGATGTTCCTGACTCGTTTATTGCCCATAATAAAACTCCACCGAGGTATCCACCGCCTTCCAGGGTACAGGTTAGTATACTTTTGTTAATTAATGCAAAAATTAATTGGGAAATTAATTAAAATTAAAAAGGATGATTTTGGAATTATTTTCCAATTTATTGCTCTGTAATAAAGGTGATTGCATTCCGAAATGCATGGCAGGATTTAAAGAATTTGTGAAATTTCTGACATCGCGGGAATCCGCTCGAATTCAATGAACATACAAACAGTGAATTGTGGAGATGTTTTTATGAAAATTTTGTGTTCGTTAATTACTAATTCTGGGAAAGTCGATTATTATATAATGGAGTATGAAACTCTGGTAAACTCAAGGGCACTCAACGACGATTCTAACTACTTTGCAGACTCATAATGTGTGCGTTTGCATTCATAATACGAATAGATTTATTAGGTTTAGATACTTGAAATGCGTTATCTGCTTTAATAATACTCATACCGGGTAGAAGCCATGAAAACAAGCTTAATTTTTCTGTCAGTAATAACTGTTTTCAAGTTGTTTTTTTTTTTTATAACGAGATGTGTTACCTGGATGGATGAAACGATTCGGCTAAATTGAGATAATAAAATATTGATGTAAATAGTAATTTTAAAAATGATTTTGTTTTATAATTTCAATGGGAGATTTAACGGGTTTATAAGAATAGGATGTAACTTTTTAGAAATTTTCTTGTCAGGGCTAAAATCTAAAAATATATTTACCGGTAATCGGATTTTGAAAAGATATCGTGATGATTGATAGAAGATTTTGCATTTTACGCTCAAAATTTTACTGCACCTTAAGTTTCTTGAAATCCTTAATTTAGCCCTGAGAAGAGAAAAGCTTTGTTTCTGGCAGCCGAAAGGAGAGAGTCTCCAACACTGTATACCGAAATCCTGTCTTCTCATTGGCTGTGACCAAAATCGTTTTGAACTAGCTTCAGTTAACTAATGGTGACGTCACATGTCTTCTGCTGCTCAGTGCTTAACTTAAGTTTGGTCGCAGCCAATTAAAAAGCAGCAATTTAGTTGGCGACTCTCTCTCTAGAGAGCCTAGTAGGGAGTGGACATTTCGATGAGTCGTCTGCTACACACGAGGCTACCATGATCTCGAAGCGGACGTCGCCGCCATATTGCCCCATAAGCTTTCTTTTAGGCCATCACGGCGACAACCAGTTCGAGGTCATAGCGGATGCCGTTTCGAGAACTTGGCAGCCCCATGTGTAGCAGACGAAGTGTCACTCCCTACTAGGCTCCCTAGCTGCTACTCAACAAATCGCCGTGCGCCTCTCAAAGTTTTGCGCCCTTTCCTCAATTCTAATGCGCCTTCTCAAGTTCAAAAAATTTATTTGGATTCTAAGAAGCTTATGGACTAATCAGTAGTTGACGCCGTTTTCTTAGAGTAGTAGTGAATTTTTTTTGTGATGAAAATAAGAACTGTAAATAAAGCTCTGTGCCCCTGTTGAGGTTTTTGGGTCCTTTAGAAAATCCAATCCGAGCGAGATTGGAATTTTTATCGAAAATTTTAACTGAAGCCATTTTTATTGCCAGAACAAGTCCTCGTGAAACAAGCGGTTGTGGTCATAATGAATTTGGATCCAATGTAAAGCAGACGACATTAATTAGGCAGAATTTGATTGAATGAA
Source organism: Liposcelis brunnea (assembly GCA_023512825.1). NCBI lineage: Eukaryota > Metazoa > Arthropoda > Insecta > Psocodea > Liposcelididae > Liposcelis > Liposcelis brunnea. The sequence goes on along the minus strand of CM042072.1, from coordinate 10,150,985 downwards.
TGAACCCTGATCGCATTTAATTACTAGCCAGTCTTGTCTTAATTCTAGAAGGCTGTGCGCTGTCAATTATATAAATTGTTTTTGCATCCTAATTTTTTAGACTTTTACAACTATTTTTTATTTTTTTAAAAAAATACTCAATTTGTTTGACTTTTTTTTAACCAGGTGTACGCATAAAAACTAATTTTGAAAAATAATAAAACCCTCGCCCAACTATCTTGGGCGTCTTGACGTCAAAATTTTGACAAGCTATATGCTTTGAATAAAATTACAAAATTAAATCTCTTTTTTTTTTACCCTGCCCTACTAAAAATCATTTTCGAATACCTAAAGAAATCTGCCGCCTCAAACTACTTGTCCATTTATTTATTTCACATTTTTTACTCAATATTATTGTCAAAGTTTTTATCTATCTCCAAAAATTGTCATTTATGATAAAAAATTTTAAAAAGAATTGCTTTTCATAAAACTTTCCCCATCGTAAACAAAAAATCAGTTTTAAGCGTAATAGTTCCGGTTTTAATTTCCTTTCTCGGGTTAAAAAAAAGACGAATCGCATGAACGGCATTTATCAGCCTCGGAGATAAAAAAAAGCCAAGAAATCTGACGAGGAACACGCCAAGTACAACTAAAGTAATTAAAGTCATGCCATGTAATATTCCTCACACTATTGCGATGCACCAAAACACTTCTACTGTAATCAGTTAAAAGTGCTTGGAAGTGTTATCCACAACTGACCTCGGATAAACTGTCATGAGAATATGTAATCGCGGGTGGAATTGAAGAAGCCATATGGCAACGAGAGAGAGAGATGCTAAAGCATTTGCTGTTGGGGATACCGATCTCACTTTCGTTCGGGAACGAAATTATTCAGTTTCATTTCATCTTGTTTTTACCTGATCATGCATAATTAGCACGAAGAGGAACGAAAATTTGAGAGAAAAAACATGTCAGTTTCACCAGACGCCTCTTATTTTTTTTTTTTTTAAATTTTACGTTTGTCAGACAAGTGTACGTTATGCTAATCATTTTGGGTTTTTTTTAAAAACAGGGTACAGCATCTATGAACGGTTCTGCGAAGCCAGTTCCTCCCCCTCGGGATCACTTGAGGATAGAAAAAGATGGCCGACTGATGAACAGACTTCCAGCACCGCAAGTTCCAGCTAGAACTGTCCCAACAATCAATAATAATACGCATAGGGAACCAACTAAGCAGGAACTGGACAGCATTAGAAAATTCGAAGTAAGTTTGGAAAATGGGATTTGAATGAAATCCCCTTCTGGGTGGGCCCCATCACCGCGAAGTCGCTTTCCTAGTTTGAAAAAGCCGCAATAAGTAATGAAACAAATGGGGAAACAATAAGAGTATGTCACAGATCTATTTCCGACACATCATTCATTGAGGAGGATTCAGCTAATTGAAATAATTAACGATCTGTGGCGCAGGGGACGAAAGCCATATGTGTGCTTTCTAAAACGGATTGAAAGTAATGAGGGTTACTGATTGATTTTGAGAAGACTTCGAGATTTTTGGCTTTCTTGGAACATTTTTTAATTCTTTTAGTTTTCGACATGTCTAAACATCGTAAATCTTATCTCCATGTTTAAGGATATGATTTATGAGGGATAAAGGGATGTCGGGTTATTTGTAGGAAGTGATTTTTACAGTTTTATTTACACCTTGAAGATTAAGGGGAAGAGGGTTGTTAAGTGTAAAAAAAATTAAAATTAAATTATTTTTAATTTAGAGCTTGAAAAATGGGGACAAAGACGCAACAGATCTAGATTAGACAATTCTTCAGCAGGAAAATGCACTAGATAAAAAGCTGTAAAAAATTGAGGAAGAGGCCTCGAGTAAACCGTCTGTGGAGGGGGGCTTTCCTAACATTGCTACTCCACTGTATTCGACCTTAAATACAGCAACACATTAATCAAGGCGCCGTAACAGAAAAGCAACTTCGGACATTAAATTAAAATTCTCAGACCAAAACAATTTTACAGCTGTGCACACCAACGCCATTTTGAAACTTGGTTCTTATATTTAGCTTATGCGAACTGAAAACCTCAGGGGAGACTGAAAACCTTATAGCCCCCCGCACATGATGCCTCTGCTGCCCGCCACACTGGACCTCCATCTTGAACTTTGTAAAACCGACTTAAGATTCAAAACCACCTCCCTTAAAAATGTTTCCTTGATTCTGGGCAGCTATGTGTTGCCCACACAGCCTAGACTGGGTTGGGATCAGTCGCTCTTGGCTCAAATAGTCTTAAAAATTTGTGTATGGCAATTAATCGTCTCTGCCACTACAAATAAGTTTGTTGTTTTTAACCCTTTAAAGGCCGACTTTTGACCAAGGCCGGATATATCCGGCCTCTGATGTCTTAGTGAAAATCTTATTCCAGACAGCTAGACTGAGGGATATGACCATGTATAAGTGTGATACAGCATTAGACCTTTCAAAGAAAAAATTTACGACTTGAAATTTCGCCCATGCTTAGCTTATGGGAGGAAAATCATATTATAAACTTAATGTAAATTTAAGCTAAATTGACCAAAATTTAAATACTGTTTGTTTTGTTTCAACTTTAACATTTTCCCTAGAAAGATATTCTTTTTATGTTAAGCTTATGGGAGTAAAATCTTCATATGCTTAGCTTATGAATAAAAATAATTCTGAGCAACTAGAGGTTTTTATCAAATTCATTTGTACCGGGAAAACTACTAGCAATCAAAAAATTGTTTCAAATTTTTGGGGATTAAAAATAACGAAGTTAAATGGCAAACGCACAATAGTTGAAGACGGTATCCTAAAAAGATCTCTTTCCAATACTGGTAGTATGAATAAAAAGGTCCTTCTATTGTTCGGGCGAATATTGTACCTCAGGTATTTTTTTTCCATCCTTTGAAGTCTTTGTAAGAACACCCTATTTGCGCGTTCTATTAGAATAAATTACCAGGGCATCTTAAGAATAACTTAGCATGAATTGGGAAGTGTAGAGCCAAGTGCAGAATTAAATTTTAAAAAAAATCAGTTCTAACAGAAATTTTTAAGCTATATTTGTAAAAAAGTCGTACCCCTGCAAACTTTTGAATATGCATTCAGCAATACAACTAACTTGGGACCTTTATAAACCTAATACAATATATCCCTTGAGTCTTTAGCTGCAAAAAGGGAGTACAACTGCTTATAATGACATTTTTGGTCAATTGTGTATTGCGGTATGCCTACACTAGAAACTTTAGGAGTGCGGATTTTTTTCGGTTTTCGGGCTTCATTTGCTTCAAGTTTAGACATATTAACATATTAGGAAAAGTCGGCCTTGCTGGGTGTCCAATAATTACCTTTTCGGAAATTAATTAGGCCTTTAAAGGGTTAAAGTCCTTCTGCTATTTATGGCCGATGTTCACTTTTAGCCCATTTTACTTATTATTCATTAATCGCATGAACACTTCATAAATCACAAGCGTTATCTTTTATACATTACGTCTTTATAAGTACAGTTTTTGATAATAAGTTTATTACGGTTATTTCCTGTGTTTTAACACCTTTGTCAACATGCAAGTTATCGAACCGAAATAGCATTGCGGTTTTGAAAATCAATTAAAATGCGGTGCCCCGTTGACATGTCTATACTGCACATTGGTCATATTTCAAATGAGCGCTTTAAAAATTCTTCTACTGCAGTCAATGCTTGATTGATCTCACAAACCATAAATCAAAGACCATGTAAATAAATAATAAAATTAGGTCTTGATTTTTGTTTTTTTTTTTTTCATCTCTCTGGAACTGGGATAAAATTTGATTACACCACCTGAGCATTTGGAATTCATTAAAAATCAACAATACTATACGTTATAATAAGCCGCACCCAAGACATCCAGACGACAATTCAACTTCCCCATTGTTACACACAATGAATGGTACCTGTATCGACATAATAGGCATACACACACAAACGGACTCACCTTAGCTCTTATTTTTTTTTTTTTTTTTTTTTTTTGAAACGTTATGTTTTTTATGGTTTATAATTTTTTTTTACCTGTGTATAATTTTTGTTTCGTTTTATTTTTGTTGCAGGAACAAATACGGCAGAGAAAAGAAGAAGAGGATAGGTTAGCTAAACAAAATGAATTTCTCAAAGGTTCGCTTAGGGGATCGAAAAAATTACAAGCTCTCGAGAGCCATCCACCTACTACGGGTATTGTAAATGATGCCTATTCCGATGAGGAACCAATAGATGATGGATCCGCGGAGGTTGTTCATAAATTTATACGTAAGTAAAATTAAGTATTTGAACCTTTCCTCTGATGAGGAGTTATGGATGATTTCTTCTTTAAGTGCCAAACTCGTATCCGAGCATAGGCGACCCCCCTATCTACATTCTCATCTATGCTGAAGAATGTATGAGGAGAGAAACAAAAAGAACGGCTTTTCTAAAGGAGATAATAGTGCAGTGGTTCCCCTTTTGCCATCTGCACCGCAGTATTGCGGTCAGTTCAAGTATTTTCTTTAGCGCCTGCAAAAGTTTGGTAATGGGCCGTCGAAGTTGACACTTTTGACACGCCCCATTCCGATAATGGTGGCTACTGCTGCTCTCCACCAAAGATGTTTAATGACCTCCCATATCTTGGATAAAAATCCAGGTCTGATGGCTGATTGCAGTGGCGAACCACTGGGTGGTGGGTAGGGAGCCTAGTAGGGAGTGGACACTTCGATGAGTCGTCTGCTACATAGGGTTATGCCATTTTGAAAACTGGAAGCTGCCATGATCTCGAATTTGACGGCCGCCATTCTCGAATTGAAAAGCGAATATCGCGATTGGCAGATTCTTCAATTCGAGAATGGCGGCCACCAAATTCGACATCATGGCAGCTTTCAGTTTTCAAAATGGTGTACCCCTATGTAGCAGACGACTTATCGAAGTGTCCACTCCCTACTAGGCTCCCTAGGTGGTGGAAGCTCCACATTTCTACTCCTAAATATGACTGTATGACTTAAAGAGCCTAAAAAGAGAGTGTGCTTCAGCTTCATCGTTTTAGAAGGCCTTGTTCTAAAATATCTTCTGCTTCCTCTTCCACTTAGGAAAATTTAAAAGGTAGAAGAAGCAGAAGACATTTTAGAACCAAAGCCTCCGCAAGCAATGCAGCTGTGCCTTTTTCTGCTGAATTCGGAAGGCCACGTACTCCTTGTGTAGCTCGCCGTCTTGCTCAATATGGCGTTCAAATTTTTCAATGGCTGACAGATTGCCAGTCTCTTCTAATTTAGGGTCTCTACTATTAGACTCCCTTAAAAAGTCGGAGCCCCCCTTTTCTTTTACCGAACCTTATTTCCCTAAAAGAAAAAATGACATCTTTCTCTAAAAATATTTCACGGTGCGAAAAGCACATAAAATCTACCACACAATAACTTTTGACGAAAATTGACTTATTTGTATTTATATCACGTAGTGATGAGACTGGAGTCAGGATACAAAGTCTGTCCTAAATGAATCTCGTTAGTAACGTAAATGTTATCATATATCGACTTAACTTTATACCCGTGCATAAGACTCATATTCATATTTTAAACAAGAAGCACAATGGAAACGAATAATATTTTTTTTTTATGCGACTCACAGAGATGAATCACATATACATTTTCATTCAGTTGAATAGCGCATACTTACCTGGAAGGTGTGTTTTCAAATTACTATATACTACATAAGTTTCGACCCCTAGTGTAAACATTCTATACTTGAACGTTTCTAAACTATACGTTTTTTGTAATTTTTTCTCGTTATTTATTTTAGTTTATGGGGAATTGGTTGCGGCATTGCAAAGGCTTCAGCATCAATTGAAAGAGAGCAACGCTCCTGGGTTAACTAATTTAGAAAGTAAGCTAGCAGCTGTTCAAGCGGTTTTGCTGAGTCCACAATTCGGCAGAGCGTTGTCCGTTTGTAACAAAGTCCGGGAAGTTACTTTGTCTAACGAAAGGCAATGCTTAGCTAGTCCTCAGCCATGGCAAGCTCAAGATCTCGCTAGAGATGTAAGTGCGATAAAAAAAATGTGAAAAAAAAAGTTGAGATGTGGAACTAATTATTTTTGTGTTTTGCAGTGCATTCAAGTACTGGAGCCTTGTTCATTGCCAGAAGCGGGAGAGTTAAACCATTTATTAACTAGTTATGAAATGGAAGGATTGTTATACGCGCATGATGCTATTGCTTCCGGAGAAGTTGTCGCCTTGGAAACTGCGGGTACTGATGCAGTCCCGGCATCGCAAGAAAGTCATTACCTACAGGGTCAATCAACCGGGATTAAAATTGTTAATATCGATAAAACTAACGAACCGTTGGGTGCTACTGTAAGGAACGAAGGGGATGCCGTTATCATTGGGAGAGTTGTGAAAGGTGGTGCTGCCGATAAGTCCGGGCTTCTTCACGAAGGCGATGAAGTCTTGCAAGTTAATGGAATCGATATGAGGGGTAAAACAATACATGACGTCTGTGATATATTATCTGGGATGATAGGAACTTTAACTTTTCTTATTATTCCTGGACATACTCCTAAACCTACGCAATCATCTAATACTAATACTCTGGTAAGTATTTGGATTTTCTATTTCAAATTCAAGAATCAGTTTATTTAATTTTTTTTTTTTTTTAAATGAAATTGTGATTGTAGAATTGGTAAAAAATAGGTTTATTACCTGAAGAAAAAAATTAATACTTCAGGAAATAATAGTATATTACTTTCCTATATTCTGTTTCAAAGAAAGTTTGCCACTTTTGGCTCCACTGCTTACATTTCTAATTTTTTAAATTTTTTTTTTTTTAGGTACACATGAAAGCTCATTTCGATTATGATCCGGAGGATGATACATACATACCATGTAAAGAATTAGGAATAAGTTTTCAAAAGGGAGATGTCCTTCATGTTATATCACAAGAGGATGCCAATTGGTGGCAAGCTTACAGAGAAGGGGAAGAGGATCAAGTTTTAGCGGGTTTAATACCAAGTCGGTCTTTCCAACATCAGAGAGAATCTTTAAAACAACAAATAGCGGGAGATAAAATTTCCAAAGAAAAAAATAAAAAAGCATCAACTTTACTATGTGCCAAAAAACATAATAAAAAGAAGAAGAAAAAAGCACCGTACTCTTATAGTGATGGAAGTTATCCTTTATATTCTAGTGCTGTAGATGGTAAGTTAATTTTTGTTTAAATTCTCTTCACACTCCTTTTCCAGAAACCTTTTTATGGAAAGGTCTCTGGAACGTTTCCGAAAGATCCAGGGGAATTTTTTTTGAAGGCGTGCAGCTGTCTTTTTCTTTATTTTAACAAGCGAAAATTTTTTTTTCAGAATACGACGCCGATGAAATATTAACTTACGAAGAAGTGTCATTATATTACCCTCGAGCTAACCACAAACGGCCAATAGTATTAATCGGACCTCCCAACATAGGAAGGCATGAATTAAGGCAAAGACTAATGGAAGATTCAGAAAGGTTTGCAGCAGCCATTCCTCGTAAGCATCACTAAAAAAAAAATTATTTTGAAGTCGTTTTTTCTATTGTGAAATTAATTGATTTCAAAAATTTTCAGATACGTCAAGACCTAGGAAAGAATCAGAAGTAGACGGTCAAGACTATCATTTTATATCAAGGGCACAATTCGAATCAGATATTTTAGCGAGAAAGTTTGTAGAGCACGGGGAATACGAGAAAGCCTATTACGGTACATCATTAGACGCTATAAGGACAGTCGTTAACTCAGGAAAAATATGCGTTCTTAATTTACATCCACAAAGCTTAAAAATATTAAGAAATTCGGATTTGAAACCGTACGTTGTCTTCGTTGCTCCACCGTCGTTAGAAAAACTTAGGCAAAAGAAAATTAGGAATGGAGAAGCTTACAAGGTAATTTTAAAAAATGTAAAGTTGGAAAAGAGTTAACAGCCCGTAAACTAAAAAATTATATGCCCATCTTGCATCTCCCAAAAGCACTCATTATTTCAGTTTCCTGAACGTTACGAAGGTTTCAGGGACGTTCCAGAAACATTGCAAAACGTCCTAATAGCATGCGGGCACTCAGATTGAAAACAGATAAAATTTATCTCATTATTTTGTTTTAGGAGGATGAATTAAAAGATATTATTGAAAAAGCCCGGGAAATGGAAGATAAATACGGACATTTCTTCGATATGATTATTATCAATAATGATACTGAGCGAGCTTACCATCAATTATTAAGTGAAATTAATAGTTTAGAACGTGAACCTCAATGGGTTCCAGCTTCATGGGTTAAATCTGTCTGATTGGTGCTCAAATGGACAAGTTGTAAGTGTCTTTTTAATTACATAAGAACCGGTAGAAAGAATTTGGCTCTCTTGAAGGGGAAAAGTTGTGTAAAAATGTGCAAAGAGACAGGAATTTTAATAGCCGAAAAGATGTCGCCATTAAAAAAAAAAAAAATGCGATTAGCGCCACCGAGCGGTTTTTTTCATAAGTTTTAATTCCTGAATTGTCATGATATCTTTTAAATTTCTTTTGGAGAAGCCAAGAGGCAGTCTCTAACGTTTTGCAAAATTAATTTTATTTTTTTATTTTTTTTTGCAGATTGTGTCCTGTATTAAATGTATGAAAAAGTACATATTCCTCCGTTTACGAAATAATTATATCTTCGTCGAAATTCCAGGATCAAAAAATGGATTCGGACGGCTTGTTTAGTTTATATGACTGTTCGAGGAGTTTAAAAAAGCCTTGGATGTTATCTGGGTAAAAAGAAAAAAAATTTTTTTAAGAAATTTTAATTTTTTTTAGATATCTCAAAATTAAAAAAAAAAAGTGAGGGAGCCTGGAACTGAAATGAAATTTAAGAAAACAAATTTTCCGACTGATTTGAGTATTAAACGTGCATTTCATTCCTAAATATAGGCAGTTGAAAGAAATATAGTATTTTATCTGATTAAAACGAGCTGAAAATATCAAATTATTAATATAAGGATCGGGGAAAAGCATCAAAAAGTCCAAATTGAAAAATAATAAAATAAAATGAAATGAAATAAAATATCTTTTGAGTGGTAAATTTCTAGCCTGCAATATTTTTTTCTGTAACAGATTTGCCGATTTTTTTTTTAGAAACATGAAATTGGGAAAGGAGATGCAAAATTCTACCGCCAGTGTCGCCTCAGTCACATTGTGTATTATAGTGTGTATATTAGCGACTCTAGCGGATGAATTTGGCAACTTCTTTACCTGTTAAATATTGATTTTTTAATTCTAAAAAGATTTAAAATCTTACTTGCAATGAAAATGAACTTATTTAATCGCTGACAAAAATTTTAAATTTGTAGGCTAGCTTTACCATTTCAGCTAAGCTGCATATTTCAATCTTAAATATAATTTTTGTTATCTAACTGAACATGTCAACTGTTTAAACGTTAACAGACGCAAAACCTTTTTAAAAAAAATATTAAATTGATGCAGAATCAAACCTGAGATTAAAAAAAAACTAAAATCATTATAGGTCACATCACTTTACAAAAATAAAAATTAATCCTGCAAAAAGGGAAAAAACCGCGCAGGTGATTCGTTTTTCGGTAGTATCGATTTCCTGAAAAAGGTTTTTTAATAATAAAAAAGGAGAAAAAAATTAGATAAAATAGGTAAAAAAAAAAAAACTAATTCCACATAAATTAATTTTTTGTGTTAGATAACTTTTTTAAATGTTTAGCCAAAAGATTTATGTGTTCCGTTTCCTGTTTTCGTTCATAACATTTAGCCATATAAGACTTTACTATTATAGAACAGTTAAGAATTTTCCTTCCGCTCTTAATAATTTTTTTTCGGAGCCGTTTAATTACATCACAATTGAATTTTAAAACAATTTACCGCTATTATTCTTGATTATTTATATTCACGGCCGGTTTTCCAAAAAAAAAATGAAACTGTTCGGTCAAACAAAATAATAATAGTAAATAATAATGTTGATTTTCCCTAAGTTGTCAATTTTTTATTAGCTTTGAAGTAGATGACGCCATAGAGCTTTTTTTACTTTGATCGATGTTAGGAAAAAACTATTTGTTTCCAGGGATCAATTTAATAGAATGTTTTTAAACAAAATCGATTAGGTGATTTCGTCGCCGTTTTTTCAATTTTCTGCGGTTGACTGCTTTGTTAACAAAAAACAGCCGGTTTAGAACAGAAATGTATTAAATATTTGTGGAAGATTGCTCCAATATTGCGGCAGGCTGTGTTAGTTCTGATCAATGTTTACATCACCGTCATGATACTTCGCTACCTGTCTGTAATTCCACCTTGCGCAGCCTTTGTATATCTTGCCCCCTTCTCATATCGGAGCCATAAGGGAACTTAAAATTGTAACTACCGACATCTCTCTTTGGAGAAACTAAACTGATTTTAATAGTTGAAAAAAATGACAATCGCCATGAAAATGGCGTGCGAATGAATGCCAATGAGTAAATTTATGATTTTTCCTCTAGCAACAATATCAATAAGCTCATCCAACTGCTGATGTAGTTAGTTGCACAATTTATCAATTTAACAATAAAAATTTTTAAATTGTATTCAGAGGACATTACCAGCTCTCGTAGAGTTTTTTTTACAAATTTCAAAAAAAGATGTATGACTTTTAAAAGTTCGCCATTCCTCCATTTTGAATTTTACATCAAACTCCGCACGTGTACATCAGCAACCATCAATAATAAGACGCTCAATCTATTTATAATGCCTATGCTAAATCATCTGATCCCTTTTCAAGATAGCTGTCATTTCAATTCTATACAAACTCGCATAACCTAGAATCTGCATAAGGTGAACATAGAGACTTTCCGTCGATCAAATTAGTGTGCGAAAATAATAGCATTCTCGTCGACACACAAATCGTGATTCCTGCCACAATTCTAGAGCAATATTACATTAATATTTAATATCTTCTGAGCTACCAGAGAATGGTTCGAATTTTTTTTAGTCAAATGAATGCTCATACAGTATAAAATTAATCAATTTAAATTCATTTAATTATAATTTACTAATAATACTTTATCAACTTTCATCAATATTGTAATTAAATGTGTTTTCAATAGGATTAAGTTTTTAATGTTCATCTTCAGTGCAGCGTTTTGTAGGTACTTTGATGAGCGGCCATTGAATTGCCAAGTTTTATTTACATTTTTCGAGCTTGTCAATGCGAATAAAGTTTGGTTTATTATTTTTTTAATATAAAGTATAATAAAAAGACCGAACAAATATTATTAAAAAAAATAAACCAAATTAATTATACAGTATAGGTGCTTTATTTAAAAAAAATGTTATAATTATTATTATTATTATTTTACGATTTTTTTGTAAATATTTAAAAAGGAACAGTGTATTATTGTAATTCTTTTCAAGATATTTTTTATAAATGCCCTACGATGCAGCTAATTGTATTTATTATTTTTTAGTGTGTAAGATCCCAATGAATGACTTTCTTATTAATGAAGATCAAATTATTTTAAACATTTGAAAAAAGAAACTTACGCTTTGGGATTAGAATAATTTAGATTTATTCATTTAAACGCAGAACGATATGACGTAATTTTATATTTTTTAAAAGAAAAGTCGCAGTCAAACGTCAGAATTTTTTCTTAGGCCTTTGTTTACGCGCGAGCAATTCGTCAGAGGATTTTTATTTTATTCCCAAAGAATTTTTTTGATGGAGCAAAGTATTAGACCGAATCTTTGTCAGAATTTTTACACGTTTAAATTCTGATATAATTTTTTTTCCTTTTGTAATTTTAGATTTGGACCAAGACGATGCATAATAAATAAAATAAAAAAAAAAGTAATTTTTCAAAAAAGACATCACCCAGTAATTTTATTTAAATAATTAATGTTTTTATTTGTTTGATTTTTTGAATGTTCTTAAAACAGGAATATATTTTTTTTTTAAAAATATACACTAGGCTTACAATGGTGATTTATGATGGTCTATTTTTTTAATTTTTTTATTATCGATCAGTATTTATTGCATTTAAATTTTTTATTTACTGAACAATGCAACGGAGATTTATTATATCCTCTGCCTATTCAAAGATTCAAACAAATAACAATCGAAAAATTTACAAAAATCCCAATGAATCCGCCCCATATATACTCATAAATGAAAATCGGATGATGTAAATATTATAACTGATATTTGTAATTGTAAATTATTAAATAATATTGTACCATAATGGAATGAATTGATATTTTATGTTGAAAATTTGTCAATAAAATCGATCGTTTTAGTAAAAGTTTTAATTTTTTAATGTGATAAGTATGTTCCTGATATTTTTGTTTTTAATTTTAACGAAAAGATCAGTGCTAACCAATGACGTCACAAGTGTACAACATAGAGATTGTACTTGAGCAATCAAATGAAATGAAGTGAAGTATAAATCCTCGGTCCTCGGGTTACAATTTTTCCTTCTTTCTGTACGATGGATGGTTTCGTTCTTCTACTTCGCGTTGTTCTTTTTATTCGAATGTGTTTAAATGTGTTAGATGTTAGTGTACGTGTTAGATGATAAAAAATAGGATCGGCTAATGTTTTGTTTACTTCGATCCAGGTAAGGTTAGTCTAGATTTTACTCTTTTGGCAATAAGTCCTTTGAACATCCCTTGTTCCCCTTATCAGGCCGTTAATAGCAATTTACAAGTATCATAACTATAAGCAAAAGACTTTCTCTTAATTAGGGTCCTTACAATAGGACTGTGCATTTTTGCTGCAAGAGAAAATCTACGAAAAACTTAAATGCAATGTTGTGCATGATGAAATGCAAATGGAAGGTTATATTGTTGATGACTCCTGATCTCGATCTCAAGAAAAAATTCAGTGCCTTCAAAGAAATTTATTGCTAATTGCATTTTAAGACAAACATTTTTTCTGTTGTCATACTGATAAAGAGGAGATCAATGACTTGTAACTGCAAACTTTGAAGTTTGCTCCAAGCACCATTCAAGGTAGACTTAAGCTATGGTTTGCTGGCTCAAACGCTGCAAAATACATTTCTTAGCCTTTCTGTGCTTGGGTATCAATGTTAGAAGCATTTGAAGGAAGTGAGTGGTTTGTGCCCTTGGTTATAATTATCTAAATTGATTATTTAGAAAGTTTTGATTATACTGTATTTCTAAGATGAATATTTCTAGGACTCACTCTGCAATAAACAAAAACTTTTTGCAAAAATTAGTTATATATTGCTATAAAAATAAGAATTTTATGGTTTATCTACTGTACTATTTGATATTGCATCTTTAATGTGATTGTAGACATAAGTTCCTATCACATCATCACTTAAACGTTCTATTGTTTCCATTTCAACTGGCACTAATAAAAACCCTAGTTTCTCATACATTTTACCTCTTTGCCTTTCATAAGCATTCCAAACACGATTCCCGTCAGAATCTTCAAAATATTGATTAGACGTATAAAGCCTTATGACGACTCTAAAATAAAAAATTCAATTAATAAAAAATAAAGATAAAATTTATTAAAAAGTTTAATTAACAGACAAACTCACATTTTAGAATTTAAAGGAAATTTAAAATCTTCTAAAAACATTGCCTTTTCTGAAAAAGCTCGTAGACAGTATGGCTTGTTTTCATCGCTAAAAACCATTAGAAGAGCTATAAGGAAAAGAAAAATATGTGAAATAAATATTCACCATAAAATTTATAAAAATGTTTTTCACTTACGAACTCTTAAATTTTTTTTTGTTCGGTAGTTTTCCAAGACTGAATCTTTTAATTCGATCGCTTTTTCCAAGCATACTCTGATTTCCTTATATTTTTCTAAATTTTTTTGATATTCCAAATTATTCTTTAAGAAATCGTTTTTCTGATCTACAACAATTTGGAACACGTCTTCCTTAAGCAGAGAACAGTCTCTTTCCTCGTGCAAATAATATACTAAGTAATATAATTCCAGTAACGAATTCACTGTCAATCAAGATGATTTTTCGATTTAGTAATTTTATTATGCAAGGGCTTCAATTTAGCTTTAGATTCAAGAAATTTTCAAATTTAAAATGATGCGCTTTACTTACATGGAAAAATTGGCAATTTCATAATTGTATCTTTTTGGTTGCATAGCTTAGAGATTTTATTTATAAGTTTTTCAGGGAATAGTCCCATGGTAGCAAGTGCAACACCGTAAGCTGTTAAATGATATATAGCTGCATCTTTCGAGTATAAATTTGTAGACTAAAATAAAAAAAAAATTACGATTAGTGAATAGTGAAAGTCATTCATTTAACATATTTAAAGATGAATGTTTTTACTTCTATTTTTAAGACTCTAATTTGGCTTATGCAAAGCTAAAAGTAGCAAAAAAAATGTAATACTTACAGCCAGAACATCAAAATTCATATTTTCTAATAAAATTTTTACAAAAGGCCACTCCTCACTTTTTGACGGGAAACCATGATCAGCTAATGTTTTTAAAATTCTAAAAAGAAGTACTCTATCATTTTGTTCCATGAATTCAAAATTGTCTACGAGAAACTCTGCTGTATAATCAACATATTTATGATTGAGATGTTTCTGAAAAATAAAAATTCCGTTTCATGAATACCTAATTTCTTGCGTAACAAAGTGAAAAAAAAATTGCTAACCATTTGCCGAACTCCAAAGACAAGACTTCTAAATGCTTTGACAGATACGTTTTTGTGCCTAATAATAGCATTTAAAACATTATCGACCAGTTTACGGTTTATCTCAGTTTGTCCATTTTTTACAGCCTTTCCGTATTCAAATATAATTTTGCACAGATGATTAGAATGTCTGCTACTGTTTAAGAGAAAAGTCTTAACTTGGTTAAAACCAAAATTTTCTAAATAGGCGTGTTTTTCCCTTGACTCGTCTGATAATGAATAAAAAAGTTCAAAATATTGAGCTAATTTATCTAAATCTCGGTCCTTGTTGCGACAACCTAAAAATTTAAGTCTGCATTATTTAATATATTAAATTATTAGAAATATTATTTACAACCACAGTCTAGCAGGTCTGCGTAGTTTCAAAACGTGGTCCAATCAAAGCCTTTAATATCTTTTCAGTTAGTAATGTCGAAATAAAATTTCCTGACCTGTTCACTTATAGCCGTACTAATAAAAAATTTACAAAAACACTTACTCATTTGTTTTTTTAATGCCGCGATTTTTATATCTTCTGGTACCGAGCTGTTTTCTGCCCAATCTAAAAACTCCTTTAAAGGAATAGAAAAGATAGAAGAAGCACCATTGCGAAAAGAAAGTTCAAGTTCTAATAAGAGTAATTCCCTTAAATCATAAATCATTTCGCAACCGACAAACTTACGGCTCGAATATAACACTCGAATTTTTGCGCGTGAATGTAAGCTTGTAGTTACATGGCTAATTTTTTTAAATATTTCATACAAGATAATATCTTCAAAATCCAGTTTTAAAGTTCGTGAAAACAAAGGGAGAAAATTGTAAATTAAAATAAAACTGGGAGTTTTAGAAATAAATTTGAAAAATATTTTGTGAAGTTTCCGAAATTCTTCAGATCCAATAAACTCCATTTTTTCAACGTCTGTCCTGTAAAAAAAAATTTTTTTTTTAATGACTTCAGATTCCAAGGTGAATATATTTTGATGTTACCCATCTTTTTTAAGATAAAAACAACCCCAAATATATCAAACTTACCATACTCCATAAGTTTCAAAAAGTAGTTGAGAAATGCAAAGCAAATGTTCAACAGAGATAATTTTTTCATTAGCAATAACAAATTTAATTGCTTTATCAAGAACATTTTTTGTAGCACTTATATCTGAGAATGTTTCTTCTTCTTTGTCGACCATAGCCATTTTCCATAGTAGTTTAATTTTATTTTTTTGAAAATTAAGGTCATTTTTAGTTTCATTGTCAAGATCAGATAGATCATCAACAGTAGATTTCAAAAGTATTTTCTTTAAACTTTTTGCAGCACTTGCTACATCACCTATTTCAAAACAAAAATTTAATACGATTTGCATACATAAAACAACCAAAATTTGGGAAAAATCCACCAAATTTTAAGTCACTATTGTTTAAAATTAAATGAAATATTTTTCTTACCAGCCTCCAAAATTTTCTCTTTCATTACATTTTTTTCTTCCGGATAATCTTCTTTAAGACAATCAAAATCCTTTAACTGATCTAAAAGAAGTGCTTTTTCATTGCCAGGAGTAACTTTTGATACAACTGCAAAATATTTTTTTAAATTTGAATTTAAACTTTAATCTACTATTTTCATATTAATTTGTTTACCTGTTTCTAAAATTTCGTTTTTACTATTTTCCTTTTTTTCTTTCACCTGATTGTTCTCATTGACAATATTGTAGTTTCTGATTTGTTCAAAAATATTTGACTTTTTATCACAAAAAGTAGCTGTACACATATGATCTGAAAAAAATATGGATTATACGCCGGTAAAGGTTAAAACCTTAAATGTATGAATCACCACTAATATTCTAATCAAAATAATGGAGTATTTTTGTCAATCAGCTAAAAAATAAAATTTTTTAACCGCCAAGTGCCATTTTTCCATGCACACGTGAAAAAAAATAATTGTCTTACCTGGAGTTAACAACAACTTATGAAAGCAAGGTTCAGACCGACAAGTAATTTTAAACATTAAGTTCTTAAGATTATACCATCTATGAGAAAAGCATGGGTTTTTCATGCAAATCATCACTTTCATCCTAAATTTAAAAACAAAATCATTTGTATTTGTGTTTGTTTACTTTGAGTTTCCTTTGTAGCAGCCGATGCAATGACGAATGACGTCACTTCTACGTCATAAATGTTTTTCCCTTGAACAAAAGCACCACTGAGCATCTTTTAGAAAATGGTGGTGATAAATTCGTTCATTGTCATGTTTAATTATTAGGTGAATTTTAATTATTAAGTTATTTAGCAAAAAACAGTTTGCTGCATTTGAATTACACAATTTCCGAATATTTGTGTATGATTGTTTATATTTAGGACCTTCAAAATGGGGGATTAATTAGATGATTATAGAGGTACGTTACCGGCGCATTAGGAAGCATGTCGCCAATATGTAATGGTTTTTTTCTGATAAAAATATGTTACATTGCTTAAAATATGCCTATTCTCGTGCTTTGTCTAACTGGTATTCTATATCGTAAAGGTTTTAGAGTAAATCGGTGCTAAGAGGAAATATATTAATGACTCAGCATAGATGTACTTGGTTAGTAGAAAATGACGCTTCTCTGCTAGCAGAGCAAGAGCATTGTTTTTCATCTAACCGTTCCTGGTTAAGTGTTTTTCTCTCCAAAGGTTTATTCTTGCATTGTGAAATTGTATGTGTAGTTTCTAATCAGGAAGTGATTTTCTCAAAAATTGTTCTTCAGCCTTTTCAAATCCTGATAAATCTAGATTAAGATTGAAACTGAGATAAATACTCTGTATGCATAGCATAGCATATGATCTGAGATTTTTTTTTGATTAAAAAAAAGCTGAAGTACATTGAATTATTTTAAGAATCATATGAGTTTACAATGAATACAATTGCATTTCGACCTTGAATCTAGAAGACAAAAAGTATCCTTTCCTACTTTTCGTTCTTGCTCATTCAGTTTTAAGTATTTCTCACTTGATCATTATTATTTTATCTGATAATAAACCTGATTTTAATTTTTTAGAAACTGAGGGAGGAAAAGTTATGACATCTGAAGGAAAAGGAGGAAATGTTGAACCAGATGACTTCAAATTAAGCAGTAAAAATATTAATCTGTTTGATGAGTCTGATTTATATTTAGACGATATTGGTGATATATCACAAGTTGCAGGATTTTCAAAAATGGATCGTAATATTGAACAATCCATATCTTTTTCATCGAAAAAACCGAGTGGTGATAATTTTGATATTCAGTCATTTAATCAAGAAAATAAAAGTGGAAAAAGTGAAGAAAAAGAAGTGAAAGATCATATACCTGGGGTAGAAAAAAAGGAAAAGTTTAATTGGCAGTTTGGAGAAGTGAAGAGGGATGCGTTCGGTTTTATTTCCAGAGCAGAACCGTTAGTACACAATTTTGATAATGCCAAAACTAAAAAGGACGCAAGTGATGATGAGAAGGATGATAAATCAAACAATGTCGATTTAAGAGATGTTTTATTAAGCAAGAGAAAAAATGATAAGAAAGATGATGGGAAAGTGAAAGGTAATGATAGTGAAAGGTATGA
Source organism: Liposcelis brunnea (assembly GCA_023512825.1). NCBI lineage: Eukaryota > Metazoa > Arthropoda > Insecta > Psocodea > Liposcelididae > Liposcelis > Liposcelis brunnea. The sequence continues at coordinate 10,132,762 of CM042072.1, read as the reverse complement.
AGACAGTAGGAAACGTGATAGGGATAGAGATAGAGATCGGGATAGGGATAGGGATCGTGAAAATGAAAGAGATAAACATAGAAGTCCTCATGGATATAGAAGAAGGTCAGTTTTAAAAATGATGTTGTTTATTTTTGAAAGCGACTGAATGATGCATCAAAATTCTATGATATTTAATAGGTATTCAAGAAGTCCATCACCTCGAAGATCTCGATATCGGCGTAGTAGATCACGAAGTCGTAGTCCCAGAGATCCTAGAGACCCAAGAGACCCAAGAAATCGCAGAAGTCCAAGACATCCGAGACCTACAGGGGATAGAGATCGGGACTATGATCGGGATAGGTATCGATATCGCCGTTATTCTACTGAGAAAAGTCCTGATAGGGATTCTGATAAAAGGTATTCATTGATAAGAAAAAAATATGTTCATGCTCGATTGTTAAAATTTTTAAAATTTTAGTGAAAAAAGGGAATCATCACCAAGAAGAGAGAGTTCACGAACTCCTCCCAATGAATGGATGATGCAGCAGCCGCCACAACAACAACAGCAGCAGCAACAACAACAACAAGGTAGGACTTTCGCGGGAGATCCAAGAAAGCCTCCACCTCCTCCTATGAATCCAAGACCGGACTATAACGTCCAGATGGGTCATCAAGGATATATGCCTCCCGGTAATGCAGGACCTTTAGGGGCGGCTGGAGCACCGCGTCCTATGCCACCTGAGGTATGAGTTTTTAAAATTAATTAAATTTCAGAAATCAAACAACACAGGAAATGTAAGATTTTTTTAAAGTTTTACTTGGAAGCTAATTTTAAAAATTTAATTTTTTTTCGTTTATTATTTTTTAACATTAAAGATTTTTTTAGGGTGGTAATTTTAATCGCTTTGGACCGTCGAATATGGCTGGAGGGGCGCCACCTCAGTATTCGTACGCTCCTGGAGCACCAGGTGGCCCAACACCGACATCATATCCTGGATATGAGATGTATTATCAAGGATATCCTGCACATCCAGTAAGAAATTTTTATCAAGGATTTTGCGAATGGTTTTAAAAAATTTTTCGATCTTAATTTTAAATTTTTTTTTAGCCTGAATACATTCCAACGCCGACGAATAATTGGCAGCAACATGAAATGGCTCAACCGCCTCCGCCGCCTAAGGTGCCAGCACCCCCAGTGCGACCGCAGGAGGATCCTCATAAAAAAGAAGGTTTGACATTAATTTATAAATCTTTCCACTGACAATTTAATAATTTTTTTCCCATGTAGGATTATGATCTTGAAGGAAAAATTCTGAAAATTTTATATTTTAATGTTAATATTATTATATGAAATTTCAAACTTTTTTTTCTAGCTGTTAGCCCTTTATTTAATTGATAAGATAATGGTAATTCGATAACTCTGACTTTTTTAATCAGTTTTCATTGATATTGTTCATTATAATGTCAACATTAATATTTGTATTTAGCAATTGAAAAGGAGCTTTTACAACAGAAAATAACTTTATCCAAGCAAAGAGAAGAGTACCTGAAGAAAGGAGTGATTCTGAATCATGAGTTGGAATTGTTGAAGGCTCAAAAGAAGGATTTACAGAATCAGAAGGGGAAGGATTGTGAAAAGTTTCTTAAAGAAAATCATAAATTGCAGGTTAGTATTAAAACAAAAGTTTTACTTAATAATTTTGGTGTTGAGTATTAAAAAACAAATCTATATAAATATAAATCTTGCAGCCGTAGTCGTCTTAACGGATTTAAAAAAGTAAAAAGAATATTTTTTTAAAGCCAGTGATAAAAAAAAAAAAAATTATTAAACAGTTTTAATAATTCGAATTTCGCATTTTGTTTTTGTTCTTTCAGATGGAAATTAATAGTAAAATTAAAGCCGTCGATAATGTAATTGATATGCTGACTGGGATTATCGGGGATACGAGACCCGCTTTACCGTTAGATGTGAAATTAGATGATAGTAGTGTGCCTAGTGGACGAGAGTCGTCTAAAGAAAAACATGTTTCCAGATCTAAGTCAAAGGAGAAGGTTTTAGATAAAAAGAAGTCAGAAAAGGTGAGAATAAAAAATTAAATAACATTTATGTGTAACATTTTTTTTGTAAAAATGATTGATCGTGGACTATCTTAAAGTTCTTAAATAAAATTTAATTATTGCACTTTCAGAGATCTAAAGATTCTTCTCAAAGTCCAGGAAATGCATCAAGCGATGATTCTTCAGATTCGGATTCTGAGGCTGAAACTCGGAAAAAATCTAAAAAAAGCAAGAAAAAGAAAAGGAAGAAAAATGAACCCGCGGACGAAAATTTAGGTACTTATATTAAAATTGTAAATACTAATTAATTTAGTCAATTCGGTTAAAACAAACTTGCTTGAAGCAAATCAAGATAAGTTTTCTGAATGGCAATGCGAAGAACTTTAAGTTTTGCATACTTTGTTAAAACCGAGTTGCGTGAATTTATTTATTATAACCTGAATTTTTTTATGTAATTTTAGCACCACCTGGAACAGAAGGAAGTTTTTCAGGAGATATGAAGAAAGATGATAATAAACCTGTTTACAACTACATTTATTATGACCCAGAGATGCATTGGTGCCGTGTGTGTGATGAGTTCCCGCGAACTGCCAAAGAGTTTTTAAATCATCTTCATAGCAAAGAGCACAAGCAACTGAGTCAGGTAATAACACCAGCATTTTTTCAAGAAATTTTATTTGAAGGGATTTTTTTTCCTAATGAGACTTTTATTTGCTCCGCGGGTTTTCCATCTATCTATGTTATTGATTAACATTAACTTGAATGAAGAGAAATGAAGGTAGAACAAGTTTATCGACTACGTGAAATCTGGCCTTAAATTCTGTGGAAGAGCGAGTCTACTAGCCAAGTTTAATCTCTAATCTTGCTTTTTCTGAAAAACAAATTTTCCAAACTCGGACCCAGTATCAGGGACCAGCGCAAGATCGGAAATGCATCCGTGCTTGTGCCCTTTGACATATTTTCCCAAACAAACTAACTCCCATAAATAAAATTTTTATTTAATGGTGAATGGATGCTTAACAAGCCCCTTTTGAGACTTGGTAGACAAATTTTTTAATGCTTGACGTTTTTAATTTTAGGAAAAGAAATTAAACGATATGCCATGGCACGATTTGAATCTTCACGAAGAAGTTCCATACTTTGAGGGCGCTCCTGTGAAAAGGACTCCTATAAAAGGTAAACATCAGATCAATTTTTATCTTAGATATTTGTTTTCAATCAACCTCAGTCATCATATGCAAACGGTTTAATATCCTCAAAATTATTTTTTTTTAAAACGGGATTTAAAAAATAAAAATTAAGATTTTATGTGAAGGTTTAGGGTAGCCGTACAGTTGACTGAGATTGGTAACCGCTTCTATCTCTATTTTTTTTTCTTAAAGATGAAGGTAAGTTAGCTCCTTTTGATCGATTGGTGAGGCACGCACTTTTAAAAAAGGTATCACCCAGTATAATACTGTTAGTGTTATTATGATTATCACCAAACACGTCACTATTATTGTCATGTTTTTATTTAAGTGGCAAATATATTAAAAAAAAGTTATTGGATACAAAATGCATAATTTTACGGGAGAAGTGTGAGTGGATGAAATCTTTAAAAACATCTTGCCTGAAGAAGGAATTGTTTCTTAGATTATGATGAAGAAAGAAGAGGAGAATGAACTTGTTAACGGCCGACGTTGTTTGCTTTTTCTAAAATTTAAAATTTTTGTTAAAATTTATTGTAATTTTGTAATTTAGTATTGTAGTTTTAGATTTTAGGCCTAGATTTGTTTTAAAATGGCTAACTTTACTCAAAGCAAGATTTTTTTTACTTTATTTAATGTTAGTAAAATTTTTTTTTTATGCGGTAAAAAAAAATTTTGCTTTTAGTAATTTTTATTACTCAAACTCAGGAGCTGAGTGATTGCTGGGAGACCTGGAATTCGGGCAAGGTGATTATTTTCAAGAATTTCTAAAAAGGCGAGAATGGTGAAGGAATTTCGCCCGGTCGGTAAACCAGTGAGTTTTCTTTCCTTCGCATTCAGTTACTGGATCGTTATAAATCAGAAATTTCCTGGACCGAGTAAATCAATCCGCTTCTGCTGCTATTGAGAAATAATTATTTGAGATCATTGTTATTTTTTACTTAATTTATAATTTCTGCTGTGTAAACAAGTTCGAATGGCAGCCGGTGCGATTTCGCGATCGCCAGTTCGATTTTTTTTCTAACAAGAACTAAACGCAATTATTTTTTAAAAAGAATTACTTGCGCCTTTGAAAAATTTTTTAAAATATATGAGGTTCAAGATCGCGAAATTATTTTTTAAATATCATATAATTCGGACTTGTCCATTTTGCTCTTAAAAATAATGTAAATCAATTATTTTGAGAGTAAAAAATATCATTTTTCAGCAACATCGTTGGATAACTACACATGTACAAGCATAGGAGACGTAATCGGACTGTAAACAAACGGACGATTATTGGCTGATATTAAATGCAATGGTACATGTAAAAAGTATTTTGTTTTAAATATGAACGTGATAGATGTGACATCATTACAGGTTTTACCGTTACATTTTTTTCTTTTTTTTTCGTTATAGGACTACAGTTCTTCGTCTCAGCTACCGCTTGGTTTTGTAAGCTTTGCCAAGTTTGGATCGGTGATCTTCACTGTGCTTCGCTTCATCTCAAATCCAAAGACCATTCAACAAACTATGCGGTAAATATTATTCTAAGAAATTGTAATCATTTTAAGTGAAGCCCTCGTATCATCAACCGCCTGGGTAATTTTAATCTTGATAGGAAAATGTCCATTCTCTAGTATTCTTTTATATAAAGAGATCCGCAAAGGTGCCCTGACCATATAGGCTTTCAAATTAAAGTAGAAATAAAACTGAGGTTCAATTGAAGTAGTAAATCAATTTTTTTTTAAATCTAGAAAGTATTTCAAGATTTGAGAGGATAGATTATAATGGTTATGCTTAAAATTTTTAAACGAAATTTGTTCAGTACGTTTTAAAAAAATTCTGAACAAAAGGGCACCAAGATAGAGTTCTGTCTAAAGCACCATAAAGGCTTATTATAGCTCTGGAGGTCTGTTGCTAATCGACTTAGTATTTAGCCACTTAACACTGTGCTAACTGTGCATTACTTTGTTCTTCTAAGCTTCCTGGTTCCCATTTTTCTATGTTCCCATTAAAGAGCCTTAAAGGAGAGTGCCCCTAATGAAATTGCTGCTTTTTGACTGGCTGAGACCAAACGTAAGTTAAGTACAGAATAGCAGGAGTCGTAAGACGTCGCCGTCAATTAATGGAAGTCAGTTGAAAACGATTTCGGTCACAGCCAATGAGACGCCAGGATTTCGATATTTAGAGTTGGGAACTCTCTTTTTTTTAGGCTCACTAGTTTGTTCGCAGAGATAAAACTTCCCCCTCTCCTCCCTTTCTTCTTCGAAAATGATTGTGCTGCACTAAAACCTATGTATTGCTTTAAAAGTTTCTAGCTAGGTCAAGATCAAGAATTTTGAGAGCAGGTCCTCCTGCGCCAAGTTAAGCTGGGTATTTTTTGGCCTGTGAAGCTCTCATATACTAGTTTACTACCCTCTCTACCCGGCCTAAAATTGTTACTATTTTTATTCAGAACTAGAGGGAAATGATGTATTCTTTTATTGGGAAATTCACTACCTTGGAAATAATACATATTTTTTTCTTTTTTAGAAATTTAGCGAACAGAATCCTCATTGGGAAACCGATTGGATGGCAGACCGAGAAAAGGCGTACGAGAAATGTGCTGAAGAAAGACGAAAACAAAGAGACGAAGAGTTACTGGTGAGTATTTATTTGTAAAATGAGCAAATAAAACTATGAAATCATGGAAAAGAAATCTCAGGGAAAAAGCACAGCACCGGGAAAAATTAAATTCCGAACCTTAATTTTTCTCTTTCGCGATATTCGAGTCCAAATATTTCCGGAATTTAAAAAAAAAAAATTAAAAATGCCTGCCTTCGCAATTTTACTTTAGCGATCAGCTCTACATAAAAATTTCCTTGTTTTTTTCCAGCAAAAACAGCAACAGGAACATTTAGAAATGATGAAGAAGCAAGAAGAAGAGTTAAAACAGAAATTTTTCCCACAAATAAAACCTGAACCTGAACCCACTGAATTATTAATGCCGTTAACTTTACCTCCCAGAACTTACGAAGGGCCCGCATTACCTCCGAAAGAAGTCGAACCCAAAAAAGAAAAAGACAAAAAGAAAAAAGCTAAAAAGGAAAAAAAGAAAAAGGAAAAGAAAAGCAAGAAAGAATCGAAAAAACGCTCGAAAGAAAAAAAGGCAAAAAAATCAAGCTCGTCTGATAGTTCATCATCGACCGATACAACCAGCGAAAGTTCAGAATCTGACGAAGAAGCAAAATTTAAACGTGAATTAATGTCAGATTTCGAAGATAGATCAAAAAGCATTAGAGTTCAGATGAGAAATAAAGCAAAACCGATTGACGAGACTGAATTAGAGGTTCCTCCTCTTCAGATTTCATTGCCAGAAAGATCTAAATGGGAAATGTTGGACGAAGGAGAAACTAAAATCCCAAAACCGATCGAAAAGCCAATCGAAGAAAATTCTTTTAAAGATACGTTTAATAAAGTTCAAGATAAAGAAAACAAAGACGATGATAAAATACTTAAAGAATGGATGAAGAACGACATTAGCGAGCCGGAAAAGGAAATGGCTAAAAATTTAAAGGAAAAACTTAAAACAAAAGATAAATCGAAAGATTATCCCGAGAAAGAAGAAAGGAGATGGGATTGGAATAGAAGTTCAGAAGAGGATAGAGATAGGGAAAGAGATCGGGACAGAGAAAGAGATCCTCGTTATGATAAGAAAAGAAATTACAGGGACAAAAGACAGGAGTCATCGAGGAAAGATAGATCAGATCGTGATAGAAAGAAAGATTATCGTTCAAGGCATAGAAGGTCAAGATCTCGAAGCCGATCTAGATCTAGATCACGTGATCGTTCCCGTGAAAGGGTTACCCCGGGTGTCATACCTGCTCCGCTTTATGATTTATTCAAATTACCAGACAAACCTGAATCTAGGTCTGAAAGAGCACACCGTACAGCATCAGAGCAAGAACACGAGTCCGAATCCAAATTCGAGAAACAAGCAGTAGAAGCAGCGAAGAAGAAGAAAGCTCAACAAGTTATGAATATTCCCAAATCAAAATTCGGTTTCATAGGTCGAATGCCATTTGCTAAGAAATCAAAATCCGATGATAAAGATAAAAAAGATGATGATAAGGGTAATGAAAATTCAGAAATTGAAGCACCTCCTCCGCCGAGGATAACACAAACCGAAACTCCAAAAATTGAATTTACGGTTAAACCAGTATTAACTAACAAAACAAAAGTAGAAACAGCGAAGGAAATCGTATCGAAATATCATAAACAATTAGAAGAGTCGCAAAACGAAGAATTACAACCGATGGACCTCGTCGATATGGAAATTGAAATGGCGAACATGGCTAATATGCAGAATATGGCAATGACGCCGATGGGAGTCATGACAGCCATGCCGGTTATGGCAATGGCAGCGATGCCAGCAATGCCAGCAATGCCTGCGATACCGGTTATGGAAATGCCGAATCCTCCATTGCCTCCATCACCGCCAGTTTTAACAATGGTTCCTCCGTCACCTCCTAAAATAAGAGAATCCCCGAAAAGTCCGAAAAAGGCTAAAAAATCCTCGGCGCCTTTACCGAAGGATTTTCAAGATGCGTTGAGCATTATTTATCCGGAAGAAAGACCTCCGGATGACAAGACTGATGGCGGATTAGCTGACATGGCTAATACTTTAGCTTACCAATCGTATATGATGGGCTATGCAGGTATGGGGTATGCTATGGGTATGCCTCATATGGTTAATCCTAATGCTCCTTTGAGTATGTTTCAACAAGCTGCTCCTCCTCCGCCTGATAGCGAACCCGAGCGTGATACTCCGTCACCGGTGCCTCCTCCTCCTCCTGAAAATCTCTTTGAAACTAGTTTTGGATTAGGATCGTCTAGCGGTGGAGGGATACCCGGTCTTGATGATGAGAAAATGGACACCGCGTCTAAAATGTCGGATGATGACATGGCACTGTTGGGGATCGATGCTGAGGACATGGCGGCTCAACAATTGTGAATTTTATTTGTTCTAATATTTTGATTTTAAAATATAAGGAAAAGGTTACTTATTTATTTTGGTTTATTGATTCCTGGAATTTAGTGTGGCTAGTGAAAAGAATTTTTTTGGAGTAGCATTTTATTTCATCGTCGAATTGAAAATCAAAGGCAAGCTGTTATAATTTTTTATTTGTTTCGTATTTGAATGCCCTCTAATTATTTTTTTTTTTCCTAGCAAAGAAGTGAAAGGCGTTTTTCAATTGAAATTCCCAGGAGAAGCTTAGAAAAAATAAATTGAGAAGATTTGAAAATCCAGCGCGTCGACGGTTGCGAAATGATGTTAGCTTCGTCTTGTGGGATCCAATTAATATCTACTTATGGAGTAAGGAAACTGAGATCGGAAAAATGGGTGACCTTGAATCAGAATAAAAACAGCCGAGTCTTGGTTCTAGTAGATGAATAATCTGGTAAGTTTTTATTTCGTTTAGCATTCGGGGCGTGTATCTTAAGAGCCAGTAGTCATCACTGATCTCCTCTGGTTGCGACAATTTGAAAATTTTCCTGATACATAGCAACTATGCAACTGGAAAAATATGACAATCGCGTTGAAAGTGGTAGACCAGAGACCCTAAAAGAGACTGGCCAAACTTTTAGCGTGAATCAAAAGTTGCTTATTTTTCCGCTTCCGCTTTTCGATATCGTCTGCTATGATTGTTTACCGATTTATTTTTCAAAACAAAACATATAAAATAAAGCAAGAAAAGTTTGAAATATTAATAAATAAATGAATTGGTAAGTAAATTATCTAATTTTTATAGATGGGGAGGCATATTATCTTTTTATTAATTAATTAATTAATTTAAAAAATTCAGCTGACCTATATCGAAAAAGCGGAAGCGGAATTAAAACCAACTTTTATTTTGAGCCAAAAGTTTTGGCTAGTCTCTATTAGGGTCTCTATGACAACTCTATGGCTCGCTTTAATTTTTTTCGTAAAAGTAAGTGCAATTCAACTGTTTATGCTTTTATCTTACGGAAAAACAAAAATAACACAACGCAAAAACTAGGCGCATTTAAAATTTCGAACGCTTTCTACAGTACCTAACATGTCTTTAAGAAGTTTAACTTCCCCAAAGTTTCTAAAAATCAAAATACTCATCCAAAAATAATTGTACATTGTCATTTTCTGATTTCTAAATATGAAAATGTGGTAACATACAAATAATATAACAAAAACACGGTTAATGTAAAAATCCATTTATTTACTACAAAAATTAAACATACTATTCACTTAATTCTTTCAGAGAAAATAATCTTTGGCACGAGCAACAATTTTAAAGATATCAGAAACATCAAAACTGTCAAGTTCTCATTTCGAAAAAAGTTAAAAGTACCACAATTGCCCCGAACAATATTTCACGTTACTTCGTTGTGATAAACTTCTGATATTTAAATCCAGGTTAAGTCTTTTGAAAAAAATAACAATTTAACAAGCTAAAGTAATTTAAAAGGAGAAAGGGAACTAACTTTGTACCTTTTAATATGTCTCATTTTCAAGTTTAGAACCGAAATCTAGGCCAAATTCTTTTCTTCTTCACATTTAGGCCAACCTTTTAAAAATTTTTAAAATTCACTTTTTCATAACAATAAATTTTCTTTTCATCAAATAACTTATTTCCGATAAAGAAAACTTAAAAAGTTTAACCACCCATTTTTTTTTTTTGAAACTGAACTTTTTCTTCCAAGTTTATACCAATTTTTTAATCATGATTTTAAAAGATTCGTGTGGCTCTTCCACTTTAAACCAAGGATCTTCTTTCGTAGGAAATTCTTTGTAGCTAACTTCGTATATAGTAGCAAAGCCGAATCTTTCAAAAAGCTTTTGAGAAAATAAAGCTGTGGCGTCAGCTCGCATTAACTGTGAATAAAAAATAGTGCATCAGAGGATTGTAGTTAGCTACTTTCCTTATAAGAATGGGCTGACAATCAGTTAAGTTAAAAATTTGTGCTTGAAAATGTTTTCCAAGCGCTGCTACTGCTTTTCATATTAAACTAACATAAATTTAACAAATTCCCATACTTACTTCAAACCCTTTGTTCTTGGCAAACCTTTCCGTCATTTCAAACAATTTCGACGCTATTCTTTTCCCTCTGTACCTGATATCTACACTTAAAATTTTCAATTCTAAAATTTTTGTTGCATTAAATTCTTTATTTATATCATTTTCACTGTCGTATTTTCCTAAGAAATCAAATATTTTCTGAAGCTTTTTGTCTTTGTAAGATTTTTTGCAATTTTCCGTGTTATCCTGCTTCGATTCGCTTCCATTGAGTATTACACCGATTACCTTGAAAGATAAAAAAAAAAAAAATACAAATGTGAAGTAATCCTGCGGTGTGTACGTATTAAAAACCCATATCCATAACAAATCATTATTATCGCTTTTCCTGGAGAGTGATATACGAAGGAAATGCGGTTTGCCTCTTAAGAAAGAAAAATGATTTTTATTTATTAGTGAAACAAGTTTATCGGTGGAAAGAAAAAGGTTAGTCGAAGTGGTTTAATTTTCTGATTGCTGAAAAAAGAATAAAGGGGAGAAAAATGCTTTTTAATTTTTTAAAAAGCGTTTTTTACTGGTTTTTTATTCATCGCTGTTGTTGATTGAATGTAAACAGGGTTAAGATTTTTAAAAGTGAAGAGATAAAAATATTTTTTTAGATTATAAAGGGCTGTAGGAAGATTAATTGAAAAATATGATGTACACGGAAATATTGCTGGTTCTTTGCTTTTGGCTATAACTTTGTAGTTATAGAAGTTTAGGGGACACTAAAAATGTGTTTTATGCTGCTATCTTTATTTTATATCGGGGTTATTTCGATAAAAACCGCAGTTCCACACATTAATTTGCGGTTATTTTATGACGTCAGAATATGCCATAAAGTGCGCAGTCTTAAAATCTTGTTATGGCTTTAACTGTAAAAAGCTTTGTGGGGTTTAATTTTTTTCTTAAATAATTACAAATAAGGCTAAGCCTTTTTCAGTATGGTCACTATTTTTGCCTCCATCCTGTCTTTAGGAGAGAAGGCCAAAATGGCTCTTACATGAACTAAAAATTTTGAGAAAAATATCCATTTTTTTAAGAGCTAGGAACTTTATTATCCTGCCTCGTTTTTCAAACTACAACGACACTAGCGCTCCCTATCGATTCCTTACTTAACTACTGCCAACGCCTCCTGGTGGGATTTCTTCGAAACTAACACAATACCTTTCTTTCCATTTACAAAAAATTCATTTGGTTTTCGGAGCAACTTAAAAATGAAATTTTTTAGAGCTACAATAAAAGAGAAAGTACTTACTTCTCCTGTGCTATTAAGCGTTGCCATAAAAGACATTCCTTGTTTTAGCACGTGCAAACTGAACTCTTCCAGTTCTTCGTGCGGTTCTCCTGGTTGGCATAATGATAGGGACCTTGAAAAAGAACAAAACAAAATTTATGAATCGTAAATTTTTGTTAGCCGTAACACCCAAAGATTATTGCCTTTCCACTTACTTGTTGAGCGGTTCATCCGCGAAAAAGTTAAATCTTAAATGCTGGATGACATCATTAAATCTGTCTGGTTGAATTTCACTATACACGATATCATCCATCTTGGATTTTGAAATGCATTGAAACACTAGGCCAGAATTGAAGATTACCTGAAAAGGAAATTTTTTTAATTTACTTTATTTCATTTTTTAAAAATATTTTTTTTACCGTTCCAGTTATGTAAATATAAATAAAACGCACCTATGAATTTGCGATAGGCCTGTCTATACTAATCTCCCCATCAAGTATTCTTATCAGTATTTAAGAAAAAAGCTCAAGCGTAGCCGTCTTTCTTGACGACTTCGTAACTCATTTGTGACTGTTCCATTAAAAGATTAGGCAACTTCTACTAAAATGGAGTTGTCGATTTTATCGCCAACAGAAGGGGGCAAGGGCTGAACAAGGGCTTTCCTTCCCCTCTTGTTCTTCAAATATTTGATGTGGTGAAAAACTTTATTCCTTTTACATTCTTATAATGTTGAAAACTTTTGATAAGGGACGATAACGATCTTGATGTGGAAACCTTGAAATCGATGAATAATTTCATCAAAAAATTATTTTTTTCAATTTAATATTAAAGTTTTTCCCCGCGAGCTTTGCTTTCAGGCTTAATTTTTATAATCAGTTTATATTTTACGATATGATTTTGTAATGTTGTAAAAACCAGTCAGCTATGAAGATAATACTTTGTTAATTGCGTATGGATATTTAGATAACAAGGGGCGGGATAAGCGAAAACATTTAAATATACGCGTAGGTAATTTTTTGTTTCTTTTATTTCTTTTCACTTTTGCACTTGTGGGCTGGGAATGACAGGGGTATTTAAAACAAAAATTAGGCGACCCGGTTTAAGGATGAATGCACATGAATGATTTTTTTTTGTGTTGAGTACTTACGCATGGGAGCATTGGACGACTCCCAATAAATGTTAGGATTGGTTGTGGAAGGTGAATGTATTTTTTACAATTGTAGAGATGTGCCAAAAATGAATATATTGTAATGAAAATGAGAAGGAATAACAGTAATTGATTTGATTACAGAAGAAAATCAATGGAAAGAGTAAAGTGATATTTTTTACGAAGGTGTGTCCTTCTTAAATATTTTTAAAAAGAATTTTAACAAAATATTTAATGAGATTATTAAAATGTTTTTTTAATCTGCAAAAACTAAGCAGTAAAAATTTTTTTGGCTTTACTTTTATTTTCTAAAATTTGATGCTGAATCTGTCAATTTTTATGCTTTAACGCAACCCTCAAAAATTAACGCCAAAACGTCCTGTCAAAATTTTTTTTTGTGAGATTAATTTTTCTCATAAAATATTTGGCAAATAATGAAACAGTTTTTTTTAAGACATATTGTTTGATACTGAAACTTAATTATTCACTTTCAAGTAACTCGCGGTAGCTTTCAATAAATATATAAAAAGTTTCAGATATAGAGCTTAATAATTTATTTTTATTAAGCACAAAAATTACCATGTGCTCAATTATGCAAATCTGTATCTATCTTATGTTTATACAGATTTGCCCGTCGCCTGAAAACAGTCGTTATTCTATTTATAATAGGACTAACTGATTGACAGCTGATACTGTAATATTAAATAAGTTGGTTGAAAACCTCACAATTCTTATTAGAGCTTTATTGCATTCGATGAACCGATAACATCGATCGCATTAAAACCATTGATCGATAATCAATAAAGGTCGAATGGCCTATTTCTAGTAAAAGCAAATTCGATCTCATTTTAAACCAGAGAGAAAATTCTTTTTAAAGGATTAGTTTGGGCTTTTATTGCTCTTTTTTCCAAAAGAGAAAATTAATTGCTATTTTATTTATTTATATTATGGACTTTTGTATGTACAAAATTAAGTTCCTAAACACTTTACAAAAGATCACATTGCTCTTATCAGCTTTAAACTTTTTCAAAAAAAACTTTTTTTTGAAAAAACTTACCGAATTTTTATAAATAATTAAAAATTTCCCGACAGACTCGCGGTAGCGAAAATTAAAAATGCAGGAAAGACTTTAAAGACGGATGTCCTAGTACTGGATGTTAAGAACTGTTCATTTTATTAAATTCGTTATGACGGTTGATAAGAAGCAGGATACGCATCCGCATAAATGTGTTGATGTTATCTCGTGGAAACTTTTTCATAAAAAATAACAACGCCTCTCTGGTCAAGCATAAAGGAAATAGAATTATCCCAACTTTCTTATTTCCTGTTAAAACAAAAGCTTTCGTAAAAGCACGTCCGTCGCTTTGAAGGAAAGGAAACAAATAAAAGAAGATAAAGAGAGAAAGTTCTTTTTTTCTTTTGAACATCCCATTGGCATCAACATTTTCATTGTTTACAAATATGAAAATTTACTTGCCAAGTATTTTCCGGGCGAATTAAGCTTGATTGCAAATTAAAATCTCGTGAGGTTGGTTTTTACAATGTGAAGGTCTTTTCGCATTGTAGAGTTTCGTTCTTTTTGCTAATACTTCAAAAAAAAAAAAGATTTTTGAAATGTTTTAAAAGTAAAATATGATGTTTTTCACGGTTTGTGAATTTGAAAATTTTCAGTTTTTTTGTATTGGGGGAATTCATTCGGCCTTCTCAGCAATATTGGAATTTCAAAAAATTTAACTAACAAGTTTCCCGAGTGAAAAAGTATAATATGCTGAAATTTAGATAAATTCGAAATCGCTTTAGCAATCCATTTTAAATCACAATATCGCTTGTGACGAAATTGGTTTTAGATGGTAAAATCCCCCTAAACGGTTTAACATTTTTTTCTCGACAGCGCTTTTCAGCAGCTCTGTAGCCGTTACAAAATTTTCAATCGGCAAATTATTTTTTAGTTGTATGAATATAAAAACTTCTCAGTTAACTAACAAGACCAAGGCAAAAATTACCCTTAGGATCATTTTTTGCTAAAAACCCTTGCTCCTATATTCTGTTTTGTCAAAACCTTTTTAGCTGATACCAGATCTCGAAAGGGTTAATTCATGTCAAGTGAGCAAATGGCCGATACCTTAACCTTTCCTATTATTATCCATTCTTGTCACTTAATATCATTTTCATTGAGATATATATAAAGTAATTGTCAAGAAATTTATGAATGTAATGACGCTTGAAGTTCTCCCCGATACTGCGTCCCATCAGTCATTAAGAATGATGATTTGCTCCCAAACAATAAAAAAACAGGCCTGAATATAAATAGACGTCCGTGGCAATGGCGGTTATATCCGATCTTGAACTTTACATTAATTACAAAAGTTTCAAAGCTCCAATAGGCCTAATTGTTCTTTTATTTTATTTTTCCAGGTGAAGATGGACTTTTTCATAACAACGTGAATTTCGGAACGTGCGGTAAGTCTCCGTGACAATTATATTTAAATTAGCGTTTAAAAAAATTTATCACTATATTATCTCCGTAATAAAATCGCCCTTGATTCGTGTTTAACTCAGCGTAGACAATTAATTAAAAAAAGCATTATCATATTGTCATCTTAAAAGATGATCCGAAAAACATGCGTATACGCTCATGAAAGAGGAGATTCTAAATCACACAATTAAATTACCAATCATAAAACATAAATCCAACTAAAGAAATCGTCCTTCAAACTTTTTAAAGCCACATAACAATGGCTAGAGAATTTTGACTAATGATTGTTAAAATCCAGCGCGTCTAACCATGACTTGATCCGCTCGGAAAATCATAGTATGAACAATCAAGCGGTGTAAAATATTTTATAATTTTTTTAAGCTTAGCCCGAATGAAATTCTTAAAATATTCGCTGACGGGTTTTTTTAATGATTGACGTCATTTCAATTTAATTTGACCCCTCTTTGGAGAGAGAGAGAGAACCGCAGCCAAATGGGACAAATTTTTGAATTATTAAAAGAGCTGAATGTAATTAAGTCCCTATTTGCTGCAGCGGCAGTCAGTAGTTCCCAGCTATACCCATCTCATTAACCACCAAGTGTTCTCTATTCAATTCAATTATTTATACCTTCCTTTAAACATTGAAACCGTCGGGAGTTAATTGCCACAATTCTGCTTCGAAACTTCATTTATTCGACAGAATAATCTGCATAACGTAATTATAATTCATACCTTTCAGTAAGGTGTGTACTTTCCATGATGTACACAAAAAGGATTTAATGCTGGTGGACTTTAAGGATTTTAGTTTTAAGCCGAGAAATAAAATCAAATAGGTCAGGCCGAATGATTAAAAGAATAAGTGGGATATATTTCAAAGCACCAGAAACTCATTGTAGTCGTAAGAATCAGAGCTGAAGAATGGAACCAAGTGTCAGGCTTACGAGTGTGAGTAGAGCTCCTTGCCTTGAAGAGCTTTCAGAATGTTGGTAACTTTATTGGTAAGCTTATGGATTGCTACCAGCTTCTGCTCTTGGATAATTTGACAAACTAACGTTTGGAGAATTCCCATTCACACTCACGTCAGCGAGGCCGGGCCAAAAGACCGGGGTTTTTCCTGATTGGCTTGGATAAATTTTGCCACAAAATGGCGAATCGCGGTTTTTCTAATTTAAAAGAATATTTATTTTATGTTAAGTTTTGTCTTGTAAAATCTCTTTATTAAGTGGCAGTTTACCAAGAACAAGAACCGCCAGAAAATATGGACCAAATATCAAATGCCTTCGGGAAAGTACTATTGCTAACCTTATGATTTTCAGGTTCAGTTTTACAACACTTGGAAAGTAGAAAGTACATTACTACTACATGGTTTATTTAAATTGTGAACAAGGTTTGAAACAGAGACCCAAAATTTGCATTCAAGAAAAGCCAACAATCAAGTTTGTACTGGAATCAAAATCGGATATCTCTCAGCTGCAAAAATATGGCAGTGCTATTTTAGTAAATTTACTAAATTTAGCTAATTTAGTAAATATTGAAAACATTGTCAAAAAAATTTCTTCTGGCGTGCAGCCAGTCCTTAATTGTTTTGTAAAATTGAATGATCGCACTGCTACATTAAAAAAGATTTCTGAACTCCCCAATCTCGAAAATCTTCTTTGCCTCGAATCAACTGCCCCCAAGAGGTCGATCGGCTGAACAGCCAGGCCACCGAACTCAACACCCATCAATTCCATATCGAATCCACAATTATAATCCATTAATCCATCAGTTCATAATTATCAACAACAAATATATTTTCTCCGTTTTCCTCAAATCCAGAAAAACCCGTAACCTCCTTTTATATAAAGTTGACATTTGAGGTCAAGGAAAACATCCTTTACAACTCTCAAAAACCCTTCTTCCGGTCATGATCTTTTCTATAACAAAAACGAAAAAAAAATATTAGGCTTCCTTCTCTATAAATTGCGGTTCTTTCAAGCGAAATCTAAATCTATATCTTCAATTCGGTCGTCGTCTCACGTAACCTGGATTTATAACCTGTTTCCAGATGAAAGACATTATAGAATCGTCAGAGATGTAAAGAATCGGAAATCATGATTCGAACTAGATGGAAGGGGGGTTGTTTAGAAATTTTCCAGACCCTCCCACCCCTTAACTCTGTCCCTCGACGACAAGAACTCTTCCTCCATATATAAAAGTGCAATTTTCCAGCATCGTTATCATTCTCTCCAGCGCTTCTTATTGGAATTTATTACACGGATTCTAACAAAACATTTATTCATGCTTTAAATATTTGATTTTCCGAGTCTTAAACTTGGGTAGGCCGACTATCTTTTCATCCGATTATCCCTCTTTAAAAGCTTAAAAGCTTTTTATTATTATATGATGATTTAAACACTCCTCTTAAAACGTAATTGCTGAAAGCGTTAATGGATTGTCGACAACCACAAATCGCATACTATCAAAATGCTTATACATTAATCAAGATATTGATATTGAGCTAAAGTGAATATGCTAATATTAAACCGCGGCAATAAATCCGGGTGAATCGATTTTCTTATTCCGTTAAGTTGTAGCCAAATATGGAATACCGTTTCTTAGATTAAGATCATCCCTTTCCGATAAAAGAATGCTTTATTTAGCTTTTTTTGCTAACTCAACAAATCTAGTGTATATGAAAATCAATATTTCCCATCACAATGTGATACATTTTCAAATAAAAAGATCGTTTTGACAGATTCAGTACCGGAAACTATTTTCCCGCGAAATGGAAAAGCGGATGGTTTTTGTTGTACATTTAATTTATTCGTCAGAGATGTTGAAAATTTATTAATTGTTTTTGCAGGCAGGAAATTAAAAAGGAATTAAGTTTTTATTGTAGGGGAAGCTAAAAAGGGCGTTGAGATATTAGATCTAGGATGAACGAAATAATTCAAAATATTATCCTTATAATTTTTCCTTTTTCTAATGGTTGTAGGTGTTTTGAAATATTGATCGTTTATAGATGAAAAATCCCACTCAAGAAATTTAAAGATATTTGAAAGAGCGATCCTACGCTTTTCCAGGTGCACGTCATCAAGTAATGTAGCGAACTCGCACATTACCTAAGATAATTATTTAGCTCATCGGGACGGTTCCCTCAATACTAAAAAATTTTTGGTTTTTGATTGGACCAAACATAATACATCTGATTCTGGTAGGTCAAACATTGATCTAGTAGAATTCTTGTAGTGCCTGATGCGGTCAATAAAATTCTTGGAATATTGCAGTATGTAGAACTTAAACAAAAATAGACGATTTTCGTGAAAATCTGTTGGCTAAAGTGTTGGGCTGTGTCGGCACAATTACGCAGCCTGTTCAGTAACGAAAAACGAGTTCATTATGAATTATTGTTATGAGGAAAATGAGGACCTTGGTGGCACAGCGTAAAGAATACATTAAACAGCCCTACAGGTCCTCATCACAGAATAAACCGAATGAAATTTCGATTTACAGTGGACTTTAGTTTCTCCATTTGAGAAAGAAGATAGCGCCACGACCGCCAAATGTGGGGGATTGGGCTTTTCGGGGTCTAATGTTGTTTAGTCACATGACACCAAATGTTCGTCAACATTTTTGCCTCCAAAAAAAATTTTTGTCGTACATTAGTATCACAATTTTTTGAGCCAACTAATCTTCCTTCGACGTTCTCTGCTTTTACCTGTAGTAGAACGTTATAGTCACTTGTACTGTATAGATTACTTCCAACCCAAAAGATTACTTTGGCCAAAATAATTCCTCAATATCAGCTCCTTTACTCTAAAGTAAACTCTAGGATTTCCCCTTAATATACGATCTGCTCGAGCAGGGTAATAGGTAAAATTCTTTTGACTACTTTTAAGCTCGAAAATCTTTTATTTTTTATGATAAAAAAAACTTCTGACCGATAAAATCCAAAAACAATCATTCATTTTGAGTTTACTGAAATTTAAACTATTTTATTTCCTATAAAATTTTTAAACCAGAAACTTTTCAAAGATAACTTACAGCATTAGAGGGTAACGGTAACAAAAGAGTAATTATTATAATCCAGATAAAAATGAACCAAACATAATGTTTTTTTCCCACATGGTTTATTTAAAAAAATTTCAGTAATCAGCGCCTAGATGTTGTTACATTTTAAATAATGACAATAATTTTCTCTTAGCTCACCTCCCAAAAAAATCGGAAATAAATCCACTTTAAAACAATAACTTATATAACCATTTATTAGCACATAACTTCCAACTTGAACGTTTAATATAATACACGCAATGAGAACGTTAGCACGTGCCGCGAAGTAAAAAAAAACCGAAAACCCTGGGGATTCGCGCCAAAAACAGCTTAGGCTTAAGGTTAATCACATAAAGCTTTTACCTTGTTATTAGAACCATGACGATATAGGCCAAGTTTCGATGTTGCACAGTACGTGGTCGGCTAGTCGTGAGCAAAGGTGAAGATACACTGAGAGCAACAGATGTATAAAAGCGTAGCCGTAAAAGGGTAGATGGATGTGCGACGACGCCCGCCCCAGCCTCTTGAGTCTCCAGCACAACACGATTCCCGACATGCCTTTTATTTTTTGTATCGATCTTTCCACAGTTGTTTTTTGAGCAAATCAAATTGTTTTTATTATGTTTCAGTACCGTAGGGAGATTTAAGATTAAGAGGGTGATCGGATTAGATTTCCCTTTCGTCAAATTTTCAACTCTCTCCCGCGCGCGCAAAAAAAACACAATGGGAATGAATATTTAAAATTGTTCACAGTAAAATGCGAGGGGATCCTCGATAGTGGGTCGATTACCAAAGTGGGAAGTTTAATAAAAGGTTTTCAGCGGGGCCTTAAGAATGTCCTTGCAGAAGAAATTTCGAAAGAGATCGTCCTTGAGAAGCATAAAGGGGGTAGTTGTCAGGGAATTGTCTTTGGTAACCCTGAGGATCTCTTGGATGCCTGGCCGAGGTAGAGAAAGGGCAGTTTAGGATAAGAAGCCTGGGATTGTGGGGGACCGTAAAAATAGAGCGAGCTTTATCCAAGAGCTCAAAGCCACAAAGATGGAAAATAAGTATGAAGGACCTTTTAGCGTCTGCCTACGGGGACAGAGCTCTGAAGTAGTTTTTGGGGATGGAAAGGTTGACATAAGCGCAAGAGGCTTAGCGGCCACTAATACATCAATAATTTTGACTTTCATTATTTATATATTTAATTTTTATAAAATTGCAGTTGATTTCAGGCTTTCAATCGTTATTAACAACCGAGAAAAATTTTAGAAGTTAACTTGCGGTCTGAAATGTTTCTGTAATTTATTTGCTTTGCATCCTACTTGAGCAGAATATTTCTGCTGAGCTCGGCGCATATAGTGAATATCTCTTGCTTTCCTAAATAAATAAAAAAAAAAGAAAATTAGATACTTTTTTTGGGGGGCTAGAGCATTTATTATTGCTTAACATTTACCTTTGGGCTATTTCCTTTTGAATAGGTGTATATCCATATGACTTATAAGCTGATAAAACATGATTAACTTTATGCTGTACTAACATCCCTGATTTAGGATTCAAATTCTGTTTATAATATCTCATTAAACTCCTATGACCAATAACTGATCCTGATGGAAGCACAAGCTGATAATCAGTATCATCTAATACAGGAATTTCAACTTCTTCGTCAGGATTTCCTTCGTTATCAGGGTAGCTTGAAGAATAGTCATAAAATTCTGAATATTCTGCTAAAGCTTCTCCTTCATGATCAACCTGACAATGACCTTTGTCAATCTAAAACAAAAGATGAGAAATTAGTTTTAAAACCAGTTTCTAAAATCATAATTTGGAATTTTGCTTTAGCCAAGATAGTTTACTAACAAATTGAATGCCAAATTTATTTGTCTTAAACTTGGCTTTCTTCCTCTACTTCAAAACATTAAATTCTTGAAAAAATTACCATATGCTTTTGAACAGCCATAACACTCTGGAATGCTTTTGACTTTTCATTACACAGTAAGCACATAAATCCTCGATATATTTTAGCACCTAAATATAATAATAATCCTTTCAAATCTACACAATATTCTACATCAGGAATAAAAAAGGAGTGGACTTCTGTCATATGCTTTAAATTTTCAACTAAATCTTCACTGAAATGATGACAAAACAGGCATTTGTTTTTATTAATAGGATTGTCTTCATCATCTTCATTCCACTCGTCTGATGATAATTCTTCTACTTCTGAATCGGTTTCAATATCTTCATCTGATTCATCAGCAGTAACTTCCATTTTCTTTTCCTCATCATCCTTTTTAACTGGCTTGGGTTTTTCAACATAATTGTCTAGCCTTTCTTTATGCCTTTTAGAATTTAAATGATTATCATATGACTTTCCACTAGTAAAAGTTTTACGACACGTCGAGCAATACGTTGATTTGTCCTTCTCTTTTTCAGCATCAATATCTCGTTGCTTTAAAACTCTTTGAGTAAATTCTTCAGCAGTGACAGCAGGTAATTCAGCTACTTTTCTTTTTAAATTGTATCGGTGCCAATCACTTTTGTAGTGCTGCCTTTGAATATCAGGGTCTTTAAAAGCAACCCGACAGGTTATACACGTAAACGTTGATGCCATTTCAACTTAAATAAAAAAAACACGAGATCAGTGTAATTATTCTCCTTGAGAAAAATAATAAACGTTTAATAATACAAGTAACCTTACCTAAGCACGAGTCTAACCTAAATTGGAAATTTCAATCAATCAAACAACAATAGCAGAAGACAATTCCACGACAACTTCCGCCATTTCGATATCTCGAAACAGGCGATTTGTTAATTATTGAAATTTAGTTCATTATATTCTTAAATTGTGCCTCGTTTTTACATTAGTTTAATATTTTCATGTAGCAAGTAAGTATTAAATCATTTAAAAGATAAAAAAATGTTTTTTTGACTATTTACGTCTTGATTTTTACCCAATAACACAAAATCTGTTATTACGTCATACTTTTTCCGGTTTGATCAAATTTGTCATTTTTTTCCTTCACATACAAATAATTATAATCGTTTAGTTTTCTATTCGACAAAACATTTCAATATCGACAATTTAAAAAATTTTTCTGAGTTGTATTACTCAATATTAGACTTGTTGAACGAAAATCGATTGATCATTGCATCATAAAAGTTTTGCTAAGAAATTCGTAGTCATTCAGTTTTTCTCTGCGCTCCGCGTGCAAGCTGTTTTTAATCTTGATTACGTGATTATTTTCAGGAAATCGCTCCAATAAAGGTAAACCGAGATAAAGGGCATTCTAAAAGAATTATAATTGTTATATTGGCTTTTATTGATGTGAAATAGGACGGTTTATAAAATTCCAAACGCTAAAATATGGTGCCTAATTTTTTTTCTTCCAGATTTGGTGGTGCAATTCGACTTCAGCTGTCTGTTCCAGAAAAATCGCCACCGTGGTTCCCTTAGCTTTGTCACGTTATCTTTTTTTGCTTCGTAAAGGTTCCCAGCCGTCCAGGAGGGCGACAACGTTTTATATGACTTTAACACATTTTAAAGGTAAGGATCCATGACATTGAAAGGGTAGGGCTCTTGGGTGTGTTAAAAATATATTTAATGCTGATTGGTTTTTAGTCTAACGGGCATAAAATGTTGCTAAGAATAAACATATTAAAATATTTTAAGCAAAGATTAAGTGTAAAAGCAAGAAACCATGACAAGATACTCATAGGCTATGATCTTTGGTTATGGTTTATATTAAAATGGTCACATGGTTGGTCTGATGATCCATAAACATCGAGAGATTTAAAGTATATGATCTCATCTGCTTTTTTTTCTTGTACAATATCAAGAAAATAGTTTAAAAAATTGAAAATTAGTCTTAAAAGGTATAAAATACCAGAGAAGCATATGTAGCACATTTTATCGAAATGCACATACAATTAAAGCTCAATAATATATTTGTTAATGCTCGTGCATGTGTGATTCAATGACATTATGATTATTTAACCTATTTTAATAAAAGCAATAAAAGATTAGTACAGGAAACAAGTTAATGTTTCACTGACTATACAGGCCTGTTTGTTTAGCAGCATTAATCCAATGGGCATTTTTGTAACAATTAATTTCTAGGAATTAAACTTGAAACTGGTTCAGCGCAACTTTTTTAGGCTGCTCAGGCAAATAAAAGAAATATAATGATGGTGTAAATTTAATTAGGGCTATAACTTGTAAATATTTCATGTAATTAGAATTGAAAGGAAGTTTTATTGGCACTGCAGAAAAGGGGTTTAAACCCGAACTCTCTTAATTAAGTTCCACTTGTTTAAAAATTGTCATGAGGTAATAATGCATTTTTAGGGAGATAAGGAGTTGTTTTTATGGATGTAGTTTGTGCTAATTGACAAGTAGTAAACCTAGAAAACACAATTTGAATTTGATTCAGAATTATTTTCACAGGAAAAGAAATTTTATAAATATTTAATGGCTTCTTGGAATTTTTCCTAGTGTATTGGTGACCTCTAATATTTTTCCCAGGCTGCCATCTGGCATTTATAGAGTCAAGATACTTGACTCTGAAAATGTGGCTTAGATATTAGCTTTAAAACTAAATGTCAACTCTTCATTCTTAAATTGCTGCAGAACGTCATTTTCCTTCTGCAGCTGGAAAAATCCCGAAGCCCTTTTTTCACAAAACCTTTATCTTTAGATCGTTGCCTTTCATGTTCACGGCATTGTTTTAAAAAATGTGTTGATAATGTTAGACATTATCTTTATTTAACCAGAAGCCGATGCCTACTCGGAAAATAACTTGATCGTTAACGATTTGAATTAGTTTATTTATATGCAGTAATGACTTTTTCACCTTCAATAACCCGTAGCAGTAATATCGATAGTGATCCCAGATTTTTTTTTTTTTAAAAATGAGCGTTAAAATTTAAAAATGACCTGCCACTGTTTTTCATGACTCTATTATTTCCCCGGCAATGTGTTTCCCACCTTTAGAGCAATGGTGCAATTACTCTTAATTTGCATAAAAATTTTCTGAATAATTTTTCATCTAAGATCATTGAGCTTCACCCTTTTCATTAGACAGTTGACCTTTAGCTGCACTTTAATGTTTGCAAATACAAAAATTTACGAATATTATATCAGCATGATAAGATAGAACTTGAAGAGGCATGAACGATTTTAAAAAAGAGATACCAGCATTGATGACAATACAAATATTTGCCCTTTTTATTTATTTATTTATTTTTTTTTTCGGTCGTGCTTCGTTACCATTTCAAATCTTATCCGCGTTTTAATTAATTTTTCCCCCATTTCCTTGTCAACGCGCAAATTATTTCGCCTCTTTTTTTTTTTTTTTAAATTTTTTTATCGTCGTTGACGGGTCTGCGGGTACTTGGGACAAAAACAGGTTGATGACGTTAAGCCTACGTCTGTGTGAATATGCAAAATATTTACGATGACCTTGAATATCTTATTCATTCATTTGCGTTAGGATCACATGATCAATCATTCCACTCGCGAAATAGTACTTTATGTCATTTATCTATTTCCAACGTAAACAAAATTAATGCCCCGCGCTCTGATTTTTTCCGGCAGCGGAGAAAGATAAGTTGCTGCTACAATAAAATTTCATTAGGGTGAAGCTTAAAATGGAGGCGTATTAATTTTAAATGATTCGACTGTAAATTTCCCTTAAGCGAATGTAACTTGGATTTCAACCAACAGAGATTTTTCCGAGTTTTGTATCTCTGTGAAATTTTTGCTTCTGTTGTTTCAAACTGCAGCATTTTAGCTGGAAGTGAAACTTAAAGGGGAGAGAGGAATTCATTTTTAAGGGTGGCCATTGGGAAGCAGGGGCAGCCACTGCTCCCCTGGCTTCCAGGCTTTCTTCTGGGTTATTGGGCTTTTTTTAAAATAGTGGTTAAGGAGCTTGAATTTAAGAGAGTTGAGGAGGGACCGCAGGACTAGTAATTCATTTTTTTTAAAATCCATAGCATTGAGATTCGTTTTGAGAACTTGAAAACAAACAAAATCTGGGTTAGGGCATTTAGTTTCAAATCATTCATTGGAAATTTTTTTAAAACAAATAAACTATCCATGTCTGGGGTTATGTACTAATATAAGAAGGTTGTTTAATATCATTGATACATTGTTTAGATTAAAAGCACGGTCGATGTTTAAGTCTTTATTTATGTAGTTGTCGAAGGAGTCATGTTTTACCTAAATTGTAACTAACATTTCCTTCAAACATTCTAAGGCCCAGCCAGCAATTTTTTGCGTTAGGTTAAAATTAAAGTATTTTATAATCACAACTCAGACATTTATTCCCAAGTAAAAAATTTTATAAATATTTTTTTTTCCAAAAAATTATCACTACATTTGCTTTTTGTAATTACTGGGTATGTTGCCAAGATTCGATTTTTAATTTATTGTTCAACGGGTGTCGGATTTTATGTCACAAGATGGCAAAAGTCGCACAGATAATGCTTTTTGTAAAAAAAAACAAAAGCACTCGCCTGCATTTTGTGTTTTTCGTTTGGATGTAGATTTGTCGCAAACGTATACATTTTTTTTAAAACCAAACTATTTACTCTCGTTTGTTTACTTCTATTTAAAAAATGAGGTAAACATTACACCTTATGAATAGGTCTTAAAAATGTCTGGGATTTGTTTATATATTCTTTCATGAATGCAAAAATTAAATTGGCAAGTGCAACATTTCCTTTTATTTTATCGCTAAAACAAGATGTCTTCTTATTTTATTAATTTTATGAGGTTTTATTTATGGTTTGAAAAGAAAATATTGAAAATCGATTTTAAAACATTTTATTTGAAGTAACGGGGAAGGTTCAGAAAGAGAGAAGAATGGCTGTTGGACGTCTGAGTCAATCTTATGGTTCTGAAGTCCAAATTTAAGCTCTTAAACCTTCAGCTTGAGAATGTTGAAGCCTTTGGAGGTTCGAGTTCGAATATTCTTGGTTTTTGGTAGAGATCCTGAAAGGAGTGACCCAACTGGATTTTTTTAGCTAACCCTAAATTCTTAAATATCTTCTCATCTTAAAAAATTTTTCTTTATTAATTCAATATTTACTCTTTTTTCCCCTCCCCCTTAAAGGTTGCCATAACGAAAAGCTTGATAAAATAATCCCTTAGTATACAGCGTCGCTGTTGTTGCAGTTTGTTGAATATGACGGAACGGCCCCCGACGCGTCGACGCGATCTGCGTTCCTCGGGAAATCAATTCCCGTCCGGGGTTTCGACACACATTTCCATTCCTGAATCCCAAAGTTATTTTCACAACCGTTTCTCCCCACGTAATGGGGGATTTCTTCCCCCGTTTAATTTTTTTAAATATGAATGAAATAAAAAACAGCGTCGGCGACTTTAACTTATTCAAATATATCCCTTCCTTTATCAATTGACGTCATAGGGCTTTTACGTGCACAAGTATATTGCGACATGTGGGCAATACAATCTAAATGAATCCCACTTTCGGAAAACGTGAACATTATTGTTGACTTAGTCGGAAAAAGATAAAGATACAGTTGGAACTCAAAGAATAATTACAAAGAGAATGATCTTAACTTTAAAAAAAAAAAAATAATAATTACAAAGAATTGGATTTGCAGATGTAAATAAATTACAATAGCTATTATCGCACCCCTTTAGTTAAAATAGGTTAATAACCCTTAAAATGAGTCATTCGATGTGAAGATAACATCTTAGTTTCGAGTTTTCATGATGGATTTTCTCTCTTCGTCTTCCTTTCCCGTTTTCCCATATCCCTCCCTCTTTATTCAATACACTACCCTATATTTTCCTAGATTATCCTTATAAACCTACATAATGCATCTGAGTTTTGACGTTCGCCATTGCTCGTTTTGAAATTTCCCGAACCGGCCGTGGTTTTTTTCCAACAAAAAAAAAAGCTCGCTGCTTTTGTTTTTTTTAAAAGAAAAATAATTCACGAATCCTTACGATTCCCATAAAGTTCGCTGAAAAATCGTTACTCGAGATTTCCACAGTGTCGGTATTTTATTTTTCCGAATCTTTTTGAAAACAAGCATACTTTTTTGATAAAGTTTGCTCGGATTACCGTGATACGGGAGTTTCTTTCGCCTTTTTTTTTTCCGTCTTGTTTCCCTATCCCTTAAATATCTGTAAAGGTATTTGGGAATAGGCCGTATTAAAAATTGCACTAGGAGAAAGGATTTTACGAAGAATCTTCAAACATATGGTGCTGTCCAGTTGTTGGGGTGAGTATTTAAACTGAGGTTCCTTATGGGTTGTGCAGAATTGTCGGGCCAGGACCGCCACCTTAACCTTGGCCATGCCCTAGGAATTGATAAACATTCCGTTTGCAATAGATTTGAATAATAAGGAAAGAGAAGTGCAAGGGGGGGAAAACGTTCATGCGGTGTTGTGATTTTCATCCCGGAATGTGAACCAATATGGTCGTTTTACCTCAATCATTTTTTCTTCTTTCCATTTATGAAATTAATTTGTTTATAATACTATTCACACTTAAGTCTAATGGAATTGGAAATATTAATTATGCATTGCACGTTTGTTTTTTCAAAACTTTTCAATATGCATTAAGTGGCAAGTTTAGAAATAAAAAATTTTTGTCTTTTCTAAATAATTAAACATAAACAGGAGAAAAGCATGTTTATTTAGAGTATAATCATACGGATGTTTTTAAGGATGCGGTTAAAGCTTTATCACTCATTTTTGTCAAAAATTTAAATGAATTAGCCATTATGATAATTACGGAAGTTGATAATTCAGCAATGGCTATGGTAATCCTTTGTAGCCCTAATTTTTTTTTTTTTCTTTCACGATTGATCGATTCGTTTATTAATTATTTTATTCGAGTAATTTTTGTAATGCACAATAATAATGGTTAAATACTAATTAGAAATAATAACGTCCAAGGTAAACATTATATATTTATTCGTAGCGTATGGAGGTATTTCATTGAATTGGTTTAATTAATTGAATTGTGAAGGCCAAACGATCCGCATATTGTGTCGATTATTTTAAATTTGAAGTTTTTTATTTGCAGACAAGATTGATGAGTTGGGATGGTTTTGGGTGTAAATCTTGAAATTTAGAAAATCCTTTATCGATTTTGTTCGAAAGTAGTAAGTTGCTTGAATATGAAGTCTGCACTGGAAATATTTTTGCTCACAGTTCAAAATATTTGAGGAAATTTGTAACTTTTAGGTTTTACTGGGGGATGAAACCTTTTCGGTTTCAAATTGAATGCAAACGAGTTTCAAATGATACTTTCCTGAAACTACTTACACAAAAAGTTTCAATTTGAAGTCAAAAAGTTTCAATTTTGAAACTTTTTTGACTTCAAATTGAAACTTTTAGGCTGAAACTCTTTTTTTTTTCTCAAATGAGAATATTATTTTGAACTGTGCTAGTATGCAAGTTGAAAAAACGTTTTATTTTAAAACTTTTTGCCATGAATGCAAAAGTAAAGACTTGAAGCTTTTATCGTGATGCGCACAAGACCTTGTCCAACTCTAGTCCCAGAATTGACTGAAATTTGGTATTTAGGCTTTCTGATTATCGAGGATCCAAAAATCCAATTTGGCAAAACAAGAATTCCTTGCCAGAGTTCTCTGGTTCTAAAAAATGTGCTATCTGCGAGTAGCAGGTTGACAAGGATTCACTATGTTTGCCATACGAAGAACAGGTGTCAACCTGGTAGTTTCAGGTAACACAAAATCATTTCGGACCAGAGAGTTTTTTTGAGAGTCTTGCTCTTTTCTTGTTTTTCTGTTTCGCTTTTTTGAGTTCTTGATACTCAGGAAGCAAAAATAAATACTTTCAGCCATATTTTTTTTCACATCTTGTTCTTGAAGAGACCCTATATAGGAAGAGACTGGCGAATGGCAACCGAGAATCTGATTGGTTGTCCGATTTCGAACGCCATGACAGGTCGCCATCTTACAGGATCTTCCAGGTCTTAAAACTCTTGTTGATTTCCATGGCGACGCAGACTCCAAAATTGAATAAGATTTTAGTTCCTGCAGATTACACTAGTGTACCAGCCACCGACCAATAAAATTCACCTCTCCAGAGACCCATTAGTTATGTCCTGCATATTTTGGGACTCCTACGGCTTGTGATTGGCGGGCCGCTACTACACTCGCACCATCTAGCGGTGGACCATCAACTATTTTTATATTCAAAATCGGAGTCACAACATCCTAAGTTGCAAGACCTGGAAGACCGTGATTTGTAGCAACACATAAATGAAAAATTTTAGCCTGAAAAATCAAGAAGGCTGTGGAAAGTCTTTCAAATTTTTCTGCTATGTTTCCTGGTTTAGTAAATAAAATTCTTTCGTTGAAATGGCTCATGAAAAAAATCGGAGCTAAAGGAGGCTACCTTAGTTGATATTTTGGAGGGCAGAATCTTAAATGACAATTTTTCCGGCTTTTTAAATGATAACAGCAACCTGTTTTGACCTGTATTTAAATCTCAATTAAGTCTAGTTTATCTGCGAGAAAGAAATTATTAAGTAATGACAAATTAAAATTACGCTCATCGGTCTAAACTTTTGAAGACCGGTAATAATCCCTCCATTCCCATGTTTCACTTTATCGAAAATGGATGACCTAAAAATTTTAAACGGAATATTAGGGCTTTTCAGTACTGCTTGAATGGAAATTAAGCGGAGGATCTCTAGGGCCCAATCTTCCTTTAATATCTCTTCCCTCATTTCATTTGAATAGGAGAAGAGAAGTTCGTTAACTGATCTTAACTTTTAGGTCAGTTTGAAACACGCATTACTGCAGGGGTCACTTTTTATAATCAACGAAGAAGAATATTAAAATGAAATTTCAAAAAAAAAAAAAATGAAAAAATTTCATTTTGCTTTATTATATTTATGTTCCCTAATAAATTATTTTGTGGCTAACAATATTTCTTAATTTAGCTTCGCTTTTTAATGTTAAAAAACTTTTGATACAACATGGAAACCTTGGAGACTTAAGATCTTTGAATTCACGAACGAAAAAAAGAGATTTTTGAAAAATACCATGAATCTCAGGATGTAACAATTCTCTGAATCGTTTTATTTTGAAATTAAATTATCTAAATTGCTTTGATGTGTAGAGTCTTGTAAAAGATTATTTATAATATTTTTTTCCTTTTTGAAAAGGAATTTCACAAACTCACTGAAGGAGGTCGAATTTTTTAATTTTCCGCAAGATATCTTGCAAATGGGGAAGGCAGATTCAAGTCTCTATGTCGATGGTAGGAATAGTTTTAAATGGGGTCCCTAGAAGAAAGTTGGAAAGGGGAGAGACACCAACTTGATACACCGCAAATCTAATTAATCTAATTAATTATCTAAAGGCCAAATTCGCCTTTAGTTGTTCCTAGTTAATCATTTTGATGCACTTATTATCCAGCCCCTGAAAATAATTGTTAATCTTTTGATAAGTTTTGGTTGTTGAGCAAATCTTAATGATAAGTTTTGGTTGTCGAGCAAATCTGAATGATAAGTTTTGGTTGTCGAGCAAATCTGAATGATAAGTTTTGGTTGTCGAGCAAATCTTAATGATAAGTTTTGATTGTCGAGCAAATCTTAATGATAAGTTTTGGTTGTCGAGCAAATCTTAATGATAAGTTTTGGTTGTCGAGCAAATGTTTTGATAATTTTTGGTTGTCGAGCAAATCTGAATGATAAGTTTTGGTTGTCGAGCAAATCTTAATGATAAGTTTTGGTTGTCGAGCAAATCTTAATGATAAGTTTTGGTTGTCGAGCAAATCTTAATGATAAGTTTTGGTTGTCGAGCAAATGTTTTGATAATTTTTGGTTGTCGAGCAAATGTTTTGATAATTTTTGGTTGTTGAACAAATCTTTTCAAATTTTTTCTTGTTCAACAAATCTTCTGGTAATATTTTTTAATCACTAAGCTTGTTCTCATCCAAAAAACCCCAACGGAAATACGGGTTGCACTTCTGCGGCTTTCCTAAAGATTTTATCAAAAGAAAAACCCACAATATCCTTTTCATCTATTTATAAAATTTATTATCAAAACTTTCTTAAATAAGTTATTTGATTTGGATTGCGTGTTATCACCGTGAACTGATCACCTCGTTTTAAAACCTTCTAAAATATTTACAAAACCGGAAGGAAAGATGCACTGCGTTAATCGATTCGGTTTGAAATATTGTTCCGAAACCTCCATTCTCACGCGATTAAAGTATCTTTAGAATTTCTTTTAAAAGTAGGTGGAGTAGCCAATACTCAAAATATCAAAAAATTTATTAATCTTGCTCATATTGCTTTTTTCTTCTTTTTCGAGTTTGCCTCCCTAAAAATAACGCGACCTTTCTGATATTCAATCTTTTGAAGATTTTTACTTTCTAAAGGTAAAATAACCTCGCGATGATGGGGAACATGTCATTTTTGAAAGGTTTTCCGTCTTAATAGACGTCGACGTGAAATTTTATTTCCTTTAGTTGCCAAGGAACATGAATAAAAAAAGGTAAACAAATAACCATACGTTTATATAACATAGTTTCATTTGTGTTAAATGTTAATAACTATGTTTTTACAAAACGAGAACATTTCCTTCAATATTTTCCATCCCTCGTAATTATCAATGAAAAGAAAAAAAAGTTCAGTTTTATGAGAAATGTTTTGGTAATTGTTAAATTTTCAATTTGAATTTTTAAAGGTGTTAAGCCTCGACTTGTAAACTAAATTGCTGAAAGTATTTTACTTCGCACTTGATAATGGTCTCTTCGCTCGGGTGGTAATTAAATTAATGCCCTTGGCATTTACCTTAACTGTTAACGCTTATGGTTGCTGCAGAGTTGAAAATTTCATTCATTTCGATAGAAAGCTTACGGTTTGATTTCGTTAATGTTTTTTGATAAAATGAATAAGAGTCTAATGGATTTTTGTTTTCTTTTTGCAGAGGCATCATTAACGAGAAGGAAGTGTCGTCCAAACCTATCTCCGGGCCGTGGCCAATTCAGGTGTATGATTTCACATAAGGGACAGCCAAGCTATAGGTGGGCTTTGTTTTTACTAAACAATTTTTTTTTGTCAAGTGTAAAAAGCGTTAGGTTTGTGAACCCTTTCAACCCCGGATTTTATTGGAAAAAGTTTTCATTCAAGAAGAAATTGCCCAATTAGTCCCTTTTGCAAAAGCGAAAATTTTAGGCTTTCCAATTATGATCTACAAACGCAACCGTTCATCATCTAACATTTTTTGCTTAAGTGACCACTATAGCTCTCTAGTGGCCTATTCACGAACTGACACGCTATTAGCGCTCTCTTTTACAATTACCCGAACTAAAACGATTGAAGCTCTTTTAAGGATTCCTTCATAACATTAAAAGAACACTAGCGGTCTCCCAATGGCCATTCTATGAACTAAAACGACACTAGCGCTTTTTCAACGGCCACTTTATGAACTAAAACGACACTAGCGCTTTTTCAACGGCCATTCTATGAACTAAAACGACACTAGCGCTTTTTCAACGGCCACCCTACGAACTAAAACGACACTAGCGCTCTTTCAACGGCCATTCTATGAACTTAAACGACACGAGCGCCCTCCCAAGGATCATTTTATAAATTAAAACATTACTACAGCCTTTAAACGACTATTTGATGTATTAAAATGACTACTAGCTCCCTCCAGCAACTGTTTTATGAACTAACTACTCTAGCGCATTCTGATGGCTCTTTCATCAATTTCACAGACTGTAGAGAGACTGTAGATTTTTACCCGGAAGTAGAACGCTACTATCGCTTTCCAACAACTATTTCATAAACTAACACAAAACTCGAGCTATGCAACATCATGTTAATTAAATAAAACTAGGCTTTTACTCTTTAACGAATATTTTACGATCGTAATTTAAATTGGGGAATAATAATATTATTTAAAAAAAATTGTCCCCCCCCCCCCCCTCCAAAGGATGGCTGGGTTTGAAAGGATAAATACAAACGAGTCCGTTTTCCATTAGTCAATTATTGCGGATTATTTGCATTGCGGTTGTAATTGTTTCACCCAGGCAATATCATCCATCATTAAATTTTCAAGATTTAAATGATTAGCGATAATTAATATGAAAATCAGCTAGCACTTTTACCGTATATCATGCAAAACGTAAGATTTTGAATGAGTACACGTGTAAAAAATGCCCCCGTAAATCATGAGTATTAAAAAAAAAATGGCCTAGACACGAACAATTTATTGCGATAGTGCTTTCACCAGCAGCATTGCGAATGCATAAAACTTTGATTTTACTTCCCGTAACTTTTTTTAATGTGGATTTTTTTTCCCCCCGACGTGTATTAAAAATTTTTCATTGTTTTGTTTTTATTTATTTTTTTAACATTAATTAATAATTTTGAAAAAATGTTCGTGCTTAGGAAATCAAAATTTTCCACTAATCGACACCGAAAATTGCAGCCGTTTAGAGAAACGTGACTGGTTAAGACGCCGAAGTAGAAGTCGCTCCTCCTCGTCTCAAAAATTCAACCATAAGCTACATCAGGAATTTGTCCTCATAGCGCTACCCGATCAGTACTCTAAGGTAAGTGTTTGTGCCTTTTAAGTTTTTGTGAAATTGGAAGGAAATATTAATGACTGATTTTTTTTTTTTTGCAGTCACCATGGGAAGTTTGAACGTAAATAGATCGGTAAGCGATGCGTTCTATCGCTACAAAATGCCACGTATTATGGCCAAGGTGGAAGGCAAAGGCAATGGGATTAAAACTGTCATTGTTAACATGATTGAAGTGGCAAAAGCATTAGGACGACCTCCGACTTGTAAGTAATCGTTTAGGAATATTTGGTTATTGTTGAATTGAATCTGCCGATGCTGCGTTCAATAAATGAGAAAGTTTTGTCTTTTCAAATTTTAACAGAATCAGAAAAGAGAATTAAACTAAAAAGTTAAGCAGTAGCTTTGGGTTGTGGAGCTTTTATAATCAGAGGACGAATAGATGAACATTGAATTAGCTTAAATAATGGAAAGGCTAGAAGGAGAGAGTCGCCAACTTCGTTAGCTCTTTTGTGATTTGCCGGTTTCAAGTCCAATAGAATGATATAGTCGACCATAACCTCACCTGGTTGAAATTTGAAAGAAATAGGGAATCGACCACTTAAAAAACAATTTTAATCAACGAAGTTGACCACTCTCCTTTCAAACTCTGTTAAATGCTAAAGCAATTTTAGCGCCATTTTTACATAGCCAAGAAAAATCTTTTTATTGTTTTTTTTTCTCGTACTTTGAAAAATGATTCTGATTCAAGCAAATGAGACTGTTTAGCGTCCTGTTAAGCTAAAAATCAAAATTAGAAATCAAAGTCATGTTTAATTCGGAGGTTTTCAGAGCCACCGATATCAAATCTCACCATTTAAAATTTCAAAATGGCGACCGAAAATAAAAATAATCCATTTTGGAGGCCGAACTTTGTTCTGAGAGGTTTTAACAAGTTATTGATTTAAAATCTGATACAACAAGCCATTATTTTATATTTTCATTTTTTTTTCTCAATTCCAGATCCAACGAAATATTTCGGTTGTGAATTAGGAGCTCAGACGCAATTCGATTTCAAGAATGATCGTTTCATCGTAAACGGGAGCCATGATGCATCGAAATTGCAGGATTTGTTAGATGGATTTATTCGGAAGTTCGTCCTATGCCCGGAATGTGACAATCCCGAGACCACTCTTATTATTTCCTCTAAAAAGGGAAGCATTTCTCAAGGGTGCAAAGCTTGCGGACATCACGGACCGCTTGAGTTCAATCATAAGTTGAATACCTTCATCCTTAAAAATCCACCTAGTAAGTTTAGGATTTTTTTTTTTTGTTGAATTTAAGTTACAGACTTAAAATGAAAATTTACTTTTTTTAGATTTAAATCCGGCCACTCAAGGATCGTCGCTAACTGAAGGAAAACGTTCGAAAAGATCTAAAAAAGCTACTAATGAAACCAACGGAGACGGAAGATCTTCTCCTAAATCGGACGATTCGGATACAGATCGATTCCGATATGTTGCACGACAACAAGTAAGCATAAAATATTTTCAATTTTAATCTTGAAGAAATCCTAAAATGATTTTTTTTTTTTGTAAAGTTGCAAAATCATGATGAGGACAATGAAAATTGGGCAGTGGATTGTTCTGAAGAAGCGGTGAAAGCCCGTCAGCAAGATCTCACTGACGGAGTAAAAGGCTTGACGTTGACTGATGATTTGGAAAAAACAGAGAAGGTTTGTATTATTTTTTTCTCCTTATTTCTTTCTTAAATTTGACTGATTTTATAATTTTTTTTTATTGTAGGAAAGAATTGATTTGTTTTACAATTATGTGAAGAAAGCTAAAGACACCGGCACGCTCGACAATCACCGTGAAATCATTGCAGAAGCTGAGAGGTTGGAAATTAAATCAAAAGCTCCCGTAGTTTTGGCTGAAGTGCTTTTTGATCAGAACATTCATACTCAGGTAATTTGAGCGAAGTGCAAAATTACTCCTGGTCTGTGTATAAGACCTGCTAAGTTGCTTGGAGGTTTGAACTCGCCGATTTATACATATTTCAGTTCTTGCCTCGGACTGAGGGACTTAAAAACTATTTTCATTAACTAATGCAGATATTCTCCAAATTCGTTCGAATAATTTGCGCCGTTAAGCTCTGCGTAAAATTGAATCTGCATTCGTGACAAATAAAAGTTTGCTTTATTTTATTATCTAATGATCAGTTAATTAAATACTAACTTAAGTGGCGTGACTTTTTGCTGTCATTAAAATTATGACAGCAAAATCATTAGTCGAAACTTTCATGAGAAGGAAATTCTTGACGCAAATTATAATAATTTTCGAGAGATTACAATGCGCAAAATTATTCTTTCCTTGCATAATTATTTATTGTAATTTTATAATTTTTATTTTGTAGGTGAAAAAACACAGAGTATTGCTTCTCCGCTTTTGCCATGAGGACCAGAAAGCTCAGAAATCGTTAATGGGAGGTATCGAGCAAACCATCGGCCTACATAAGGAAGCCCTTCTTCCAAAAGTTCCTGCTTTATTCAAGGTGAATGAATGTTATTTTGATGGCCGGTTCCAGAAAAGAAATTTTAAGAGTAGAGTTGAGTTGAAATTTCTTGACCGGTCAAAGGAAGTTTTAAGTGCCAAGGAATTTAAAATTTGGCACATAAGAATTGAAAACTACTAAAATTCTTTTTGCGTGTACTGCCTGAAAAAGGGCAAGATTGGTCAAATTCAGACTGTAGAACGAGCATTTAAAGATGAGAAACGACACTAGCGCTCTTCCAGAATCATTTTATGAATTAAAACGATACTAGCGTTCCTCCAAGGATTATTTATTAAATTAAAACAATACCACAGCGCCCGCTAAATTTTAAAATTTAATCCTGACTTGAAAATCTTACTTTAAAATGAAGAGGCTTAGTACAATATTTCTCATGTGTTTTTCAGTTATTTTACGACCTCGATATCTTAGAAGAAAAGGTGTTGCTAGACTGGTCCGAAAAGGTGAGCAAAAAATACGTCAGCAAAGATTTGAGCCAGGAAATCCACACGCGCGCCGAGCCTTTTATATCATGGTTGAAAGAGGCCGAGGAGGAAAGCGAAAGTGAGAGTGAGGATGACGTTGAGGTAAAAATTTTGTTTAAAAAGTTCCAAAATTTTTTCTTTGGCTACAATTTTTTTTTTATTAATCTAGATCGAATATGATGATCGTGCCAAAGCTTCTCCGTTGAAAGAACAACCGAAGCCCAAACCCGTTGCTAAGCCTGCTGATAACGACAATGAAGATGATGAAGAGGACGATTTGAACATCGATGAAATCTAAATTGAGGGCGATATTATCTTCCATCTTTTTATTCTCATTAGCAAATACTTAGAAAAAAAAGCTTAGGAAATAACTTGTATTTATTTCGGTGATAGTAAATTTTTTAGTTTTCTTTTTTTCCATACAGCATAGCGAACTAATATCGTTAGGAGGGCTGTATTTAAAAACAAATTTCAGTGACTGAGGAAAAAAATTTTTCCAATTTGGATTTCAGAATTTTTAAAATTCACCATTAACAGCATTCGGCATTCTTTCAAAGTCAATGTTCAAACCGGTCGAGAAGGCAAGGAGGAAGATTTAAAAAAAAAACATGCGCTTATGTT
This sequence comes from Liposcelis brunnea, assembly GCA_023512825.1. Classification (NCBI taxonomy): domain Eukaryota; kingdom Metazoa; phylum Arthropoda; class Insecta; order Psocodea; family Liposcelididae; genus Liposcelis; species Liposcelis brunnea. The sequence continues at coordinate 10,095,417 of CM042072.1, read as the reverse complement.
AGCAAGAAATTTTGTATCATATTAAGAGAATATTTAATTAGGTAAATTAATTAGGAAACTATTTCTTTTCCTTCAAATGTTGCAATAGAATTTTTTGTTTGGCTACTACTCTCAATTTTTTTTAAATAGGAAATTTTGATTTGAAACATATTTTTGAATCCCTTTTTTTACGGTTTTATTTTTTATGAATTGGCTGTGAGAATAAGGAGAAATACTTTGCATAAAACTTGCTTTTTTTATGTGCCACGTTAAGCGAATTTATGAGTCTGAATTTTTTTAAGCGATTTTTATTTCGGAAAGCATACCGCTTGAGATACTTCCAGTTTATAACTCTGCTAAAAGAAAAAAAATTAGTGTAGAGTCGTTCAGTGGCCTGGATTATGCTGGACTGGGCTGAATCTTTGGCCCTAATCAAGCTTAAGAAATTTTTTCGGACCCTTGAATGACTCTGAATTACTTATTAGCTAGGATTAGATTTTCGTAGCGACATGGCGCAAGTAACATGCAGCTTAATCTTAACGGAAAAATTAGTTGTAAATTTTTTTTTCTTATAACAGAGAAGATGGAAGATTACCAGTTTTTTCAAAATTTTAGCAAAATATTTGTAGTAGTCGCATCGGTAATTTCATGTTTTCTTGAAATAATACTTGGATATTATTTATAATTTCAATATTTTAGGAAAAGAAAAAATTAGAAGCGTTCAAAAACTTCAGCCCATTTTTCTAAAAGTATTTTTTTTTTTTAAATTTCTTAAAAATGGAAAAATTTAATAAATCAGCGCCTGAATTAACTACTATTCTGGATTTTTTTTCAAAAATATGGGTTAAGGTATACATTTTTTTATGAGAGCGTTGTTAATTCGGGTCGTATCCATAAAACGTTCGCTTAGGCTCATAAAACCATTTTTTAATTATTCTAGCATTTGATTTGGCCAAGAAGTAGTTCATTTCATTTTACTTTTCGCATTAAGGCGGTGGGATATTTTAAAACAGTTTACAAAACAGTCTTCCTGAAAATCGTACAAGAAAGGGAAAAGCAAAAAATGTAAAACCGGATATTAAACTATGGATCGATGGCTTGGATTGCATGTAATGGCGACATTATTTCCGAAATCGGTTCACGGTGTTTCTAAAATCGGATTTGTATTGTTGACGCTGCTATAGAACCTCATCTAGTCTTGGATTAGAAATGATCCTTAATTGTAAGGGGTGTCCCTGCAGAATCTATGCTTGGTATATTATTCCATAGACTTTATTTAATATCCTCGCCGCCTTCCTCCGTTAAATTTTCGTAGTGCTCTCGCAAAACTATTTTACAAAATTTCGTTTTTTCTCAATTATGTAAAGTTTTATAATTGTTACCGAGTATTTAAGAAAAAAAATTGTTTTGTCATACTTGTATAATATTCTCAAGCCGAAACTTATTCTTTAAATAAATAGCATTATGTTAATTTTCAGTTTCGTGATTTGTGTTTAACCTGTTCATGTGTCATGCTACTTCGTATTGATTTTTATAAAATCTTGATTGATTTATTTCGTAAATATTTGTAGACAGGTAATGGAATGCACGAGCATTTAATTTATAAAAAGAGTTAAGAATCATAGATTTGCTGATTTTGATATATGAATACATTTCTCCTCGCAATGTTGTACACACGCTCAGAATCAGGGAAAATAACGGTTTTGGAAAAGCTATCATGTGAATGACGTCATCAAGTGAAGCGTTTTAACTAAGTGCACAAAATGAAGCCTCTTTGAAATAAACGGTTCTTAATTTTTCCTATACAATTAAAATCTTTTTCTCAAGAGCCTCTGGTAAATGGTAAAGTTTGATATATATCCAACTGATTGGAAGTGATTCATTTTCAAACCACGCACTGGACAATTTCTCTTTAGGCGGGCAAACCATGTAATGTGGAACTAAAGAGTGTGAAGGACGTTTTTTGTTCATACATAATCCTTATATTGGTGCAATGCTGTAAATTAGATCACTATCTACGTTCTCTATCGCATGACAAAGGTAAGGAATACGCCCTATTTTCATGATTCTTTTTCTCTTTTAACTGAAAACCGAATAAAAACCTTATAAGCTACATAAGTAGCTAATAACAACCTCCGATGATTTTCAGTTGTAAATCACGCAATGAAAAAACGATTTTAAAATCGTCTTGTTGCCTGACGCGGGGAAATTTAGTCGAAGCTACGAGACGAACAGAGCAGTTGCCGTATTGAAAGTTGTGTTGCTTTTCGTTGTGGTAGGTACTATAATTTTTTATTTCCTTTTTATTTACCCAATGTTATTCTTCCTGCTTCAATTTTATTAATTACCTTATATCTTTCGATTCGTTCGTGTTAAATACACATTAACATAACGTGTTGTTTCAGTAGAATAACGAATTTACGTTTGTCAGCCATTTTGTGAATGTGACAATGACAATGACACAATCTTTGATTTTATAAAGGTTAAAGCACAAAATCAAAGTAACTTTGCTATTTATCCGCTTAAAGTTGATTCCCCAGAGTGTTTGACACATAATTTTAATTCTTACAGATACGTGAGTTTGTAGCTTTATATAATATAAAGCTCGTATGGAGTGTCGGATTTTTTGATTAACCTCTTCTGGTGTCGCCTGGTGAGAGTATGGATGAGCGTGGAGAGTAAGTACTTGAATCATTTCTTTATTTAGATTACAATTTTTACCATTAATAAGTTTAGAATAATTGATTCTTTGGTTGTAAATATCCTACTGAATGCTTTGAATTTCTGGAATGAGACAATCATTGTTTTCTGTGATATGTTATCTCATTAGCAGCTCACATGTTTTGTGGAAATGAGTAAGTTCAGTTTGTTTAGGATGATTGAATTGGAATTTAGTCTTTGCTGAGTAATTTTTATCTTTAGGGATGAACAGTGGGGTAGTGAATAATAGAAGCTGTCATGATTCTTATGAATGTTTTAAAATCGCATTTTTTTTTTTTTGTGGGCGATTTTGAAAAGTAACTCGTTTTTGTTTTTGTAGTCAAAATTACTATGATATCTAAGGCTGAAAGAGAGTCAAGGGTTGCAGAAAGTCAAGTCTGTCCCTGAATTAGAGAAAAAAATGAGGTATGTAATGCATTTTTTTTCTGAATTTCATAACCCTGTTCTCGTCATGACAAGGATCATACTTGTGAAAACGCACAATGCTCAGTAGTTGTTAGAAATTCATTCTTTCCTACCAGTGCTTCTAAAATGGCATTTAATTTATGTGCAATAGTTTCAGTAGTAACACAGTTTGAGTAAACATTTTCTGTGTTGCTTTTAAGACATTCGATTTTTGGAAATCGAAGCAGATCTTAATCCTTCAGGAGTAAGCCTTGCTCCAATCTTGTAAAATTATTTTTTCTGAGCATTTTCCATTTGAGAAATCCCATACACCTTAATAGAATCTATTTCAGTTGAAATAGCCGAAGATAATTTAAAATGGTCATTTCTGACTTTAGAAAATTGATGAAGACAACAATTTACGCTTGTGATTTACAGTTTTACGGTTTGTGAAGGCCCATAGCGCGGTAATTGTGTTAATTAGGATCAGCATTTTATATTTTAAGTGGTTTAGAACACTCAGGCAATGGACGGCATATTAATGCCATTCCGTGCTAAATGTGGAAAGTTATCATTTAGAATTTTATTTACCTGGAAAGGCTATATTAAAAAAAATTAATTCTTGTGATTAGCTTCAATAATAGTGAAGCAGTAACGGTTAGCGTGGATTAAAAATGTTTGTTTAATTCATTAACTCTCCGTACTAGGTCAAAGAGATATTCATTTTTAACATTCCTCTGACCTAATTTACCCGCTCTTTATGAATTTTTAATCCGTTTGGATGATTTGTATGATCATTGGGATTTAATTATGAATTCCTATGGCGGATTTCTATTGTTTAACGCTTTTCATATTAAAAAAAATCAAGTTAATTCTCTTTCCATACGGTCGAGTTGATCTTTGGACGTGCATGAAGAGCTTGACTTGCATGATTGTAAATGGGGTAGTTGACTCGTAATCTAAATTAATTTAATGAGCGTTGGATTCGTTAAAAAACGTTTCATATCAAAAATTCTTCGATGTGAGATAGATTTTTTTTTTTTGTGCTGAAAAGTTAAGGCAGGAAAAATTCTTCAGAAAATAGGTCGTGATGAGAATGCAGGAGATATAGAATGCTCTATCCCTTTCTTAATTTATATTCTTTATAAAATAGTTGTGAAAGATAAAAAAAAAAGAAAAGGGGAAAAAAATTGCAGTACGAATTTCGAAAATTAAAACGTCATGTTTTATCATGGTTTCCGGAATGATGACAGCATAACATCATTTCGAAAACGGAAAAACGCTTGAAAGGGGAAAAAAAGAGACTGTAAACGTTTTAAACTGTAATGTTGCAATGATACTTGCCTTTTTTGGATTTTTTGAAAAATGCCTTTTTGGAAAATAAAGTTTTGATGAGTAATATTGTATTTGAGACTTGTCAAGTCTGTGTAACTGAAATGTGTCTTGTCTTTTATGCGCAGCTGAGTGGGGGGTTTTTTTTTCTTAGATGGAGTCATGGATATAGAAGTTTGAGTCGAGGAAAGAAATACTGATTAGTGGAATCAAGAAATTACGTTGTTTAGCTTTTAGTAAATAGTCACATGGCCTGGAGACAATGGCGGTTACAGTGAAACATGCTGAGTAGCTCTTTATAACGGAAAGAGCGATGGAAAGATCAATGCTTGGTGTTAGCCGCCGGGACCGGTTTCGCAATGAAGAAATAAGGATGCGGACTAGGGTCGATGATGTTGCGCAACCCCTTGCGACAGCTAAGTGGCAAGGGTGGATAGGTGGGTAGCCCGGATGGTAAGATGAAGACCTCGAGCGTCGAAAAGAAGCGTCGGTAGGCCATAAAAGAGATGGTACGACGACATTAAAAGGATGGCGGGACCGAAATGGTTGCAAAGAGCCCAAGACAAGGAAGTGTGGGAAAGTTTGAGAGATCTTCGTTCAGGAGTGGGCGGATATAGGTTGAAAGAAGAAGAAGAGAAATAGTTTTAAAGTTAAAGTTTCAACCATCTGGAGTGTATGAGAGAGCTAAGGTCTCAAGGCCTAGCTATAGGTGCCAAGTTTTTGATAAAATAACGTCTGGAAATTTACAGTTTTTGCTGTCCTTTTTTGATGTAATTATTTTGGGGGGGGGGGGGGCAGAAATCTGTTTCAAGTTATTGGAATAAAGCTTGGCTGTCTTTTTTACAAGGGAGTGTTTTTTCGTAGGATCATTAATTATTAAAACCCAGTTTAATTCTTCATTTTCATCGATCAGATTAATTTTTTATTATTTTTTTTTATTAATTGCTGTCAGCAAAATCAGAGTTGACTTTAGCAAAATGATTCTAAATTGCTTAAGAATAATTTCTAGCCAACTTTAGAATTACCAAGCGGTTAGGCAGTTCTAGAAGTGCTCAGGAGCATTTAAATGAATTCTCAGAATTGCCCGAATTTAGAATAATTTCATAAGAATAATTTTAGACCAGGGCAATTTCGTGCCACCATTTGTGGTGGAAAATGTTAGAAACTGAAACTAGCTTAGAGGAGAAATTTAAGAATAGCCAATAAAGAACTAAAAATCTACTTCAGTTCCAAATACGATAACTTCTTCAAGTTCACATAAACCATAAAAAATGAAAAGGCTGTGAAGAGATACACTATAATCCCATAGCCTCATATTTTTTTTTTAACTTGAAAGCTCTAGCCTTAACGCATTCATCACTGTATCACATTAATCAAATGAGACTCCACGTATGTTGGTGTTTTTTTTTATTTAATATTTCACCGACATCGACGAAACATCTTTGTTATTCCAACAAAGCTTTAATCCTTTTGCCTTTTTTCAAAAAAAAATATGAATCAGACATTATATCCACTTTGCATAATCTATTAAATAAAGCTTTTTGCTAATTTCTCAGTCATCATCAGGGCATAAAAGGGAAAATTGAATAAAAAAATTCCTTTCATTTATAACATAAAAAGAACGGGGCACAAGTCCATTAACTATGGTTGTGTGCTTCAAAACAATTACCGGTAGCACAAAAATGATGGGATTGGCATGTTGCTCATATTCAAAATAGAACTGATTACATCACGGTTCTCGTGCGATATCCATAAGTTGTTACTTTTCTCTATGTCGAAATGAAACCGGAAAATAGAACGCCGAGAAGTCGAAGTCGTGTGCAATTGGAATCACGCGAGCTTTTCCAAAAAAATTATTTGGTCAGTGGCGACTTTTATAAAAAAAAAATTTCCCCCCTGAAAGCTCAATGTCGAATACAGTAGGATTATCAAGTCGTATTCAGTAAATACTCTTGAGGCTTTGAATCTCCAGGGATCTTAAAATTACAGCAACGAATTTGCGCGCCTGATGAAAAATATTCCCAAATGGCAGAATATTCCAAGAATTTTCGATTTTCCTCTCGAAAAAGAGTTTTTACGGTTTATGAACTGCGAAAGGGCGTATAAGTCATTTTTGCTGGGACAAAAATTTTTTTTAATGAAATTACTTTTTGGAAGGGAAAAAAATGGGGATTTTTTTTTCACAAATCCGTCCTAGAAAATAATATACTTTTTATTAGAATAACAATCTCGATCCGTATAAAATCCATTTCCAGAGGGCTTAACGAGAAATCCAATTTCCAGTAAATGCGCAAATAACTCCGAAACGAGGGAAATAAAAATCTAATACGAGGTCGTGTACGTTGATTATTAAATTCCGTTCGACTAATCTCAAAACCAAGGCAATAAAAAAATCCGTTATCAGAGACGCTGCAGCAGAATCTATAATTTTTCGTGGTTGCTTGCTTTGCATGATAACTCTGGCGACAAAATTCCACTGGTGTCCTGTACCAGTTGAGCCAAGCTGAGGATTTTTTTTTTTTTAGTGGGAGGATGAAAACTTTATTTTGAAAACAATCGGTTTTTTCTTTCGAGCGATTTTAAGTGAGGGAGTGGGCGTTAAAACTTTGGGTCCGGATTTTAATGTGCCAAATAATTTCAAAGGAAGATTGCAAAAAAAATATTGGAACGAAAAGTTCGTGCTTTAGTGCCAATATTTTTTAAATAGAAGCCTAGTCTCTTTACTGGGGGGGGGGGGGGGGGGGGGAGGAAACAAATCCTAAAAATTGTGTAGAAATACGATCTTAAATGCTCGCTTAGAGATGTTAGCTAGGGAGCCTGGTAGGGAGTGGACACTTCGGCGAGTCGTCTGCTACACACAGGGCTGCTATGAGCTCGAATCGGCATCCACCATGATGGCCTTATAGAAAGCCTATAGGGCAATATGGCGACGTCCACTTTGAGGTGGTGGCGGTGGTAGTAAAGGTCGCGAAACTCGGGTCGAAGAGGGAAACACGATTTTGAAGCAGATTGATTAGTGCATGACGACCTACCAATGAGAGTTTGGAGATTAAACAGCCATATTAATGGCTCTCCATAATAAACAGAGGCGAAAACATGGTATAATTCAAAGAATGAATAAGGGATAGAAATAAAGGATATAAAATAAAGAGCATATATTTTATTTATTGGCTTTCGAATTTTGGTTTTTTTTTTAAAACTGTGCTTTATTTCGTTTTTTGCAAAGCGTTTAATTGATATGAATATTGCAACATTCTCATTCAAGTGTAATCGCTGGCTGCGTAGGATAGTCCTTTTCAAAGTGTTGCTCGCAAACCTTAGGCTTTTTATGTCTATTTAATTCCAATTCCGTTAAGTGTAAAGATTCTAGCCATTTGTTTCGTAAACCAGGATCGTCCGGGAATTTAAAACATGACCACTTTTTTTGGCACTTTTTCTTTCCCGAATTTTTGACAATACATGTAACGCCCATTAAGGTATTTGAAGGTAAATACGCCAGGTTAAAACCTATGTTTAACTTATGACGGAAGACTGGCGTATTTACCTTCAAATACCTTATTAATGATTTTAAATAAAACGATAAAACGTAATTGTAAAAAAGTAAATCCAAAAAAGTTTTACTTTTACTTTGGCGCTTTTCTTTTAAAAAATTTGAAATTATCGAACTCCTCTCATTGGCTGATCATAGTTCACTTATGCTTCAGCGGCAGGAATCGCAACTAAAGTGTTTTAAAATGAGATCCGCCATTTTACCGCGATATATAGACTGAAGTTTCGCGACCTTTACGACCATGATCATGGCGGATTTCAATTCGAAAACATGGCAGCCTTTTATTAGCAGACGACTCTTTGAAGTGTCCAGTCCATACTAGGCTTCCTAATGTTAGTTTTTTATCTTATAAGGCCAAGAAAAGAGGAAGTTTCTAATCTCAGACTGAGCTGCCAAACGCTTAAATTGAGAAAACAGAAATAGCCTCAGTCCAAAAAAGGGCTTTCTTAGAAGTTGCGGAAAGTTCCAGGCCCTGTATAGACAGTAGTATAGACTAGTTATTTGAATATTAGATTCTAACCTGTAGGAAATTCTTTAAGTTCAAGACTCTTTGCTGGGGCAACAACTTATTTTAAAGTGAACACAGCGCCGAACAAGTCAACGGTGCTTTTTATAGCAAACTCCCAGAGGAAAGAAATTCTCTAAAGAAATATTGTTCTTATGTTTTCATTTTAATAAAAAAAAAATTCATCAAATCCTTGGAGGCGAAAACAAAGGAGGAGGAATCAAAAGCAAAAGAGACTTCCTTCAGTTTCCCGTTGATGTTCCGTAACTTATCGGTATAACTTGGTTATTAGTTTGGGAGAGTTTGAAAGCGAATTTAAATTATGGAAAATATAAAAATTAAATCGAAAGGTAAAATTTTTCGTCGGAAGTGATGATTATCATGTTCACAGAAATACTCAAAAATAAATTTTGGGTCCTAAAATTCATGTGGAAAAGGAATGAGGTTCATAATTGAAGGCTTTGCACGACCTATCTGATGACTACAATCTTGTTTATCTTTAATTAATTTCCTTGGTTCCCTCTGACATTAACGCGGCTTAAACGAGGACTTTATTTACCACAAAAATTTTTTGACCAAGCCTTAGCTAAATATTTTCAACTCGTACTTTTAATTAGCTTTTCCTCCGCTTTGTTTTCAACAAGCTTGATGAAAAATCCATTCGAGCAGATAAGTCTGGTTAGAAGAAAACACAAGCTACATAAACTTTGAAACTTTTAACATCTTACTCTTGGGGCACAAAAGATGTTTGAAAAGGAAACAAGATCACAAAATCTTAAAATAGAACCCTCTACTTTTTATTCTATTTCCAGAACCTAACTACAATGTTTTCCTTTTCCTTGAAAAACATCAATTAATACTGCAGTGCGCCATTCGGGCATCAATTCCTAATTTTTTATAAAATCAAGCTCCCGACACAAGATGCTGTTTTTCTTAAAAAAAAAACTTTCCCTTAAAACGAGTTTTTCTCTATTGATTTTCTACAAACTTTTGAATATATGGAAGACTTCTCAACCTTCCTTACAAGTTTTAATTTAGTTTACGAGTGTTCAGCTTACACAAACCAACGAACCTTACGAAAAAATATTCAACCTTTAGTGATTGCACAGAACGATCCCACGCAAATATATTCAAACTTTTTATTTTTCCCTATAATCCACACGCAGCATCTTCCTCCTCCTGTCTCTCGATATTTTCTATTTTCAATAACCAGGCTAAATAAATCGTGAAGAAATCAATATTGGTAAATAAAAAATAGCTATCATAACCTCCCACGTCCTCATTGATCCTTTCGAGCAACTATACGATAGAAGGAGGGAAAACTTTTTTTTTTTCAAGATTTATCACCTCGCTGGGTCTATACGATTTCATTTAGAGCTCCGTTACTATTGGTATTTTTTCTTTTGCTTTATTTTAGCTCGTAAAGCTTTCCTGATGGGAATGGGATGTGAAGAGTGTACTAATTTCTGGCACGTGGCTATATTGTCGCAGTTTTAGTGTTAAGGGTCGCGTATGAAACATGCGGATGTGACAGACGCATAACTTGTAATGTCCAATAAAACGTTTAAAGCCCGATAAAACGAAATTAGATTTGTTGTGTTAAAAAGCACATAGACAGCAATAATAAAAGAAGGAAATACGATAAAGATGTCTGATAAAATCGAAGAAAAGAGAATTTTCTTGCGACATAAGAAAGGCAAAAAGTTAATGGATATGAAATAGGATTTTAAGGAAATGATTGGCTATATAAACTCAAGTAAAATCTTTCTCAGCTAAGAGGATCACAGTTAAGCCATTTTGAAGTCATATTAGAAAATTAATGTAAGTTGATCATAGCCGATAAGAAGCTTCTTCTTTTTTGAGTGACATACTCGTCAAAGTACCCTTACATTTCTCGAAAACGTTTCAAGGTTAAGAGACGGCTTATGAAACAACTCCACCGCCGAACGATTCAGCATTTTACTGCGCAGACTGAATAAATTTTTCGCAAGCAACCAGTTTTTTTTCCTTTGATTTCTTTTGGATGAAAGAACGTATTTGGACGCTTAAGCAAAGATAATGGACGCTCAAGCAAAAATGAATGACGTTCAAAGAAAGGCGATAGACCCTCAAGCAGAGACAAAGGACCCTCAACCAAAGTCTACTGGCGCTTAAGCAAAGACAATGGACGCTTTAGCAAAGAAAATGGACGCTCAAGGAAAGATAATGGAAGCTCCAGCAAAGAAAATGGAAGCTCAAGCAAAGACAATGGAAGCTCCAGCAAAGACAATAGACGCTCCAGCGAAGAAAATGGACGCTCAAGCAAAGACAGTGGACGCTCAAGCAAAGACAATGGAAGCTCCAGCAAAGTCATTGGACTCTCAAGCAAAGACAATGGAAGCTCCAGCGAAGAAAATGGACGCTCAAGCAAAGACAGTGGACGCTCAAGCAAAGACAATGTAAGCTCCAGCGAAGAAAATGGACGCTCCAGCAAAAATAAAAGGCGCTCAAAGAAAGGCAACGAGCCCTCAAGCAAAAATAGTGGACGCTGAAGCAAGGGTGATGGACCCTCAAGCTAAGGTAATAGACGCTCAAGCATAAATAATGGACGCTTAAAGAAAGGCAATAGACCCTCAAGCAGAGACAATGGACCCTCAATCAAAGTCTAAGTGGGCGCTTAAGCAGAGACAGTGGATGCTCAAGCAAAAATGATGAATTCTCAAGCAGAGAGGTGCGACGCTGAAGTTATGAGGATAGAAATTTTTTGTAAGACTTTTGACTCTACTAAGCATTTTTACTGCGATTGCCGGACACAGGATCAAATTTGATGGGAGAGAAAAATGTTTGTACACCATCACTTATTATTCGGTCTTAGTAAATTCAATATTTTGGCTATTTTCATAACAACTTCCTTACCCAGCGGAAGAAAATCTTGAAACCTTACTCCAAGATGACACTTTGTGGTCATTTTCAGCGATTTTCCAGGGCAAAACTCGGTCATGTTGTAAGATCTTCCCTGTGAATGTGAATGCCTTTCTAGGTCTTCTAGAAGTGGACGAGCAGGTCATCTCAACTGCAGGAAAGAGAATATACCTCTCATTAAAATTGGAAATTATCAGCTCATACAGTTTCCTTATGAGCATTTTTAAGAAGACTTTTTTACGGAAATAGTAAAAAATGGTATTTAAAATATAATATCAACTAAAATGGGTCAAAGCTGTTAAGGCTAGTCCATGACCACCCAACTTAAAGTCGAAAAAAAAAGGAAAAGCGATTATTCTGCTTGTGCGTGTTTCCTTTCTCCATCCTATTTACTTTCCTCTATAAATACAACTTACAAAAAAAAAGGAATCACGTGTAAGAAAGGTAACACCGTAGACAATAATGAATCGTCTCTCCAAGATTAGAAAAACAAGACAAATTAGACACGATCCGAAATTTTACCCCACGAAAGATGAGGAGACATCCTTTTTTACCTGCTCTAAATAGGACAATGCCACTGTTGAGGGGAGTGGAAAAAAAACAAAAAGGTGAAAAATATCAAAACATTTATCTACGCAGGAACAATGTAACTGTTCAACAAAGATAAAACAAAAAAAAAAAAAAAAAAAACGAGAGAACAAAATCGCGTTCGATATAAGCTCCTTACGCTAGGACTGTTTTTTTTTTTTACGGAAAAGTCTTCATCAATTTTTTTTTTAAAAGCGATAAATCCCCCTCTGCTTAAAATCAATGGAATCACGATTTTCTCGGTCAATGAACAGACTCTTCGATCTGTTTGAAGTGTGGAAATGTATGACGAAAGGGGGAAAAACCAAAATTACAAAGGAAAACATGTTGTTCGTGCGAACGAATTTTATAGAGTTTTTGAATGAAAATATAAAGGCTAATAATCGACCTATTTAAAATGAAGTATGTTTTTCTTGGAGAAAAATTAACTTTCAATATCCTTCGGGAAAATAAAATAAAAAAAAGGAAAAATTGATATTGAAAATCGTAAAAACGTCTAATAAATTTAAAGCATACTGTGCAGTTATGGAATGTTATGGACTGAGCGATAACTTTCATGTTTCCTAATGGAAAAGATTTATAAGTCGAGGGTTTAATGATTAAAAAAAAGTTTCCTTTGCTTTGATGCTTTTGAAGAGGAAATGTGGAGTGAATAAAGCTTAAGGATAAGAAGCGGAAAAGGGCAAGAAAAGTAATGAAAGAAATATTAAATAAATCTCTTAGTGAAATTATAACCAGATGACAAAGTTTTTAATGGCACTATAAAGGATGCAATGAAATTGTGTTAGCAAAAAAAGTTTTTAGCTGTATTTGAAATTTACTATTGGCAAAGTTACATTCTCCTACACTTAATTCTTGTATTTAAATATTTAGTCATTTTTTTATTCTGTGGGATCAAAGAGCAAGGTAGAATGTGACGTAAAGCAGGAAAAAATCTTGATTGAATAACGTGATTAAAAGCCACAGAGCCTCTGGATCAATTTTTTCAATAAGCAGGTATTTTCGACTAAAGGAATCTGCGTGTCAGTGGAATTGCTACGACAAGTATTCGTAGAGAATCCAATTCGTTGTAACAATTTTGGAATGACCTCGACAATGATTCTCTACGAATCCGATATTTTGCGCAATTTTTTGGATTTACATCGACATTTATTCGCAAAGAATACAAAATCACGTAAATAAAAATTGTTTTACATCGACATGTATTCGCAAAGAATCTAAAATGAAAAAGAATCCATTCCAAAATTGTTACAACGAATTGGATTCTCTACGAATACTTGTCGTAGCAATTCTGGGGTCCCGAATCTGCTGCTTAAATGGGATGGTGAAAAAAGGTCTTGCTCGAGTACTTTGGGTATGAGGTTCGAAGTATAAACTTCTTCAGATGATCGTTGAAAGAAGGACTGACGACGGGATTGACGACGACTCGTCGCACAGATCGACAACGGTGGACGGCATCGGATTCACTTTCCCAGTCTCAAACCGATGCATGATTACGTCAAATTTCACGAATCCGCACGCCATCATTAGGATGATGATTTTTTCCACGAATTCTCTCCCGAGGAGGCTTCCCCTGCCGTAGGTGTTCCTGAATACTCCCTCGTTGATCAGGTGTTCCATCTACGAAAAGAAATCGAGCAAGAAAATGTTAATCGGGGATCGGGCGGAAACGTTTGCCATGGATGCGCAACAGAAGTGTCAACAGTGCTTCTTGTGCGAAGTGTCTTGTGGCTGCACAAGAAGTTTCAACAGCGACAGACAAAACTCGCCTCTACATTAAGATTTGTCCACATTCGCTCATGCTCAGAGCAGCTGCTGCTCTGTCCAAGCTTGTCCATTTCCATGTCCATGATTCCTTGTCCTTGTCAATGCTTGTCCATGCTCCGAGCAACCAACCGTTCTGTACATGCTGGCTCATACAGGTCCATGTTCATGCTCCTTGTCCTTATCCATGCTCGGCCATGCCAGAGCGTGTCCTCTGAGCAGTTCGTCTCTCTCCGAGATAGACCCTCAAGCAGAGACAAAGGACCTCAAGCAAAGACAATAGACGCTTCAGCGAAGAAAATGGACACTCAGGCTAAGACAGTGGACGATCAAGCAAAGACAATGGAAGCTCCAGCAAAGTCATTGGACTCTCAAGCAAAGACAATGGAAGCTCCAGCGAAGAAAATGGACGCTCAAGCAAAGACAATAGACGCTCCAGCAAAGAAAATGGACGCTCAAGCAAAGAAAGGCAAAATGAGCCCTCGAGCAAAAATAATGGACGCTGAAGCAAGGGTGATGGACCCTCAAGCTAAGGTAATAGACGCTCAAGCAGAAACAAAGGACCCTCAAGCAATGTCTATTGGCGCTTAAGCAAAGAAAATGGACGCTTTAGCAAAGAAAATGGACGCTCGAGCAAAGACAGTGGACCTCAAGCAAATACAATAGACGCTCCAGCAAAGAAAATGGACGCTCAAGCAAAGAAAATTGACGCTCCAGCAAAAATGATAGACGCTCAAAGAAAGGCAATGAGCCCTCAAGCAAAAATAATGGACGCTGAAGCAAGGGTGATGAACCCTCAAGCTAAGGTAATAGACGCTTAAGCATAAATGATGGACGCTCAAAGAAAGGCCGAGCAGGGACAAATCTTAATGACGAGGCAAATTTTGCCTGCCGCTATTGAAATTTCCTGGCAGAATCATCGAATTTTCATTAAAGAAACTTTCTTTTCATCGTGATTGAACTTTGGCTTATTTTCAGTGAACAATAATAAAAAAGGTTAAATAATTTGAAAGAAATCAGTAAACCTTTAATTTATTGTATAACATTAATGCGATACGATAACAGGAGATGCTTTTCCCTTTAACGTATTTCGTTTACGGTTCAATGAAAAAAGGCATTTATTACACTTAAAGGATTCTCCCAGACCTAAAATTTATAAATGTTAATTTCACCGGATTTTCCTGCAAAGTAATTCAATCGGAAGACACGAAAATGGTTTAGCTGCAGAAAGATCGAGAAATCCTTCTACTTAAAATGGAATTGAGTTTTTTTTTTTTTTAGATAACTTTCCTTCTTTGTATCATGATCGATCTTTTGGGGACGGTCTAAAATTGAAAAGATAGGAAAGAGTCAACCGTTCTAAAATACTTCCCAAACGGTCAAGTTTGTTTTTCAATTCAAACGACCGTGCATGCATAAGCAGGTTAAAACGTGACCTTTTTTTAAACATTGTAAAATATTTAAAAAGATGTGCGGGAAAAAATAGGACGGCTGAGAATATCCACGGGCAATTAACCTGTAAATGATACCGGTTTTTTTTTATTAAAAAAATTAAATCGTATTATGAAAATTTATTTAGAGTTTGTATGAAGTAGTAGGCGTGTTTGTGAAGGGAAAATATATCTTCAAAGCTTGTATGAAAGCTCTGAAATTAACTATAGTTATTAAGGAAGGTTTTTGTTTTCATGTCAACTTCCCTTTAACGATTTTATTAATTATGGTAAATGTCACATTTAATAGAGTATGTTTTCCATGACCTGAGCTTTAGTTGGTTTTTGTCGTTGTTTTCTGCGTTTTAATTCTTCCTGGTGGGAAACATTAGAAATATTGATTTGCTTGTGTCTTTATTAAGGAAAAAGGAAAAATGATGTAAAAGCGAATAAGCTCAAAAGAGCATAGAGAAAAAATGTTAATCAGATAAGTAAGCAAAAAAGTTTTTCCAGATGGAAAAGGGAAAGTAAGCTTTTTAAAGAATGAAAGTTTTGCAGAAAAAAAGTTTCGTTTTACGCATATTACCTGTTTTATTCAATATTATTATTGTATTTTTCATTTTTGAGTTTGAATGGAATAAAAAACTTTGCCGAAGGAGAACAATCAATGCGGGGTTTGATGGTTTGGATATTTTTATGGATGCGTATGGAAAATTTTGAGTGAAATGGAAAAGTATTAAATGAAAAATGTTTATGAAAATCTTAACTAGAAGTTTCTCTAGTTTATCGTCTGGCAGATTTAGGAGTTGGAGGTTGCAGAAGACAGGGAGCTCCTAACAACCATGGGCATCGTGAGTTTAAATATTTTGATCATGAACTATGAGCTGTTGCAGACCAAAAGAAGGAAAAAGAAGAATACGTTGTTAAGGTCTCTTTCTGGTTGCGTAAAACATATAAGAGCTTAAATGAGGTGGCGGCTGTTTGTATGACGGCTCATTTGTCTTACCTCCGATGCTTTAAAGTGTAGTATGGTTCATTGGTCATAACCGTGTGAGGTTGTAGTTTCTTAAGAAAGTGTAGGCTGTTTGGATAGTCGGTGGGAACATTGACAGTCCTGCTTCAGGTTTGGCGCACCTGCCCTTGACGAGCTCCAGATTTCTTCTGGCCCGGTAGCAATCTGGTAAGGGGGCAGCAGTCTTACTAGTACTGGCTTAAGGCTGAAGACGGTAAAAGTTGGCTAGGCTTAAGTCCAGAAAGCAGGAGGCAAAGCCGAGGACTGATGGTTTGACTTCTATGCTGCTGATCGGAAAGTGTTGGGAAGCCGCTGCATTAATCTCCCTAGTATAGCCATCATGGCTTTGGGTTCGTTGAGCAATAACCAAGACAATTGATTCGGCTAGGGTCTCTCGCACGGCACAATAAGCTCTCTAGCCATGATGGTCGCCCATTCCAGGATTGGGGACGCACTCTAAGAAGAATAAGAAGAAAGTGTGCTATCTTTCCCTCTTCGTACATGTTTGTGTTTGTGTTCCTTCCAACGTGCTCCTTTACTGTGAGTCTTAGAATCTCATGAATTACCTCGACAGTATTGTTTACCAATTCAAACCGGGACCCGGAAATTGGGTTTACTTCAACATGAATCCGTAAAGGGCCCAAGTTTTGTGTATGAGCATAGTCCTCATTTTAATTATCGTTATCCTGGACACCGCTGCCACCAGTCTCGCGAAATAGTCAAATTATTGAATCTCATGAACAAATATTGATTTACTACCCTTTCATATATCAAAATTCACGATTTCCTTTTTTTAACAACCTTCAAATCCATTGTCCAATAAAATGGATAATGAATCAAGCTCTAAATAATAACGCCTGACGTGGCCATTAAAAAACTGTTGAAAGCTTTTTTAATTAATGGTACTTTTTTTCAACTAAAGTCTTGATTAAAAATCTTTTTCCTGACATTTTTGATTTTAAAGAAATGAGTCTAAATGAAAAAAAAAAAAACTCAAAAAGGGCACAATAACAATTAAAGCTTTGAGTTATCGCTTATGCCATAATTCAACAAGAAAAAGTCAAGAAATGAAAAGAGTTTCTCGACTAAAGTGACTTGGATCTCTTTAACTTGAGTTCCAATTTTTCAATCTGTTCCCTCGTCACGACACGCGAAGATGGCAAAAAAAAATGTGTCAGAAAACTTGTTAAATTAATTTAACAACTAATGGCCACATAACATTTTGACTTCTCTTGGACAAACGAAAGAAAAATTATGAAATTTGATTGATTGATTGATCGAGCATGCGTCGAGCGATCGATTTCATATACATCTATCTATATCTCCTTTTTATTTTCATTTTTGTTCCGGTCTTATTTAATCTTTGGAAGAGTTTTGAATTTCAAAAACTGAAATACCGTATTATATAAAAGTTCTCATGTCTGAATGCACAAAATGTGCCTTGATGTTTGTCACTGAAGGGTTTACGCTTCGTTGCCTTTCGATTTCCGTTGATATTTCTCATGTAAATACCTAGTTTGGATTGAAATAGACCTTTTAAAAGATATTTTAGTTCGTTATCATGTTGGGAAAAAAACGGAAGAAAATTCGTTAAAATATTCGTAGAAGAATCGAACTAGGTATGAATTTTTTTCTGTGAAAGAAAATTTTATTCAAATTTTTTACTGTTCAAGAAATTTTTTAAACTTTTTTAGAGCTCCAGATACATTTTACAGAATTTTTTAGAAATATTTAGTGCTCAGGAAATTTTTTAGAATTTTTTAGTGCTCAAGAAATGATTTAGAAATATTTAGTGTTCAAAAAACTTCTTAGAAATTATGGCGCTTAAGAAATTTTGTAACGCTCTTAAGATTTGTTTAAAATTTTTTCCTCCAATGAATGGAAGAGCAAAAAATTGTGCTACTCAAGAATTCTTAAAATCTGGCAAGAACAGATCGATTTCGATCCCTTTTCGCATTAAATGCTTAGCTTAGAAATATCTTCTCAGTTGGTTTCTCATTATTTCCCGGGTTCGCTTTTAATGAAGTGTCTCTCGGTAATATCAACTCCGACACCTTCATATATTAATTAATGCGTTAATTAATCGTAAACTATTTCGAACAATATGTTATCCGTTTTCCATTGCTGCGGCATTTTCCCAGCTAAATATTTATCGCGTCAAACCGTGTTCCAATATTGAACTTGTAATTTTTTTGTGTTTTCTATAGCCCGGTTTTTTTTAGGGCGCCTTAGAGAGTCGTAAAAAAGCATAGCATAGAAGAGTAAACTTTTTTCATCGAGAGGAAAAGTCGTGCATCCCTCGGAATTTTATAACTGGGTTCTGAAGAATCCCAAAACGACATAACAATGTATTAGTTTTATATGACGCCCGTAAAATTAACATGCAGTTGTAATCGTATATGTCACTGTGGTTGGTTTATTAAAGTGTAACTGGATAAAACTTTGCGGTTTGTCGAATCGTAAATAATTAATTATTTTTTTGTCGAATTTTCGGTTTGGGAATTGGATTTGTCGTAGGTTTACAAATGATGTAGAGTTTTTGCAGTTTATTTGTCAATTTTTTTTTGAAAATGAATTTTCGCATGATTATGATTTCTGGAACATTGATGATCGATGAAGAATAATGGTTTTCGGTGTCATGTACGCTGTTCTTTATAGACGAGGAAGTCGAAAGGACCTTGGAAAGGTTGACGTCGTTTGAGATATAGCTTCATGTCGAATGTTTTATCCTTTAGGCGGACATGGTAAGAAATATGGAGGCGGTGTGTCCTTAGCGATAAGGTGATGGAAATGCTTTCGGGTTTTAAATGACATAAGGTGCAATATTTCAGCTAGGTGATTTTAAGATGAAGACTAGATGTGTAGTTAGTAGTACATATGTAGAGTAGTATGAGCTTTTTGGAAAAAGCATCTTTTCTTTATATATGCTGCACACGTTACCTAGTATCGGCGATGTCTGTGCTCGTAATGCGCTAATGTAATGCACAGATACACAGGACCTAACGCCAAATCCGAACATGTTACCACCTGCTAGCTCGTCATAGCCTTGCAAGGATATGACTTAAAGCAAAAATTCTTTTTCCCGTTCTGAATTCTTTTATTGTTACTGTTCATCACCAATGGATTGATTCAGGGTTAAAGTAGGCAAAAGATGATTGGGGAGATTGAAATTGGTCCGGGGTTTGAACTGTAGGGGCGTTAGTTGGGGGTTTGGGTGTAGTTGTAGTCCGTTGTGTCGTTGTCGCTGCCTTGAGAGGAGGATGATTAGGGCTGACGATTTCCCGTTGGTTCCGTTCATCCTGGGAGACTTCATTTGATGAGACGGTTGCTGAAGGGTATTTTCTGTATGTTCAAATCGATGTTTATTGGAGCACAGAAATCTTACCTCTATTTCCAATGATAACATCATCTATATTTTTGCATCACCATTACACAACAATAGCAGCCGTAGCAACCAACCACTCGCACCTTCGCGCCCTTTGAACGGCCACTGTACAGTGTACAGATAACACAAGGGTACCATAAGTCCAAATGACAGCTCACGAATGGTTTAAACAACTCAAATAATGTTCACATGACACCAGTAGGGAGTGGACACTTCGATGAGTTGTCTGCTGCATAGGGGTACGCCATTTTAAAAACTGGAAGCTGCCATGATCTCGAATTGGGTGACCGCCATTCTCGAATTGAGGAATCAACAATATCGTCCTCAGCCTTAGGTTAATTTTTTTAGGCTGGAATATTTAATGGGCTTCAAGTCTTGGCTATCATTCGTAACGGAAAGTACCGCTTCCTGCAGCTGGTGATGGAGGGGAAGATTGAGGGCAGGCGCAGGCCGGGTCGGAGGAAAACACCCTGACTTAAGAATCTAAGAGACTGGTACTACCAAAATTCAGTATCCCTTTTTCGTCCGGCAGCCTCCAAAGTTAAGATCGCCATGATGATCGCCAATCTCCGACGAGGAGCAGGCATTTAAAGAGAAGAAAAAGTCTTGGCTGCATGCAGTGGCATTGCCACTGGTCACAACTTCCCTAGCACTTCAAACTTGAGGCAAAATCCAAAAAAAAATCCTCATTGTGCCTTAAAGAGTATAAAAGTTACAACTCAGGAAATCGACGTTAAACCCCCACGCGTTCCTACAACCATCAATAATTAAATTCCAGGAAAAAACATATGTTAGCTTATACACACTGCAAACGAAACGAAATCCTTTTACAAATATTAGCTTAAAAAAATCTAACGTTCTTTCAAAACTTCCTCTTCCAATAAAAATCAAAAAAAAAATCTTGGTATTAAAAGGAAAAAAATTATGCAAATTACATTTTGTAAAAGCGTCTTCCAGACAAATAATCACATTCCCCGGGACAAACGTGCTTTTTACATAAACACGTGAGTATAAAGCTCCTTAAATGCCGATGCGGGGAATTGGCTGGATAAATTTAGTTTTCATCCCTGTCGTCTTCGGTACCTCAATACGTAATCACTAGCTAATGGATGAGCATGAAAAAAAAAAGGAAAAGAAAATGGAAAGGTTAATTTCTCAGGGAAAAATATGCTTTCCCACCCTTCTTGTGAAGGAAAATAACATGGTTGCGGCATAAAGGGTATAACTTTTGAGCTGGAACGCAAGCGCAGGAGAATTTTCCTCTATGTCATCGCCGTTTTATGTATCAGTATCAGCGGTGTGGTCGTCATAGCAACACTGCCTCGGCTTCCATATTTCCCCCTCGTTCGCGATTAGTTTATTGCCGCGATTCGTGGCGTCTCCAAGTCTTTTGCGCCATTTTTTTCACCCCCGTTTTACGAATTCCAAATATTCGGTTAGTTTTTTTTTTAAATTAAGGGAAATTCACTGCCTCTTGGATATTTGTGTTCATGTGTTTTGTGTTTTTTTTTTGGAAGTTGAAATCGTGTCGGTGATTCACATGAAGGAAAAGGAATGATCGTTGAATAGTTTTCTTGCGTAAGGGAAAAAAATGAGCTTTGGATTAGGGAAAACATAAAATTTTTTTTGGTATTCCACGCTCGGATTTTGTGGGTTTTTATTGGGTCTTCTCTTTTTTTAAGTAAATCTTTTTTTCCGAATGATTTTGGAATTGATTGACTTTCAAAGTGAAAAACCAATAAAGTCCTTCAACGTGGAATGAAACTTTCCTCTGGCCATATTGATGAAGATTTCTGTCATACATAATTCATTTGGAAGTAATGCTAAAGCGGCTACACCAATTTCATGTTGAGCAATTGGCTTGCTTGTTGCATAATGAAAGTAAATAGTCAATCGATTGAGAAACTCGTGTATAGATAGTCCGATTTTTTAAAAAATAAGTCAGCATTGCTTTTTTGAAACGATATTATTGTTGGCATTGGAATCACGGTGTGTCTAAAAACGAAGATCATTTCAAAGTTTGTATTCATGGGAAAGTTGATGAAGCTAATGAAGATTAAGATGGATTTTTCAAATTAATTCGATGGAAGCCAACTCATTTTTACTTTTTAAAACCTTGAAGCAATATTAATTTAGACGCCAATGTGGTTGTAAATAAAAGGTAAAACCTGACCCTGAATATTTGGTTGAAACGATTTTCTAATTCTACAAAACATTCAGAAGGAAAGAGTTTTAGCACTCTTGTGGAAAAATCTGCCAGGTAGACAAGAAAAATTTTAAAAGGCAATAAAAATTTTTCTTTTCTTTTTTTCTTCCTTAAATTGAGCGGCACATCTTGAAAGTTGTACATAGAGAGCCTAAATATAAGAGAGTGGACAGACAAACTCGGTTTCTAATTGACTCTGTGCCACCTATGTTTAACTTACATGACGGTCTCCTCCAAGTAAGGTTAAGTTGTACATAGCCGAGAAAAAAAATGGCGGAGGCCGTTATGCAAGCCAGCTGTTGACAGCTTGACCATTTTATTAACGAATTTTTTGTCAGGCAAGAATATGGCCCTTTTTCTAAAAGTTCCCCCATCTGTATAATCATGACCAATGAGAACCGTAGTTTGTCTTTCCGTTTTCTTATGTCTAGGCTCTCTACCCGTACACTGGTTTCCTTCACAAAGAAAAATAATTCTGGAATGAAAAGCAACTTTCATTTCGCGCCAAAAGTTATGATTTTTAAATTTATTGATTGTCTCTTCTTTCAATAAATGGTCTCTGTCTTGTTTTCTCTTGCTTGTTCTTCGTCGGCTTTTCTTGCAACTTCTCTTGAAGCATTTCTTCTGCGAGGTTCTTTTGTTGTATAGCTGGGTGTCCCAGCTTTTGGAACTTGAAATTGAAAGGTACCTTCTCCTGACTGTCTTTCACAAAAGAAAAAGTGATTAATGGCATCACTTTTAGGGTCTCTAAATCTGAAGACTTATTTAAATAAGTATTGCAGCAATCTTGTAACTCTGAAACTGCTCTGAACAATTAGGTGTAGTCAGTAAGTTTTTATTAAGGGCTCCTAACCAGATAGTGCTTCCACCTAGTTTTCCTGAACCTCAGAAGCTTGCAAGCCCCCACATCTTCATTGGATCTATCTGAAAATAAAACTATTAAAAAAATTGTTCGAAAAAAATGTAAAAGAGGTTATTAATGAAAGGAATCGATAAATTTTATTTAATACGAAAAATGCTCGCAAGGAGCCTTGTACTTAAACTTTTTCATTTTTATAGGCAATATAAAACAAGAGGTATTAACCAAGACAAGAAAAAGTTTTAAAAACGTTGTCCTTTTTTTTTTTTTGGAAATATTGACTCTGCTCCAATGCTTTTTTCAGTAATCCAACAATTTTTTTTCACTTTGATGCGTTTCAAAGTAAGCGGTGAAAATATTCGAAAAGAAAAAAAGGGATAAATCTTTTATAGTGAAAAAGTCAAAGCTTACATTTTTCATTCTCAATACAATAGCTCACAAAACTTTTTTTTTAAAAAAACTTAACTTTCCATGTGAACTACAAGAATTTTCATACTAATTTCTTCGCAATGAAATAATTTCATATTTTTTTAAAGCAGCTTTTAAAAAATCGTTTGTTAAAATTCTAATGCCTAATTACTTAATCGGAAGCAGAGATCCTGCTCTCTAAATCGAGAAACGAATCTAGTAAAAAGGTAATTTCACCAAATTCTCATTATAATTTGCTTTCGGTTTCCGGATTTACCAAACTAAATAGCCCAGTTCGTTAAGGAAATGGGAAAGCGAATTAATTGCTCAAGTTTATTTTTCAAAGTAGAATGAGAATCCTGTTTCCTAACTTGAAACTCCTTAAACGGTCACCGTTTTTAGACACACTGTAACATTCACTGCCTTTCGGAACGAGGCTTAATGGAAAATGTTTTTTACGTGATGAGGGTGCCGACGTGTCAGGTGCTCTTGCTCATTAAATTTCTTTTTACAAAAATTTACGAAACAGCTCATTTTCAGGCTAAAAAAAAAAATTATCTGCAACATGGATTTGTGCCGGGTGGTAATTATTTAAATATAAAATGTGATACAAATAAAATTATACAAATCAGCAATTTAATGTCGAATTGTTAAAAAATCAGTGCATTGTTGTCAGTGTCGGGTGGATCGAATGGTACAGAAACCAATGTGTGTGATTTGGAACTCTTGGTTTATTTACCTTAGTTTAGAGATTCAACATGTCACGGACTATTAATTCCTATAGGCTGTAAGTACCGATTCTACAAAAAAAAAAAGCATTTAATCGATTTTTAATTGAGACCGATTTTCGCTATAGATTCGATATAAACGACCAAACGAATTTATATAAAATTATCTCTGCAAAATGATAGGAATAATGGCAGCTACTCCACATTTTCCTTTTGATTTATTGCTTGTATTTATTCAACCGAAGGGAAAAATATTTGTGCGAAAAATTTTTCTTAAAAGAAAGAGATTTAAGTTCTGCGAACCGTGTTCTTAATCGACCGTTAGATTTATCTTTTCGAGGCTGCTAGAGTCATATATATCGTTTTAATTATTATATTACAATGATTAATAATATAGCTGATGTCATTTTTTTTGAAAAAAAGAAAATCTTCCATTTGAAGATTTGAGGATATAAATTCATATTAAAGGAAGCTAAGAACATTTTACTTGGAAAATTACGTTTTCAATTTTAATAATATTCTTTTTATCTCTCTGGACTTTGTGGCAGTTGAGGTCGCTTTTTTCGGTTGCTTTATTCTTGCTTATTTTTCCTTTGACGTTGCTGCTTTTTTAAATTTCCTCCAATACTTTGAGCGTTGAAAAAAAACAGCTTATTTAATAAGTAATGCGGATGTTTTTTTCATCATTTTGATTCAATATTTTTGTTTTTTAATCCTACCTTTTTCCGCTTAAGCCTTTCTTGTCGCAGAATCGTTGTTTTCTACCTGAAATAATGGGAGCTATTTAGGATGAAGAATGCAAACGGCGCCATTTAACTTAATTTAAACAGATTTAGTGAGTTTGAAAACAATATAAACAGTCCCTATTCATTTTATAATATCCTTCCTTTAAAATTGATTAAATACCCAGGAGATTCAAAGGATTTCTAATATTACAATAGTTTTATTAAGCCCTATCTTACGGTTGTTTTCTTCTGTTGGGAAAATTGTCGAGTTTAGTCAAGGAAATGTGTCGGTATTTTGTTGACTGTTGTTTATGACAGGAATAATGGATATAAAAATCGTCGTTTCCGGTCCGGTAGGGCCTGGCTGCTTTGCCGGCTGAAAAGCAACTAATTCCCTCGTTTAGTGTTTAATGCACGGGTGGAGCTCTTGAAAAACGGCCTGGAAAGATTTAATGTCAAATAACATGAGTGGTAACAGATTTCCCGTAGGCAAGAGGGATCCCATTGCTAAATAATCATAATCCAATCAGCCTCAATAGGCCTGAAGCCTTTCTTATCGCAAATTCCCTTCTTGGCGGCTCTAGAACCGGCAGCTCGCCCGCCAGTCTGAGGCTTTCAACCGTGGAGCATCTATAGATACTTTGTATACTCCCCCAATGCGATGTAGTCTTTCTAAAAGTCTTGAACCCGAGAATTAGTCTGATTCGCACCCCTGGGAACCCCATTCACTGTGACGAGAAAATCCATTACAGCTACCTCGAATCCTGAAATGAACCCAGGTTGATGAAAGTTCAGGAAACCCTTTAATCAAGATTTTTTTGAAATGTAAAATCCTCTCTCGCAGAGGAAGATTGCGCAATCTCGTTTAGAAAATGCGACAAACGGAGTCAGGCTTACTTTCATTTAAAATCGCATTCCCTAAAGTCATCAATTCCTCCTAATGTCTGAAATTACGTTTACGTTTAGATAATAAAGTGTGAAAACTCTTTCACCTACTTAAGGTCGAAGTATCTCATCTATCAAATGGATAATTCCATGTAGGATGATATACTATCCGCATTAAACAGACCACACTTTCGAATATTAAGCGAAAGGATGTAATAAAGATTTAATTGCAGTTTAAAACTAATATCGAGTTAGCTTTTAGATTAAATTAACTTTAAGGAAATGACCGACTACAGTAATTACCTACTTGAAAATCAGCGCGTTCGTATAATTACCTTTCCCTTTTTTTGGTTAATGTTATCATTAAAGAGCAATAACTATCATAGATAACGCTAATCGTATATGCGATGTGATGCTATAGACCTGCTAAGGTTGATTAATGACTATGGAATTTAAAGAAGTTTAGGGAGCTTTTCGGTTCATTCAGTTTTGAACGGGGGTAGTATGTGCTTGATGATTAGTTTGATGACAAAATTAATTCCTCTATCGAAGACATTGATATGGAAGATAATTGATAGTTCAAAATGGAAAAAGAAAGCAAAAGATTGGATAGGGTAGATAGATATGAAAGAAGTTGATGTTCAAAGGTTGATACGGCTAAAAATTGAAGGAGAGAAGTTATGAAAAATCTAGAAAGCTTCCTGATTGCTGCGCGGGAACTGCTACTGAGTGCGAGCTAAGTATGTTAGTTCTAGAAATCCTACAAGCTCCAATGATGTTCCAACATAGCCGAAAGTATCGCCCTCCCAAATTCTTGTCTCAAGGTCATAGTCATAGTGGTCGGTTTGGTGGTGGAGCAATTTGCATTGGGTCTGTTCACCTACTCTGTTCGTGGTAGAGAGCCTGAAAGGAAAAAGTCGCCAACTCTGTATTTATAAATCCTTGCTTCTGCTGTCATATCTTGATCTTTTTGTTTTGGGTCAAGAAATTCAGCAGCGTAAAATATAGGGTGCTGAAATTTCTCTTTCCTTTCTTGTAATTTCATTATTATCATCTCACCATTAATGTGAGATGTGACCAACATCTCTTTCGACTGACTTTCGTTGATTGGTGGTGACGTCATGTGTATTCTGCTGCTCGGTACCTAACTTACGTTTGGTCACAGCCAACCAAAAAGCAGCAATTTAGTTGACGACTCTCCTTTCTGACTCTCTAGTTCGTGGCTGAGTCGTCGGGTGTTCGTTGGTTAGTTTTCATCTGGTCGTGAGGACTGAAGGAACTCTTGAAAATCAAAGTGCAAGATTCTGAACATCAATGTTTGGACTGTCCCCGTCTCTATCTAGAGAGACACACCAGACTTTAGGTATTAATTTCGTTGTTTTAGGTGCAAAGGTTTGTCTTGCAGGATAGAACATCTAAAAACAATCCGTATCGTGAAGTTTAATCTCAACAAAAAACATGATGAATGTTACTAAATTTAAAATTCAACACTTGTAAAATCCCCGTTATCAGTCCAAACCTTTTTCATGATAACATCTCACGAAAATCAAGTGCTGACATTAAAAATGACGGATTAGTTTTCCAGGATTAACCCAGAAGGGTTTTACAATCACTGAATTTAGAAACTCGAATGAAAATTAAACATCTTTTTGCTAGTTGGGATACGAGCTTAGTATTAAAATTTTGAAATAGATGACGGATCTTTATTATAACTTTAGAAAGCGAACTTCTACTTTATTCCCTGTCCCTTGACAACTGTCTGTCGGTTCGGAATCTTTCAAAGAGTGAAATGATTTATGTATGTTATGTAGGAATCTTTATATCTTATCCGAATTATTCTCATGCTTCTGTGTATTTCTAACCGGCGTTTTTGTTGCTTGTATGAAAAAAAAAAATGTTTTATGCTCCTAATATAAAAGTAAATGTTTGGGGAGTTTTGTTACTTTCAAGTAATATATCATCCGATGATCGGGATCGTAGTTAAGCTTTGCAACTTTGGATAGATTTTGTGGGTTGAAGGTGGAGAAAGTTTTAGCCACCATGGAATTTGATTTTAGGGTCTCTGATGTGAATAGAATACCTTGTCAATTGGTTTCGTGGCCACTTTTTTCTAAAAGGAAAATTTTTAAAAAACTTTATAAAAAATCTGAATTACTTCATTCGAGAATTCAAGGACCGTTACTACTTAATACCCTAATTTTTGGAAAATCCTTTTAATAAAAGCGAAAAGATGTAGAATAATATTCTGCTTTTTGAAATGAAAAGCTCAGTACTTTTTATCGCTTACATATAGCCAAGGGCTTTTTTTCATTTTTAAAAAAGGTTTTATACAAAAATAAAAAAAAACGGGTTTTTATGTCCTTAAATCTAGTGTTTTAATTCAGTATTTTTAAAAAAAGAGGAGTATATTAAGCTCTTACACATTTCACCATACTTGTTTTTTACATCTTCCTTTCCACTTGCTTTTCGCCCGGGTTTTTTCTCTTTCAATAAGTCATTTTGGAACGCGACATCTTAAAAACTAATTTAAACGCTCCTTTTTTTCCCTTTTCTTTTTTTTCCTCGTGCCCATTAAAAAGTCTCATATATTAACCTTCTGCATGGGTAATGTCTATTCTTTTTGCACGCGATGAGTACGGTCGTGAAATATTTCTTTGACCTTCTTATTGAAGGAAAACCAAAATAAAATAAAAACGAAACTTGTTTTGCTGTTGTGTTTTCGATTAACGAGATCATTTTCATTATCCAAGTTTTCGTATTCGATCAATTAAGAATAAATTTCCTTTTGAAGTTTCGTTGATTTCGGGTTCAGATATGATTGAATATTCAATTTGTATGATGCCCGTTCGGCAAAATAACAAGACAAAGGCACTTGTGAAATGCGGTGAATTGAACTGGACGTGATGTGTCGACGAAATAACGGTTTGCATCGTATTGATGGAAAAGCTTGAAAATGCAAATTTTGATCTGCATTTATTTTGCAGCATGGGTCGTTGCATTGTTTTTGTTTTCAAAATTTACAGCTACAAACGTTTTCCACAATGGTGCAGCCGCAGCGGTTATTTGTTTCTTCTTCTTTTTCTTCGTTTGTAGGATTGTGACCAATGTGTAATAACTCGTTTGGCTTATCTGGGCACTGCAATCTTTAAAGCACGTTTTGATCACGTCAATGAAGTTAGCCTGCACTTCAATTTTTTTTGTTTTTTTTTTTCAATCGATAACTTATGCTTGTACGACCTTGCCCACAAAATATTAGAGCTTGTGCACTTATGGGGATTGAGCTATGAAAGATTATGTCATTTCCTGAACTTAGCCTGCACTAAGCATAAGTTATCGATTAAAAAAAAAAAAAAAAAAAAAAAATTGAAGTGCAGATTAACTTCATTGACGTGTTTTGATCTTGCTTGACTGAACATATTTTACGCCCTTAGCTACTCCAACCATTTTTTCTTTAGTTCGTTATCGTTCGGAAAGCTGTAAAGTTTTGTGTTTTTTGTCCGCCAACTATTTTTACAGCCTCTCACTAAGAAAGACATCTGTATACAAAATAAATTACATTTTTTGTCATATAAAGTTTAAAAATTGTAAACAAAAAAAGACTTTGAAAACTTACCGTTATTAAGAGAAGCCAGAAATGAACCAGAACCATTGGAAAAATGAAATCACATCAATAAATAGTAACAATTATTGAAATAATTTAACATCCGTTGAACAAGTCGAACATTTTTTTCGCAAACCGGAAAAGTTGATTGTTGCCGCCATTTAAAATCAACAAAATCAAAACAAAATCGTGGGAAGCCACTGATCTCCTCTGGATACGGTAACTTGGAGAATTTTGTGACACTGTGCAACTAGCGACATCTGTGTTTGTTCCGTTAACCACCATAAGCTAAGTACAGGGAGATAGGAATTTGTTCAAGAGTTTCAACGGTAACAACAAGAAATGTCGCTAGATTCGATTTTTCAAGTTACCGTATCCAGAGGAGATCAGTGTGGGAAGCTGACTTCATGCGCAAACAAATACGAATTTAAGATTTCAGTCGGGCACACTATCCTTCTTACACTATGAAATTAATTAACAAATCGACAGCGGCAAATTCAAAATCTAGAACTTGTTGAACTCTTCGCCAGACCCCTTTTTAGCATCGGTAATGAACGTGCCCTCCTGGGTCTTCGGACATCTTTGGTATGAACGCGTCCGTTAGTAGAATCTATGTTCAGCCCTTGCATCTTTTTCAGCAGCTAAGTTTGGTCTACTGCAAATCCACTGCAATTTCCCTGCAATGGCAATACCTAGTAGCATTGCCTTTAAAAGTAATCTACCAATTTTTTACTTTAATTTATGACAATTGGAAATATAAAATCCTTCCCGTATTGCGTTGTCTCGCAGGAAAAGTTTACAATATCGCATATTAAAGAAATTTAACAAGAAAAAATAATTTTATATCAGAATTGATGGTATTGCTCTTCTTTAACTATTATTCCTGTCAAATAATATCCGTTTTGAAATTTTATAGGAGCAATCACTTTTTACGACTGAGTTCCAAAATGTTTCTGAGAACAATTTCACCGATGCATTGAAATTTCGCGGTAAACGTTTCCTTTGGCATGTGTCGCTGTGTTTTATTAAATTAAACCCGTTGGAAATCGTTACCTGTCAAGAGCACAAGTTACAATGTTGTAGGAGTTTTAGTCTACAGGGTCGTTCGCTGCGACGTGTAAGAGTATATAGCATTGAAGATCTTCGACTGGCGAAAGGGTAAATTTGTTTTTGGTTTTTTATTGTAATCCGAAGGGAACGTAATCATGTTGTCTTCATCGATCTTCATCTTTACTCCTACTCGAAAACCATCAAGAAGTTCTGAGTGTATCTCAAGTTTTGAATTTGAGTTCTCATCATTCAACGTTCTAAGGATTTTAAAGTTATCTCGTAATTAGGGCGGAAGTATTATTAAGCTGATTATAGTGTTATCTTTTACCAAAAGCTCTGATGCTTCTGCTTTTACCTGAGAATTTTAATGTAGAAACTTAGGATAGGTTGATAATGTTGCAGTTAAGAATTCTTTGTTTTTGATTTTTGGGATTAAATAATGCGTTTTTATGTCGCTAAAGATGAATTGGGTTAGGTCAGGTTAGGGTCATTACATTTCACGGGCACCCTGGTGCATCAGAAAGCAGGGTCGGTGTCATAGGCCGCAGAAGTTTTGGCACTATGACATTGAAGCTGAGGGTATGTCGATGGATCCAGTAGGCACAAAAGAAAAGAATACCGAGTATTGAGAAAAAATCGATGATCAATTCTAGTTGAGCACCATGGACCGAGTGAATGAAAGGACATTCAGAGACCAGGATTCAGGACATTCTTTTTAATATTTAATACATGGCATTCTAGGTATTTATCGCCCTCGTGTGTCCACAGCCGTTCCTCGGTCTATTTAATTTAATTATTATTTTTTCCCCCTTTGAATTTTGTATGTTCGATTTGTTATCTAATTTTTGGATATTGTTTTTAGATGTTAACCTGATGATGGGCAGTCGTCGATGTCCTGGCCCGAAATGCGCATAGTGTCGCTGTAAAATTTTCGAAATATATTCATGGACTTTAAAGGAGTTTTATTTATTTCAAAAAATCGATGGTTTATAAAAAATTCTGATCGAAATTTTTTTTACAGCCTAACAACAAAAGAAAGAATCATAATGACATTATTTTTTGAAAAATGTTCGTGATAAGATGAACGTAATTGTAAAATTACTAACAAGACACTTTTTCGTTCCGCCATATCATGAAACGTTGTAATTAAAATAGATCCTGTAATTAATTCTGAGCAAAGAGAAATGGTGGTTTAATGAAGTTCGTCCTTACTTCGAAACACAAGGTCCAGATGACGTCCCTCACACTCTTGACATCATATTCAAATGACGATCATTGTTGGGATTCTCTTATGTCTCGATTGCGGTTATCGGAAGAGGGATTGAATTAGATGAATCGAACAAAGAACAGAAAGGAATTTCAGACCTTTGAAATTTTTATAGAAAAGTATTCAGAGTTCAACAGGCAATCGTTGGTAAAATTCTATTTAAAATTTAAATCAATTTTTCAGGCTAAAAACGGATTTTTGCCATTGCATTATTATCATTTATAAAAGTTTACTGAAGATGTATTAGAATACTGACTTTGCGTGTCCGTACAAGAAACGTAAGTGATCAATCATTCTTGGTTACTTGTTAATACTAGCTATACCGTTGCAGCTACGAATTTTTCTAATTCTCGAATAATTTTGTTTGCATCCAAAATAGTAAAATTGTTTCCGTGCGTTTACAACTGATGAGTTAATGTTTTTGACAACGACAAGTAAATAAGCAAAAAATCAATATTGCTGAGATTCCGTTGAGATACCAATATTTGAACATGACCCAAATGGCTTCCCCAGATCCAATCCCCGCGGGGAGTAAGGTTTCGGCATGTTCTTTTTTATTATACTGGATAACTCTAATCCCCTATATGATTGTACATCATCCTGCCCATCCTATCCAGATGTTAAATGTAAATGGAAGGCATGATACATAATCACAATTAGGAAAATGTGTTATAATCCAATTTCCCCATTCGTCTTTCCCTTTTCGTCAAAATTTTTTTGTTCGTATTTTTTAACTCTCACATATTATCTGAATGTTCCATTCTTTGTCCGAATTCTTTTTTTTTTCGTTATCATTTCTCTTTATTTTCATTCGTTCCTTTTTAACAAAATCTTCTTTAGGTAACCGGAAATGAATTTAAAAAAGAATTCAAACCATGTTTTTATCATTTTTTTTTAGCTCAGTCATTTTTTTCCTTTTTACTGTGCTACGGATAATAAAAACGTCGTGAATAACTTTGAAGCTTCTCTTTTCCTTTTTTTTTTTTTTTGACTGCTGAAATAATATTCATTTTTCTTGTGAAAATGACATTTTAAATGTTTATTTTTCTGTGTATAATTTTTTAATTTCCTAATTGAACCATCGTAAGAAAACAAATATTTTATTAGAGAAAAAGATTGATGGTTTTCTTGGTATTGAAATTTACTGAGCATATAAGATATGCTCTTTAAAGAGGGCGTGAGGGTGAATTTTACAATTCAAAATCATTCTCAAAATTTTGTAGAGATAGCTTGTCGACATTATTTATGAAAGACAAAGCAGCAAGTTTATGTTTTATAAGAAGTATTATGGCAAAAGTTTTTCGATACTATCTTTATATGGAAATTCAAAGACTTACGGTGAAACTTTTTATTTTTAAGCAAGGGGTCCTTATACGCGTTCGCCGTTACGCCGTTCTTGAATTTGCACTTAATCGAGCCCATCAACGGTCTAGTGGCCTAAAATCGATTTCTGGTTTATTTCTCCCATTATTTAATAATTTGGTTTTAATTTAATGGTGCCCGAAGTTCATTGTCTGTTACTGAAAGATGTTAATCTAATGTTTGTTTTTTCTCTGTTCACAGCAAGAAGATAGAGAATATGGGCAAAATGACACAAATGACTCAAGAGGAAATTATCACAAACACAAAGACCATCGTTCAGGGTCTGGAAGCGCTGAAGAACGAGCACAATTCCATTCTAAATGGCTTAACCTCTAGTTTGGAGATGTTAAATTCTTCTCAGGTTTCAAATCCTGGCGATGCTAGCGTTATTCAAGAAAAGACAAGGCTAGTTCACAAAAGTGTAGACATGATAGAATTGGGTCTAGGTGAAGCACAGGTAAGGACATTTAAAATTTTTTATTTTACTATTTGTCTCGAGTAAACTGAAAACGGGTTGCCATGACAACTATGTTAAACTGTGTTAAATATTAGGTGTTATGAGGAGTGCAAAAATGTATATTACAAATACTCCAAACCCAATTATGGTCCGTAAAGCAATCTCGACATAGTTCGCTTTGTCTCATAGCTATCCTTCCAAATCGTTGTTAACGTTTCCTCAAAATTTCGAAAAAAAATTATGGTTACCAGGCATGTTAGAATGTAATTGCTCAATTTTTCCCTTTCGCTCAGCTGGTGTAAGAGAAAAACTGGAAGCGGTTTTCCACTTATTCCCTTTTCATTCCAGGTTGCTTTAGATTTAGGACGGACCGTAGTATCGAAATATGCAGGTTTCAAGATTGAATTTTCTCTACTGTAACAGGCGCTATGATCAGTTTTTCCGCCATTATTTTTTGCCAACGAAAAACCCAAGAAATAATTCGGACGAAAAACAAATTTTGGGTCATTTGTCGTAGGGTTTCTTCCTGCTCTTACTCGTTTTATTCTTGTGATTTGTCTCGTGAAAATCTCAAACTAAACTGGACAATCAATGGATGTCCTGTCAGCCCAATTTTTTTTTCGGACTTTAAAGATTATTTGGCTACCGCAAGCACCAACAACAAAATCGTCCAGCTACCATCCTGATTTTCTTTAAACTCAATTTTGAAAAATGATTAACATACCCTGACATTGTTTCAAAAAATTACACGATCAATTACACAGGTCGTTGTTAAAAATGCAAATAAATTTAATTACATGCAGCTGGAGATTTCGCTGACATTGTTTTAACTTATCGCTTATCGGATATGTTAATCATGTTCATTCCTGCAGTAAATGTTAAAATACCTTTTGCTGTTGACCGCGATATGTCTTTTACCCGTAGGTAGCATGAGCATTTCACTGAGTTAACGTTTGCTAATTATTTGAGAGGCATCTGTTGTAGACATTGCGTTTTATTGTCCTTGTGTATAATCCCTTAGCTGGGGTATGTGACAAAGGGAAAAGGTAGATACGCGCTCTTTGTCAACCCTTTTACTTTAACTAATGTTTGAACTTGAACTTAAAACCAAAACGAGCATTATCGATGTGATTTTCCCTTTGGAAACGTTTATTTCTGATTTCGAAAATCTCTTCGGTTTGATGAAAGAATAAAATTGGGAATCTTGATTGCGTGATAAAACCGTATAAATGATTTTATCTATCAAAGTGAATTGGCGGGATTTTTGCTCTTCTGAGTTTTTTCGGAAATAGAATCCGGACAGGAAATTTAGCGAAAGTGCTGGATTTCACGTCGGTATCGAAATAAGAGCAGATAAACTGCTTTATTTTTTATAAGTGGAAATAAATCACCGGAGAAAGAAAAGAGTCGAGCTGGTTATTTTTTTCTTTGTGATTAGTTGTTTTTTTTTCAAATTCTTGGGTAATGGAAATATAGAGAAGTAGAGATTTTTTGTTATAGTTTGTTTAGATGGGCTTCACATTCTTTTGTTTTTTAGTATAAAGGAAAAGTAAGGAAATTTTCTTGAAAGAGAATCAGGGGTATAGTAATATGATCAGGCACTGTGTAATTACTTTCCAGTTGAAAATCTCACTGACTTGAATTTCACACAAAAGAAAATTAATTAAAGAGAAGAATGAAATTTTTAACATATTTTATGAAAAATATTATGTTGGACTACGAAAATCAGAATTTTATCGAAATTCTGACGAATTTCTAGTTTTAAAGTTTGGAGCTCGCGGTTAGGTTAGGTTAGGTTTCAATATTTTTTCTCTGCGGCGATTGCTTGAAAGTAAAATTTGCTGAAAGCAAAATATTTTCCTTTTTGTTTTACGCAAAGATGCGTCCATGGATCCTGTTCTATCATCAGTATTAAGAAAACACAAAGGGAAGAACTAATTTTGTTAAAGGCAAAAACTTTTTCTTTGATCCAAGCTCAAGATAGGACCGGAATAGAAATAACAAACAAAGAACGACTTTTAAGATAGTTATTCCCAACTTTGCACTTTAATAAAAATTCACATTCACGGTCGGGAAGGTTCAATAAAAACATTTACTTAAGGGAAAATAAAATAACTTAAAAATTTTAAAACTGAAGAAAGATATTCCGCGCACACTTCAGGCGTAATTTAAAATGATACCATATAAAAGATCTCGAATCCAATTTAGTAAAGAATTAACGCTATCATCTTCTCTTAAAACTTTCCCTAATAGAATATCATTACGTTTTTTAGTTTGATAGCAAACGATTGTTTAGGAGTTCTTTATTAAGCAATAAGAAGTAAAGTTGTTTGAGAGTCGATTAACCTTATTCCGATGTTTAAGTACTTTGCATTAAAATGGCATGCAAAAAATACGAAGTTTTATCGATTTCCCCAAGAATCTTCTTCACTCCCCCCTTTTAAGTTTTCTTTTGTAAGAAAAATAAAACACAATCTTGCATTCCAGTTTTCCCGGAGAATAGAAAATCCCGCAGAGGTAAACTAAGAATTTCCTTGATTCAATCCATTTTCATCAGAATCTTGTCGCTTTATAAAATGAAATATAGAGTCAACACACATGAAATTCTTTCCAATTTTGCTTTTTTCTTCTTCTTCTTCTCCTCGATTCAATTTCCTGTCGTCCATTCGATCGGAGGAAGAATTTCTACGGCTGAAGTAATTGTAAAGAAGAATTTAAGGATCTTTATAAGAAAAACTGACAGGTGCCCGGGATTTTGCTACGTAAATTGTAGTTTGTTTTCTGTTTGAACCGCTAAAACTTTTTAATAAGAAGTAAGATTCGAGGAAAATTTTTTTCTTGGAATGAGATTTTTATTGTGAAGGAAATTGTAAATGCTGACTGATTTCGTCATAATTAAATTTAATTAATTCATGTGAAACAGTTCTGCGTGAAATTAAAATATTGCATTTCAAGTTGAAAATGGATTAGTTTTAGCTGACACGAAATCCATATTGTAACGTGAGTACTATATGTAATAAGCTTCCGTATCCCGTTTCAGGTTTTAAATTGTATGGTTTCTGAAAAGGAGAATTAAGAATTGAAGGAAAAAAGCGGAGTGCCGCTTAAGAAGGGTAATTAAGGAGTATTATATCGACCAATATTTAATACATTCAAAAGGAAAAGGTAATATAGGTCAATAGGTTGTGAAAAGGATTTTTAAAGTCAAAGAAGCCCCTAGGTGTCCTTTGTTGTTGTTCAAACGTGCTTCATTTTGGAGATCGTGACGTGAACCAATCAGAAGACCATAATAGCGCTAATGGGGTTGGTGGGAGATTCTATGCTTTCGGTCCGGTTTGAAAGCAGTGAAGATGATTGAAAAACTGAAAGAACCAAATTTTCGGTTCTGTTATTGTAAGTTACTAATTGCACCTCATCTTGAGATCTGCTCAACTATCCTTTTTGCGCTGTATCAAAATTCGATCCCAGAAAGTCCAGAAAAAGGCGATGAAATGCATTATTAGATGTAATAAGTATACAGCCATCGCTACAATGTTGAAAACTTCTTCAAACTCTCATTTGAATGCTCGCAAAAAAATTCATCGAAAAATGTTTTTACAAAAAAAAAATTTAATCTGAAATCCAAATTCTAAAAAGCCCGCCAAAAGCAATTATACACTATGTTTGGGTAATGACGTCATCATTAAGTGAAACTCTTTTATTTCATTGGCCAATTTTTTTTGGCGCGAAAATTTTACCAATTGGTACAAAAAGGATCCAACTCGGTTGTGACGTTATAATTGTATGGTTGGTTTTTGGCTGGCTTTCTAGAATTTGAATTTCAAGAAAAATTTTTTTGCTTAATGTTAGTTATTGATTGAAGAATTAATATTAGAAATAAATTCGCGATTTTAATTTATGTGCAAGTTGCCTATTGGTAGCAACGATGACTTTACAAATGCGTTAATCTTTGTTTACCTTATGGAATTTTTTCCAAGAAATAATGAACTTCAACATTATTCCCCTACAACCACAATGGTTGAAGAGATATTACCTCAATGTTACCGTGATATTGCCAATGTTGCAGCAACATTCGTGCAATAATTGTGGTTGTACGGGTTGTACCAGGGCGCGTGACCAGTCTCGCCTGGTCCACAACACAAGAACCGTGTCTCGAAGCCTCTACCATTACAAATTTTTAATCCACTTAAATAATCCTTTCCAAAATGATTATCATTACCAAATTTATTTCCAAAAACAAGAATTTTAAACCAAGGACTGATAAAAACTTTTTTCGGAATTCGTACACAACCCCATTAGAAATCCCCCATCTAATCAAAACAGTCATCCATTTTCCTCGTTCTCTTTTTTGTCCTCCCTTTTTTACTATCTCATACGTAAAATCTCCAGCCAGTCTTTTTATTTCGCCATTTTGAGAAATAAAATTATTAGACCAATAAAAAATTTTAATCAACAAAATAATCCAATAAACAAGGCAAAGCTGTAAATGAAGTAATAATAAAAGCAGCGATTCCAAAAAGAAATCTCCAATAATGATGTCTTCCATTTCAATTTTTCAACCAATCTCCGCAATGTCCCCGACTATTAATGCTTTTTTTTCTTCTTCTCAATTTTATTCGTTGCGGATAAAAATACGACGACCCTTTTTTTTTTAAAAAACATTCCCGTAGATTTATTCAATGAAATAAATATTTTCCTTGAAATTCTTGAAAAAAGGAATCTCAAGGCCCGAGGGATCCCGCAAAACCAAGACATGATATGACAAGCAGACGCCCATATATTTCGGGGACAAAATATTAATCCCGCATAAAAAAGGGAACTCTTTAAACCGACAAAATCGAAGCACTTCCCCAGCACTAAAATGATCGATCCTTTCATATTTTTCTTTTCTCATTCAATTCTAATATTTTTCGCACGTACAATTGAGCTCAACATTTTCTTTAAAAATGTTTTTGATATTCCGAACTTCAATTTATCCATGCCACGTTTAGTTTTTCAACGATCATATTCCTCCATTAAAATGTGTACACGTATAAAACTTATTAATTAATTTTATACCTTTTCTGATGAGGTTCGCTACGAAAATAGGAAACTCAAGTCCATTTTCCATGTTGTTCTATCGGCTTTTTAATCGAAAGTAAACGTACAAGATAAATGAAACGAGGTAAAGGCACTAATTGGATGCAACCGCTGGAAGGAAGAGAGATATATCCAAACCAATTTCTCTGCCTTCGTAATGTGCGTAGGAAAATTCACCCAATCGTAGCTTACGCAAATATTTAACGTTTCCGGCAATATCAATACTGTTAACTGAATCCTCAAATCCCGAGAAACAATCCATTTTTCAAACCGCACATTGACTTTCATATATGCGATTTCCAAATATTATCCCGATGGAAAAAACCATACAGAATCAATAAATATTCAATAACACGCACCGACACATTTTTGGAATTCAATAACTGATATCGAGTCTCGTTTTTTACTCATCAAAGTGAAAATTTTCAAAAAAAAAAATCTAACCCTTTGTGGTTTTATCTCCGGAGGGGGTAGACAGTTATATTCTTCTCAGCTATCAGTATTTTAATTAACCGAGGAAAAGGATGAGTTCGGGATAATTTATCCGTTTTCAGTTATCTGTAGAGACGAAAGAGAGGAAAAAAGGGAAGGAAAAGGAAAAAAAATTGCCCGGATGTATAAAATGTGTGCAAGTTGTCGGAAAAGGTTTGGGGAAAGTTTCGGGGTGCAAAAAAACAAGATACCATTTGTTTTCAAAACTCGGCTTTAAATTAACGAAGTATTTGTTTTCGTTTGGAAAATGAAGTTAAATTATTGCCGTATAAAAGCGATACGATGGTTAAAACTGGAGTTTGTGAAATACGGTCAGATTTTGGAAGATTTTGTGCTGGGTGATTTGAGCATTGTTCGAAGATAAGCCAAGTGTTGGCGTTTGTTTCATTGGAGATAAATTTTTGATTTATGAAATGATGGTTATGGCAATTTTGAAGTGATTCGTTGACAGGCATGAATGACGGATGGTATGAGGAACGCTATAAAGTCAAATATTCTCATAGGGATTACTCTAGCTGGCCGCTGAACACAAAGAGGCCAAATAGTGTGGTCTTTGTTTCTTGGGCTTTTTAGTATTCAATCTAATTCGTGATTAACTGGCTTCCCGTCATGGTTCTAGAGAAATTTGTTAATTCCAAGTCTGGTTTTTATGTTCATTTTGATCAAAGATTCAAACTTGAAAGTTGAAAAAAGCTATCGCTTTGTAAAC
Source organism: Liposcelis brunnea (assembly GCA_023512825.1). Classification (NCBI taxonomy): domain Eukaryota; kingdom Metazoa; phylum Arthropoda; class Insecta; order Psocodea; family Liposcelididae; genus Liposcelis; species Liposcelis brunnea. The sequence goes on along the minus strand of CM042072.1, from coordinate 10,056,038 downwards.
AATTCAAAACTGCACCAACTGCACTAATTTTCACGGGCTAAAACCCTGCAGGCTGCAGCAGTATAACTTTAAGTCCTCTTAAACCACAAAATCAAGCCAAATACAAAAAAAGAAATACCATGGGCCATAAAATAGACCCCTGAGTAACATTTTCCATTTTTCTTCTAAAGAAAATAAAATTTCATTGGGGTACACAGAACTACTTGAATGTTGATTTCTTTTTAAGCCGATATACCTTGTATGGGAGTATATAAGCCACGTTCAGAAATAAAAGATCACGTAATTTTTTTTTTCTTTTCATTTCATTAAATTTTCAACTTTTCGATTTTCGAGTGCTGTTTCGGTAGTAGTCGGCAATTTATTACATTATATTAGGTTTAAACGCTAACATCTTGACGTAATGGTTTTGCTATATCCTATCCTTCGCAGGGGTATTTATTATGTTAATAAGATTCTTCCTTTTCTCTCGCGAGATTCCGTACATGACACAACCATTTTCACTGACGTAGAACGGATGCAAAAGGAATACAGTAATACCCCTCTATGCGGACACCCCTCTTTAGCGGACTCTCTCCGTAAAGGACAAAAATGTCCCGGTACGGATTTTTCTCCATATAACCCCATGTATTTTTTCCCCGCAATAGCGGACTCCCTCAATACCGAACGCGGACAAAAAAATAAAATTTCTTTCCTATGTTGTCCATGTAAAAATACTCCTTAATAAAGGACAAGAAAGTTGAACAAGCAAGCAAAATTGTATGTTTTGTTTTGAATTCCGCGTTTTCAGCAGGTTTTTTCCTGCCGGTATTATCTTTTCATTACAAAGTAATACAATGTACTTTCGAAAGTTTTTTCTTTAAGTAATTAAATGTGATATACATAAGTGCTTTTTTTCCTTATTTTTTTTAAAAAAAATCGTGGTTCGCAATAGCGGACACCTCTAAATAGCGGACAAAAAGCCTGGTCCCGAAGTGTCCGTTATTGAGGGGTATTACTGTACTAATTCACTCGGAGGTCTCAATCTGCTCCCCCTTTTGGAGTTTTGAAAGCTAAAACTATAAACAGCGAACGTTATAACTCTTAAAGGTCAACGTTTATCGATGGTTATCTTCTTCCTTAAAAAAAAATCTTGGGGAAGAGACTGCGACCGAAGGAAAAGATTAAAAAAAAAAGCGAAAATTAAAAAATATAAATCATCCGCGACTTTTAATTATTCTGTGGCTGATGACGCTTGGTGGAAACGTTTTTAAAAGAGAGAAAATTATTGTCCCTGCGATGAGGTTTCGGTTTTGCTTTTTGAAGAATATTTTCATTACGGATCGATTGTGATTATCTAGATGATTATTATCAATTTAATTCAATTAAGTACTGTGCACGTTTTACTCATTTTATTTATTATTTTTTCTCCCTCAGAAAAATGACTGTAATTTTTTTTTGTTTTTATAATTGAATATTCTCACGAATGCCGAAAGTTTAGGGAAAAGTAAAAGCCCGTAAGCAAGAAATTTCTTTAAGCTTGTTTTTGTTTACAATGTAGCTAAGAGTAAGGATACGAGAGATCGACACGAAAAATCCCTTCTTGATGTTTTTTTATACTCCAAAAAGCCAAATTGGATGTTTTAAGGGTTTATTCTATTATCAGCCATGCCCATGGCTTCGTGGTTTTTCAACGGGTTAAAATGAAACTTGATGGATGAAGATTTTGTTGTAACAAATGTTGGTTGGGTATTTCGTGAGAAATTTAAAAAGAACGAAGACAACATCTTGAGCATGAAAATTGGATTCTTCTTCATGTTTAAAAAAAGTGATTTTTTTCTTTGGAAATTTTGAGGATATTGACCCGAGAAAGTTTCCATACTTGCAAAAGTTCTGCCGTCAGGGATTTGAGGGGAGGCCGGAGAAAGGTCATGAATCTCAAAGCTGCCAACTGACACTGATAAGCTTTCAATATCTTTTATCTTCGGTGCCTTTCAGTAATTAGCCCTAGAGCTACAATACGGGAGGCTAGAGTTTGGGAAATCTTTCCTTTCAGGCTCTTTCTTTGTGAGTTAATGTTGCATCTCCAGTTCATAGCTTTCTGACAAATATTTCAACGCCGGCGAGTATTACTGGCTACAGATGCTGAAGCTAAACAAGCTCAAATCAACGGTGGATGCGGCTCTAGCTCAATAGTAGCATGATAACCAGCTACAGCTTGAAACTTCAAAAATTCTCTTTCTTTCTCATTACCTGGGAATAGGGAGCCTAGTAGGGAGTGGACACTTCGATGAGTCGTCTGCTACACACTAGGCTGCCATGTTCCCGAATCGGCATACGCCATGATCTCCATGTGGACGTCGTGGACGCTCCCTACGTGGGGTTAATCCTGCTGAGGTTGAAATAACGATATCGCATTTTTTCTTTTCAAACTCTAAAAATTCATTAATTACAGAAAGCTGATCCGATCAAGTAGGAAAAAACCCAGCCTTCATATCAACAAAAGATCACTTTTTTTTAGGGGAAAAAAAATCGGAACCGGAAGCGGTGTGTGAAATATAAAGTTGTCATTTAAAACTCATTTCATCGAAGCACGTACAACTCAAACAATGTGGATTCAACTGTAACATTTGACCTGAATTTTGTCGAATTCTGACACAATGGCATTTGACGGCTTTGATCCATCCACGGACCTATTTCTATTGATAAAACCGTTATTCCAACTTTCCGAAAAGCTTTGTGCTACATCTGGAAAAATTTTGAGCTTCTGTAAGGAACTGCGTTTCATTTTACCTCGGATGTGCGGGTTTTTAGACGAAACATACCGCCGTAACGAAATTGCGGGATAACATGAAGAGGGTCATGACGAAGTTGTGGTTTTTGGATTTATGTGATAATTTATAGATCCCAACTTCTGTCATCATCCTTCTTTATAACTTAATATATAAATCATATACGCTTTGATTTCAATTCGCGGATATCTTGAGTATTGAATAAAGGAAAACGAATCCGAGAAAACTTTAAACCGTCTTTTTATCTTGAGGTAGGAATTTTAAATATCTGAAGAGTCGAAATCTCATTAAATCCATTCCAGTCGTGTTTGAGCTTATCCAAACGGTAAAACTAACTCTTATCGCATTCCATTTTTCCCCCGACTTTTTGTGTCGTTAAGAAATCCAAATACAATCTCATTTTTAACGCACATTACCATAATACAAGAAATTTTTTTTTTTCCTTTCGCATGATTTCTGGAAAATTAAATTTTCTAAATGGAAGATATTTTGGATTTTTATGGAGTTGAAGAACCGTGGGCCATGTGCAAGTTTCAACACGAATTTTTATCATGAAATGAAATTATCTGTGATTTTCCAATCGAATTTTTTCTTTTGCCTGCTGTTTCTATTAGCGAAAAAAAAATCCTTGCGGTGTTTTCACCTGTATTGGAATTTTCACTCGTTATCGGCTTTGAATTGCTTTTCCTTTCATCTTTTTTCAAAAGATTTTTATCCGATTTGTAAACTTTTTACTTTTCAGGATCAAAGTTCGGCTTTTTATAATTTATTTTCTTGTCCAATTAAAATCGTCTTGCTTCGATGCCACTCCGTTTTTTAGAAATTTCGGTTTCTTTGGATTTTCTTTAACTTTTTGAAATAATTATCTGTTTGTTTTTTCAAGGTTTTGTGTGGGCCGAAAAATTTTTTTTCGAATTTTAGTTTGATCTTTTACAAGCAAGAAGAGAGTGCTTTGTTAAACAATTAGAATGAAGTTACTTTTCGAAGGGAAATGTAAGAGATAACGCTCAGCGAAATTTCCTTCTCTTGAAAGGGTTTTACCCGAGGAGAAATGTACAGGTAATCCGCTTAACACCAAAGCTGAGGTCTTACGCAGTTTTTTTCTTTTTGAAACAAGATTTGTGGACTGTCTGATACTGCTTTTAAATGTGAAGAAACAAAATATTATGTTCGAGATTAAGATCGTAAAGTGGACGTGAACATTTTATGCATGGCTTATTTTTCCCATCTTTAAGATAAAAAAATTTAGGCTGTGATAGCATTGTTTTACAATGATTCTGATTTCCGAAGGTCATTCGATGACAATTTTACTTTCTTCGTGTAATCCGTGCGGCCTGTTTGTTTTCAATCAAAACTTTTACTTGAAAAGCAAAAAAAAAATTTATTTGGATGTTTCCTACATTTGAAATTCTGCTCAGGTGATGAAACGAGGGAGCTATGGGAACTTTTGTCTTGTCTTATTGGGTAATTTAGGTCGGGTAAATTTTGAGGTGTTGTAAGGAGACAGAATATTTTCTCCGTGTAATGAAAAGAAAATTTTTTTCTCGAACTGTGCTAATAATAAAAGCCGATAGCAAAAGCGAGTCTCCTTCACCTTTCGAGGATGATAAAAAATTGAGAAAATCTCAAACTGAATACAAATGAGAGAATTCTTCACAATAAACTGTATAGAGCCGGCACAAGAGACTTTGGTAAATAACAAAAGGATCGAAAGGATCTTATTAACTTGGAGTCCTTTTGAGGTAACGAAAGCAATTTCGAATCAAGTAGTAGAAAATGTAAAATTTTAGTAGGCTTTTTTGATAATGTGCAAGACATCAGCGAATGTCTAAATGATGAAACGTGTCGCATTCTCGTTCTTTTTGAAATAGACAAAATGAAAATTGATTAGGTGACGATGAGGAATCGCCTGGGTCGATATTTGTCCTATGGATCTCATCTCATCCACTAGCCTCCTTTGCTCCCCAATAGTTGGGGCCATGGGCGCATGTGCAAAGAAATTCAGTGCTACAACATCGTTCGTAATTGCTCCCGCATTCCCGTCTCTGTATGTTTCTTTCATGCGGATCCAATAACAAGATTTGTCAAATTTTGTCGGAATTCGAACTCCGTGAAATAATGTTACCAAATGTTGCGCATGATTAAATTGTAATTAAAACGAAAGCCCCGACCAACACCTTGCTTTCAAAAAAAAACTTCATTCTCACTTCCTAAATGATAAATAAAACCCGTAAAACCATCCATCACTACTCGAATCAATGTGGAGGAAACCAGACTGACACCCTGATTGATTTACCTTCTTTAAAATTCATCACTTATTTATCATGGACTTATCTCGCACTGCAGCATAGCCGTGTGAATTAATTTAATTTCCCATCCTCTTTCCTCATCTTTTAACATTAATACATCACGCTTAAATTCATTTTTGCTCCCGACTTATGACACTTCATTTCATAAATACTTCCAGGCAGCATAAAAGAGTTAACGTCAACTCTTTCGATATGATGAATGCTGCAGACTCATTAAAACCCAATTCCATTGTTTTAATTTTAACGTATTTATAAACCGAATGAAATGGAAAATAAGCCGAAGAGGTACCGCGTTGAGAATTGCATTGTCTTAGTATATATACTTGAAAAGCATCACCTCAAAATAGGAAGACTTTTGTTTAGAAACAATCAGTTTGACTTTCGCACAATGCTTCACTTGAATTCAGGGGAAGAAGAAATTTCCTTCCATAACAAGCCGCTTTTGTTTTCTTGTTTCATAAATTGCAAAAGCATGACGTGAAAACCCAGGTGGGCAGGTAATCTTTTTTTCTTCCTGATATTATATCACATATCAGTCGATTTCAGTGTCATAAAAAACGAATACCTGACGCTGGGATGTGTACTTTGTACATAAAAATGTAAAAAAGCCACGAATTTACGTCATTTTTAATCTCATATTCCATAAAGCGTACGCACGTAAAAATTTATTTCACAGATAGTTCAACTTATAGCACAATTCTCATTTCTCGCACCTCTTTATTGCTTTATTTTCCTTCCCCCCCTTTTTTTTTCCAGTTTTAATCAAACACGTTCGGCCGGATCATGAATTTCCCTTTGATCGTAAAAGATTTTATCAGTTATTCCCAACGATTGTTTGACGTCTGGATTAAAAAAAAAAAAAGAGCTTTATGACAAGTTTTTTTTTTACTCTTTTTTTTCCGTCCTTTATTCTTTCCGAAAAGTTTCGAAAGTAATGAAAGTGATGTTTTAAAAAGATAAATTGCTGAGAAGCTCTAAAAAATATTCTTCATTTATTATTCTGCTCTTCATCCAGTTACTGAAAACGTGTGGCAGTCATTTTCACCAGTTTCGAATTTTATTTTTTCCCCATCGACGGTCCCGTCCCATCTGATTGCTTCTTCTTCTTCTTCTTCTATTTTTTTTTTTGATTTAACTTGAAATTTTCTTTAATATAAATCAGTTTCCCCTTCGACAGGTTTAGAATGACTTCCGTGAACTTTTAACAGGCCAGCGATGGAAAGGTCTGATGATTTCTTGGCATTTTCGTTGCTGAAAAGTTGTTCAAGTTCTTCAAAATAATGAGCCTTACCCTTGGCATTTGATAAAATTCTCAGGACGTAGATTGAGGGCGATGAATCGTAAATTCGTGCTCGTCAGTCTTGCACAAATATGTGTAAAATGATGATTTTCTTGAAAAAGAAGAAAATCGTGCCATTACTCACAGCACTTCACCCAAACCGAGTGTCTATCCATCTTTTTCTCACTAATCTGCGTTCGTTTTCATCCTTCTCTTCCATCACCGATTGCAGTAGACAGTACTAGGGAGCCTAGTAGGGAGTGGACACTTCGATAAGTCGTCTGCTACATAGGGGTACACCATTTTGAAAACTGAAAGCTGCCATGATCTCGAATTTGGTGGCCGCCATTCTCGAATTGAAGAATCTGCCAATCGCGATGTTCGCTTTTCAATTCGAGAATGGCGGCCACAAAATTCGAGATCATGGCAGCTTCCAGTTTTCAAAATGGCATAACCCTATGTAGCAGACGACTCATCGAAGTGTTCACTCCCTACTAGGCTCCCTAGACAGTACTTTTGCAAATCGATTGCGCTTTAATCAATTGAATGAAGATTCTTTAATTACGAAAATTTTTGTTGCCACTTAAATTGTAAGAGATTCATGGCAACCACTGCTACTGCAGATGAACGGACGTGCGTCGCTAACTAAAACCACTGTTTAGACTTTTCAAACCTCAAAACGTTCGTTTTTATTTCCGTCCATACATTCCTATTTTTCCAAAGCAAAAAACCATTCGAACAAGCTTTACTTTAAATTTACACTTATTGCTTATCAGACTATAAAAAACTTTTTTTTTTCGACGGCTAACATTCATTCCAATTTTACTAACAGGATCACACAGGATTATGAGATTACAAATCCCCGGATGCTCTTAGTCCAATTATAATTTCCGGTGCATTTCCGATCCCACATCACGTCACTGCAGCCGCTGATAAATCAACATTCCCAAAAACCAGACGCGATTCCTCGAAAGGAAAATTTAATATCCACGAATAAACTCATCCCCTCTCTGTGTTGTGTTGCTAGAAAACCAAAATGAAACTCCAGCGTAATTAAAATTTTAAAAATTTCCCTCCTCGTTTCCCTTTGTTTCACATTTTTAACCTCTGAATATTTCCCAAAACGACTTTGAGATTTTTTTTTTTTTTGTTTTTCGCAAACTTCCCCATCGGGTTTCGTGTATAAACTTGAATGTTGGCGATAAGTGAAAATTTTCACCTCAAGGAAGGTGGAAACAACCTTTAGAGAAACATTTTCGAATACCAAGGAACTAGCCTTTAAATATAGCTGGCGATTTCGTTGATTGCTTTCAAGGCTTTCAATTTCCCCATGAGACTAAAAAGTGCTTAATACTGACCCAACAGTATATTTCTGTGTTATTCTGGAGGAAATATCGGAAACTTGGAGCTTCCTTTCCAAGTTATAAAAACGGAACCGGAGGTATAAATTTTCAACGGGGATTCTCTAAACACGTTTAGATTACTTTTCGGGTCCTCTTAAATCTGGACAAGTTTCCCCCTCGTATATGATCGTGATAAATACTTTGCCTTTGTTGCAATCTGGGTTTGGCACTCGCTTCGTTAAAACTTTTCAGCGACTCTAAAACTCCCTATGCTCAACGGAGGACGTGTAACGCTTTAAGGGACGGCTTTGACGTCATAGCTTCTCCTGGTGCCACCGCCTGATCGATTTTGTCTAGACTTTCTATTAGCTCCCTCGTTCATTTTTACTCCTTTCTAAATGGATTTCATAATTAAAGTCTATAATTATTGTATAATTCATCAATTTTTTCCATAAGATAATTGAGTTATGAGTTTTTTTTTTTTAAAAAAATCTGACCTGGAAAATAATGGAAATATTGAAGAGCTGTCAATAATTGATTTTTGAAAAAAAAGTTTTGGATTTTTAATTGCGATGAAAGTTTTTCCTTATTGAGTTTTTTTCTTTTTGCTTTGGTGCTCCGGGTTTTTAACCCTTCGGATTGATATCTTTCGATTGGCGTTATTGTTCGATTAAAGCGTCGCTACAAAGGGATTAAACTTGGCAGTTGAAGTACCCTCTAGGATATTATTCGACAGTGCTTTATGTTAAGCATAGCTGATAAGAAGATTGATAGGATTAGGAAGATTACTGTATCGTGAACGCCTAAGGAACTTATCGGAAGGTTGTTTTCGTATAAGAAACGAATGGGAGTGGGCTGTTTTGAAAAGGAGTTAAATAGGCAGCTTTTAGAACGTTGCACCTAAAACGAATTCGACTCATGCTTTGACGTCAACACTCGACGGAGAAGTAGGTGGTTTGTTACCATAGCTACCTGCTTTTCAAGTTTTTCTCAAAAGATGCATTTTTCTCTCTGTTTTGTACCATCTGTAATCATATGATCTTATTCAACTGTAGTGTTTGAATTGCCTGACCTCTTACTCTCATAAGTTTTTATCGTTTTGATATTTTACTGAGCGGGCTTTTGAGTAAAATTATCCAAAGTTGAAAGTATGGATTTACTTCGTTCAGAGGTTGGAGATCATCATGGCGATTTGAACCTTCGAGGCCACTGAACGAAATAAGGACAGCGGATTCTTGCAATTCACACCCAGTTGGCAGATTCTTGAGTCTTAAAATCTTTCTTCGACCTGGGCTACGCCTACCTTCAATCTTCCCCTACATCATTGAAGAGCGGTACTTGTGAACAACATTGACAACGACACCAAACAAAATTGTTCACTCGAATCCGAGTCAACCTTATTTCAACACTGCGTATTTTATTCTGGAACTTTTAGATTCAGGTGAAGGATTGCGCTCAGCAGTAAATTTTAAGTAAAAAAAAAAATGAGGAATTTTATTGTGTTGCCCTATCTGGGAAAATGGTTGAATGAGGTTATGGATTTTTTTGAAGAAATTTACCTGCGATGTTGCTAATACGGTTTTCGTCCAGTTTAGAGACTCTCGAGCAACTCGGCTGCTGTTAAGACAAAGATAATGATATATTTCTCAAAATACAACCACGGACTTATAAACAGGTCCAGAATCTTCGCTCTCAGATTGGTCCTTGATCATGTCGCCGAAAATAGTTCATTTTTTTTACACCTGTGTCGTTAGTGTTTCAATTCAAATTCAATAGCAGTGGCAGTCTTCTTGTCAAAACATGGCCGCCTTCAACATTTGATTTCTATTGGTTGTAAATTGTACATGCAGCGCCAAAGCATAAAATTAAAATCGGCTGCAGAATTCGGGACATGGTTACCATGGAAATAAACAAAGAGTTTCCGGACCTGTTTATAAGACCGTGGATACAACTCCTACGTGCTGCTGTGAAACCATGTAACCCACGTTATCACCTCAAGCGTGATAACGTGGGAAGTACTGCTCCAGTCTCGAAATTGCACCACTAACGTCGTTGTAGTCCAGTTGGGGTTAGATTTCTGATCCAATCATATTTACCCGTCAACAAGAATACTAATTTTATGCAATCACTACTAGCTGTTAAATCTTGTATCTGCTTTTCCCATTAGAGGATTTCGAACAACTATTGCCTGGGCTCAAGCAATGCTGTTACGGGGGAACTAGGTCTTCTTTAGGCGAATGTCCTACGCATAAATAAATCTCAATCCTTTTTAAGCAACAACCAAACTAGTCTAGACAAAAAATATCAAAAGGAATTTGAATGACATTCAATATTTTTTATTTATGAATCCTCCAAGCATTTTCATATAAAACCCTTCATATCGTTTTGCTTTGAACTGCATGAAAGCTTCTTTCTTTTATGTAAAAAAATATAAGCCTACAAAGTTTTTTAAATGTTGGGGCAGAACTTCAAACTTCAAAATTGCGGATTACACATGCACGTTAATGAATTATATTTCAGAGTTAAAATCGATTAACTCAAACAATCTTTTAAAGTACATGCTTTTGCTTTATTTAACGTTTTCGAGGATTAACTTAATTTCTGCCCTTATTTCCTATTTAAATATCTCATTTTTCGAAAAACGCTAATAACCGGAATAGCGGAAAGGAAAGAGTTTCCGCTTCGATTCTCAATCATGATTCAGCCTCCTTCCTTTCTCTTTTTTTTTTTTTTTTTTTTTAAAGAAAAAAGGAATAAGAAAACAAAAAATGTTACATCAGACAGTCCTTTAGGGGAAAAAATAAAATAAATTAAATTAAATTTATTTTCCACGACTAGATGCATCTTGTCGAAAATCCGAAAAAAACATTTCCTCGGTTGAGTAATTTAAACTTCTCATGTTCGTCAACCTATGGTTTCCAACTCTTTTGTTCTTTGAAATTGGATTGAAGCCAAACTCTTTGGATTTCTGAATCAGCATCTCAATAGGTTTTTTATCTTGGAAAATAGGCGTCTTATTTGAATCTTTTTTTTTTTTTTTGGAAGAAATAGAGAAATAGGAAATGGACAGGTCAGTAATCTTTGCTGCTGCAGTAAAATCGCAGCTGTATTAGTTCTACTGTCCTGGCTCGTAACTCAGCAAGATCCTTATTTTGTCAAACAAGGTTAGGTTAGGTTAAAAGAAAAAAATTAATTTTTTTAAAAATATTTTTTGAAAAAATGTGTTTTTGCTCAAACACTTTTTTGTTTCAAAAAGGATTAAAAGCTAAAAGAGGAAACGTCGATGGATTGCAATGGCAATTAGTAAGTAATTCCTTGGAGGGACTTGTTTCTGACTTAAATCAACCTGTCGAAGATTTGTTAAAGAGTTTCCCATTGATTCTTTGCTGGCTGTATAAATACTTCTCAAACGGATTTAATTAACCCCTTTTGAAACTTTAAATGAAATTGGTTAACGTTATTTTCTTTAGACAATCTTCCTTTTTAAAAAATCACATCATTCGTTTTTGACAATTTTTTAATTTGCCGAAGGAAACATTTTCGAAGCGAGAATTTCGCGTGATTTAAAACAGAAATCAAGTGTCGGGGACGAGTATTTAGAATTCGTAAATGCGGGAGAAAGAAAAATACTGGTTATTTGGAAAAACCATTACGGGGCGAAATGTGAATTGCAGTTCATTTAAATGGAGGATGAGAAAATCCAGGATTTTCACGAATTATTGTTGAAAGAGAAAAATCGCTCCGATTTATTTTTTTTGGAGGGGCAAATCTTCGTACCACGTGTTCTTAGTAGAATTAAATGGAATCGAAAAGCGGAAAATAGCTTTCCGAGATTAGGCTTTTACATCCTTCGTTTTTTCTTTCGTGAAAATTTCTTCATACGGAATGATGATTCATGGCCCATCTTGAAAAAAATGTTTGTTCATGAGTTAAATCGTCCCAAATGAATCGTTGGAAAAACACCTTAACTTGGAATTCAAGGCACTTTGTCTCCCGATTCATTGTCGGCCTCAGGTCACATTCTCCTCTTTTCCTCGACCTTTTGGGACTCAAGTCAGTGTGTGAATTTTGTCTTGTTTGCTCCGGTGTTATTAAATTGCTTTGAGTGTCGTAAGCTTTCACACATACTGCTTTATTTCTTGCGGCAGTTTATTTTGACGAATGAAGGTATCGTTTTCTCATTTCTAAAATTTCCAGCAAAATATTATTCCAGCGCGAAAAATAGTTAAAAAGTTGGATTTTGTTTTTGATGGAAAGAGAAAGTTTAAATTGGAATCTGGTTTCGTTGTCCCAAGCGGCTTTTATTATTTTCTAACATACATATGCGTTATGGCGAAGAAGAAGTCTGAGGATGTCATTTACTGTAAATTATCTTACATGTAAGTGGGTGATTTATAATGCTCGAATTTCAAGCGCGCTTTCTTGACGGTTTTAAGCTGAATAAAGTAGAATATAGCGTATCCTTTCTTCCATTAAATTTTATCCATTTGTTTATTTTAAAATCGTGTTTGGAGTGTTTCTTGTGCAAATGTGCTGGAAAACATTAAAGTATAGCAGTAAGTTGTCGTTAGACGGAATTAGGAGTGCGTGGATGAGAATGGGTGTGCACTATGCTGTATCTAGAACAGGTCAGAGGCTAAGTACTGGCAATTCTGAAAGCTGCCATAATCTCGATATACGAGTCGCCATGTTTCCTTGATGAGCTAACTATAAACAATCATGGCGACTCCTACTTCGAGATCACGATTTATAGTCTACAGCTCCAGAACATGGCAGTTTTTAGAAATGCAAATGTTGACCCCGTTGTAGCCGACTAGTCACTGAAGTGTCCACTTCCTATTAGTCCTCCAGGAGTGTTCTCCCCGACTCAATGTAAATTGCTACCTCAATATTATGAGGTTCCATCTCCACTATGCAGTTTGACCCAAGCTCGCCATGAGTTGGACTAGTATTGACCTCCGCAGTGGAGATGGAACCTTACATTACTGACGTCGCGAAATTTTGACATAGTTGAACGATGATGATCTTAACCAAACTTTTATTTTTTCTTTCCAGGTAATGATGGCTTTGGCGTCCCATCTTCAAATAGTAGAGGCTGAAAAACAAAAACTACGAACACAAGTACGACGGCTGTGCCAGGAAAATGCTTGGCTCCGGGACGAATTAGCCAACACTCAACATAAGCTTCAGTCGTCGGAACAAGCGGTTGCTCAGTTAGAGGAAGAGAAAAAGCATTTAGATTTCATGGCCTCGATTAGGAAATACGATCAAGATGTTTCGGTATGTTGATTTTTTACTTAGCAACTTGATTATCATCTCTTAAATACCTTACGAAAGAAAATAAAAGAAGAAAAAAAAATTAAGTTAGGGAAAGGGATGACAACCGTGATGACTAAAATGTTTATTTGTTACAATGTTGAAAGTGCTTCAGCGGAAGGGCTCTCCCTAATTCATTTGGGCAAATAAAGTTTCTGGCTTTCTCTGTATACGAAAACCTTTCTCTTTTCATTTTAAAATAAAACTATTTCCCATTTGAATTAAAAGTTTTCTGGAGAGTTGAAAATATAAAGTGCATGAACTGTCTCGTGGTTTTTAGCTGACTCAAGTGACTGCTCCCGCTAGGAAATAGTAACGGCATTATAAAATCTTATCCGGGTATATCAGTAAACCTCGAAAAGCTTTAATGTTTTCGTGACAGGTATTTTTGGTTTTATGTTAGGGCTTTTATATTTTAATAGCGTGAGCTTATGGTTTACCAGAGGAATTTGCATAGCAAACGAAAAATTAATTTACATACCACGTTGATGTTTTTTTAGCCGAGATATTCATAAAAGCACCTTTTGAGAATTTTCATTTTTTTTTTTTTTATCCAGACTGAAGATTCGACATCCGACAACAAAAGTGATAAACCAAAGTCTGATGATCCCGTCGTAGATCTCTTCCCGGATGACGACACCGAAGATAGAAACAGTAAGTGCTTTATTTTTTTTTCTCCGTTCTTTCTTTTTGAGGTAAAAACCCATCGTCAAAGGGGAAGTTACTTTTTGTAATTTGAAACTTTAATGTGAGGAAAAGGTTTTTTTAAGATTTGAAGTTTCTATTGTTTGATCAGGGTTAATAATTGCTTCGAAGAGTGGATTAACCTGATTCCTTTGCCATGATGGAGCAAAATGTTGGATCAGGGGAAAATTCCATCGAGATTTGTTGCAAATAGTTAATCGAATTTTGTGTCTGTGAGCGATCTCAAAAGATTTCAACCGCTTTGATAGGTTTTATATTAATTAACGGAATGTTAAATTAAAGAGTTAGAGCTGTCCTTTTAAAATTATTAAAAGGCATCTAATCAATAAACATTAGTTTATTGCAGCTTAGGCTTAAAGACAACATCTACAACATTTGCTGAACGCCCAACCCTCATTCCTTTTACTAAGAGTTTGTAATATCTACTAAGGATTTTTTCAGGAAAGTTGAAAAGACCACTTAAATTTAACCAACGTAGTGGTTAGACGTTTTTATAAATTGAGTCATCCTAATTGAATCATTTTATTTCCCTTAAATCATGTAGATTTAAAAATTATAAACTTCAAACTTTCTCAATTTGTGAAAAACGAAATTATATATAAGCCTGGTGCAGTTGTCCAAAAGCGACGAAATAAAATCTATATTCTTTGTTCTCTTAATAAAATCATACAAGCTTGAATTTACTTTCCGACTTCCTAAATTTAATATTCTAAAGCTTTATTTTTTTCTAAAGCAGTCCTTTCTGAAACAAATAACGTCTGTAGTTTCTTTTTCATATTTAAATTTTTCTTTATTTTTTGTTATTATAAACGAAGATAGTAAAAATTTCGAAATAGAGGACAAAAACACTTTTCGAATCCTTTTTATATCCGGAAAATGTATTGTCCATTTTACTATCAACTTCATTTACTATAACGATAATGGAAATCCATTGAAAGAGAAATGAGCGTTGAACCTTTCCCTAAAGTCACCATCTGCTTTTTTTTTTTGATAATTTTTTGTTTGAAACTAATTTCATTTGATTGCTTTTCCAATTGTAAAGATAAGAAAAAAAAAAGTTTCGGGGAAATGTTGAAAAAGGCCATTTTCCTGTCAAAAGATTTACTTAACGTCGCCCTATTTCACTCTCTTTTATATTATTTCTTTTTTTCATCTTATTCTTTAACTTTTTCTTATTTTTGTAATAGATTAAAAGACTAAATTCCAATAATTCTGATTGATTTTTAATGGCTCTGACGTTATTTCTCGTTAAAAGAAAAGTTTAATTTTAAATGTAATCATTTATTTTTAATAATAAAAATTGAGATGTATCATTTTTCGATAATGGAAAAAGGAAACGGTTGAGAAGATGGGAGAGAGAGAGAGAGGAAAACAGGCGGAAAAGGAAATGGCAGGATCGGAAATTTAACATCTCCCTTGTCAAGCATCTGTCAGAGGCAAGCAGTACATGGTCATCCATTCGTATAATGAAAACCCATATATTCTTTGAATGAAAATGTTTTTTTTTCATACCTTCTTGGATTGTTTTTGTAACAGATTTGTCAAGGGTTGTCCCTGAGGTTTTTGCATATTATTTTATTCTTTTCTGGGGAATTGAATATAGAAAACAGTTTGGGTGTAAAAAATATTTTGCAAATTGGGTTTTTTTTTCAATAGTTGGGTTTTCCTTTGTGGGTATTTACATTTTGCAGAGGGTAGAATGAAAAATTCAAATGATAAATGGCAAAGGCCAGGGTTCAATTCTGTTGCTAGTGTTGCTGTTGTCGAATAAAGTCGCATAGTCTAACTTTTTGCTCATCAAAAGTGTGTAGCTAGACCTAGAGAGGAAGCAGAAAAATAGATACTGAGCCATATTGAAATTCAGCCATGCTGCATGTCTGTTTATCGTTCAGGTTGTGGATTATTTTGTCTGCACTGTCGAAGCTGATTATTAAAATAAGAAAAAACAAACTTTTCTTGATACATTTATTCAGCCTCTGGCAATATTTTTGATAAACTGTGGCCTTTTAATGCCAGAAATCAAAATATCATTCACTTAACATTTCTAAGCAAATCAAAAACAAACATGGCCGCTGAAGTAGTTCACAGCCTGACTGATTTCGAAAGATACAACACAGCGGAATAATCGCGCAAGCGGTGTCAAAGGCTTCCTTTTCATTTATCTATACTTTCCAAGTGATATTCCTGGATGTAATTCTAAGATTTGTTTGGAAGCCGTGACTGAGTTGGTCACTAATTTAACAGAATTACCCCATTTTTTATAAATTTGAGAGATCTACAAAAAGGAAGAGCTATTCATCTACGAACAATAAATTAGGAATTTCAAGATAGTTCTAGATCAGAAGCAACAAAAAGCCTTAAGTTTGATTCCTCGGGGACGTTACCGCCTACGAATTTGCATTAAAATTTCATTAGCAACCTCCATGCTGAGACAAAAAAATCAACTTTTTACGCTTGGGACTTTAAAATATCGAAACGTAAAGCGTTTTAAAAACATTAGGATAACCCCCACACCCTTCTTCTCAGCTTTCTTTGTTTAAGCTCTTAAATCCAGATCAATTATTAATGTTGTACTTAACGCCGAACTTGCATCAAGACCATGAATAATTGGAATAGAAGGCAAAGCCGTCATTATATAAACTTTAAAAGACCTGTAAGCATTTATTACGGTCGAAAGGAGCGAAAATCCGGCCGTTCGAAACTTTTTCATTCTTACGCTGTTGTCCTGTGAATTTTGAAAACTTTTTTTTCCCCCGAACTTTGTCCAAAATTACTCTTTCCTTTTATCCCCCTCCACCTACTTTCATTCAACAAAAGGATAAGATTACTAAGGAAAAGGATGAGCTAGAAGGAGAACGATTCTTCTCACTCATTTCTTTGAAATTAGACGTGTTTAATCCTTAGCGTTTCCTTTCCTTCCAAATTTAATTATAACTTTTAGCTGGAGGAAGTCAACCAAATCTCCGGAAACGTGATTTCCATGAGATCCACAAGATTTTTAATTGTGTTTCATTTTTTTTCCAGATATGTCGCCGACCCCACCCAGTCAGTTCGCACAACAGGTTAATGCAGGCTATGAAATTCCAGCAAGGCTAAGAACGTTACATAATTTGGTTATACAATATGCAAGTCAGGGAAGGTACGAAGTAGCTGTGCCTCTTTGCAAGCAAGCTTTGGAAGACTTAGAAAAAACAAGTGGTCACGATCATCCTGATGTAGCTACCATGTTGAATATTCTAGCATTAGTTTATAGGTAAAGTATTAATTTTTTTTCTTTCGTGTTTAACTCAAAATAAATCCTGAGATTTTTCGAGTGCTGGAACATTGCTTTTTCCGGAATTACAATACTCAATTCCAAGCAAAAATTAAGAAACCGATCGCATTTTTTACATCTCACATTGGCTCAACTCGACGGCGGAGGCATTGACAGTGACACGTCATCTATATCAAAATGGCCGCCCGATGTCAGTGTTGTAGTCGTGTTGAGTGAAAATCTAAATGAAAATACTTCCTTTTCATTTGTTAAACGTATACTAGGGTTGCAATTTCTCGTTTGTTGATTATTTGCAATAATTAATTTTCTTATTAGGTAACTGCAATCTGGTATTATGTCGAATATTAGACAGTTTTAAATCTAACCAATTTTGGTTACCTCTTCTCGTTTTATATCAATGTAATATTCGTTCGCAACAACTGATTGACTAATTTTTTTGATGAATGGGCTTTGAAAATTTCTGGTATTCTGGTATTTCTGGTTTCCAATGCATTTACAATTTTTGATCTAATGGTGCTTTTTTTTTTGTTGTTAAAAATATACTAGTTCAGTTTCTTCACTGATCAGTGGTCGCATTATCCATATAGTAGAGCATTGATTTTTTTTTTTTTAAAACTTGTAACATTGATGCTCAATACTTTGATAGAGTTTAACTCCATGAGTCAATGTAGAAGTATGAAAAACTGATTTAATTTAAAAACAGACGTTCATTTTTTCTAAAATCATCAAAGGAACCAGGAAAAAATTAAACAATTTAAATTGTGTCAAGTGCAATTATCGTTCATAATGCCCCAATCAATCAATCTGTAATGCCCCAACAAAATGTTTGGGGCATTGCGCTGTGCTCACAGGAGTTTTATATTAAACTCTTAATAATATTTTTAATTTCTAATTTTACAGTTATGAAAATTTATAAAACTGCTGAATTAATGAATAGTAAATTAGTGATGATATTTAAATCGTTTTTAAAATTTTGAGAGAGTCAATGTAAGATCTTTGTTGGCCTAACAAGATACGTTTTTCTTTTTGATGTTTGGTGTCTATTTCTTTATTTCTGGCAATCTGACTCGAGGGTTATGTTGTTTGAGCACTTGATTTTTCTGAATATTTTGTTCGAAGAAAAGGTACAAATCTTTTTCAAACCTAACAAAGCACACCATTTGATAATCTTTTAATTGTTTGTTTTTGCAGAGATCAAAATAAATATAAAGAAGCGGCGAATCTTCTGAACGACGCTTTAGCAATCAGAGAAAAAACATTAGGCGAAAATCACCCCGCTGTTGCGGCGACATTAAACAATCTAGCTGTTCTTTATGGAAAACGGGGAAAATATAAAGAAGCAGAACCATTGTGCAAGAGAGCTTTAGAGATACGAGAAAAAGTGTTAGGGAAGGATCATCCAGACGTAGCTAAGCAGCTCAATAATTTAGCTCTTTTGTGTCAGAATCAAGTGAGTTTCTCTTTTATCACATTTTTTTTTCCACGTAAAAAATGATTTCATATCGCCATTTAATGAAAATTTTTCTTTTTCAGGGGAAATACGAAGAGGTGGAAAGGTATTATCAAAGAGCTTTAGAAATTTATGACAGTAAACTCGGTGCAGACGATCCAAACGTCGCGAAAACGAAAAATAATTTGGCTTCGTGTTACTTAAAACAAGGGAAATACAAGGAAGCCGAAATATTATACAAACAAGTGCTGACGAGAGCCCACGAGCGAGAGTTTGGCACTATAGACGGTGAGTTGGAGTGTTCATCTAACAAACAGAAATCAAATCGGAATCGAAAATCGGAACCGAACCCTGGCTCGTCCTATGTCGTCAGAAGCCCTTCTCTTACCGTCAAATCAACTTATGAATCCGATAAAAAACCTCAAATTAGCGAAGAAAATAATTTACGAAATTTTTATAGAAGTTTAAATGAGAAATTAGGGTTAAAAAATTATATTATTAGCAAACCTGAACCTGATAAGCAAACGTAGCAGTTTTACCACTATTTTCCGTTCCTAATTTTTTTTTTACTCAGGTTACCAATTTTTGCCTAAATTAATTTTTACTGAAACTATTTGATGAAATTCTTAGACTGAAAAATCATTTCATTTTATTTTTATAAGAAAGAATTTAAGAGTTATTGGTCTCAATTTTTTTTAATTTTAATTTCTTTAATTTTAGTCGAAAAAAAATGCATATCTTTATCTAGTTTCAGGTTTTCTTAATCGTTACCGTTATTTTAATTTTGTTCTTAATAATTGAAGGAGATTTTATTTTTAATTTGTTCGTTTTAAAACACAGTTCATAATTATGAATGCACAAAATTGCACTTGGGTGTAAATATAAGAGCTTCATTTGCACTATTAATAATGCTTTTTAATAATTCTTTGAAAAATTTTAAAAAAATTAACTAAACTGAGAAAAAAACTGCAGTATTTATTCAGTTGATTAAAATGAAGTTATATAAATTGAATAAGTAAGAAAGGATTTGGCTAGGACTCATCTAGGAGCATATTTATGCTAAAGCTTAAAACATTTTTTTCTTGCTTTAGGTAAATGTACTATATCTTTGCTAAATCTATCGGCATACTGTTTTTCTATTCTCTGGCAATCTTTTTAAGAACTCCACTGTTTAATTTGTAGGGCTGCGTTTCATAACTCACAACGTGGAAGCTGCGGGACTTAAATACGCCACTGCTTTCAAAACAATTGTTGTTTTTCTAAAAAAAAAAATGCATTCTTAACTTTTTAAAAATTTATTTTGAATCTAAAGCAAGAAAAAATCAAATTTCCTTACGGAATTTTTTTCCGATGCTTATAACTATTTATCCATGAAAAAATATTGTCTTGACAATAATGAATTATTGTTAAAACAATTATTCAATTTCATTTTTGTATTAAAAACATGACAATAATTAATAATCTAAGATCTTCAAAACTGAAAACTCGAACTGAGTACATTATAAATCACAGTAGTATGTTTCTGTTAGGTAATGAAATTTTTCACTTGTGTCAATGCTTTTTTTAAGTGTATATTTATTTTTTCTTTTATTTAGTACATTTTATTTTGAAAATTATTTTTTGGTTGTTTTATTTTTACTTTTTATTTATCTGTTTTCGTTTCGATTTCCTGCTTCATTTTATTTTGTTTCTTTCATTTGACATCATTGTGAAAACTTTCATTAAACGTGAGTAAATCAGGAAGTCATAAAATTTTCATGTTTCAGTTTTGTGTATCATTTTAAAAAAAAAAATTGATGACTTCCTGATAATTTTTTTTGTTTTTATGTAGAATTTGTGAAAGAGTAACCAGATTTTTTTAAAAAATGTATTAGTCATACACTTTTAAATTATTTTGTTTTGCTTCTGTTTTCCAATAAAGCGAAAAATGGCAATTAAACGGCGAACGAATTACTGAGAAAATCGAAACAGAATAAAATAATTTTAGCCTGAGAAATATGTTAAATAGTTTAGAGATCATGAAAGAAATCTGGTTATACCTAACATAGTGAATGCGGATCATATTTGGTGAAATTTATGATGCAAAACGGTTCGGGTTTAAGTGGAGAAGAACTTAACGTATGTATTTATTCGTGTTTGTGTAGCAAACTCTTTCTTGGTCGTTATGATGATGTCATTGAGCCAATGCCATGAAAGCGTAACTTGTTGACATTGGCCAAAGAATCAAAGCAAAAGGCGTGAATGCATTAAAGAAAAATTATCGCAGAAACTGCAAGATTAGAGGCAGTTTCATACTCTACTGCTAGTGTCGCTGCAATCGTCGAACAGTCGCATTGATAATGTTCAATCAAAGTTATGCAAAAAGAAAAAACGTCTGCGACTGCTATAAGGAAGGCTTTTAAAAAGTTCTTCCGCTAGGAGTCGCTAGTGTACTTTGTCTGTGTTGAAAGACAAAAATGTGGCGACCGTTTAGCAGACGGCATTCATGAGCGACCCTAGCAATAGAGTTTTGCGTCTGCCTTTTGCGTAGAGCTTGTAATCATTTTTGGCTATCTAGAAAGACAATTTCTTTCGACTAAATGTTTCTATTAATTCCCTAATTGACCCTACTAAAACTAATATTGGTGCAAGACGCCACGAACCAAAATTCCTTTCCGTATATGTTTTGCATGTGTGAAAATATTCGTTTTCCCCGAAAACTTCTCCGGTTTTAAGTAATTTTTAGTTCGTGGTAAGTAACAGCCAAAGAAATTTTAATATTACAACTTTTTTTCAGTCTTTTTTTTTGATCATTTAGATGATTAGTATTTTTAATTGCATTCATCATCTTATGTAAACAGGTGATAACAAACCAATATGGCAAGTAGCAGAAGAAAGAGAAGAAAATAAACATCGGAACAAAGAAAACGTGCCCTACGGTGAATACGGTGGATGGCACAAAGCAGCCAAAGTAGATTCCCCAACCGTAACAACAACACTAAAGAATTTGGGAGCTTTATATCGGCGACAGGGGAAATATGAAGCCGCCGATACCTTAGAAGATTGTGCAATGAGATCTAGAAAAGAGGTAAGACCATTAAAAAAAATTATTTAAAGTTTTAACTGACTGAGGTGGAAGTCTAGTACAAAACTGATCCACCAGGGTCGCTAGTGAATATCGTCTGCTTTAATAGTTACATTGTCATCCAATGACATGACATGACATGCAACCCTGGTGGATTAGTTTTGTGACAAACCTCTTATTTGAATACTTTGAATAAACTTTATTTTGTTTTCTAAGGCTTTAAGCATGGTTAAACAATCCAAAGTTGCGCAAATCCTTGAAGGTGCTGCGGAAAGTGACAGGAGACGAAGAAGTTCTAGGAGAGGATCGAGGGAATCTCTTGAGTCAGTGCATTATGAAACTGGAGACGAGGTAAGATAATTTTTTCAGTTAAATTTCGCTGTAGCACACTTCTATGTACGCGCCTAAAGTCAATTTATTTGTTTTTTGAAATGTGAAAAATTTTTGTGATAAGGTAAAAATATCAACAATTTATTTTTCTTTTTTGAATAGAGAACTTAAAATGAGTAGGGTGGGATCTTCATGGAATTGATCATGGTTAGTTATTTTAAAAAAAGTATTTTTAAAGAAAATAATTTCGCTTTGTTGTTAGCTTTATGTAAAGAAAGTGAGCCTGAGCCTGCGTGCTAAAAACATTTAAACAAAAAAAACTAAATTAGGAGCAAGATTTAAAAAAAAAAAAAAAAAAAAAAAAACCGTTAACGCTGAAAAATTATAAAAACAATAAAATTCTTGGACATAAATTTTGTTCATGCATGTATTGTTTAAAAGTAGAATGCAAAAAAAAGTCCAAGAATTTTTATAGAAAAAAATATTATTTTAAATAAGTGGTAAGTTTTTTATAAATAAATTTTTTAATAATTATTGACAAGCCCTGTATAGGGATCCTAGTGAGTAGATACTTCGATGAATCGTCTGCTACATGGGGGTATGAAATTTTGTACCCCATGTAGCAGACTACTCATCGAAATGTCCACTCTTTATTGGGCTTCCTAGTCCCGTAGCCATAGGTTAGACAAAGCAGTCGGCGGTAAATATTTTGATTGCCCCTAGCGGAATAGTTTTGCACTAGAGTTCCCCATTTAATATCAAGATTGCGACCGTCGTCCAACCGCAGCGCCACTAGCGGTGGAGTTTTGCTTTACCTTTCTCAACTACCAAAAACTAATGTTAGTTTCTATCATTGAAAATGGTTGTGGTGCCCTGAAAAGCCTGTCTGGCTACGAGGCTGAATAATCCGAGTGAAAGTTACTTATTATTTTTTCGCAAGTCTGTAGAATCGAAAATGGTGAAGGATTGCAACTTGCATGATCATAGCAAAATTCTTTATTTATTTTCATTATTTAATTTTCTTTTTTTCACACGGGGGTAAGTAATTCATCACGGTTTTTTTTTATTATTTTTCTTTCTTTTTTTTATTAGAATCCTGGGCAAGTTCATATAGAGGTGCGTGGACCTTCGGTAGAGCAACACAAGCAAGGAGTTCGGCTAAAAAACAAGTTCTTGCACGCTCTAGGGTTTCACAATTAATTAATTTTTCAAATATTCCCACTTGGTTGCTATTTTAAAAAAAAAATTAAGACACCCTTAATTTTAATTTTTTTAATTTGTGATTGATGGTGAAATATGACTTGTAGCATTCCGGGCTTGATTTTTAATTAGTATCATCCAGCTTGATTTTTTATATAATTTTTTTACCCCCGCTTGTTCACCATCAATTAAAAAAGTGCCTTAATGTTCGAAAGAAAGTGCCAAAACCTCCTTGGACCTAAAAAATCATTTTTACGTAGTGGCTTTTGTATTAAAAGGCCTAGAAAATATGAACGTAAACAACGTATTATTTTTTGTTTTTAATTTTCTTTTGAATTGTTGTGTACAGACTGTTAAAATGAAATTTTAAAATAATAATTTAATTTCTGTTTTTAATGGTATAAATAATAGGTGTGGGAAGTTCTTAACAATACTTTTAAAAGGAAATAATTAAAACTTTTAACCAAATACCGAATGAGGGGGGAAAGGAAAGGGAAGAACGGCAGCAAGTGAAAGCATTAACAAAATAATTCAAATAAGGGCATGAGATTAAACTGCGTTGTTAAAAGCTGTCCACACTTATTCTGTTTTTTTTTATTCTTAAATTTTTTATTTCTTTATCATTTAATTTCCTCACTTCTTACTTTTCCTTTTAGTAAACAGCACGCTTAATTTTGGGTTAAAGGTTGAATGGGAATAAGGTGAAATATTGCCTTTGAAGTGGTTTTGGTTTATGCAAAGTAGTTTTCTGAATCGTGATGTAAAAGTGGTTGCAAAAGTTTTGGTGCTGGACAAACAATCACGAAATAAGGTAACGGTTAAAAGTCACAACTTTTGGGAGTGGTATAAACTTTTAATTGATTTATTTAAAAAGCCTTAAAGTTATGAAAAAAAAAATCTTTGCTTTGTAATGAAAACTCTTTATGTAGGAGTGGTCATTGTAAGCAGAAGACTCGTTTCATCAATCCTCTTTTATTTAAGGCTCAGATTAAAGTAACTATAGATGGCGCATTAACTTTAAACTCTGTGCACGACGACCACAAAATTGGGAATTGCACACACAAGACGGCTGACCTCAGAAAGTTAAATATAAGCGAAACATGCACACACTCTAAACGAAAATTGCCAAAGATAGCCGATTATTTGACTGCTTCATATAGTTATTTGATCTGAGATTTAAGATCTCTAAAAACAGAGACTGCAGAATGAAATCTAGATTTACTGGAGCGTTGTTCCCCCTCATGACCATAAAGATAGCGCCACTCTCGCTATGAGCAGTATTAAACGACTGTGGCGCTATCTTTACTGCTAAGCAGGAAAACAATTCTCCATTGCAAATAGAAAGCCTGAAAGGAGAGAGTCTCCAACTCTGTACATCGAAATCCTGGCTTCCATTGGCTGCGACCAAAATTGTTTTCAACTGACTTTTGTAGATTGGTGGTGACGTCATACGTCTTCTGCTGCTCGGTACTTAACTTACGTTTGGTCTCAGCCAATCAAAAGGAGCAATTTAGTTATCAACTCTCTCCTTTCAGGCTCTCTAATCGCAAATTAAAACTTTATTTTGTTTATTCTCTGCCAATAAAGCTTTTGCACTCAATGAGTGCATATTTCGTGTCTCAAAATTATTTTGTTCTATTTCTTATTTTTCAGAATTTCTGTTGAGTTGTAAAATCTTTTTTCAAAGATTTTTTTTGCTTGATTACGAAACGCTCTTTTTTCTGAATGTTTACGAAAGATTCGTTATTCGAATTGAATGCTTTTTATATAAACCGGTAGCAAAGCAAAATTAGGATTTTCATAGTAGTCTAACGATTTTTCTTTAGATAGTGTAAACGTATCTTATTATACAATCACGATCGTTTGGTTTTTTAAAAAACGACGACAATGTTTTCCCGTGAAAAATTTATAGTTCGTCTTAAAATCTTGCTCCTAATTTAAGGGCTGTAAACGTCGAAACTGTTATTTCATGTACCCGCCTTATAAATTTCAGTGTATGTTAATTGTAATGTATGAAAAATGCGGAAGAGAGCGTTGAAAACAGGAGTTTGACAAGGTTAGGTTATATTCTCATTGCAGAGAAGTAAAAGGCTTCATGTAGTGAAAAAAAATTGGAAAGAAAATATGAAACCTTTTACAACTCTTATCGTTTATTTCTTGTATTGACATAGAGGAGCAACCAGTGACGTTTAATGATAGAGAGTAATCAATTCTGGATTTTGCATTATGACGTCATAGCCGAGAGCATTTTCTGTTTTTTTTGTTCTACGTTTCCATTAAATTGTCCTCTTTCGCAAAATCTATTCTGGCTGACTGAAAAATAATTTGAAGGATGCCTTGGAAATTTTCTTATTTAGAAATATTTGGAAACAATGTGGAAATTTAAAATTTGTAGCTGTTTTGACGTCATTGCCAATTTAAGTATTTTCTTTATTCCAAGTAATGCACGCACCCGCACTAGTGCTCACCAAAATGATTTTCTTTACTTTTTGAAATTCGTGTTGAAGCACTCCCACCCACTCTTTTTTTGTCACAAAAAAAATGCATTTCGGAAAAAAATGATAACTCGCTTAACCTATGACATTAACCGATGGAAATAATTATAATCAGTATGGGAAATTAAGACGATCGGCCTCATTTTCGAAACTCCGGGCATCAATCAAGAGATCCAGTGCTAAACTGGTTCAGAAATTGACAGCTCGAGGTACTGATTCCGCTCCATCGAATCCGTCCGACTTCATCAGTTACAGGTGAGTTTATGTATTGGAAAGGTTACCCGAACAATAAAATGCTGTTCCAGAATGAATAATCAAAAAACTTTAAAAATTTAGACCCTTCTGAATAGAATTTACTTGAATACCAAAAGGTGATGTCATAGGTGAATGATAAAACAGCATTTTATTGCATTCATATCAGCAAACCAAAATTTGCAGTAGTAGTGCTTAGTTAGAATTTTTTAAAATATTAAAATGTCTGCTTCATTAATTTAATATTTTCATTCCCATTTGACCTGTAACGCAAAAATTATTTTAGAATCAAGATGAAGCAGACTTGATCTTTTTTGTTAGTTTCTAATTTTTTTATTTTATTTGGTTTTTTCGTCCGTCTTTTTCTTTTAATTTTTCTTCACTTGCGAGAATTTATTTTAACAAGTGTTTGTTTGCTGGTATGACTAACTTTCGACATGCTACATAGATAATCTAGAAGGAAAAGGGCAAAATTCGAATCGACTTTGAGCGTCATTTCAAAATGGCGCCGACATCGTCTGCTTGTTTTTACATTTTCTCTGCTCTGATTAGCTAAAAGATGTGACGTCATTAAAACGTCATACAATAATTGACTTTAGTGTCGCTAGTGAGCACAGACTTTCGGCAATCCGGATTTCTAGCATTATTTTCGTTATCTTGCTGAAAACAACGATTTTCAGAAATTAAATTCTATGTAGTATGTCTTCCCTTGAACGGTTGCCATCAGTAAATATAATAAATTTTCATAGAAATTAAAAATAAAACTGAAGACAACCTTAAACGTTCTTTAGTGATTAGCACTAAAGAAAAAGCAGCAGTTTCTAGATAAAAATAAAGCTTGAAGGTTTCATTCATTTCAAAAAAAAAAGTCTTCTTTGAGCTTTATTTTTCTTAGTCAATTCTCAATAAGCAACGTAAATAGTAGAAATAAAAAGACCAAGATGAGAGCATCGTTTCAGGTACGTACATAATAATTAGAGTATTAACATGGTGAAGGGAATAAAAATTTAGGATCATTCGTGTAGGAAAATTATAAACTAACAAATATACATCAACAGCAGTGAGTGTTCTTCGTTGTGATTGCATTATAATCTACACGGTCGATTGCAAAATTTCTTATTCAAGGAATGAATCTTAATTTAAGTGCAACCATCTTGGATATGATTGCAAGATTTATTCCTGGTGGATGTTGTAATGCTGTAAAATTTAGCTTATGGTTGGTGGTGTTGAAAAAACTCCCATTATTTTTGTTTACCTTTGTCTACCATGCTCTCATTACGGTTGTATTTTTTAAAATTTATGCACGTTTACGGTTTTTTCCACTTTCCTTCTTGGTTTATGTTTATTTGTGTTATTGCATTTTGCTGTAGAGATTGTTCTTAATTGTCTAGCATTGTTTAAATATTATAAAATCAAAGGAACTTACTTGAAATAAATTCATATTTCTACTGTTTTTCAAAATTTTAACTGCGCAAATGAAATGGCGACTAGATAGAGAAATATGGATGCGAAAATCGAAATTAAAAGAAAAATTAATTTTTTATTAATAAAAATATTAACTGTTAATTTTTTTTTGTTTCAGCATGAAACGCGCAAGTTCTCTGTCCGGTCTTAGTAGCCAACAAGGTGAACCAGTAAGTATAAATTTTTATTTTTTGATCGATATTTTTATTTTCACAAAATATTAATTTTTATTTTTTATTTTAGTGTAACGAATCAAAAGGAGTCAACCGTTCAAGCGCTCATTTCAGTCGAACGCTCAGTTCTGATCAACTATCAGATCCTCACTCACCTACGTAGTATACATAGAGGATTAAGTAGGATCAAATTGGAAACATGTCCCGTTTTAAAATTAGGACGTCAATAGCACCATTCATTGAAAAGAGGCTGTTAAAGTATTAATAATTTTATTTCCATGTATTTCTGGTTGTAAAATTAAAGTGGTAACTGGAAAAAAATTCACAAGCTAGACATGCAATTTGGCTGGAAGCTTCCACTTTAATTAAAATGCTTCATTACTTCAAAAATTCATCTGCGGAAAAAGTACTTAATTAATTTGGAAAGTTTGAAGTTTTAAATCATTTAGAATGAAAAAAAAAAGAATCAGAACGAATGAGAGCAATAACGGTCGATTCATTTTCGATTTTTTTAAAAAAATAATTTAAAAAAGAAATTTATAACATTTATACCCAAAGCGACATAGATCAGTATTAAAAAATTCCAGTAAATTTTAATTTTTCGTTTAACAAAATGAAATTTTTCTTTTTAAAATTTAGAGGATTGGTGCGTTTTATTAAAATGCATTTATAAATACCTCATTAATCGCTGAATGAATCTCAAATGCCAAATTTTATTTGCTTTTTAATATTTGGATATTGCCCAGTATTAATTTTTGTCGATATTAAAAAAAATAATAAGAATCCTCTCAATTTTAGAATTAAACGAAAATTCTGATATTCCTAGTCAATTTTGTCTCTTCAGAGACAGTTTGAAAGCCTGTAAATTCATATCTTATAAAAATTTCATAAGACCCGAGGCTTTTACTTCCTGTAGCAGAATTGATTAGTAATATGAGATTTAAATCATTTTTAAACATTGCATTTATTCTGCCTGCCTTCATCATGCAAAATAGTATTTTTTTTTAAAAAAATGACCATTAAACCTTTGTTGTAATGGCTTTTAATTACCATTTATTTGCTGTTGACGGTGTTTCCTTATAAATATTCTTAATTCAAGTCCTAAAATTAACGTCATTAAGGAAACATCATCACCACAATATACATGCAATTATGTAAAAAAAAAAATGGGAAAAATTCATGCAATGAATTGTGTTAATAATTGAATACATATTTTTCATGCTTGCCCGACATATGAAAGGTTTAATGTTCCATGTAGACCATTGTTTTAGTTTACTTCATGATAGCAAAAGACAAATGAAATAGAAATTAATAGTTAATATTTTTTTTTTATTTTTTGAGAATATTTAAGCAACTAAAATTGTCTTGTTCGGTGCGAGGTTATGAACATAATTTATATATTTAATTTAAAGATTTTAAGTTAACTATATTCATGATTAATAATAAAAATTGAATATAATTTGAAAATGATTTTTTATTTGACTTACCTTATTTGGACATTAGCTTCTCATCTTTGTCCCCTCCACCTACACATCAAGTACCTACTAGCAAAACTCAGACAAGAGTTTTTTGAAAAAAAAAATGAGATGAAAAAATCTAGATCGGGCCGAAAAATATTTATTAGACCTTGACTAGTACATGGCAAGCTCTAAAACTTCGTAAATGAGCTCCGACAGCTGACTGAGCAGTCTGACGGGAAAAATTTGGGTTTTTCAAAATTCTTCGCAAGTGTAATTATCTTTCCAGAAAAATGGACAACATTATCCCAAATGCCCAATTATTCCTCAGATGAACAAAACGCTCAATTTTTCTTCTGATGATCAGGATCAAACTTTTAGATCGATCTTTTCAAAATTAATCAATGCACATAGCGATTGTTAGCTTTCAATGCATGAAGGAATCCATCTTCTTGCTAGATTTGCCACTTTCTGAAAAAGCATAGAAAGCAATGATCAATAACTGAAAATAATAATTAAATAGATATACGGATATTTATAAGAAAAAATCCGTATAATCCGTATATTTAATAATTTTACTAGAACCACGTTAGCCTGGCAACATTGATTTAAAATGGCCGCTGCCAGTGTTTACAAATAAACCTGGAAAAAAATTTGTATTGCAAAGAAATGTAAGTTTTTAACGTTGTGATCGATCATTTAAGATTTTAAAGCATTCATCTGCTGAAAAACACGATTACTTCCCTTTGACTGGAGCAGCAATTCCAGTTTTCAGTAATTACAGGTGCAAGGCTTTATGTATTGTGAAAGAACTTTCACTGTTCATGACCGCATTTTACGACCTATGATGTCAGTGCCTAAAAACCGTTTTCTCTTTCGTTTATGATTTAATCGAAAGTATCCTTTGACGTAACAAGGACTTGATAGGCCTGAATTTGTGCCTTGTATTACAAAGAATCAGCTTAAAAAAGTTCAGTGAAGGTCAATGTTTTTAAGGTTATGTGAGTTGAGTTTTTATTTCAGCTTTTTATTTCCTGTACCTCGTTTTGGTTAATATTTGACGATTAAAAAAGAGTGGTATCTCTGAAATATTCTTAGTGTTGATTTTAATGAAATCAAACATCTTTAAAAAGAGAAATTATGAAATGGGATGGTCAATGTTTTTAAATTTAATTTGATCATCTATCAGAAAATCTTGGGAGTTTTTTTAATTGCTTGTAGAGAAAAGTTGTGAAAAAGAAAACTAGTGCTTGATTATTAGCTTTTGTAAGAAAAAAAACCTTGAATGTTTAGGTAATGATTACTCTTACAAATTACACTCATGTAAGAGTCTGTCATTGCCTTGAAATGCTTTTAGTGTTTTGTGTGTCTTCACTGATGTTAATCAGTATTTTAAATTCTTGAGTTTTAATGTTAAAAATTTTTTTTTAATGTTTGATATATGGTTTTCTTTTTAGTGTAATTTAATTATAAAAAATGTCGCTCAGAAACGTCAGTAGACTTTTTAAAAATGTGAATCAAGTACGAGTGTTGACAACAGTTACGAATGATCAGTTATCTCGAAATAGATCATTGCAGCATTATCAAATTCATACCGCAGTTGCCAGGTGCTATGCTACAAATTTAGCTACGAATAGGAAACCTGATTGGAATAAAGCAGTATCTGAAGCTGAAAAAATAGTCGGATATCCAACATCATTTTTAAGTTTAAGGTGGCTGCTTAGTGACGAAATTGCAAATGTTGCATTGCATTTGAGGAAGTTAGTTGGGAGCAATCACCCGCTTTTGAAAACAGCAAAGTAAGTAGTAAAATCTGTATTGGTAGGACTATTCTATAATAATTTGTTATCGATTTTCAGGAGTCTTTTGTATAATGGGAGAAATAATATGCAAGCATGGGGGTTAATAGTTTTATTGATTTCAAAAGCTGCTGGACATATTAATGTTGATGAAATGGAAGAAGATAAAGCTGCTGGTGTTTTGCACAGGTAAATAATATTAACGGAATAGTTTTTTTTTTTGGAAATTAATTTGTTGATTTGAATTTCAGTCAAAGGGCTTTAGCTGAGGTCACAGAAATGATAAGAACGTCACATTTGGTGCACAAGGGGTTGGTCAACATTTACCCTGGTTTATATTCTGAAAATTCTGTTTTAAACGACATGACTTTTGGGAATAAAATTGCATTGCTCAGTGGAGATTATCTTTTGGGGAATTCTTGTGCTGAATTGGCTGGATTGAAAAATCAATACGTAAGTTTTGAAGTAATTTTCGAAAAAAATTATATGAAGTAATGAATCATTTTTTTTGTTTTAGCTTGTAGAATTAATGAGTTCAGTTATTCGTGATTTGGCTGAGGGAGAATTTATTGGGCCTCGCGATAAGCAAAATAATCCATTGCCTTCTCCTCCAGGTAAGTTTTTCTTTTTTTTTTAAAATGTGAAAATCGCTAAAATTTTACTTTTTTAGGACCCTCAGGAACAGCACTTGAAGATTGGACATTAAGAAATGTTCTTTCTGCTGGAAGTCTATTGGGGAAATCTTGCCAAGGAACGTTACAACTTGGAGGTCATGGAAGAGAATTTCAAAAACAAGGTTTTAGTTTCGGTAAACATTTGGCATTAGCTTGGCAGGTATGAGCATTAACTTACCTTTAATTTCCATTTCCGGTGACAAATTTCACTCTAGCAAATTCGAATACTTTTCAGGCTTGTCTTGATCTGGAACCATTTTTACCCGGTTCGCATTACACTGCCGGTTCTCCGTTTAATCTAACATCAGCGCCGGTATTGTTACACCTGGAAAGAGATCCAAGCTTATACGTTGAAATCGAAAAAGGAAGGGAATCTGTATTAGACGTTGATTACGCCAGGATTCATGATATTATCAGCAAAGGCCCAGCAATCGAACAAACAAAAGAACTTCAAAGGGATCATTCTCATAAAGCGATGGAAGTTTTGCAAGCGTTTCACGATTCGGACGCCAGGACGGCGCTTTCTAATATCATTGTCGCAATGGGAGATTTGTGACATTTTCTTTCTAATTTAAAGAAAGAAGAGGATTTTTTGTTTCCGTAGTTGAGGAGGAGAAAAAAAATTCTCAAAAGGACTGTTTTTTTAAATATAGAATGCCGTCCAAATTTAGAAATTTAGTAATAGAAATAGTAAGGATGAATGTTAGGCCATGACATGTACACAACTCAGTTAGTCGTTATGGAAAATATTTAATTTTTGAACTAAGCACATAAAACTTATCGAAAAAAATTGGAAAATTAAAAAAAAATGTTAGTGCTTGCAAGTTTTGTTTCTGGGATGTTTCAGAAACGTTGCCTGATGTCTCTGGAATTTTTCAGTTCAACTTTTCAGCATGCTTGTTTAAAGAATTAAAATTTTCTAAATAGTCTTCCCCAGCATGTAGGATATAATTTTCGGTATGAAAAAAATTAATCCGTGTTAAGTTATTACAAATTCTGATTTTTATTTTGGGTCGACACATTATACGCATAAAATGCGGTAAAATAAAATCAGGTTGAATTTAACTTTGCTAACCTTGATTTAGCGGGTGAAATTATTTTCCCCTACTGTTAAAAGAATTTGTAATAACTTGAAATGGATTTTAAAACTTATTTGAAACGTAGAGACAACAAAGTAGTAAAAGCAATAATAAGCATTACAGTATGACATTGCAAAATCCTTTTATTGCAATATTAACGCAGAAAAATTGAATAAGGTCCAGTAGAATGTAGATAAAACTTTAAACAGCTTTAAAAAAAATATTTAAACTGCCATTCTACTATGAAGCTAATAAAATTAATTACCCCGCAACATTAAAGTTGAGCTTTTGATTCACCAAGTAACACGGATTTGAAAAATCTTTTATTCAAACATTTTTTTGGCAACTAGGTATGTCCACCTTTACCTTATTTAATTTTTCAAAAATTTTTATATAAGTATTATACTTCGAATACTCTGTCTGTGTAAAATATTTGTAACAACGGTTTTTATCTATAAAATATTGTAAAATTAATTTTTAAAAAAAATAATGTAAAATTGAAAATCTATCGCACTCCTTGTTGGAACACTTAAAAATTGAATTTTATTTTAATAATAATTATTATTATTATTGTTAATTATTTTAATATTATCTTTTAATTTTTTTTTGTTGAATAAGAAAGTTAAGTTTTACCAAATATAAAATTTTTTTTACAAAAAATGTTTTACAAGTTTTTGTTGTAAGCTTGTTCAGGAGGATTTAAAGTACGTTTGGGACTCAAATAACAAGGGCCGAAAACTTCAAGCTGAAATTCATTCCTCCCAGAAAGCCATCCGCAATAACGCGCTGAAGTTTCAGGGAACGGCCTCACTGATCTTGGATCTGGTATTTCATGAGCTATAAGTGCAAGAGCTTTAGGGCTGGATTTTTTGTAATCAGCTATTACTTTTTCTCTATCTCTACGAAATCATAAATATGAAATATTTTTATTGATTGGGTAATGAAAAAAGGTATGAAGATTAAATGTAAAATAATTAGGGAGTACCTAAATAAATCAACGCACCATTGCCAATCGTAGGGCCAATTTACTCTGACTAATTCTTCTTTTTTACAGTTTTCTCTGAATATGTTTTCATTTTTGGTTGAGCCTTTCACTTTAGTGCTGTCGTTACTCATTTTTGCTTTCCAGCTTTTTTTAAAAAAGTAGTAAAATTAAAATAAAAAAATATAGGTTTGTTTACTATTAAAATTTTGAATGGAGGTTGAAAACAGAAAAAAAGAACAGGCTATAAGGCAAGTGGGAAAATTGAGGAATCCCAGACCAGAGAGAGCCTAGAAGGAGAGAGTAGCCAATTACATTAGTTCTTTTGTAATTGGTCGGTTTCCTGTCCATAAGAATTTATGATATAGTCGACCGTTGTTAACCTCACCCGGTTAAAATTTGGAAGAAGTTGAAAGTCGACTCATCGGATTTATTGAGCCCGCCTCAGTGGCGTTCCAGCCCAGTCAGCTTAATTAGCGATATGTAGTTGGAAGAAAAGTTGGCAATCAAACATTCAAAGGATTCCTTCATTGAATTTCTTTCATATTTTCACATAAAGTTTGAGCCTTGTCTGAGCTAAAGTAAAATTGTTCTTTTTTGGGCACCCCTTTAAGGCTGGCACTAGTGATGGGGTTATATATTTAGATTTATTTTTGGTATATTTACGTATATATATACACCTTATTTATTTACGTATATAAATACGACCCATCACTATTAACTGGCACTCGTTGCTCATACCCACAGCGCCTTGCCACCGGTCTAAAAACGCCATTATGAGTTAACTCCTATAAGTAGGACAAGTGGAGTATGGAACGACCTGATTGAAAAACTAGCGAGATTATACGGAAGCCCTGAAAGGTCACACAGTTTGACGGTTGTTTACTGCTAGTCGACAACTGACACTGCCAGTTCATCAACTGACACTGCTAGTTGATCGACTAGCAGTGTCAGTTGTACGACTAGCAGTAAACAACCGGCAAACTGTGTGACCCTTCAGGGCTTCCGTAAGATTATAATCAAAGGATCTCCAACTACTAGAATTCACGGGGAATTGAGCCGAAAGAGTCGACAAAAAAGGAAAAGAACCGAAAAATCGATTCTTTTTTGGGGGTTTTGCATTACGTTCAAAAAGAACCTCCCATGAAATTTCAGAGGAAGTGGAAACAACGTAATTGCGTCTCCTCCAATTAGCATTTCATCAAAAAAAATGTTTAAGGAAATGCAATGACCTCCAAAAAATTTTGGAGCATCTGCAAACTTTTTGCGAGGAACTGCAAAATTTTTTTGGAGGAGCTTTCACTTCCTCCTAAAAATACTTTTACTTTCATTTAATATTTTGGGGGGGGAAGTAAAAGATTTTTTTGGAGGCAGTGAAAGTTTCTCCCAAAAAATTTGGGGAAAGTGAAAGATTTTTTTGGAAGAAGTGAAAGAGATTTTTGGAGGAAGTGAAAGTTTCTTCAAAAAAATTGCAGTTGCTCCTACTTTTTTTTTTTGGAGGAAATGCAATTCAGATGAAATACAAACAGCGACCCAGTGGATAAATTTCCGGGTTCCTCATTCATTATGTTGGAGAACCCTGTCTTTTTGCTCATGGTGCAGTCTTGTGGAACCTATTTTCACTGAAATTCTCAGGGAAAGGCAAGTACTCTTGATTTTTGGGGAAGGGAAAAAGATTATGCAATGCTTAGATTATGAAAATTCTTGCCGTCCATAGCCCCCTCCCCAATAACTCCTCTATGAAAAAATCACCAAGAAAACAGTCATCTCTTCTCATGAACCTCTGAAGTGCTAGAAAGTTAGCCCTGCCAATAATATCTCCAGGAAAATCTAACCCCGAAGACTCATATTTTTTTTGCAGGAAGAAATCTCCCGGCTATAATGTTTAAATTTTATCAGAAAACTGCGACATATGGATCCACTATCGTATCGATAATGGTTTAAACAGATAGGGCACTGATAACGCAAACCAACTGCTCTCATCTGATAGAATCAGTTGCACTTTTTAGTTTTTGTGATTCGCATTGTTTCCGTTAATTATTTTTTTTTCCAAACGGGAACTTTATTATCAATTTAAGTGCATCATACAAGTGAATATAACTCATAATGTCGTAAATGCTTAACTGACCAGGTATAGCCTAAGTTAAAAATGTTAGGCGTGATACGATCTTTGAGAAAACGTAATGATAATTTGTATTTTATGTCAGAATTGGCATCGTTAGATGGGTGAAACTACATTTCCACCGCCGGTATCTTTAATGCTGAAACTGAGGAAAGAAAAGACGGATATTCGAAATGAGCTACCCGCCTGTTTGCGACGAGGCCTATGGCCCTTACATCGAGCCTTGGGTGAACATGAATGCGTTAAGTACCAACGATTATTACGAAGACAACAATATGAGGTAAGTGAAACTTTAAAATTGAATATTTGTTTTTCGTGTTTCGCAGGACTGATTACTTTTAGGCTTTAGCAAAAATTTTGTTTTTATCCAATGGGAGATGACAAGGTGGAATCGGCCAGGGGAAAACAAGTCATAAGGGCGATTAGCCGATCGTTTGAAGGACCGGAAAAGCTGACATAAGGGGAGTGCGGTACACATGTTTCCAATTTTTAAGTTTTGCCAAGGCCAGCCATCTTCTTCATTCCCCCCCCCCTCCCCCCCCTTCCTACGGCTAGCCAAGGCTTTATAGCCCTAAAACTGTAGCAATAGCTCTCGCTTTTCGTTGCCAAATAAGGCAATTTTTCTCTGGCGCCATTGCTGGCGTTTGATGTTCTTCAAACGGAGCATGCAATTTTTTTCGCACGGAGTTAAATTTCTGAAAATAAATTTGCGCTCCTGCAAAATCTTGGATAAACTGGAACATGTTCGTATAGTCTTTTTTGCTTTTTTAAATTAAATGGTTTAAGTTCAATCTCCTCTGCTGTTGAACTCATCAGAACGTTGAAAATAAGGTTTTCGTGTACTGGTAAACTGTTGAACAAAAATTCTCATTCTTGAAAACGGCGAGTATCTGAAACCCGTCATAAATTATTTCAAATCCGTTAAAAAAACCTTTGATTCTTACCGCCTTCTGAAGTAGAATGAAAATAAGAAAATTATGGCCGTTTAAAAAGGTTTGCCGCGAAAACTGTACCTGTACGTGACTGAATAATAACATTCAAGAGGCTAGCAATCAATCAATGAATATATACAACTATCTGTTTGGTGTTTGCAAAATATTGAAAAAAAAAAAAAAAAACGGAAATTGAAGTGGGAAAATATTTAAAGAATTCAAAACAATTGTTTGAACACTTATAAATTTTGTAGTTTTTTCACAAAAAGTCTCAACGGTAAAAGCAGACTTTATAAAAATCCAGCAGATAATCATCCACTATTATTTCCCCCTGCAACAAAATAGCCAAAGGTTTTCCACTTATTGCCATTTCATGCAAGCCACTTGAAAAATGATTGGTATTAATAAAATTAAAAATTAATACAAAAAATTGAAAAATTGATGGAGAATCCTTTTTTTTCGGTTTTATTTATAGTTAGAGCCCTGCGTCGAAAAATTATCGCTTATGCGGCTAACAGCTAAAATTTTTAATTCGGAGATAGGTTATCGGCCCTCTTTGACACTTCTTATTGTCGACCCTTTGTTTGTCGACCATCACTTGTTGACCCTCACTTGTCGACCCTTATTTTCGGCCCTTTTTTGTCTACCCTTTTCATTGTCGACTATCACTTGTCGACCCT
Organism: Liposcelis brunnea; assembly: GCA_023512825.1. Classification (NCBI taxonomy): domain Eukaryota; kingdom Metazoa; phylum Arthropoda; class Insecta; order Psocodea; family Liposcelididae; genus Liposcelis; species Liposcelis brunnea. The sequence goes on along the minus strand of CM042072.1, from coordinate 10,018,891 downwards.
TTTTTGTCGACTATCACTTGTTGACCCATTTTTGTCGACGCATTTCTTGTCTACCCTTTTCTTGCCGCCCCTTTTTCTGTCGACCAGCTAATAGTCGGCGGCGCGGCGCAGTGCTCTATTTATTTGACAATTCAGCCCTTTTTTTGGCTTTTTTCTTCTTGGGCCTTTTTTCAATCCTTTTCCTTTTCCTTTTCTTCATTGCGGTCAGCAATTGTTATGGCTTTCGAATGAAAGCTTGGGAAACTATACAGACTTTGGTGTTTCTTTTTTTTGGGCACATTAGGCGCTTAGGCTAAAATGAACCTGGCGATAAATGCTTCATCAAGATTTCAGAATTCCCCACAAAAATTTTTTGCACTGGCAGATCCAGGAAGTTTTTCTGAAACAGAAAAAGACCCCATAAAAAATATGAAAAATTTAGAAGTTTTTCAAAATTTTTCCTAGTTTCACTTGAGCTTATTAATTTTGCTAGACGGTACTAGATTTTTTTGAATCAGCCTTTTCCTCATTGGCCACCACTACTACCTCATCCTGTCGACTCACAAATGTTCAGTCATACGGTAATAACTTGCATCTATTTTAAACATTGTCAGCTTTCTCTTCAGCACCTCCTATTCCCCTTTTAAAGTTTCCTCTACCTCGTTGCAATCCGCTTCATTTCATTATCAAAAAAAGAAGAAAACCAAAATCCAGGAAATCCATTTCCACGACCTTATCCGACCCTGGTCCCAGTAATAATAATTCTCCTGCGGCCTTGTAACACTTCGAGTGTTTATATTGAACCTGAACCCGCAGCTCACTTGAAAGAAACACGAGGGTTCTCTTAGGTGTTCGCCATTAACCAATCACAGCAAAGAAAATTCTCCAGTGTCCTTCTACAATCTTCACTGGATGAGATTTCATCCGAGCTAAAACGACACAACCGACCCGCACCAGTTTTTCCTATTCGCTAAAACCTTCCCTTAACCTCCACAAACTAAACCTCAAAAAAATTTCCAACCAAACTAAAAAATTGTAAATCACTCCGAAAACTATCATCATCCAACAAAAAAATTAAAATTAAATATCAACACCACAAAAAAAATTAAATCTACTTGAAATTCGATACCGTTCTCCAGTGAGCACGGATAATCACTTAAACCCTTCTTCCACTCACTCCAGCAAGTTAGAAAATTATTTTTGGATTGGTTCAACTTAGGAACCGCCCTCTGACATGGTTTCTGATTGGTTCGGCGGGATATTAGCATTCAAAATTAAATCGTTTTGCTTTTCAACCCTTAAAAGCATTAATCATCCGGTTCCTATATTTATCTTATCAAGGATGCGCCCAACTAAATCGTTTCGGGTATCAGATTTCAACTAATTTAATAAAAAGTTCAACCAAAATATCACGGTTTTAGTAGCTTGTTTTTGTTATTTTTTTGTATCCTTATTTTGTTTGAAGTAGGGTTAACAAATTATCCACTCGATTCGAGGGCTCTTGTTTTTGAGTAGTCTTGTTTGAATTCGTTTCTCGAACTCGCTCCGTGCAAGTGTTGTTTCAGTAAACACAAGTGAAGAAAAAAAAAAAAAGTCAAGTAAAAAAGAAAATAAGAAAATTCGAGTGCGCTTTCGGTGCATTTTTCAGTGTGTGCGGGATTAAATTTTTCTGGAGATGTTTCGGGAAATTCGACGTGTTTTATCGTGCTGAAAATTTCTTTCAAAAAATATTTTCTTGGTAATTAAATGTTTCAAACAATTAAAAAAAAATTAGAAATTGTTCTAGATCATTCATTGACTTCAAAAGAAAATCTTGCTTGAAATCCCGACGGATTTCAAATCAAGCTAATCTGACAGTCTGATAAGGCTGCGTATTGTGATAAGCCTAAACCCTCACCGGTAGCTTTTTTCAAGATAATTTAATGTTTTCATAAAAAAAATGTTTAAAAGAATTATCAATTAGGGAAAAATATGAATGTTTAACTAAAAAAAGATTTATTACGTTTGGTATTTAATGACATCGGATTACATTACGAATGCATATCATTAAAATTTTTTTCTGTTCGGCTTAAACTGAAGTGGCTTTTTAATGACAATGAATGGTCTTGAGCAATTGATCTTAATTATCAATGGGCCCTCTTTATTTTTTAATAATGACGAATTAAGGCGGAGGCGTGATTGATTCCTATTGTATAATGAAATTTCTAAGAGATGTACTTGACTTGAAAGAGATTATCCTAAGATTAGAAGGTATTTGAAGTTGTTTAAAAGCCGCATGAAAACGGAGAGAAAGATTTTAAGTAGGCCTGAACAAATTTATTTTTATGAAAAACTAAATTTTAGGCCTAGTGACTTTAAAACTAAGAAATTTTAGAAAGAGAAGCTCCAAACAATATTTTTCTTGAAGGAAAGAATTGCGAAAGTTTTATTGTTTATAATTTTTAAATGATTTTGGCTTAAGAAAAGTAACAGCCTCCCGGGGAAATGGTAATTAAAGAAAGGTGGCCAGATTTATTCCCTAGAGTTAATCATGGCAGTATTGAAGCACAGAGCAAAGGTGTCAGTTTATTAGTTTCCATGAAACTCAAGAAAATTTTCAAAAAAATTAAAACTGACATTAAAGATATAGTTTTTTCATAATTATTTTTTTTTTCGCCCAAGAGTGACGAATGGCATGTGCTAACCGTCGCCCCGTCGCAGCAACTATACATTTTTGAGGGCAATCAAAGCGCTTCAATATTTTTTTAAGAGCTAAAAACTTGCAATAGTCTCCTAGAAAATAATTCAATTACATTCTCCTGACAGATTTAAGAATGAAATGGTTTTTTAATTTTTGGTCACTGCATTTTCTGGATTTTCTTTAGTAATTTATTTTATTCATTTCTTCAGCAAAAGTTCTGGCGCTGCGTTTTTAAAGTCGATTTTAAACCAACAGATTTTTCTTTGCAACGACCTCTCTTCTCAATTTCGAGCTGAAAAAATTTGCACCTTTCCCAGTTGCCAGTTTAATTTAACAACAGGAAAACAGCCCTAGGCAGCTCTTTCTTATCATTTTAAAAATTCTTCTATTGAGAAACCTTAATATTTTCCATGAAGATTATTTTCTTACTCAAAAGTATAAGAAATTCACAATAAATTTAAACCTGAAAACCAGTCTGGAGTGGGCAAGCTCAGGCGCATTTAAAATTTTTTCAAATGAAGAGAATGAACTTTTTTTCAAGAATAAATAAGAATTTCTACTCATTTTTTTAAAAAAATAATTTTTTCATAAATTTGATTAACTAGCAATTTGTCGACATTTTTTAGTAGCTGCCAAAACGTTTCCTTCGGAAACTTCCCCATGGTAATACTTCGAATTTTTAAAACTAAACTTAATTTTCGGATATACCAAAGCTTTGTCTCTTTTTTGTGAAAGGCTTACCTATCTCAACATTAATTTTTTGTGATTTTCGGGAGACGGCTGCGCTCACCTTATGATTATTGTCTGTAAATCTACAATAACAATTTTAAAAGAAATCACATTTTTAAAGACAAAAAACAATGCGTTTTAAATATTGTTTCATAAATATGTTTTTGCAAATTTTCAAAATTAATTCTGAGCAATTAAGTTTTTACTCAGTTATTCTTGATCCAAAAAATGATCAAGGCAATTTTTAAAATTTTTTAACATCAAGTTTACTAGCAAATTTAGTTTTAATTTATAAAAACTTTTTTCCCGAAAAGGAAAGTTCAAGCTTAAAAATTTTCGCAATTCTTTCATTACATAATTTTCAAAATTAAAACTTACTTTCACAAAAACTGATATCAGGCCTACTTTGCGATTAGCAAATAAAAACAAATAGAAACATCTTAGGGAGAATAATCATTAGACTTACCCATAGTTCCTTATCTTATTTTCCAATTAACATCTTCATCCCCCTTTCGAATTTCCTCCGTTTAACGCCTCCCCTGCAACAAACACCAATTAATTAACAATTTATTAATTCTATTCCCTAAACACAGATTAAATTATGAAGTCGTTAAACGCGTAAAAAAAGGCAAAAAAAAACAAATTCCAAAAAAAAGACAATATGACGGATAAACTAAATATCAGTGAAACCGAACACAAAAAACGTTCCACGAGTAAAAAAATGGAAATCAGTGATAAAACCGACTCCAAGCAAGAGGAAAATTTAACCGGGGACGATTTATCGGTTAAAAGTGCGGGGAACAAATCCCCGAAGTCGTGCGATAGTGATGTGGAAACCGAGACCGTATTAGAAACTCAAAAACATAAAAATCTGGATAGCCGGTTAGGCACGGTCGAAAACCTAGAAAATAAAATCAAATTACCGTCGAATTTTCTACATAATAAAATCGATGTAAAAAACCGCGAGGAGCGTGCAATAAAATCGGAAAGAAAATTCGAAAAAAATAGATTATCCGGTTACAAATCCGATGATAAAGTGAATCCAAACGATACGGATATTCATCCGGATAGGGATTCATCACCGGAAATAAAAGACGATATATCAGAACATTCGGAAAGTTCGAAAATAGCAGAGGATAAAGTGGAAGAACGTGAAAATTTAAGAATACCGTTTTCGGGAGCTCCGCTAGGGACGTCAGCAGGTCGAGGGGTTCCGTTCGGAGCTCCCGGGACAAGGAGCCCGCATTTTCCGCCTCCGGTTTTTATGTGGTGTCCTACGATTGGACTTCCGCCATGGTGCCCAGCTTTATTCCCACCTGGGTTAGTATTTTGTATGAATATATTTGCACGATTAGCATGAATATCCCAGTCACACGAAATCGGTATTTTTTTATATGAAAGAGTATTCCAATATCCTTTCATGAGTGTCGTGATAAACGGGACATATTTTTAGGTATGAGAATACAGACTCTTGCAGAAAAATATTTTTCAAATACAAACAAATATTTTTATAGAAATTCCTCATATATAAAAAACCCCCGAAAAATATATTTTCAGAAATAAAAATACAAATGTCTATCCAAAAAATGCCTAATATGTAAAAATATAGATTTCGTGTGACTGGGATATAAAGCCCTGCCTTGTGCCTAATTTGCCCATCATTATCCATATGCAGCAACAAAGTCTCGAAAAGTTCCTCTGGGATCAGTTATTTAGTAAATGACAGTCTATCAATTTTCGGACTGCGCTAACTTTTGACTTCTCTAATTTTTTTCTTCGGGCGACAAATGTTTTCCCTCTAGTTCAACGTCACTTAAGCAACCCCGGAAGCAGCAGCCCGGTCATGTATTGTTGAGGACCTTAATGCCCAAGTAGCAAAGTCAGAAAAATGATCTGCAAGACTTCCAGCAGATGCTTAAAGTCCACCTATCGAGCTGATTCGCAGACAAAGACTCAAGAAATCTTCTACACGATTGAGTCTGACAAGACAAGATGACAAAAAGCAATTTCTTGGATTTTGCAACCATTTCTTGTATTATTCTTGCCTCGCAGAATCAATAAATCTAGATCTCTGCAAGATGTCTTTGTCCACAATTCGTCTGGGTAAGTGGACAGTGGACTTTAGCCGTCGTCATTCGTCTGCTAGATATCTAGTAGATGAAAACTTAACTCGTGCTACTTGGGACTGTCAACTCTCGCCTTTTATTCATGATACACATCAACATTTTCTTGCCCTATCGTCTATTATTCCCTTTTATAAAATTCAAATCTAAAATCTCCTTGTGTGGTATACATTCCAATTTCAATTTTCAATCTCCAATTGTTTTCGTTAAATATTTTCTCAAGTATCTCTCTCTCGATTTACAAAAATGAACAAACTCAATGTCAAACAACCCTCGTGTTGAATGCCAAAAACAGGCACAATTACTTTCACGACAAAATGTGAATTTTTAAGGTAAAAATAATCAATTGGTTTCTTGATATTTTTACATTTGTAAAAAAAATGTTCGTGATGAGGAATATTTCCTGGAGATTATATTCGGACAACAATACCTTTACATAGATCATTATAAAATAAAAAAATTTTTGTGGGTGAACCTCTTGAAAAGTGATTGTTACAGCCGAATTTTTCCTCACACCTGAACAAGATACTTCAACTTGTTATGGGTTAGTTCTTCTGCTTCTTTTCTTTCTTTTCTGCCCATTTTCTCCGCGATGTTTTCAACTAAAACATTCAAGTTTGAACTTTTTTTTTTCATTTCTTATTGTTGGGATCACGTACTTGAATGTTTCTTAGTCTTTTGATGCCGAATATTCTCAAGGACGTTATCAATTTCGCTTTTGCGTGCCTTTTGGATATTTTCGTGTGACAAGTGTCACAAGTTTGTTTAGTGGTTTTTTACCTGGGCAATTTTTTTTGGATGTATTCAGAGGTGGCCCCATTTTCAAGGCGAGTAAGTTTGTCATTAGATGAGTTCAGCACTACTTAAAACTGGGAAATTGAACTATGAACTCCAGAACGGGAAAATTTGGTAATTAAGCAGGGTCAGGATTTGTTTAAAAACTCTAACAAATTTTTGCCATTTTTATACACTTCTCAAATACAAACGAATTAGCCAGCCAGAGCCCAAAGTATGCAGGCGGCATATATTATTCTTAAATATATTTGCTTTCAGAATTTTTCCAGCCTCGGCGACGCAAGGCTTACTTATTTAAAAGTTTGGCAGAGACGGATTAAACAAAATGCGCCCCTTGGCCCTAATTTTCGGCTCCTTGAATATGTCCCGTTTGTCTGTCGTAGACTCATCTAAATCTATACAGAAATTTCTTTTCAATTACTTTTAATTTCTCCTGAAGAGAGAAGTCCAGATTCAGAAGTCAAGATTTCATCTATTCTTTATCCGTAAAATCAATTTTTCACTGAAAATTTTCCAGTATCCATTTTTTGCTTAGTCGTCAATTTCTTGCTTTAGCGTCCATTTTTAGTTTTGACGTCCAATTATTAGCCTAAGCATCCATTTTTAGTTATAGCTTCCATAAGCTTTAGCGTCCATTTTTGGCTTTAGCGTTCATTTTTAGTTTCGACGTCTATTTTTTAGCTTTGGCGTCCACTTTTAGCTTTGGCGTTCCTTTTTAATTTCGACGTCTAATTTTTAGCTTCGGCGTCCACTTATAGCTTTAGCGTCCACTTATAGCTTCAGCGTCCATTTTTAGTTTTAGCGTCCACTTTTCGCTTTAGCGTCCATTTTTAGCTTTAGCGTCCACTTTTAGCTTTAGCGTCCACTTTTCAGTGTTAGCGTTCATTTTTAGCTTTAGCTTCCACTTTTTTTTTAAATTTTAGCGTACACTTTGTAGCTACTCTCCATTGTTTTCCCATCAGCGTCAATTTTGAACATCAGCCCCTAAATAGTTTGCTCTCTAGGTTTGGGCCAAGTATGGCTATCCACCCTTTGCGTCGGGTCAATGCGATAAAAATTTAATTTGGACTTTATCGGATCGAATGTGACCAAGGTAACGAAAAATCGATCCGTGTAGAGCTCTAATTTCAGGCCCAACAAAATTTGAAAAATTTCGTGTCAAAGTAATATTAATAGTTGCCATGTGCCGACATTTATTTTATCAAAGGGTAAATCAATATTTTAGGTTAAGGCCTGTTAAGTAATCAAGTTTTAAAACTGATTACTTTTTTTCTTGCGCGTTCAGTGATAAAATTATTAATTAAACTTTCAAGGTTTATTTTAAAAATTTTGAAAATTAAACCCTCGAAATTTAAAATTTAAGAAAAATTATCTCTTTACGATGCATCAAAAACTATAACATGCAGCTCAAGTTCCCCTTTCATATAAAGCGAATGCAATATATTCAATATGAAAATGAAATCCATCAAAAATCAATTTTACATGTACCGAAAATATTAATATTTCTGAGAAAGAATATTTGGTAACATTTTGATTGACATTTTCTATTCTAAGGTTCATTTAAAATTCGTTTCCGGAAATTACAATAGCATTTTTATCGTGAACCTAAAAGGTCGTCATCTCGTCAATATATGAAAAGGCATAATCTCTAAAATTTTAGTTCCTTGATTTTGGAGAGGGATATACTAATCTCTGTGTAATAAAATTAATACAAGAGCTTCTTTATCATTTGATTCCTGTCGTTTATATGTATGTTCTAAGCTACAGTACATTGAACGACAATAAATTGTCATTCTATCGCCCAGAAGTCGACCTGACGCCTAGTTTTGTCACGAAAAGTAAATAAGAATATCGATATCTCCTATCAAATTTGATAAAGTATTATTTATCTTATCGATTTTAATCTGTAATATTCAGATTTTTAAAGTTTTTTTAAATCTTCAATGTCGTCGAAACCTCTTCAATTCATTTTCGGGTGTAATTGCTAAGGAAAAAAAGATAATTAATTAAGATCCCTCATTTGTTATGAATTAGTTGGAAAAAAGTTTTAATTTCCCGTCATAAAAGTTTAGCACTTCGTATGCGATTAGGAATGTTGAAAGCATAAGAATTATTTTTTTTAAAAAAGAAAGCTGACTAATGCGAACGTTGATTACGTGTTCAAGTTGCAAAAATAACAAAATGAGATAAACGAGGAAATAAAGATCATCAAGTGGCATTGCTGATCAGTTTTTGACCTCAGCTACGTAGATGCCCGGCTAGCTCAGTCGATAGAGCATGAGACTCTTAATCTCAGGGTCGTGGGTTCGAGCCCCACGTTGGGCGATTAAAATTTTTTGAAGGATTTTTTTTTCTTTGTGGTACTGCTTCATGCTTGGTTGAAGAAGTGAAAATTGATTAAAGAAATATTAAAGAAAATTTTAGACATTGTCTCATTGGAAAATATTTGAGGTTTAAGGAAAAATTTATGGGGCAAAAAAATTGTTTCAAAATTAATTTTACACTCGGTTTAAGTGAAATTTTTGAAATTGATCACCAGTCAGTGGATCTTTTTCTTTTCTCGTCTTGAAATAGAGTCTTGCATTTTCTTGCTGTAAAAACAAGAAATTTTCAGGCGTGGACTGGCCCACAGGACGTCAAATAAAAGCGCCCTTTTATGCTTGCAGTTTTTTAAAAATGGGACTGAAATGTTTGATTCAGAAAATATTATTATTATTTTGCCAATTTGTGTGAATTTTTTTTGAATTAAAAAAATTTTAATCAAGCACAGAATTAGCGTATTCTTTTACAGAAGAATGCATCAACATTCTGAAATTTCAGTTTTATTAAAAAAAATTTTTTTAAACCGCATTCTAAGAAGATAGGGCTTTTATTGACTAGTCAATGTTTCACCCCGTCTTCTTAGAGTGTGAGCCAATTTTTTTTATACATAAAATCATCTCTGCTAGAATTTTGTGATCACCTTAGAGTGCCGCGCTGCTGGTATTTTTACAGGTGCCCTTTGAAGGAGCCGGTCTGGCCCTGTAAAATTCTTGCGAATTGCTAAAAAAAACTAGTCTTAACTCGTTTTGCCATGAAAAACTTAATCTTGTTTCACTCTTGCCTCGATTTTGCAAGACATGACAAGTTGAGGCACATTCTTGCAGTCTTATCACTAATTCTGCGCAGAGAATTTTAATTTTTCTTCAAATTTCCAGAAAGTAAAGAAAATTTTGAATGTCTACTTCGGAAAAATTTGAAAGTAAGGCTTAAATCGCAGCTGAAAAGTCCCAAAAAAAAGGGTCCTTAATTTTATCTGTTTGAGTCCCTAAATCCCTAATCTTGGGAGCGTGATCTAGATCTAAAGCTTGTAAATCTAAGCTAACAATAATAAAAATGGATATTTTTGACTCTATATTTTTACTCGACAGAGCACAGTTGACAACTACTGAATGAAGAAATTACTAATCCATTAAAAACAGGCCTTCTTTACGTGAATTATTTTGCACTTTATGACGTAAACCAAAAACCACAACTCCCAATTCATTCAAACTTTGCGAAGCAATTACCAAGGCGCAAAAGGAAGTTGACATTTCCCAAAAAGCATACCACATTTAATTTTATCAATGAACGTAGTAAAAAAAAGTTAAAATCCTCGTAATTTCATCCCGATTAAAATAAATCATAAGCTAAATAAGGGCGAAAAATTTTTTTGCCGGGAATGATCGTTTACGTTTATAAGAGCAGGTACGGTCAACGGGGTCTTTTAGAATAAGTTAAATATTTTTTTTTTGAATGAAGGCATTCAAGATTCCGTTGTTGGTGGAAGGTTTTGACACCATTCAAATAAAAAGGTTCCTTTTAAATAATTTTTTTTCAGACACGCCGACGGGATACTTACAACAGTGGCTTATAAATCGTGGAAGGAATGATACCTTAAAAACTAACAAGGCGAATTTTATTCGCTAAATAATTTGAATTAGGATGCGCACTTAAATTTCAAAGTTTGTGCAAGTAGTCTCTCCATCCAGTATGATTAGATCATGCCGAAATAATTTTCTTTTAAATCTTATTATCTGTGCAGACGTAAACGTTTTTTTTCCTCGTTCGTTAACGATTTTTAATGAGGTAACATTATCATAGTATAGCCATCTTCAATGTCTTCGTTATTATATCAAGCAATTCAAATCCTTTTAAAAATCTTCTCATCACAATATTGTTATCAACAAAAGCGATTGTGTATCCTCTTTTAAAATGCGATATTACAAGGTTATACTGATTAGAAAAAGGCGATTCACCCTTGAAACAAAAACATGATCTCTGGAAGAAAGAGATTTTTGCGGTAATTATAATTCGTTTAGGCGTAATGATTTTCTTTTTTTGGAGAAGAAAGATGAAAAGGACCTCCCGTGAGGGAATCAAGGCTACGCCGATGGACAGTATAATTGTCATGAGAAAATTCAATCGAGTGTGATGGTATTGAATTCATCGAGGGTGGTTTTCTGGTGCCTGAGTGTCTGGGCTCTCTCGATGAATCTTTTTTTTTTTCAGTTTACCTGTGAACCTGTCGCAGAGCGTGTCGTTTATTAGTATTGTGAAGTTTATTTGTATAGCGGATTCATCATGAGATACTCGTAAGTAGTGTTCTATTAGGGGATAGTTATGAAATTAGGGAATGATTGCTTGGGTGAAAATACGAAGAAAAATTTATGGAAAATTGAGCAGAAAATGTAATTAATTGGCCACTTGTGTCCATTTTCAATTCAATTAGGTTCTTCGAGATCAATTTTTAGCCGAGAAGAAAAGATTTGAATGTAAAATGAAGGTTAGGCACTGAAGATGATTTTTCAAATTTTCTAACCATATCATTTGCCTCCAAGAAAAATGAAACTAATTCAAGATTATTAGTTGGGAACGTCGCGCACGAAGCTTTTAGTTGGAATATTCTGCCATGATGATTTGTCATTGAGCCTTGTCTATTTTGTACTGTTGTCTTAATTTTTTCCAAGTATGAGAGGCAATTTTAATTTCTGTGGTCTCAGTGTAAAAAAATCTGAATGCGATCGCGCAAACGCCTTATGGATTCGCTTTTGACTGCGGACGCAGTTCGGAAATAAAAGTTCGCTTATATTCTACGGAGTTAGGCCAACATCTTAAAGATTTACAGAAATAAGTCTGAAGTTTAACTCGCAGGTTAGGTATTCGACAATATCAAAAATGTCTGTCGTCGGTTCTAAATTCTTCTTTTACGGCACTTTGGGCCCTAATTGGCTGCCGAACAAAATAGGAACAATGAATCCTTTCCTTGCAAATATTTGTTTGAGCCATTAGCTTCGACCTCGTCTCCGCTTACCGTTAATCATTCCCTCAATCAAAGTTTTAAAAAATGACAAGTTTCATCCTGTGGTGACACTTTTTCGTGTGAAAAAAGTTTCAAATGTTAAAAGTTATAAAAAGGTTTCAGTTTGAATCCAAAAAGTTTAAATTTTCTTTTGAAACTTTTGTTGTACTCATATTGAGAATATTTCGAACTGAGCGTCTATCCCTATAATGTTCGTGAACATGTTCGTCCGTGAAATTCCGCCCTAACAGTACTTACATTAACGGTTCCGTCAGCGAACTTCATTAAGAAAACTTCAATTTCAGTAGCCAACGTCAGTTCAACTGCCATGTCTGCTTCTGAAACAAAAACAGAAAAGCTCTTATGATTTTGAACAATAAGATAAAAAAAACAATTAAACACTAGTTCTATAGTTTCTTACAAATTGAAAAGCGATTGCTACAAAAGCTAAAGAGGAGATACCGAAAAACTTTTCTTTGTTTTTTTCAGTCCTTACTGACTATTAACTTGCTTGGAACGAAAAAAACGAATTTCTTGAATTTAAAAAACCGGCGAAAATTTCAGTCCTTGGAACTGAATTAATTCTGCAACTTGTAAATAATAAATTCCTAGAACAAACTATCATCGTGTCAATGTAAGAGATAACAAAGTCAATGGGAAGCAATAATCTTTTGAAGGGCTAAGTTCCTTTATTTAACCAGGTTGTCAATTCGATGCCAAAACCCATGAACATTCAAAATTTTCTATAAAAAAATTTCCAAGCGTTTAAAATCGGCGCTGAAAGAATAATATTAACTTCAAAGCAACCCCAAAATGATTCTTACATAACGCCGCTATATTGGAAAACAGAAACATAAGCGATAACATCGTAATTACTGATTACATTGATTAAAAATATACGAATAGCGGAGATTTGCTTATCTTTTGATTTCAATGATAAATAGCTAGTCAAGAACCATCCTTGGCGTCTACCATTTAGTAGCTAATGCTTTCTATGAGGAAAAAAGATAAAAAAAAATCAGTGAGAATATAGCACTTTCCCTGTTTGCATTGTCTGCTCCGACACTGTTCCCAACGTCCTCTGAATGAAGAGGGAGAATAAAGCTTTGCAGTTATGAAAGTTTTTAAAAAGATTAAAGTGTCAACAGAAAATGGAGATGAATGATCTCCACCCAGCTGGAGAGTTTATGTCAGAAGCTAAAAACATGATTGTAAGAATTTTGCTCACAGGCAATGTTCACCAGCAAAATCCGAATTAAATGAAATCAGTGGCGTTAATAACTTTTTTCTTTTTTTTTTTCGTTCTAGGTTCTTAGAAAATATGAAAATGCCGGTTGGAGTACCTCGATCATCCGGCTTTCAAATCTGTGATATTTTGGACCTAAACGAGCAAGCGAAAACAGCTCAACCAGACTCAGACACAACACACAGTCCTCTACAAACAATGTTACCTGGGAGCGGTCACCCAACCGAATTCAATTTAGTAGCCAGTTTAGCAGCTCAGCAACATGCAGCTGCTGCAAATTTAGCAGCAGGACTTTATTCTCATTCGATGGCTAATCACCATGATCCGCTTCACGACCATCCGCATTGGTCTAGGCAGGATCCGTCCCGCCACGGTAAGTTTTTCATCTCGTATTTTTGCCTGCACAATCCGGCCCTGGTTTTTAATAAATTACACGGTAAATTGCTGAAATTGAGCAGCGTATTTTACACGACTAATCCCACAATTTCAATTGGTGGTTTTCAATTCAATCGCAGAATAATTCACAACGTAAATTATTTCAACCGTGAAAACTCCCATGTTTAAATCCGTTTTAACGCGCCCTTTCAAACGAAGAATATACGGATTTCATTATAATTATTGTCCTCCATTTTGTAGCTTCCCCTTCTGGAAATCATTTTTTTTTTTTTCGGGGGTGATAGGATTTGATTTCACCTTTAACACTTTACAGCTGCCTTCCCGTTTTTTGATAAGATTGGCATTTGTCAATTTTTTTGTGTCGATTAGTTACGCGTTCATCGAGTCAATTTATAAACGAATGGCAAGAACTCAGGGATCAGACTACATTTCTTTCAAAATTTTTGGGAATTTCTGGACTTTCGAGTAAAATTGGCTGGTTTTTGTAATTTTGAAGCATGAACTTTGTTTAAATTTTTCTTTTTATAAAAAATAAAAGCTTCTTCTCATTTCATGTCAAAAAAGGATTTTTTTTGGAATTTTTCAGTCGAAAAAAAAATTAATTGGAGATAAAACAATTTTTTTTACACTTTTTTAATTTTCGAAGATTGCTCATGCAAAAAATGTCTTCACGAAAACACTCATGAAAAACTCTGTTGAGCAAGAAAAAACTCCGAAAACATTATTTTTGCCACTAAAAAATTTTAAATGAAGTTTTTCTTAAAAATAAATTTTCGGCAGGGAAAATCCTCTTTAAAATTTTTTGGTTAGAAGTTTTACACAAAGCAGAATTTCATATAGATTTTAAGAATAAATTCTCAAAAAATTCTTGGCCTCGTAAAAGTTTCCGGAAGCGAAGACAAGTTTTCGAAAAAATTGTGAGAACAAAAAAACGAAAACGGATCAAACAGCAAAAAATTCCAAATCATTTAAAAAAATTTTTTTCATACAAAATTCTAGACAGTAGTTTTTAAAAAAAAATGACAAAAAGAGCTAAAAAAATTTTTTTAGGCAAAAAAAATTTGGGAAATTTAATGACCATTAAAAATTTTTAACAAATTTCTCCTGCGTCTTTAAAAATTCTGCAGTATTTTTTTTTTGGCGAGGAAGTCTTCTATAAAAAGTTTTGGCCACAAAAAATTTCTTCGATTTGTTAAACTTTGACAAGAAAAAATTGGCTCGACAAGAAGATCTACGATTATTTTTGGCTACTCGTGAAAATAAGGCACTTTAACGATTTCTTTTTTTTAAAAAAAAGGCACCAAGTTTGATCCCTCAAAGTTCCTCATTATTCAACGTATAATTTCTTCCCAAAATGGGCGGTAACTATCAATTTCTACTTTAATAAATTCTTAACCTCTCGCATACTTCATTTTTTCGTTACGTCATGACAAACATCACGTATATTAAATAATAAAGACTTTTACTTTGGATAATTGGCAAATTTATCTATTCGTTCATAAAGAATACTTTTTTTTTAAAATTACCAAGCGCGAACATATATAAAAAAGGTTCACTCCATATTTCGTTGACAAAGAAACAAAATGGTTGCCATATTATATCGGAGATGATAAAAAAAAAGGTAAGAGAGATGAAATCCGTTTTGAACAAAGATCTGACAAGGGGTGTGATACAAAGGGTCGACGTATTGTACCCATGCAAATAAGGTTATCAATTACGGAGCTGACAATCAGCGTCTCATATCCTTCAAATCATTAAGGGGAGGCTTTCATGAAGAACGAGATAATAAACAAACTACATGAAAGCTTAAAACCGTTATATAATAATTTGGAACTTTTTTTTTCATTATCTGGTAGGAAATGAATGAGGGGGAGAGAGAGGTGGTGGCTTAAGGCTTAACTTTTTAAAAAAAGAAAAAAGTTTAATAAAAATGTTGGTTTATATTGCGATTACGGAAAGAATCGGGCGCTCGTGCAATAAGGGCATAAAGCTATGTCAGCCATTTCGAAGTAAAAAATGAGTTTGGAACGGAAAATTCTCAGCAAAAAAATTAGTACCATGCCAGAGCGTTTGTACAGTGGGCAACCGTGGTTTTTGGACTTTGAAGACCCTCGTCAACCCCTAACATCTTTTCCGCCAGTCTGAACTTCCAAAGAAAGAAATTTAGAACGGGATTTGATCTTTATTTTTAGACATACCTAGCGAGCAACAAGTCAGCCCTGACAGCACATCCCCATCATCGCAAACACAATTGTTACCAGGTCCAGAACATCACGATGATATTTCAATTGATTCTTATCGAGGTTACCCAAGCCCAACGAATTACAGAGGTTCCTCACCGGATGGATATAGAGATAGAAGCCCCATCAACGGAGGACCCGATACCACCGATAATATCTCTAATCAGCAAGATATTGAAGAAGAGAATAGTCATCAACAAATGACGACTGAGGTAAGCCGAACAACCATGTCTACCAATTATTTTGCTTTCCATCACGCACTAATCCATTCATTTTCACTCCAGAATGCTTTAGAATCGCCGAACGGTCAAACCCCCGGACACAAAAAACGAAAGCGACGGGTATTATTTTCAAAAGCTCAAACATATGAATTAGAAAGAAGATTCCGCCAGCAGCGATATTTATCAGCTCCTGAGCGGGAACATTTAGCTTCAATCATCAGACTGACGCCGACGCAGGTAATTTATTAAGCAACAACAAATTCAATCATTTCAATCGCCCTCATATTAATTTTTCAATCGTTCCTTTCCAGGTTAAAATATGGTTTCAAAACCATAGATACAAAACGAAGAGAGCACAACAAGAAAAAGGGATGCACGAAACCCACGGAGGCGCTGTAGGCACGATGCCATCACCAAGAAGAGTGGCAGTGCCCGTGCTAGTGCGAGACGGAAAACCATGCGGCGCAAAACCACCGGGTAGCAATTATTTCGAAGTAAACAGAGACAAACCCCACGGAGTTACCTTAGGTCTACCGCCATATTCTCATCCAGCGTCAATGCAATTTCCGAGAGCTTGGTGGATTGCATAATCCACGCGTTGCAAAACAAAAAACGGTTTCTAGAGTTCCTTGTAATTTGCCTGGAGGATGGAGATAATGAGAAGACGCGCGGAGATTAAGTGTCAGACATTTGTTCCTTCGCACACTCTCTCTCTCTTGATAAAACTTTTTTTTTCTTTGCATATTATCAAATACCTAAAATGATATATTTTCTAGTCAATTTTTAGGGGTTTTGAATTTTATAAATAAAAAAAATAAATAGTTTGTGAGCAGCGGTAAATGTATAAATACAAGTAGCTTTGTAGGTTTATATTGAAAGCGGGGTATTCCGCGGTTTTTAAATAGATTTTATGCGGATCTTGTAAATCAGGGATGATTGAAACTGTGGTGTAGTGGTAACTAGGAGTGCGTAGACACTTATTTTTTCTAAACACTCTGACCGGGCACTTGGGGCACCTAGCCTGAAAGGAAAGGAGAGAGTCGCCAAGACAATTAACTGCTTTTTTATTGGCTGTGACCAAACATAAGTTAAGTACGGAGCAGCAGAAGAAGTTTGACGTCATCACCAACTTGATTGAAACAAATTTGGTCACCGCCAATCAGAAGCCACGATTTCCATATACAGAGTTGGCGCCTCTCCTTTCAGGCTCTCGTGTTGCGGTTTTCATCGTTCAATGGATGATTTTACAAGAATCTAGCACTTAATTTTTTACCCCTACACCACTGGATTGAACTCGATTATGTTATTATGTATGGCTAAATCATTAACCGGACTTCCGGCTGAAACGTAAGAAAATAAAAAAATAAAAATTTTCAGCTGGACTGAATGAAATTACAACTCTCGATTTTTTAAAGGAATAAACAGTTCTTGTATTTTTAAACGGGTATAGGTGAGAATATTCGCGGGTTGGCCATGTAACGTTGACCTAATATGGATTCGATTAGAAAAAATTTTTTCCATCCCTCTAACCCTCCTTCGTACTTGAAAAAAATTTCCACCGACGTAAAAAAATTTAATATTGATTTTATTTATTTATTTTTAAATTTATTTTCTTTGTTTGTATTAGAATAATTATAAAATGAGGTTGTTGTAGTTATTTAAAAAAAAAAGAATTAAAAAAAAAAAAGAAAAAATTGATCTCTTAGTACGGAATGAAAAAAAAAAAATATCTTGTACAAAAATTGTAAAAAAAAAAAATAAAATATTTAAAAAAAAAATATTATTTATCGATTTATTTTGTTGCCTTATAATCCCGAAACGTGGTTTCTGCGGGTTGTTCACTTGCGGTTCCCCGAACAAGAAAAGCATACAAGGGGGATGAAAAATCACAGCAATTCAGTAAACGATGGAAGATCACGAACGTCACTTCATCATTTTATCCTCTTCTGTGATCGACATTTATGGACTTGTTTAGTTTAGAAAATAAAAAATGAAAACAGAATCGGCTTCGCCCTCGACAACTTTTTTTTTTTTGTATGATGCAAATGAATGAATCAAAATATCCGAACGATGACATTCAGTTTGGTGTGAAAAAATATTTAAATGGAGGTATTTATTAATTCATTACTCATGTAACCAACAAAGCAGGTACAAGGTACATTTAAGGTACATGCCAGGAAATACTTAGTCATTGAGTCAAGTGAAAAATAATTTATCTGTAATTTTCCTAGACTCATTCCAACAGCTACTGGTTTATAAAACCATATTCATTGGCGGCTTTTTAATATGTTTCTCGACAATTGTTTTTTGATGCTCCATGCTGGAATAAAGTAAGTTTATCAGACCTGATTTAATCTATAATTTATTCAGAATACTGATAGGCAGACGAATGACGGATAGATAGAAAAGGGGTCTATTTTCCAGCTGGTGTCCTGATGAGTTACTTTCTTCTGGAAAAATATATGGGGAGGGGGACTTAAAAAAACCATTTTTAGTGTTAGCAATTCCCTTATTTCTTGCACAAAGTGAAGGAACCAAAATTAAAACAACCGTTTTCAAAAAAAAAAAAAAAAAAAAAAAGGTGTAGTGGTTGGAATCTGCCTTCGAAATGAGAAAATTTCTGAAACGCAAAAGGTACAGCCAATGTTTCAAAATTTTTAGATTTACAGTTTAATGGTATCGGTAGGTCTTATTGTCAGAATAACCCGAGAAGATGGTATACGCAAGCAGCAAATTTTAACGGTGGTAAACCCCAAAAGCGATGGATGGATCATCAAAAAACTAGCGGAAAACCGAAGATAAAGACAAAGGTTAAGAGAATGCAAGAGAGGACGAAAAATTGAAAACCAGAAGAGTCGTGAGCCGCACCGCTTTAGTGACAATTGTTTTAAAAAATTGTTGGTGCCATCTCCGACTTGATTTGCCCCGAACAACCACTGATAAAGAACTGCTTAAAAATTACTAGCCAGCTTCAAGCAACTTAGTGTTCTTATTCCTCTTCTTTAAGTGCCGTTTTCGCGTCAAAGATTATTGATTTTTAGTGCTTAATGGGCCCTTTCCCAGACAAGAAAGCGATATTTTTCATTGCGTAGCACATGACCGAAGTACTGGAGCTTCAGTCGCTTGATCTCTCAGAGCAAATTTATCTTTTTGTATCAATCCATAAGGCACGAAGGCTGAAACAGAAAAGTCACATCTCAAATTCTGTCAACCCCGACTTCCCCTTCAACGCCTCCGTTCATTCCCATTCTCAAATCTATAAAAAGAACTGGAAGGACCGGTGTGGAACACATCGGTCCCCATGGCTTTTATTTCTTAGTTGGGGTATACCTCCTGTTCTTTCAACATTGGCACCATCTTGTTCGAAGTCAAGTCGAATTTTCCGATTGTTACTATGGCCTAGCTCAAGAGTCCTTACCAGATTCTTATTCAAACGTTTCCATTGCTACATGCCAACGACTTTGTTTAGTTCAAATATCACCAATTCACCATTGCTTAATTAATTGGACTAGCGTCCCCATGGCTTTTACTTCTTAATTGGGGTATACCTCCTGTTCTTTCAACATTGGCACCATCTCGTTCGTCGCACTTGCTTTTATACCTCTCAAGGGGTTAACTCCATATGACTATAACCCAGTCCCCCAATTATTCCTGCTGCTCGGCTCAAACGTCTTTATCGCTACTTTAAAGAAATGTTTCATTCTCAACGACATTCCTCCAAAAACTTCCATCAGATAAAATAAACTTTTTACCAACGGTAACGCCACTGATCTGTACACCGCAACGCCTTGCCAAAACTTCGCTTCTGAATTACATTTACCTCCCTAAAAACTCCGCCTATGAATAAAAATTTCGTGCAGATCGTCTTACTTCTACTGAAGTGCGGTACTGTGTTTTCATTTGAATCATTGTCAATGATACGTTTCATTCTCACCTTCATTTTATCTAAAGAGTTTTTATTTTTATTTATTTCCTTTTTTCTCTCTCTATCTCTTTCTCTCTCTGTTATTAACCATATTTGTCTGTCAGTCTACAAACTGTCTCTTATTTCATGTCTTGAAACTTCTGTTGATTTCCACAAATGGATATGACAAGTAGCTCATCTTGTTTCAAGAGCATAAAAAAAAGGGGAAAAAGTTTTAAAAAAAAATTCCGTGCCGCTAATTTCCGTTTCGACTGATGTGATATTTAGGTTCGCCTTTTTTTTTTTTTTCATTCTTTATCGAGTGTTAACGCAGAGGGGTTTTAGCATGTAAGTTTGCGTATAATAATCAATAACGTTATAAGTTCATTGATGTTACCCCTTCCGTGATGACCGTAGTGAATCACATCACTGATTATCTTTCCGCTTCAATTCATTTTGATACATTAACATCGTCTTTCCCCCGATAACTTTTTTTTTTCTCTTAAATATGTTTCCCTGATTTCTTTTTTTTCTTTTCTTTTCCCTGATAATGCTGGTTATTTATGGCATTTTAACTTGCTTTATTCGATTGTGTATTATCAGAAATATGGGAAAATGCTGACTGGGTTCTTTATTTTGAGAAGGGACGAGAGTGTATGGAAAATACGGGTTTTCGACATCAAATTTTTTCAGAGATTTCCAAAGTTTTTTACAAGCATAAAGAGGGGGTTTAATTGGATTATATGCACAAGCTTTTGACACAAGAAATTTTTTAAACATATGCTTTTTCCCGGAAAAACTGCAACTGGGGTGAGGTGCAAACATGACAATTTGCATTTCCTGAAAAATGATTTTGGAACAGATGCAATTCGAGTGTAATGCAAAACCCCCAATTCACTTACCCCGGTATCCAAAAGTCCAACAATAGCCAGGCACTCCCGCATCGCCGCATCCATCGCCAACTCGTCTCCCACCTCAACCGCAGCATTCCTGAATGTTCTGGTCTTTTCAAATCTTTGGTCAGCTCAGCTGATTGCTTTTATTAATAAGGATATTTTAAAAAAGCCACTTTTTGATCAACGTTAAAAACTGTTTTGGCCTTTCTAGTCTGTTATTTAATATCCTTCCAATAGTCCACATCGCGCCGGTGGCGAACAAGCATCTTTGGACAGCATCTGTGAAAAATAATAAGAAACGATTGTTTGGGCTGAAACAACTTGATGATCAGGATATAAAAGGTTCATAGGTTCTCAAATCGCTGGATTACTGAAATACCTTTCAAAATAAGAAAGCCATCTTTTCGTCGAACTGACCCGAAACTTTTACTTCTGAGCATGATCTAGAGAACCTAAAAGGGAATGAATACTTCGATGAGTTGTCTGCTACATAGGGGTACGCCATTTTGCAAACTAAAAGCAGCCATAATCTTGAATTTGGCGGCAGCTATTCTCGAATTAAAAAGCGAACGTCGCGATTGGCAGATTTTTCAATTTGAGACAAAAAGTTCACTTCCTACGAGGCTCCCTAGGCAGGACCTAGCCTGTGCCCCAGTGATGTAAGATGACGTCTAAAAGACGTCTTTGTCTTAAAAAGGTAACCTTATTTAGGACAGAAGACTTCTTTCTGAGCACTAGGGCAGACGTCTAACCGGTTTTCAATAATCTACAATTTACTGGATCTTCACTATTATTCTCGGGTTGTTTCAAATTTTAAGCGTGATGGATGTTAGTTGTTATTATTTTTCTACGATCGCTTCTTGGATCCAACCAACGCAATTAGCATAGCACAGCAAGCAGAAGGTATGTTCTGCTAGGTTTGGCTCCTCCTTTCTGATGGTATAAAAAGCCTTGAACATTTAAATATTAGAACAAATTAATCCCTAATTTTGTTTGGCGTCCCCTTTTTCTCTAAAAAAAATTTAATAACACTAAGTCGGACTTGGAAGGTGTTTATCTAATTTAAGAATTATGCCAGTAAAAAATAGAATAGTTTCTCGACTAAATCTTGCAAGATTGTTGCAGTTTATCTAGATTAATATCAACGCATTTCTTTAAAAAATCGCCGAGAATTAACATATAATAAAAAGATCCACGTGTGATGCTTCCTTCTTAAGTACTCATAAATCTGGAATAATCATAAAATATTTATCTGTTTATCCAACGAAATAAAGACAACAATAAGGATAAGAGATTGAATTCCTGCGAATTCGGACAAAAGTGAATCGATTTCAGGAGAGGAAGGAAAAAGGGGAACCCCCGCAGCGGAATAAATCCTTTGTTAAAATTAACTTTGCCGGAAATCTATCTAAATACGGTCATAATGTCCTCGACAATCTGTTTTGTTGGATTATGGACTATCTTACTATATATGATATTGAGATGTTTATTAAAATCGGCTTTTCAAAAGCTTTTTATCCTATTCAGCTGGGAACTTATATTCACCCCTAACTTTTTTAATTACATAAAACTTTACTGTTTTGGAAATTAAAATAATCATGGAAGGATTGAAGGAAAGAAAAAATAGAAGAAAATCTCCCCTTTTCTAAAAAAACAAACATAAAATTTCTAGAGAAATGAAGTAATTTTTTAACAGCCCGTTTTTGAAGAATGAAAATGTATTCCATTCCTAGCGGAAAACCAAAACGGAAGAGTTAAAATTTATGATTATGTTTCTACAATTTCCAGTTACCGGTTCTGCTGCTCCTCGTTCCGCCTTTTCGTACTTTTATTACTTTCTTTTTTTTTTTTTTTTTGTATAATGTCTTGTGTCATTTTAAATTTTATAAAACGAAAATCCTTCTCTGTAATTGCATAAAAGTAAACTGCGGATTCCTATAAAGCTCATCGATTTTCTAAAACAAAGGTTTTTAAAATTCTATTTTTGGACACCACTAAATTTTACATATGGTAATATTACGTGATGTAAAAATAATTTTTTGGTGATGAAGAGTAGAACCCCAGCGAATTTCCAACGAATGGGATTCTAACAAGTGGCAAGAACTCTCATGGAGTGACATCTCATGCTGGCACCACTTATTCCATTCCAATTGCATTTTCCCTTATCAATTACAAGCCGTTTACTTTTCGATTAGGTTGTCAGGAGTGCTCATCCTTATAACGGCTTGTAATGTTTTAAAAAGGGAGAAAAAACCATTTTAACAGATTGTTGTTTTTATGGGTTTCGGAGGATTTTTCCCTCGAAAGTAATTGGATTTTTTTTAATAACTTAAAAAAACCTTTTTTTTTCGCAGTTTGGTAAGTTTGACTTTGTGAGGAAATCTGAAATGATTTGATGGTTTCAGCGAACATTGATTTTCGGTGGAAAATCACAATTTCGAGATCCCAAACTCTTGGTTCTTTATCAATTGAATAATTTAGGATCCGACAAAATCCCGAAAAATTTGCAATTTGGCAAAATTTCGATTTTTCGACGCCCGCATGGCTTTCTCACTCCCTTGAGTCGCTTGAAAGCAAAAAAGGGCCCCAAACTCGAAAAAAAAAGAAGAATTAAGGATTCGATTAACAATGGAAAACAAAACACGAGGGGGATGAAAAAAAAGAAAAGACTGTCACGTATGACGTAATTCAAACCGGAAAAGGAAACAAATCGAACGAAAAAAACTGAAAAGGGAAACGCATCACTCAGCGCTCGCTGGGATATTTCCGGTGAACTATTGACCACCATTTGATGGGATCTAATTTGGTTCAAGGGTGCAATTGACAGGGTTGTCGCATTGCTGAAGTTTTCCATTAAGCAATGCTGACGAGGGTTCGTTCCTCTGTTCCAGACACCTCCTGACTATTTTATCCCGAAATCGAAAAAAAAAAGATATGAAATCTTCTATATTTTCACCGAACGTACTTAAATATCCATTTATTTAAGTGACGCAAAATATCTCACAGACAACCAAATGACACATTCTGTAAAGCATGCACAATATGCTGGGGGAGGTAAATAGTGAATGGCGATGGCCTTTGGCCAGTCATGAGGAAACTCTAGATAACGGGTCAAAGAAGCGAAATGTTAAAACGTTTTAACTCCTGCTTGTGAACATCTCTCATCCGTGATCTTATGAGGATGGATTTTAAAAACCATTCAGATGTTGGTGCAAATTTTTAACGGAAAATATAATTATTATTATTTTTTTTTTTTTTTTGCGTGGAGGGAAAGAGGAATGATGCTGTTGGAGGAGTGCGATAGATGTGGTAATGAATGTTCAAGATGGATTGCTTATACTATTTTTTAAAACTAAGCTGTTTTTCATCTTCGTGAGCTGCAAACTTTTTACACGCTTCCACAGAAATGGAAAGTCACTGTCCTTTAATATATGATTTTTAATAGCTAATGTATGGAATGATAGCCATTCATTCATTCAACAACCCATTCATGTTATGCATTCATATTAAAGAAGTATCTTGACTTATAGTAAGTTTAACGCAAATATAAGTTTTTATGAAAAGAGATTAAGGCAAAATCAGAATAGGAGTAAAACGGTTAAAAATGTTTAATTTCAAGCAACAAACTTCATTCAACGCGGTTCTTAACAAGTTGTGAATACTGAGAAATCATTTGGTAAAATGTTTCTTCAGAAAATCAGGCTTCCAGGATTATGTGCTCATGAAAATGGAAAAAGAGGCCGCAGCAATTACAAAATTTAAGCCAAACTGACAGGGCCGGGGCACTCGAAATAAATATTTCTTTCGCAGAAACACAGTTCAAAACATTTGAGAAAATTTGAAACTTTCCGGTTTCACTGAAGGATGAAACCTTTTCGGTTTCAAATTGAATGCAAACGAGTTTCAAATGATACTTTCCTGAAACTATTTACACAAAAAGTTTCAATTTGAAGTCAAAAAGTTTCAATTTTGAAACTTTTAGGCTGAAACTCTTTTTTTCTTCTCAAATGGGAATATTATTTTGAACTGTGAACTATCATTTTATTCAATCATGCTTAAACCCATCCAATCATCAAAATTTCAACGCAACGAATCTCAAAAAATTATTTTCTTTACTGCCACCACTCGCGTCCATCAAATCCAATTTTGAATCTTAAATCTTTCAATACCTTTAAACGAGTAAAAACATCACCGTTAACAATATTAAATCTCTCATAGCCATAAATTAAAAACCATGTAATCCAGTTTTCAACCCCAACAATAATAACTCTAAAAAAAAAATAAATATAACACGAAGAAATGGACACATTAAATCAAAATTCAAGTATACAGAAGAGTGCTCAAAAGGGTTGACAACACAAACATACAGAAAAGAACATTAAACTTCAATCTGCATGGATAAAATTTTAGAAACCGGAACGGGAAATCATCAATATTGTCCTTCTGGAAAGGAAGTTGGTCTCTCTCAGACCCAAAGAGTTTCATCTCTCTCTATTACATATTTGGTCGGAGGAATCGCGATAAATCTTATCTTTTTGTTGTGTACAATGCACAGTATACAAGAGAGGGAGAGAGACAAGTTAACAACATATTTTCAATAGTCATTAAGCTACTAATAAGTAAAGCTTTACAGATAAAATCTCGTATATGAAATCATTAAAAAAACTTTTTTTTTCCCGCGAATGAAAAAAATCAATTTTAATTGTTTAAGTGTAAAAGCGAAGCCATAAATTTTTCCTAAGCACACAAATTAGATGGACCATGCGTGTAAAGTAACATGTAGGCACACACACTTAACACTCCTCCTTCCCCATTTATAATGGAAAGCAATATCAAATTTAAAACCGATGTTTACCTACAAACTGATTCGGTCACGTGACTTTGTTCCGGCCTCGTGACTGGCTAATTAACGTGGACATTAGTCTTATCTAAAATCGAATTTCATGTTAACCTGTAGGACGCACTTTATCATTGGGCGTTGTCCGCTAATGCACCCCTGAAGTAAGCAGTGTGTGAAATGCATAAGCTAGAATTTTACATATATATCTCATAACATTAAACGATTCTTTTTTCAATAGCTCTAAACTGTTGATATTGATTTTCTTGGTAAAAACTAAAAGCGGCTAAGGTCAGTCGCAAGGGCGGGAAAAAACACTTTACGGTTATTTAGTTAAAGTAGAAAGAAACCTGGAAAAAGACTGCGGTAATGAAATCCCGTAAAGCAATCTAAACTTGAAGACAATGGAATAAAGTAATCTACTTCTCCACTCGGAATTATTCAATTTCTTGTGAGTCCCAATTGAAGAGAAGAGAACGACAACCGGGCGGAAACTCATGGAAACTTTTCTTATGATAAACAGATGAAGATTGACTACGCCCTGCTGACTGCGTTTCATTTCAGTACCGTAAGCAGTCACTGGAGTTTCTTTTTATTTCCAAAAGGGCAAATGCTTCCCTTTCATTGGAATTTTACAATTTTCAACAAAATCATAATCAACACTGCAGATAAAGCCGCAGATAAAGCGAGTTTGTCGAAATCACGACATCACGACAACGCTGCTTATTTTAAAGTAGTTTTTTATCTGGCACTCAATCAAAAAAAAAAAAAAAAAAAATGGCTGAATTTTTTAAAATAATTTTGACTAGTAAGGTTGTGTCTGATTTCTATTCAAGATTCTGTTCTATTAGCATTGCTGCATAAAATAAAAGTCTTGAACCAAAGTCAAACATGAGGTTCATGCTTTTGATGACTTTGGCGATATCGGACAATTTATAAAATAAATTTTTGTTTTTTCAGATCTAAAATCCCAAACTAGAGAAGTTAAGTTGCCAGGGAAGTGACACTTGATAGTTACGAAGCCACCGAACGTTTGTCGGTTCCAACGGACCAAACAATGAAAAATAACAAAGTGCAGCTTCCATCTTACTACACACAGGCAAAATTCAAATAACTGAAAACCAATCAGAAGTCGTTCCAACTTATCGCCTTTTTCACGAATCTAAATTTTTTAGATTAAACCTGTTGGTAGTGGCCGCTTCAATGGTCGGCGCGCATACTTGGTACGACCCAATTAAACGAACCTAGGGATCGGGAAACAGGCACGAAAATTCACTCAGGGAATCAGGGTTGTCTGATATTTGCAGACGTGGATGCTTTGAGGATTCTTCCGATACTAAATTAGGAGCCATGCAACCAACAATACAAAGTCCTCGCATAGTTTTTACCCGATTTATCATTTAGCATGCACCATACCACTTGTGAAACTAGGCGGCAAGTAATCCACTGAAATACAGTTTAACGATTCACGGAGTTTCCAAAAATCTCATCAATCCAATTTGCTAACAGCCTAAAATAATCAACCGTCACGTCTGATGGCTCCGATCTTTCCTACTTTGTCTCACAGGCATCAATCACCACTCCTGAATCCTCTGTCGTCTCTGGCCAGTGGCGGCATGGCCAGTTTACTGCTTTTTAGTTTCAGCATTCATTTTAAATTTTCCAAAGCTCAATTTTTTCCCTTCTGTTCTGACCAAAAATTAACTTTCCTTTTTCTTGTCAAAACACACTTAAATTTGTGTCCGTCTTCGTCACTGATCTTTAAAACTAGAACGTCTTAACGTTTCCGTTTCATGTCCAACTTGTTTCAACTTTATTTTCATGCTTTTTTCTCTCTTTAATAAAACGGCCTTCCTCGAAGTTACCTTAACGTGCGTCGTTCATTTTACAAATCTTATCTAACTTCTTATTAAGACTATAAAAAGACGAAGCCTTTTCACTGGGAAAATACAATCCGAAAAGGTTTTGTAAAAAGAAAATTAAAACGGTTTTCTTTTATTGTTATAAAAGTTTTCTAGAGTCACTCGACACTGAGTTTGCTTTTCAAGATGGCTTTTTGCATGATATGTTATAAAACAATGAAGCTCGTTCAAGACTTTCATTTCCCAACTTTTACGATTCCGAGATAACAATCATTTTCTAGAAGAAATGAAAGTGCTTTTTCGAATACGATATCCGATCGTTATTCCTCCAGAAAAAAAGGTTGAGATTTATGATTGAACATCAAATGGATTTTTAAAAAGATTCGATGAAATTAAAGTTCGCTTCCGAGCTTTCTTATCTATTCAATGGATTCCTGCGTTTTCATATCTTGATGACCGCTATTTTAAATGATTTTCCAATTTGGATAATGAACAGGAAACTGAAAATAGTGCGGTTTGATAAGAATGATTTTATTAATGATATGAAAGAATTGATAAATCATTGGCGCCGAAAGTTTAAGGCAGAGAAAGATAAGAGGTGTAATAAAGTGAATCGGAAATGAAGAGAAAACGAAACGGGGCAGCAGGATCCCTGCATGTCACAGCATGCACTTAGTGGTCTCCAAAATAAGCTTACTGGGCCTCCTGGCGAAAACGCCTGCACAGGATCCAAATAATTTACATAATATAGAGAAAAAAAACTAACAGGAAGAATTTAGGGTTTACACTTCAAATTGAAGTGAAAGTCGATGATACCTGTCCGTAAATTAGACAAGTCGTGAAGAGTGAGTCAGCCTGGGATTTTGACATCTGTTCCTCATCATCCCTCCATCCCTTCGTTAATTGGCTCGTTTATTCACCGTATAAACTGTGTTATTTTAACTCAAGCAACCGATTAGCAATTACTGCCCTATTATAATCTGGTTATCTTTCAACGATCAAATATTAATTCCACGACGATTAAAAATTATTTTGTTTAAGGCGTAGCCCAGACGACGCGGTAGCACCAGTTAAATCGGTGTTTAATTCCGTATCCGACCTCAATGCCGGAAAAAAAAGAAGCAGACAATAGAAAACACCGTGGAGAAAAAAAAGGAGAGGAAAAAGAAATAAAATGTGAAGGCAGCTCATGTCGGATTTTTACGTAACGCAAAATCATCACACCCTTAGCATAGGGTGAAAAATTACAAGGTCTCACAAAAGAAGTGAAAAATTATTTTAAGCAGGAAGCGGGGGTGTGGAGACGAATAATAGACGAAATTTGTGTAAAATTGAGTTACAATGAGTACAAAAAACTGTCTTCATCCAAATACACCTTCGATTTTTACATGGGGTTGGGTACCTGGAGGGATATTTTACGCTATTTACCATTGTTAAAAAAAACTAGCATTTTCTCTTATTTATAGCCTAAAATCTTTTCGAATGGGATTTTCCAACCGGAAGATGAACTTCCTAATATTACCGCCAAGTTATAAAACCCCTTGATAATTTGATATAAGTCAATTAGCAGGTAACTGTGATTGACACGCGCCCAGACGTGTGCCCGCAAAGTGCTTTATGGCCATATCCCTCTTTTTTCCAGGGAAAGCACTTCCGTTTTTATTCGATATCTTTCGACTCAATCCATGAATCAAAAAAAAACCTAAAAGATTAATATCGTGGAAAGCAGGAAACGGAAACCGGCGGCATTCGCACAGGATCATCGTAAGCTCTTAAAAAATGTCTGAACATATTTAAGCCTATATAAAATATTTTTCTATAGGCATTGTCGAATAAAAAAGGTTGCAAGGTTATTAGTTCGTTTTTCATTCAGGTTTTCTGAAAACGAGGAATCAATGATAGCACGATTCGATACATCATGTTTCCTGTCATGTTAGGCGAAAATCAATTTATTATTGCATAACGGAATTGTGTTCTTTTGGTTCCGACATGGATACACCCTTCACCTGACTATATTCGCAATTTATTTGAAATGGAGGATTTTCTTGCCTTGTCTGTTCGCGGTCTGCACCTTGGTGAATTTTCCCTTTTTATTCCTTTAAATGCGACTTAACAACCCTGTTACAGTATACTATGAATAGATCTTAACAACGGATAACTTTTTTTTTTAGCTTTTTTGATTCGGGAAAGAAAATAGTAAAGTATAGCCTCGTCCACACAATTTAGCGCTGTGTTATTTCTCACTAAGTCGACCCGTTAGATCCGGAACTTGCATCAACCAACACTTATTTAGTAACAACGCATCTGCAGTAGTGTTCAGTAGAATACAGTAAATGCCCGTACAGTACACTTTTGGAAACGTTCGTGCAACTTCTTTGAAACACTCAGTGATACAAGATAACGTCTAAAAGACGTCTTTGTTTTAAAAAGGTAACCTTATTTCTTATTAATTGGAGGATTCGCCAACTGGTTAGTTCCGTCTTCT
This sequence comes from Liposcelis brunnea, assembly GCA_023512825.1. Lineage (NCBI taxonomy): Eukaryota > Metazoa > Arthropoda > Insecta > Psocodea > Liposcelididae > Liposcelis > Liposcelis brunnea. The sequence goes on along the minus strand of CM042072.1, from coordinate 9,989,178 downwards.
GCGCACTGGGAACTGAAACGTATCCCTGTAACCCCAACCGAACGTAGGTATTTATTTAATGATCTTTGTTCCTTGTCAGACTTTTCCTATTTTCTCCTCGATGCAAATAATCCTCAACCAATGTCTCATATATGTCGTTCGGTCAGCTTCTCCTCAGAGCCAGCGGCAAGCCTGCTCCTACAGTCTATTTATACCTTTGAGCCACTTTTCTAGTGACTCTCAGTATAACAGTGGCAACAGACTAACGTCACTTACACTTCACAGGACAGTATTTTCGGTTGAGGGCATTTAGACGCCCCGCAATTTTTCCATCTCTTCGGAGGTCTGCCTCGAGATGGAGATCTCCTTTAGTCATTGGCTTTGACTGGCATGCTCTTTTCGGCGATCGGTGGTTTTCTATCTTGTTCACGTGCTGTCGCCATTCTTTCCTTCCTTCTCGATCTCACAAAGCGGTTAATGTCCTCTACTTTTGCAGTTCTTCGCAGCTCAAAAATCAAACCGTTAAATCGGACAATTTTTATCTTTAATCGAAAACCATCCGTCGAAACCTTACACCAATCTCTTGATTATGAAGTATGACCCATCCACAACTCCTCAAGATGGCTCTTTTTCCTCCCCTTATTACAAAAATGGCGAGAACGGCGATGAAACACGGGATAAGTCTTATTGATATCGGCCATGCTACTGAGGTAAGACATGACAAACACGATATAAAACCGGTGATTGACAGGGGAAAGAATGTACCCTGTGTCGATAGTAAATCGATTGTAAACAGAGCATTGTGCGAGGGTGTCAATATTTAATTGACCATGGGTTAAATTTGGGGTTTGTTGATCTATTTTCCACGAGATTTAGCCTTTTGTTGTTTACCTGACATTAATCATTTTTACAAGAATAAAGTTCTTTTTTACCTTTTCCGATGCTGAATAAAGGGAAAACTTTACTTATATCTTGTGTTGTAAATTTTGCTTTGATAAACCGGAAAAGACGAAATAAATCGTTCCTCCGGAAAATGTGTGATAATTTTTTTCGGTATATAATTAATTTTATGTTAGTGAACTGTGAAACGCGTTTTAAAAATCAGGGATGATACCGCCACACCTGGGTTATGAACAGGTGAGATGATACAGATCGCATGTCGACCCTTTCCCCTTAGCTTACTCATCATCATACATATGTGAACGATTAACAATTAATCCTTTTCCTTTTTTAAAAACCATCGTTTAATAAGTAATTCACTTCAGTTTCGTCAATATTGCAATTCATTTCCGAAAGGTTTGATATTGTGATTACGCAAGTAATTTATTTTGGCTTAACACAAGAGCAGCAACAGAGATGAGTAAAACATTATGTCCGAGTTGGGAATGACAACAATTCGAGATGCGCAGAAGATGCAGTATTTATAGTAGTTAGTAGACATGATCCGAAGGCATCATACGACTGCAAAAATGCGATCACTGATGATTATTTACGGTTTCAGAATGAAAATAGCTAGGGCTGGACACGGGACGGGACGGGTCGCGATTTTGGAAATTCCCGTCCCGTCCCGTCCCGTCCCGGATCCCGACTCGAAATTTAGCCAGCTGTCCCGTCCCGAAAAAAGCCTATAAAACAATGGAAACGGGACGGGATTTTGAGTTGGGACTCGGAATTTGAACTGTCCAGACCCGACCCGGCCCGTCCCGAATCCCGTCTCGTTTTCGGGTCGGGACTAGGGACGGGACGGGAAATTCCCGATCCCGTGTCCAGTCCTAAAAATAGCCTAAATTAAATGGCTATTAGGCCATCAGAAATCAGGAAGTCCAGGGGCAAAATTTGAGTGAATTCTTGATGAGGCCAAAAACCTTACAAATTTGAGAGGATAACAAATATTCTGCCATTTTTAGCTTATGCAAGCTAATATTTTTGGGGGACAACTGCCCTAGCGAGCCTTTTCTTCCTGGAAGAAGTTAACTTTCATCATACATTAGGTCGAAAGTCAAGCTGCGCTTTTGTAATGCTGGCTGATTTACATGATAAGAAAGTATAACTATAAGACTTGACAAATCAAGTTTCCTACTACAAGATCAACGATGTCTTCACTGCAATAAGAAACCCTGAACATCGAAGGCTCTAGATAGTTTCCAGTTGAGACGGCATGCTGTCACAGGTAAATTTTTCCCAAAGGCACAAGGTGTAGACTTGATCAAAAAACGCAGACAAAATCATGGAAAGACCAACAGGTAGGCAAAAGCCTAGCAGGGCTCTCTAATCCTAGATGTTTTCAAGGACTTAAAGAGGCGAATTGCTCAAAACTTTCTTTTCTTCATTTGGAACAACAAAATAAAAAAAGCTATTACAAAAATGTTTTTTGGAAAATTCATGCTGAACTCATTCACTAACAGTAATATCTGGATTGAGTTAAAAATCCTTTGGTAAAATGAAATAAAAATCGGGAAGAAATCCTGAATCGACCGCAAATGGTCAGTTACACATAAGAAAACGTCTTGGATACGGAATCATTTTTTTCCTTTCTTACACAATAGTTCATTCATAGATTCTAGTAACACTTGTAAAATTGCTCACTGAACCAGGTTTCCTGAGTGCTGCCCACACCATTGTCAATTTTCTTTATGATTTGTGGTTTCCTTCTTCACGTTTATTAGATTACAATACATCAATTTCACGACATCCGACCATTATTGACTTTTTAGTTCACACATATATAACACATCAAACAAAAATACATTAAAAAATTTTTTTTTTCCTCCTTCGCCGTAGAGGAAACCAATTATCCGGGTATAGGAGAGTTTTAAGCGACCTTCTAAAATCAATGCTGTTAGCTTCAAACAAAAGAAAGGGGAACAGCATAACAATACCGGGGTATTACTACACAAAAACTCATAAAGTTAGTTATTGAATTTTCACACCCTTGCATCTCTTTATTTGCTCATGCTGTACATTAATTTTCATTTGATTTTAAACGATAAATCTTAATTAGAATAAGTTTCTCATATCGGAGTGGTTGCCGAACGGCTTTATTCTAACCGAACTAATCATACACGCATTTAAGGTTGTCGACATTTTTCATCTTTCATCGGGAGTAATGTTTTAATTTATTGTGTAAGACCTTTTTGAACTAATTAGCATTTTCTTATGATTTATGGGTTTTTTTTCCGGTTAGTAACGCATTTTTTTTCTGAGAGAATTGGTTGAAGTTAGGTAAGTTGTTCTAAAAATTTCACGCTTATTCTCAAAATAAATAAAGCCAGTTTTTACAATGAAGGTGAATGGGAATCTTTTAAAAAATCAGGGGGGCTTTGTTTCAAGATTATTTAAAAATTTTTCTAGAGCTTTTCTAATTTTTTTCCGTGCCACACACTGATCTCAAAATAGCTTGTTTAGTTTTTCTGCAAGTAACTTTCGAAGGCTGTAGGAAAACCTCACATTAAATTTCGGTCCAAAAAAAAAGCAAAAATGTTTGAGACAACGCTAAGTTCTAAATTAACAAACTTTGTCACGCTACAATTCTTCTTCTCGTCTCCATTCGTCAAACCAATTCTCTTATCAAATATCTGCGAACGCCGCTGACCCTTTGGGGAAAATTATTAAACCGCCACTGACGATAATATCAATGTCTTTACTCGCTTAATAAATAAATAAAATGAACCAACCGGATTTGTAAACAAATCTAGTGAGATTTCGAAATGTCAGGGGTTGTTTCAATAAGCTCATTGCTGACAAGGGGTTGGAATCAACTAAGGGATGTAAAACAATATTGCACTCGTGTGGGGTGTGTTTGTCATTAAATCGTTATGTATTACGGTTTACATGACCTATACGGTCGTCATTTGCGCGAAAGTAATTTTTGCAATATTGTAAAAGTTTTTCAATATCTTTTTTAAAGCACCCACCTTAACGGAAGTAATAGACACGGAGGTCACTTTTATTCCCTTTTGCGGCAGACTTTCTGACGGTAAACATCATAATTAAGATGCAGGAAAAAAAAACGTATACACGAGTCAATGGGTTAAAAGAAAATGGCGTGTGAAAAGTAAAATGTGAATGCGACGGCGACCGATTTTGAGGTTTCTTTCTTTTAATATTTTTTTTTAAAAAGGGAGCTATTTCCATTAAATCAAAATTTTCAACGCGATTGAGGGTGGGAGAAAAAAAATTATATTTGCTTAGGTAATATCATGAGTTCGGAAAAAAAAAAAATGACATGCGATGGGGAGAAAATTGAAGAAATATTTTTTAGATTTTTAAAAAAAGATTCAGAGAAAAGGGTGAACTATTATTCTTTTCTGGTGGTATGTTCACTTCTGCATCCAGAAAAATATATGGTAAGTTGTGTTTCACTAACGAAAAGTTTTCAAGAACTATTTAGCGAAACCCTCTTCACTCATTTTTCGTGCTGAGTCAAATTTTAGGTCCAAAGAAAGATGTGGTGACGATTGACACGACCGTGAGGACGCTCACAAGAGATCCGTTGATCGCCAATATAATCAAGGAGCGTCGGCTCTAATTGGCAGCAAGGGCGGATCCAGAAATTTGTTTTGGGGGGGGGGGGGGGGGCACAAGAAAAAAATTTGAAGTGTCAGAGAAAAATCATGGTATTATATCATCAGCAATTCGTTATAATTTTCAAGCCCTTTATCTGAGGTATAATTTTTACCTTCTGGGGGGGGGGGGGGCACGTGCCCCCGTGCCCCCACGTGCCCCCCTGGATCCGCTCTTGTTGGCAGGGAATGCAGCGCGTGCGCCCTAGTCTCAGATGGTAAGGCAGGTTCTTGATGAATATCCTATAAGTTCAAGGTCTCATACGTTGGAAAGATAATGGTATTGGACATCAATTCAAGTCATCTTTGCCTTGTCTTACCTTGAGAAAAATCCAAAAATGGCTCATATTTGCACAGTCAAAATATTTGAGAAAATTTGAAACTTTTAGGTTTCACTGGGGGATGAAACCTTTTCGGTTTCAAATTGAATGCAAACGAGTTTCAAATGATACTTTCCTAAAACTATTTCCACAAAAAGTTTCAATTTGATGTCAAGAAGTTTCAATTTTGAAACTTTTTTGACTTCAAATTGAAACTTTTAGGCTGAAACTCTTTTTTTTCACAAATGAGAATATTATTTTGAACTGTGTGGGATCTCGACGATTTAGGATGAGATGAACATTCAAATAAAGCTGACGAAAAACAATTCAATACAATGCGAAATTGCAAGGCCTCGCAAGGCTTAAGGTTTTCAAGGAAATTTGGCATTCGACTTTTGTATGTCTCCCACGTCGACGTCAAGATCCAAAATTTTGAAGGAAATTTGTCTCGAGTCTTGAAATCCATCACTAGAAGATCATGTATCTCGGTGTGCGAGTCTGTTAGAAGTCCCCGACTGGCGAGCCACCTACCAGATAAGGCCATCATAAGGCAATTTGGTGATAGAGTTTTAGGCCCTGTAAAACCATAGACAATGAAGAGCAGACAGGCGTGAGGAAATCTTTAGTTTCTTCTTAGACAAATCCATCCCTCTCACTCCAAGACAAAGGTCTTTCGTCATCAGAATACTTAGCCATCATGAACAATTAACACTGCAGACAAATGTGAGGATATTCCAGCACCACCGAGAATATTCAGCGTGGATCAAATATTCACCCAAGGGGATATTCCAGCAATATTAACATGCGCGGAGCGCATGAGCCAAGTTTTACACTCACCCCGACTGCGACGCACAATGTTATACACGAACCAGAGAAACACACGAAATTGCAATTTTTAACATTAAATATCTCAGGTTAGGGTGCTCAGATCAATTTTTTTTTTTTGAAATGGTTCTCGGGCAGTCATTTTAAAGACGCAAACGAAAGATGAAGTTCCTACATCAATCCGGTTGGCCGCAAAGAGACCCTTAAAAAGCCCGTTTTTGATCTCATGTATAATCATTTATGTATTATTATGATAATAACTCACTGATCTACCAAAATGTTTTCGTGTTTCTAGTGATTGGATGGAAAAAATTTTTCGAATTTAGGTTCGGCTCAGCAGTATAAGTACAGGAAAAATGAAAAATGTTCAAAAACTGTTTTACCTAATTACTTAAAAGCAATTAAAGATCGCGCTGCGTTAAAATCCATAAGAAAAAAAAGGTACACCGGCCTTGCCGAGTTTGGACGAGTATGTAGGAAATATTCACAATAAACAGATAAGAATTTTTTTTGTTTTCAAAAAAAAAAATAACACAAAAGGACTCTATAGTTCGCAGTATGGTTGTGTATTTTTTTAAACAAGATCATTTTTTTCATAGGGTGATCTTCGTGGAATTTGTTTAATAACTAATAACATGAATCTATTTCCTAATTTTATTTTTGCTGAACTCTTCAACATCTTTGCATTCTTTTTGGAATTTCTTTTACTATAAAATTGATTCCTTTATGCAAAGGGGTGAAACCTTTAATTTTTTAGTTTTTGAAATAGGAGCCGTTCACATCTAAAATATCTATTTGTAGCTCGATTTGTAGTGAAAAATCACACATGCAACTTGTTCACTCCGTCGAACTAGAATTGTCGATAATTTTATTTATAATTTGTTTAAAACCATATCGCAAGAATCATAACGATACCTGACGCTCGTCTTTAACCTTTTGCGAACGGGACCCCCCCCCCCACACTGAACAGAATTTCCTGACGGCCTATCCTTTTTTAATTATTATCAAGGTAACATTAAGTATTAAGGCTCTAAAGCACGAAAAGAAACCAAATTTATAGGTTCCGACACGTGAATAGGCAACGGATGATACATGACTGAATACACATTGCCGATTTTTTGTACAATCGTTGCTATTGCTCCGTAATCTAAATATATGCGAAAAAGATCTTGATATTCCGTGTTTAATGCCTAGATACAAGCCATCAGTTATAATACTGGTCCCTTTGAAAATACCTATCTGACATAAGTTACACATAGGTTAAACTTCTAACAAGTTTCGACTTTTGCCAGCTAGCATTTCTTTGGCCTGTTTTGCTTTTCAATGTGTACTAGTGCTAAATGGAAACAAATATATTCCTGCAGAATAATTAAGCAGTAGCATAAATGCAGATCTAAAGTGGGTCATTGATTATGTCATCGAGGGGTTATCTGGCAGCCGATTTCGTCAAATTGTCGCCAAGGGAGACAATTTTGTCTTAAGGCACTTTGTCAGTGGCACAGGCGGCACTGGCAAAAGCTGTCCACCATCGCATCCTCTTACAGTTGATCGCTTTCACCGAAACCCCGGAGCGCTAGCATTTCTTAATTTTAATTGAATCCTCTAGTGCACGAAAATGAATTATTACGTCTACAAAAAGGAGTGAGATCCCCCCAAAAAAACATCCTGTAAAGAAAAAGCCAAGTTTTCGCAATTCTCTTTTTCAGCATTCAGTCTAATTACTTTGCCCACAAAAGGCATGAGATCAAATTTGTTGGCCAAGTTTTGAATCATTTCGCCCACAAAAGATGTGAGATCAAAAGTTGGCCAAGTTTTTCCATGACTCCCCGTTCTAATTATTTCACCACTGGCCAAAAAGAACTTGGCTCCGGGCTGCAGTAAAATTTCCTAAGTGCTAAACAATTCTAATTCGGATGTTGGAGAACTTATACAGTATGAATTATACCTGACGGAGGCACAAAGGATTTTTAGGAGCAGACCAATCAAAAATCAATTGTTTTTTCAACATATACTCTGTGACGATTTACTGTTAGAAGAATTCATCTTATTTCAATTATTAGGTCTTTCAATAGGCGTTACAACAGATATCAGTAAAGAAAGCTAAAAGATTGTTTTTAGGATATAATCTTGTTGTGCTTGTAAGTACATTTGTTTCAAAATTGTTTTTATCTCTTAATGCACACCTGTATTAATTTTTGAACAACAATTTTTCTCACACCATGAATTTGACGAACTAGTTCACGTAGATCTTAACGACTGGCTGATAAGTTTCATTTAGCAGACAAATTGCTACGTCGTATTGTTGAGGGCGTGCTCGTATCTGTTGCTGGATGAGAGAAAAATGAGAAACTGAAAATTCCCGCAGCTGTAGTAACCGCTTTTATTGAAAACGTGCACGTAATGAAGTTTACTCACAGCAACTTAAAGTTTGCAGCCCGGAGCCAAGTTCTTTTTGGCCAGTGGTGAAATAATTAGAACGGGGAGTCATGGAAAAACTTGGCCAACTTTTGATCTCACATCTTTTGTGGGCGAAATGATTCAAAACTTGGCCAACAAATTTGATCTCATGCCTTTTGTGGGCAAAGTAATTAGACTGAATGCTGAAAAAGAGAATTGCGAAAACTTGGCTTTTTCTTTACAGGATGTTTTTTTGGTACTCTAAACAAGTACCGCAACCGAACAAAAGGTAATGAGGACTAACAGTTGTTCATTTTTAACAACATTCTTTCGCCAATCATAGTTTTATAATAAGGTGCATCCTAATCCTTAATGAATACCTTTAATCATTTGCTACCCAACGTATAAATAAATATTCGATTAAAAAATGAAGGAACATGAATGGGATAAATTAATGAATGAACTCAATACTCATAGTAAATTACCTGAAGGGATGCATAGTAGTAAAAATTTTCAATGGAAGGCCACCCACAGCATTATTAAAACCGTTTGAATCACCTTTATAAAAGAATGTCACATTATACATCCTTATGTCCAACCAGAACATAAGTCTAGCCTTTCATATTTTCCATTAATTTCTAAATACAAAAATCAAGTCAAACTTTCCTCCTCCTCCCTAATGGAAAAATTATGTTTTTGATTTTATAAACAAAATCGAAAACTTTCCATTTCATTTCAAAATTAAAGTAAAAGTATAATATTGTAAAATAAGTTTCGTGCTCGAAGATGCCTCTTCGTGGCAATGACTAAAAATCTATCACGTCAGATTTCTGGTTTTTAAGCCTACATCATAGGAAATAACATTGGTTTTGAATTTCAATATTGTTTTTGTGGTTCATTTTCTATTTGGCTTTTTAACTCTCTCCTTTTTTTTCTTCTACTTCTCTTTCATGACATTTCTCCCTTTGATTCTGATATTTTTGAACGACAGGATGACTTTTATTTTCTTTTGCTTTTCTTTCACCTGACAATATTTTAACAAACGTAAATACGTTCCACGTGATGTGTCAAATTGAATATTGTTTTATGTTTAATGTCAAAAATGAAGCTGGTACCGATTTTCTTTAATATCTGCATTATGTTTGTTTTTCTTAGAAAAAGGTTTGTTTTTCCCTTTCTATATCGTGCCTAATATATTAAAATTTAATTTTGAAGATATCGAACTTCTTTTGTATTATAAATACATCCAATATGTAAATTGTTTTTCTATTTTAATGTTCTTGTGAGAATTGTTATTCGTGCACAGGATGTATGGCATGTTGTGCCATTTGAGGGCTTGTGTTTTTTCTTTTATTAGTTTTTCATTCAAAACCATAAATGATATCGTGCATGGATCTTCTACACCATTCGCCAATATAGTGGTAATCTTATTTTGGTCCTCTTTTTCTGGTTTGCGGATGGAAATAACATTATTTAGCCTTGTAAAGTACTTAAAATAGATGTTGATTAAATATTCAACGTAGCACGTAATTTCAGGAAAACATTGATTCCGAAGAAAATGTATTTGAGGAATTGCTGAAGGCACACGGTAGGAACAAGGTCCTGCGACACGGCTGATACCGAGTGGTAGGATATCGTCACGAGAGATGCAGATCGAGTGGGGCGCCAAATTGGAGACGGTGGCCGAGGATAGATCTGGCTGACGGAAACTCTGTGATGCGGCAATAAGGCTTCGTAAGTAAGTAAGCACACGGTAGCAATGGCCAGATATTTTCCATACGTCATTTTAAGGGAACTGAACGTGGCTGATTCCAACGAATCTTCTTTTTCAGAAGAAAACCCATCACCACCCTTCCTTTCCTACTTTATTACACGGTGCTAAGCAAACAGTTGTGCCGGAGTATTGGTTCTCGCATAAGTTACTTACATGTTCAGTGTCTCGAAAATTAGATCCCCAAATAGCCCGAAGGTCGGAGGAAACAGCGGGCTTTGTCCGCAGCAGGCGTATTTTTTGGCTACGCTCTCTAATCTCTATTGAATGACTATCAGGTGGCTCGATTACCTCAGCCACTAAACTGGTTTTCGATGCTTTAATGGCAGATTCCGTGTGAGGAACTCTTAATGTTGAAAAATAATTCGGACGGTCCTGCTACTTCCCAGTTCCCACCGTCGACAGACCCTGTTTTAAAACTTCCCAACTTTCAACTCCAACATCGCAATATGAAAATCTTAAACGTCAGATAACTTTAATAAACATTTAACCAAACCTTTCTTACAATATTCAATCCTTTAAACCTTTTTGTTTGACGAGGCTTTGTTGAGAAAATCCACTCAACTTGTTTACTTTTAACGGGCTGCAAATTAATCTCATGGAAAAACCGAACAACAGCACATCCGCAGACTTTTCTTCTAAAAAATTTAAGCGGCGTACCGTTATATTGCTTTCGTATTCTGATCACGAAGCAATATTAGAAAAAAAGTGTATAGTCAAAGCTTTATATTTGAAAAATTAATGTTTTTGCCGGGGCAGATGAGTATAAAATAACAGGCCCAAAAGCAAGTCATTTATTTTCATTAGAACATAGACTACGTCTAGCAGATGGAGATGTCCGGAGTCTCTCCACCCTTTCTACCCTCCCTGAGCTCTCTTTCGCTTTCATTAAATTCATATAATATTGCATTTATTTATAGGAGGGCGCTTCCCTGCTTTTTTTTAAGCTCGTTTTTATTATTTTTACCAAAAGGTGTGCAAGTAAGTGCATTAACTTGAAGTTGATTGGGCTAAGAATTGTTTTTTTTAAATTTGATTAATATGAATCAGGAAGAATCATTAAAAGCTTTTTCATTTACTTTGAAAGTTGTTAGGTTAGCCATTAAGCGATTTTAGACCTCAAAAGGTATCTTAACTCTTTGATAGAATGACTATAAAAAATATTTTTAAGAGCTTGATTCGCTACGATCCTGGAACCTTCTACGATTACTGAACACTGCCCTGATTTTTTTTTATTAACACACTCGCGAATAAATATATTTTGAATGTATTTGCTGGGAAAAGGTAAATACAGAAAAATATAACAAAGTTGTAAGGAATGAATTGGTCGTGTTTATGTCAATATTTGGGGGTTGATTATTCTTCACCCACCTGGATCAAAGTCGCCCGACTGATTTCGTATGATAAGCTTTACTTTTGCACAACAATGCGTTTTTCTTTGGTTTTATGTGTTTTTCTTACGTTTACGCGCAAACTGAACACATTAAGAAATTCTATACGATTAAGATCAATAAAGTTTTTCCACAACGATTTATTCTATGAGGTTCTGTAAATTTACGGGTCACGATGTTTCGTCGTAGAGAATCTGAAAAGAATATACAATCAGCTATTACGGTAGCATGCTTTTGAAACTACACCAGTTACCAGATACATTTCTTAATCTTTTAAGAATAGAACATCAAAAACACCTAAAAGAAGCCCTGCCAGAAGAGTTTTGGCAAGATATTTGAAGTAGAACCAAAGCTAACGCGGCCAAGGTGTAGAAAAAATAGGACGGCATTGGAGCGGGGCCGCCCCCGAAAGAATTAACAGCCCTTGAAGAGGTTATAATGGGGATTATCGGTGAAGAAGCTGCAAGTGGCATCCCAGAAGTGGCCGAAAGCCAAAGTAAGTTAACTTTTTCAACGATGAAAAAAAAGTCTATAAAACTTATAACACCACGAAAGAAAAAGAAAAAAGTTGAATGTAGTGAGTTGATGATGGAAGTCGACGGTGATGAAGGTAATGATAAAGATATTGACGACTATTGACGCTATTGACGACTTACTGGAAGTTGATCAAATGCTAAAAATGCTTTCATTATTTTAGCCTAATCCTATTTCGACCTAACAATTTTTCACTTATGTACCGTAAACCGGGGTGACTTTGTGCCACCCGTTTTTCAAAAGTTTTGAGTGTTTTAGATCGAGATTCGTCGAAAAACGTGTGGCATAAAGTCACCCCGGTTTACGGTAGTGGTCTTTGTTTCCTAAGTGTATCTTTGTTTTTCAGCTTCTTCAGCGTCTTCAGTAGCCAAGGTTACGTCAGTTGCTTCGTCAGTTGCGTCAGTAGCCAAGGTTACGCCAGTTTCTTCGTCATCAAATAAGAGGAAAGAAAACGATTTAGGAGAGACACCTCTTTCAAAGAAAGTGATAAAGAGGATGTTTCATGATTTGCAAGAAGAAGCTAATGCACATCAAGAAAATATAACTTACGCGATTCATCGTCTCGCAACAGCAACCGAAGGTCAAAACGAACTAATCGGAAATCAAAATAATTTAATAAAGTCGCAGAATGAAACCCTCAAGGAGCGAGCGCCTAAAGTCATATGACGTCACCACCAACCGAGGAAGTCAGTTGAAAACGATTTTGGTCGCAACCAATGAGACACCAGGATTTTGATATACAGAGTTGGCGACCTTCTCCTTTTAGGCTCTCTACTCGGGACCACCAAACTCAGCCCAGGATCTCTAAAATTCAATTTAACGGTCTCAGCCAACAACTTCAACAACAGTGAAAAAAGCCCTCTAGTTCTTCAAGGCACTTTTTGTCCGCGGCGCAAGGTACTGAGACTTAAGTAATTCCCCCATAGCCGATACTTATAAATGGACCTGCCGCCTAAATATGTCCCAATAATTGGGCAGGGAAGCGCTTTTTGCCAGATCTATTTCAAAATCTTCTCGAGCGTACAGATGAAAATTTTCATTTACGAGTTCAGAACTCACTATACAAAAATTGAGCCTGGTAGACCCGACTTAAGGTAGAACGCTGCAAAACTGCAAACAGTAAGAATTCTTTTAATTATAAAAATTAAATTATTCATGGTGGAAAATCGATAAAGAAGCACATCCCAATCGTTTTACCGTCTCCCTATATTTATAAACCGTATATGCTTTCAATAAAAACCATTTCCTTTTCCGGAGTAACTCTGACGTCATCCCTCTGTTATCGGTTTTCATATTCAGTTAGGTGTTTCCGTTTAATTGTTACATTTTCATCATTTAATTGCTTTCCTAATGCTGCAAAATCATCATCACCGTTTTCAAAATAAAAATTTTCATGGAAAAGGTATTCAGATTGCTAAAAATTCATAAATAGCAATGCCCCAGCAATTTATTTTCTATATACATTGAATAACGTTAAAATATGTTTAGGGTATAAAAGTCGAACTGTGGGGAGGGTGTTCTAAGTGCTGATAGGGGATGATAAAAACTTATTTATCGACCGTGAAATTGCTTTCACTATGTTAATCTACATTCTCGTAATGTATTTATTTGCTTATTTACAGCTCCTCGCCCTCGCCGTTCCTTTTTTTCCTCCTACAACCTTGACCGTTTACTATTGTTCTCCAGGTCTTTTCTGTTGACCAGTTGAGTTACGACCCCTGATCGTATTCATGGGTTTGGACGTTAAAATTTCATGCTCGGAAAAATTGAAGACTTTACAATGGGACTTGCAATTTTTCACAGGAAGGAAAAATTTCACGCAGAGTTTGATTCGGATTTGTTTCATGCCTTAGATGGTTCAGGCTTCAGAACTTTTATGGGAAAATGAAGAAAAAACGGATCACAGGTAGTGGAAAACTAACACCGTTCAAGCTAAAGAATATGAAGAGCCATCTGTCTGAAAAATCCCTGTGTGCGAATATAGCGCGTGTGTGCCCGATGGGCAACTGGGGAAAATTGGCCTATTCGAGGAAAAATAAAAGACTTTAAAAAATTAGCAACTAAGGCCCTGTTATGAGCCTAACTTAGTAAGAATCTATAGTAGTAAGAACCTTGGACTCGATCTTTTAAGAAACATTCGTCATCATAGTAGATTTCGGTACCTCAGAAGTAAACTGTCACTATGACGTCATAGCCCTCGAATAAAAAGACGATCGACTTCAAATAAAAAACAAACATGAAACTGCCTTCTTAGAGTTCAGCTCTGACGTCATAGTGGCATTTTATCTCTGAGGTACCGATTTCTTCTTTTCCAAACATTCCTCCGCGACGGAGACTGGTGATCATCATGACCAAATAGTGTATCATGCAGCGCAAGAAGCCCCAATTGGATCATTTTGTACAACGAACCCCCAGCCATGATGGCTATACAGAAAAAACTAGTACGGTGACTTTCCAACACCTTCTACTGAAAGTCCATTTTATTGGTACAACTCTGCCTTCCGCTATGTGGTTTTAAGACTAGCCCCGAAGCAGACCAATATTTAGGCCAGTATTGCTAGAGCTGCTGCCTTCAACCAGAAAAGTTGACTGACTTTCCGATCTTGGCTAGTGGCTTAGCCGCTGGACATGGAGTCACAACTTACTTGGATTCATACACCAAACAGATTTAACTAATTTTTAAAGATGCTACGCCCGCTTCAAAAATCATCACCAATTGGGCCTTAGAGGCCACCGAACGAAAAAGAAGCACCGAATAATTTAAGTTTTGCTCTGCCTCTGCCTTCCCAACTACTTCTCAATACATTATTAGACATATCAATCAAACCCAGCTCCCCAACATGCTTGATGAAACGGAAAAGCAGGTAGTAGAGCCAATTGTTAAAAGGTGGAAATGCATAAAATCACCAACAAAAATCGCTGAATTAAAAAGGAAACATTTAGTTAAATTCCTCTTTTTAGGTGCGATCAAGCTTGCACTTAAGGTTTCACCTCACAATTAATTCCAAACAACTTTAAACTTTAAGGATTTACATTTTATAAAGTAAAATAAATTAAGTTTGAAGATTTAGTTTAAATCCAAATGGAATTGGATTAAATAAAGCATACAAATTTTTGAATTTGGCATAGGCGGAACTCACACTTTGACCTTTCATATCCGTTTTTCCTGCAGATGTTTCCTAACGAAAGAAGAAGAATTCCACGAGGAAAAGATCAATAAAAATTTATTGATATTTTATTATTTGTACAAGTCTTTAAAAAAAGGTCCCAAAAATCGACCACATTACACATACTCCTTTGTATAAATTGGGCTGGAACAAGAAACTCCTACTTGGAAAGTCAAAAGCGAGCACGGACTAAAATTCAATGAGAACGATATTTTTATTCATAACACTATTAACAATAGAAGCGTTGTCCTAAATCAAAAATATCCCCCGATGTTACGTTGTCCAAATTGTATCAATTGTTGAACCCCGTGTTACCAAGAGGGAATTGCCCACAATAAAATATCGCAAGAAATTTCACCACCTTTTAGAATCCGTTGGTATTCCAGAAATGAATGACGCGCGTGATCGAATCAAATATTTACCCAAATATCCGATACGTCTCTTCGTTCTTTTATTAAAAATCTCATTCGAATATCAAAGCGAACGGATATGGTTCCCTAACACTTTTCACAAATTTTTTCTTCATCCATCAGAGCTGCAGTTTGAAACATGAGCAATTAAACTTGTATCAATCAAACGTTATATCGTCTATTCAGTGACAGTTGTGAGAACACATTCGCTACCTGAACCCTGGCAGCCTCATGGTCCTTGTTCTACAAACTATAAGTTAAATACGGGTTTTAAAAAGAGTTAAATAAAAATATGAATGATAATAATAATTAATCGGCAAAACCAGGCTGTGAACCTAAGCCGTAGACATTAAACCCATTAACTGTCAGACGTTCCCTATTGTTCTCCCTCTTTTGTTTTCCCCTTATTCAGAATATATTAATAAATACTGGTACGTTTCAACTGCTTTTCCTTTTCATTTTTAAATCGTCCCGATATCGTTAATTCGCTTTTACGGAAAAGTATAATAATAAAAGGGAAAACGTAGCTAAAAGACAGATTCAACCCTTTTGGAGGAAAAAAAAATGATTGAGTGAATGAATGAAACAACACCTCGTAGGGGGGCGACCACAGATGTGCAGACCACCACAGTTTGTTGACAAAATGTGATACGAACAATGAGGCTTCTGTCACCGGATGACAATGGCGTAAACACAATGAAACAAATTCTTAAATGGTCCATGGAGTATGCTTTAAGAATAGCTGTCCACCCATCGAAAATCAGAAGATGAAATAACCTTTCAAAATAGCCATCAAGAACTAAGTAGTTATAATTTAAATGACGATGTTATGTAATATTAAGAGATGAAAATAGCTAATTAGTCTAAAATGTAATGATGATATGCGGGATTGCGCCCAGGAAGTAAATGTTCGAATTATTTTTCCTAGAATGCCTGTCAGCAAAGGACAATGGCGGCCACCATAGCCGAAGACACTGATCTCCTCTGGATACGGTAACTTGAAAAATCGAATCTAGCGACATCTCTTATTGTTACCGTTGAAACTCTTGAACAAATGCCTATCTCTCTGTACTTAGCTTATGGTGGTTAACGAAACAAACACAGATGTCGCTAGTTGCACAGTGTCACAAAATTCTTCAAGTTACCGTGTCCAGAGAGATCAGTAGCCGAAGAGCATATTATATCGAGGCAAAAACTCTAGCCTAATAGACTATATCGGATCTTGCTCAACAAACCCTTAGCTACGATGGCCATAGAAAGAAGTCGAATTCGATGGCTTTCCAACACCTGCCGTAGACAGGGGTGTCATTTTTCCACCGTTTTTCAAATGGATATTGTTTCTGGGTGTTCGAAGCTCTTAAAAGAAAAGCGGCAAAAGTCCCCCCCATTTACGGTAGCGCATTGCAGTGCAGGGGTCATAGCGTTGCTGCAACTCTTCTTCCCGCAATCTGGCTCTAAGCTTTACTTACTTATATGGCGTTACAAGACTTGCAGCCTTATTGCCGCATCACAGAGTTTCCAACAGTCATACCTAACCTGAGCCGCTACCCTCCTATCCAGTGTCCCCACTCGACTGGCATCTCTCGCGACGGTATCCTCCCACCTCAGTCGCGACTTTCCTAATGGCTCAGAGCTCGTTGGACAACCATCTAGCACCTTGCTGATAGTCCTCGTCGGTGGCGCATGTGCACAGCGTCTTCTTTCTTTCTTTTGGGATCAGTACTCCGACTGACCCAGATTGAAGCCGCATTACCGTTCCCTTGCAATGCAAGGAAATTTCACAGTTAATGACCTTGAATGTGTCAAGTGGCTAGTTTGACAACAGGTTCACTCATGCCGCACAACCAGTGTTCTAACAAGAGCGGGACCAACTATTCAGACACGGAATCCGACCAGTGTGAGAATTCCCGGCTAATATACACAAGATATGTACATTGGTGAACGGCAGCGGAAAATATCCTAGCTACGGATTAGGATTGAATCTCGACTCTCTCGACCATTCGTTTCGGAGTCAGAGACTTTACCACTGCGCCGCTGACGTCTCAGCGTAGCCGCTCAGTGCGCCGACGTATGTGCTCAGCGTAGTCGACAATAATATCTTCAGTCTTAAGTCTGGTCGGCTGCTGCTCCCTACCATAAATATTTAACGACCTTCCGTTCCTTGCATTGCCATAAGCATATCCCTTGGGTGGTGGGGGTCGTCGCTTGCCTTTCTGTTAACATCGTTAACTCATACACTTTTCGGTCTGGCCGAATTCGGAACTCACATTCGATTTGAGAAAAAATATTCACGGTACAACAAGATTGATCTCGGACCCGATTTTCAAGATGCATATTCCAAATTTTACAATCCATGTACGATTTCACATGTAACAAAAGAAAGTTTAATTTTCTTTTGCGAAACATGTTCTTTCGCATGTTCAACGTTTCCAATTCGCTTAATGTCAACACGTAACGTGGAACCAAACATTCACCGCCTTCAACATGTCAAAGTCAGACATTTTCAGGTACGATCATCAATCACTTTACATTAAACATCCATTGATAACAACTGCTTCATTAATAATCATTGTGGGAGGTTGCATTCAACCGTCAACAGTAGCTTTGCTTTAGTTCTTGAACTTAAGATCATTTCTTTTAAAAAGTTAAAAAGAAATCTTTTAATGAATGAAGATGAAAAGAAATATACAACGTCTCGGTTTTTCCAGTGCAGAACGTGACACATTTATAATAATCCCCTTTCGCATCCGGTTATAATTTCCCATCAAACCATTCACAAATAATTCTAATAAAAAGAAGAAAAAGATAATTTCAAAGCTTATGGCAAACTGTTTCCTTTTCCGCTTCGTCGATGAATCTTCATTTATAACTTTCTAAAAGGTTTCGATTCTTATAAGATGTGCTTCCTCGTTTGGGATCCCATGCTCAAACCCATTTTCTAATTCGGGTTTAATATAGGAAATCGATTTACTTGATCCATTTTAAGTTGAAGATGGGAAATGCGTTTGGAGTTAATATGAAAGGGATTTCATTTTATGTTTCGGCTCCGGTTAAGAAAGATATCAAAAGTGTTATAAGGCCACAAAAAATAGATAAAGTGTAGATTAAGAAATAAAGTATGATTTACGATTGAGCAACATTTTTATTGAATTCTTTGAAACGAGCTTGTTGGGAAGTATCAAAGTTGCAACCATTAATGGTGAAAACGCGCATGTTTCCGTAAACAAATTTTTAATTAAACATAATTTTTAGTACAGATTGTTCTAATAATCAATCTGAATGAGGTTTTGAAGGAAAAACAACTGATAAACGGTTGGGCTCGATTAGAAGCTAAAGCGATTTTCACAGTAACGTCGTACCAGTAAATTCTTGGGGAGGGCAAACATTCTACGACGGTGAGAGGGGGAAAAATTTATAAGCAATGTTTAACTTATGTGAGCTGTCATTTTTGGGGAGAAGGACAACAAC
Source organism: Liposcelis brunnea (assembly GCA_023512825.1). Lineage (NCBI taxonomy): Eukaryota > Metazoa > Arthropoda > Insecta > Psocodea > Liposcelididae > Liposcelis > Liposcelis brunnea. The sequence goes on along the minus strand of CM042072.1, from coordinate 9,970,354 downwards.
CCTAGCGACCTTCCTCAAACGACGCTTCTGAATTTCGAACGAAATTGCGACATTGACTCAGATTTCGGTAAACAACTTGTACGGATCATTTTTTAGGCCGGCAAAGTGCTGAAATTGTAAAGGGCCGAAAATGAAAAGGGCCGAAAATGAAAAGGGCCGAAAATGAAAAGGGCCGAAAATGAAAAGGGCCGAAAATGAAAAGGGCCGAAAATGAAAAGGGCCGAAAATGAAAAGGGCCGAAAATGAAAAGGGCCGAAAATGAAAAGGGCCGAAAATGAAAAGGGCCGAAAATGAAAAGGGCCGAAAATGAAAAGGGCCGAAAATGAAAAGGGCCGAAAATGAAAAGGGCCGAAAATGAAAAGGGCCGAAAATGAAAAGGGCCGAAAATGAAAAGGGCCGAAAATGAAAAGGGCCGAAAATGAAAAGGGCCGAAAATTACTTTCGGCCCTTTTCAATTTCAACCCTTTTCATGACCCTTAGATTCTTGCTCCTACTATTTTTTTTACAAAAATTTAAGACATTTTAATTCAGTTTTCACACATTTTTGTTGATTTTTGGTAGTTTGATGAATATTTAAATTACTGTAATTACCGCGATTTAGAGCAAATATTTTTGGGAACGAGTTTAACTTTTTTAAATGGCTTTTTAAAAAAAATTTTAAAAGGCGGAAAATTAAATATCTAATAGATAATCATTCTTTGTATAATTTTTAATCCGATAATTCTTTTCTCCCGTCCGGTGTGACTGTTTGTGTTCCTTAGGCCTAAAGAAGTTTCACTTCACTTCTACCCTGAGTCTCCGTAGCGGGACTCACGCATTTTTTTCCAAAATACCCAAGCCTGTCCAACCTGCTTAATTCTGACCAAAAATCCGTTTGCCTTAATGAGCAGAAACCTGTATTATCTTGGATAATTTAATTAGCAGCTTCTTCTTTTTCGGTGTCATATTTGAAACTCAGTTTAACCCATCGACAATCTCTTGAAAAGGGAAAATGCAAATGACAGAAACTCTTCGAACGCAACCGACTCCTAGACAGAAAGTTATGACAAACATTATGGACTAATACTCGTAATTATCAACTCGAACCAAAACGCCGAGTTTTGAAAAATTGCCTTCAAAAAGTAATTTATACTGTATAAAAAGAACAAAATCGATTAACATGTTTCTACTTTCCAGGACAACACAAACAATGTCACTGTCCCTAAAATCATTCCCAGAATAATTTTAATCTTGACAAATCACTATCAACTACCTACAAGAGGCGAACCTCTATTTTTATAAAAACCGGCAGGAATTTTAAGAGGGTGAAAAAAAAGGTAAAAACCCTCGACCAATAACAAGGACATCAAATGTAGAAAAATAAATCAACTGCCTGCGATACTGGTTTACAAGATCGAGATTAAGAAAGTTAAAAAGAAAACAACGGTGGTTGTTTAAATAAAAAGGTCGATCATGATAGGGTGAGCTGAGGGTTGAAATTGAGATGGATGAGGCTAGTTAGTGTAGCTGAGAGATCGTGGGAGCTCGCAGCTGATTCAGCAATGCTCTAGTTAGATGCTCAATTTGCTACCCTTTTGTTTCACTTACTGACTTCTGACTTTTACAGCCACGTGTTAAATTTTACGGCCAGGGTCGATGACTTCGACTTTCTCGTAATCTTACATGTACTTATCACTAAAAAATTTATTATTTAACATCGTTACATGAGGTTCTTTTAATTTTCTTAGAATGAAGATATAATTCCACAAAAACGCCATATTGCTGTTTCCGTGAAATTAAACGAAAGAAAAATTCCCAGACCATCCATCTTTTATCTACCAGATTAAATTCTCAAAGCAAAGCCATTTAGAAAGCTAAGCGGTTGGCAACACTCCATCAAGAATATGGATTACCTCTGAGGAAGGTGAGCTTTCCGTTGCCATGGCTACGGCCAACTCTTTTCTGATTGGATTCTACAACCGGAAGGAAGTTAACTCCACCCACCTGTCGAAATTTCCAACATTATTACGGTTTTTTTTTTCTTTTCAGTCAAACATCACGGAGAACAAACGATTGTTTGTCTTTTAGTTTTCTCCCTCTTTTTTTTCCCTTTGTGTTTTCCTTGAGATTTTCTCTTCGTCTCCCGAATGGTCAGGGTGAAGAATATTCCACGGCTGTGCTTAAGTCTTGAATCGAGGGAAACGGATTTTTCAAAGATGTTTCCCTCAAAAAGATAGAGGATTTAATTGTTGGAAAAACAGCGTGACAGTAGAAAAGTCATCGTCACGTTACAAACACATTCGAAGCTCTGGGATGTTTTCTTACGAATATTTGACTGGGATTATATGAAAGTTAATAAAAAGGACAGAAAAGGATTTCTTTTTGCGGTTTCTTTTCCAGAAGAAAAAAGTTCGAAAAAAAACTTTATCTCTACAAATAAAATGGTCCTTTATCCTAAATGGTGAACATTTTACACTGAAATTAACTTTTAATACTCAAAATTTGGATAGCTAGGCCGTTTCGATTAGAAAAAAAAAACTGAGAGCCAAAAAGAGGGTGGAGAAGCTAAAGTAATAGTTAAAGGGTCTAGCAAGTCGAAAAACCCAAGGAGGATGAAGAAGCTAAATCGACAAGTTATTATAACTAATTCGTAGTAGGCCAGTATTTCCAAATCTGCTCAGAAGCTGAAGAGCTTGAACCATTAGCAAATGTTCAATTATTAGCTGAAGCTACTCTTACGGATTTTTAGCCTTAGTAAAAATAATACCGATGAATTGCAGAAGATCATTTTAAAGAAAAAATCTCATCATGCAAATAAGTTTGTTTTCAATTCCAATTTCGAGTCAAATTCTGAAACCAAAAACAATACCTATTTCAATTAAAACTGGAGTTTCAATTTAACTTTACACCCAATTTCAATTTGAATTCGATTTAAATTTTCCAATCTAAATTCTTTATTCACTTCCAACCCGTGATTCAGATCCAATTTAAAAACTTTGGAATGGATTCGATTTCAATTCTCATTGCCATCTCGATTGAAACTTCAACTTCAACTTCAATTTAAATTTCAAACTCACTTCGAATTTCAACTTCACTTTAATTTAAATTCAAACCCCAAATTAAAGTCAATTTTTAAATTGAACAACTTTAATTCAATTTGAATTCAAACTAAGCATAAAAAACTTTCATCTCAATTCCGATTCAAATTCCGATTTCAACTTCAAATTAACAACAGTTTAAAATTTGATTCCATTTTTAACTTTTACAGCGATTATTGTAGCAACGTCAACTTATCAACACAAGAAAATTGAACTGTAATAGCAAAGCATTCCATCTTACCACATATATTATTCCTATATAGTTAATCCTGCGCCACATGAGGGAAATCGACTACAAAATTAGTTGATTACTAATTCTTATGCCCAGTAGCGCATAGCAACCACCCCGCAACCCCCGCGGTCGCAGTGGGGCCCCGGGGTCTAAAGGGCCAGCAGTCTTTCAGCAGGAAAGTAATTTTGCACTAGATAAAAAGCTGTAAAAAATTGACGAAGAGGGCTCAAGTAAACATTCTGCGGGGGGTCTCTCCTCCTAACATTGCTACGCCACTGTTCATGCCCCATATGCTATCACACTAATTTCCAAATCAGTGATAACTCGACTAATAACTATTACAATACAATTAACTTCTTTAATGTAAAAACAAAACTAAAGAGGCCATAAAGCAGATTTGAATAAGTCTCACAAAGATTATCATGGCAAAAAAATTAAATGAAGTTTAATCAAAGAAAAGTTGAACGATTTTCTCGTGCTCAGTTTTTTATGAACTAGGAAGAACTTAGGTTTCACAAAGAGCTACACTATCATGACATCTACAAACAAATTACTCAGTCACATGGTAACAGAGCTCAACGTAGTGACTGTAATATTCGACTGATGGCTCTGGCCATCTCTTTTTCAACTTTTAAAAACTTTCATATTTATTCTTCAAATTTTTCCTGTAGGTCTGCCCTTACAATAAACTGCTATTAAATCCACCTTCTCTGCTTTAATATTCAATAAGCAATTATTTTTTGCTGAGTCTCTGCAGTTTTCAAAGTCAGAGAAGAAAAATTTACTAAATTTTTTTAAACTTATTTTTTTTTGTTGGACTAAAAACAAAAGCACTTCATCAAAACACATTAAAAATAAAAATTAGAATTACTGGCAAATGCATCTTTCTTTCAAAGGTATGTAACAAGGTCATGGCCATTTTCGTCTTGCGAAAATTCTTTCAAACGATTTCTAAGGTTACTTTCTACAATCCGTTAAAATTCATAAATTTTTTTTTTATAAAAAGAAAAATAATAATAATAAATTTTATAAGAGTTCCAAATGGATGACTGTGCATTATCTTAACCTAGTTAATTCATCAAAAATAGAACACTTCTGACAAGTGTGAAGCACAGATTTCGGTTAGAAAAGCACTAATAAACCAACATTTTTTTAAAAAAATTGGAATAATGAATATACCTCATCTCTGATCGTGGCTAGACAAGCGAGCGTTGGAGTAAAAAAACCACATAAAATTCAGCCAAATATTTTTACAAAAAGTAAATTTTGCCAATTATTCGGCTTCATTATTCAAGATTTTATAAAATAAAATAAATTTCCACTTACATTCTAATTCGATCCGAAATTCATAATGAGCAATCGTCAGATTCACTGCGATGTGTTTTGGATAAAAGCTATGAATAATATTTTATTGCGAGGCAGCTTTAGATTTTTACTGTTAGCCTAGTTTTCAGATTCGGTTTCGGAATCACCGACTTGTTAATAAACATTTTCCAATGGCTGTCTAAATTTTTATAGTTCATGACCTACAAAAGAAAACCAAACAAAAATTAATTTTAAGAAAAGTAGGTTTTATGGGGAAACGTAATATTTGTTGTAAAACTATTTCAAGGGGAAATCAATTAAATTAAGAGGTCACCCTCCAGCAACGACCTGAAAGAAGAAATGTTAAAAGCGCCGAAAACTCTTTTCCGAAGACGTTTTTCCAGAGACATTTTCCAAATAGAGCCATTGAGAAAGTTTTAGTTACAGTTACTAAATACTAAGATATCGTGCTTAAATCTTTAGGGCTTATTTCAACCGGAAGACATAAACTGCACCCATAGTAAGTGCAATTACACCCAGAGGAAAGTTTTTTTCTCAGTAAGATTGTCGAATGTTTGACTACACCCCATACACCCAAAAGAATTATTGCCCGTTGCACCCAAGTAAAAATATTGTACTCTTTTCAACTTTGTCTCTAGGGAGCCTAGCAGGGGGTGGATTTTTTGATAAGTCACCTGCTACAAAGGGGTACGCCATTTTGAAAACTGTAAGCTGCCATGATCTCGAATTGAAAAGCGAACATCGCAATTGGCAGATTCTTCAATTCGAGAATGGCGGCCACCAAATTCGAGATCATGGAGGCTTCCAGTTTTCAAAACGGTCTACCCCTGTGTAGCAGACGACTTATCGAAGTGTCCACTCCCTATTTATCTCCATTAATTTACTTAGGAGTTCCCCAAACGCATGTTTAAACTTGTTCTAAATGTCTTGTAATGAGAGATTAACCTACAGTTAAAATCCTAAAGCCTTTTGCATATTGCACAATAATATGTAATAAAAATTTCCCTTCGAAATAATATTCTGAAATCTTTCCACTGATATTGCTTTTTTTCTCATAAGTTCTAGAAAATCTTCTAAAATTTCATTGACGATAAATTTTGATACTGGTAAAGAATTATCATGACTAATATCTGAAAAAATTTCATTCAATTTCAAAGTTTTTGACGTTAATGGAATTTCTTTTGAATAAGGAAAACACCAAAAGTAAACTTTTTTTTTCTGTTTAATCGGAAAATGTTTTCATTTCCAAAGCTTGGAAGGGGCCGATATGTTTACGTAAGCTCCTAACACAAGAAAGAGTTTCTTCGTCAAGTGCGTTTTGCTGGTTATTTCTGTCTCAACATGAATTCGGTCCAAGATCAAAAAAACTTAACTGCAATTTATTAAAAAAAATTCACTTTCATGAATAAATTGCCACAAATAATTTCTTTTTCGTTTTTCGAAGTTTTCAATTCCATCTTTTCACATGACTAATTAGATGAAATTTTTAAAACTCGGGTTACATTTTTTTAAATAACAAATCTTAATTGTAAAATAAAATTTAACTTAGCCTAATGAGGAAAATATTCTAATTCCTAAATTATGATTCGGAAAATTATTTGTCCTTTTCTTTGGGTTGGTCAATCAACTCAACATGTCATTATTTAATAAAAGCAATTTTTTACCAATACAAATTTGGTAAAATAAGTTTGCTTAAGGCATAAAGCAAAAATTATACTTTGCATGAGTCCACTAAAGGATTCGATTACGCAAATGAAAATGTTAATAAGATTGTACGAATAATTTATGAACAAATTCATTTAGAATCATTATCCTCCCCCATTTGTCGTCACTCTTTTTCTAAAACAAATAAACTTGAAAACTTTAAAAAAATGTTAATGAAATGGACATACGGGATTACGGCCCTCAGCTTTTTTAATCATCATATCACAAAATACAGAACTCCCGGGATGGCGAACATGATCTATTCTTGGCCCTCAAACATACCAGGGCTCAGTAGTGCGCTAGATTTCGACGAAGGTACTATCATCTGAAGAAAAAAAAATTATAACGAAGGTAAGCCAGTGGATTTATTTTTAAATGTGTGGGTGACTAAAAATTTAAAAAAGAAAAGAAAGAAAATTCTTCTAAAAAAAATATATAGTGAGTAGAATTTTTAATGTGATTTGTATGTGACAAAAAGTAATAATTTAGGAGAGCAATAATTTTCAAAAAAAAAAAATTAGCTGTGTAGAAAGCTTTGGTGCTCGTTTTTTTTCTTGGTGTTGTTAAAGCTCGTTTCAGTGAGTCATCATAATATTAAACCATAAAAGAAAATCTTCACGCCACGCAAATTACGAGAAAAGTGCAAAAAAAAAAACAGAAAGTGTAAATTTAAGAGAAAGTATTCGAATGACCTAAATAGTTGAAATAGTTTCATTACATGTTGCATAACGATTATCGAAAGCTCTGGCAAGGCCAAAAGTAAATAAAAATAGTGTCGTTTGAGAAAGTGAATTGAATTTTTTCAAGTTTCGGTGGAAAGAACGAGAGATTTATTATTAGAATTTTCAATGAATTTCTTTGCTTAAAAAAAGACTATTTTTTTTACTCTTCATCCCCTTATTTCAAAAATATAAAATTCTTTTTCCCTAGTTTTAAATAACTAAAAAATTCATTAAAATTGTTTCTGGAATTTTCCCTAACAAAATTTATTAGCAATTTTCGCAGTAAAATATTTCTTACACCCCAAAAGAAGGCAAAAATCTTACTAAGCCTAGCAAAACCCTTGAAAATAAAAAATTCCTCGTAACCACCTGAAGAAATAAACGCAGCCTAATTGAATTAGTCATCGAGTAAAAACAATTAACCTTTACATTAAACAACGATAAAGAATGTAAGAGTTTAACATTACGTTTAAAAATAAATTAAGGGTTAATATCTAATTTAATCTTTGTTTCATTCTTTAAACGTCATTCTCTCTGCCAATTCGATAATCAACTGTTCATCTTTGCAATTTGGCATTTTTAGACTTTTTGTTTATTTACTTCAATACCATTCTTCTCGTTCCAAATGACCATAAGCAATGTCTGCAGAATAAACAATTCTTTCGAGAAATTATCTGAAGTGAATTATTTTGAATATTGTACAAAATCCTGCGGGTCACGCTTGCAGGAAAATCGTAGTAATGTTATTGTAATGATTTATTACAAATATTTTATTTATAGAAAATTGAAAGGCAAAACCGTTCTTGGCAAACTTTGCTTGCGAAGGAGGATTTCGGCCTTGGCTTTTCGCTGGGATTGATAATGACTTATGACACTTTTTCACACGGTTTAGTATTCCTTTTATCGATTTTAAACTCACAATTTTTTAAAAGAAATTAATCTTAGTAAATTTTTTTTTTAAATTTTATTCCAGAAAATTGTTAGTTTAAAACAAAGGGAATCGTAAGGTTACAAATATTTAATTTTTTTAAAATTTTTCCTCTAGCCTCATTTTTTAAATTTAAATAAGCGTGTCACGCCCTCGTATTATTATATTATCTATCCATAAAAAATCCAATTATGAATTCATTTTTTCAGCGAACACATTTATCTGAGTTGACGTGTAAGCAAATACTCGAAGGCGATTTAAATATGTGGAGACACACGTTAGGTGTTTGGTTTATTTATAACTGAAAAAATGAATCACACTAACTGAATCATCAATGTTTTTTTAAAGCTTAATGAACAAGAATTTTAAGATTTCAGTATTTTACTTTATTTTGTCGTTATTCAAAGAAATGGGAGATTCACTAATTTGCTTTAGAAAAAATCTTTTTAAAAAATTGATCTTCTACTGAATGAAACTATTTTGATTATCTCGTTGGTCGTGCTATTACCTTAAAAGCTAGCGAAGAATTCTTTTAAATCAATTCATATAATAAAAATTTATGTGAATTTTTTTTAAAATATTTTAGAAATGATTGACAATAAAAATTTTTCTGGATCGCGTTAACTTCAAAATACTTAAAAGAAAAAATAAATAAAGGAAGACATAAATCGCTAATTCAAAAATATAGTTGAATTATTTCTTTTGATAAGAAAATCCGAATCATGGCAAATCGTATACTGAGTTTATTGGAAATAGTTAATAAATAGAAAAGCGATTAAAACAGACTATAAATTATTTTTTGATTTTTCATGTACTTGAAAAGACAGCCCAGACATTCCTTGGCAAATTGAAAACGCATTATTAGTTAAATCATAATTTGTGCATTACGACTGTTAATAAATTTGACTGGCTTGTGATCCGAAAGAAATCTAAAAGATTCTTCATTTTTAAAACTAAAATGGAAACTTGAATTTTCCTGAATCTATCCTAAACAATATTAAATATTTAGTCTTAGACATCCCAGACAAGAATCTTCATAACTTCGATCGAATAAGTGCGGTACTAACTGAGCTTTGTAAAGTTAATTTAATTCGATCTTAAAAATTTTTGGAAAATATAAGTGACCATAGAACAAGAGCAACAAAACCAGTAAGTTTATCCATTCTTATGGTTCAAAATACTTTCTCTCTGATTTTTAAAGATAGACCTCTGGCCATATGTCATTATTCTTTTCCAATACCGATTTGTTAATACATCATAGCAATATTTTTTGAAAACATTCTTTTGAAAACATTTTTCTCGTGCGATGTTCTATTCAGCTCATCTTCCTTAGGTGAATCTTTCCTTGATAGATTGATGTAATGGCTTGGTTTATCTGATTTGACTCCTAAAAATTGTTTATCCTAGGAATGTTCAAAATGACTTTCGCCTTCCAAATAAAGGTGTCAATTTCAATTATAACTACCAACTCTCATTTACTTGGTGCAATCTAGATTTCTCGTCTTATTTTCTTCTTCTTTTATGAACATTTTTAATTTCTTCGTAATTTTGTTTGCTTTTGCCATAAAAAATCAACTATTCGAATCCGCCATTTTTCATTGTATCTTGAGCATTATGCTCAAGACTAATGTGATGCCTACAAAATCTTCGCTTTTGGTCCTGGGCGTTTTCATGCGAGTCTTCACCAAAGTCTACAATGTCTCTCTCTAACAATTTCGGCAACTGTTGATTTATAATTCTTTCCTTTGTGGTCTATTTTATAGAGAAAAAATAATCCCTTTTTTGCGTAACTCCTTCTCACATCTGAAAAACATTTTGCTCTCTTATTTCGTACAGTCAGTGTTAATGGCGGGTGCCTATTACAAATTACATGCTCAAAAGAATAATCTTGCAATACCATCAATCGAATCGCACACTTGTATTCAAAGTTGAGTTTCTAAATAGCCTTTTACCTGCTTTAGCAACCGAAACAACCTTCCGCCACTTCGAGACCTGAGGATTAAACTGTACTATCTCTGGCTTGCAATCGACTCCAGTGCCACATGTTTAGCTTATGCAGCGCTCAGTCAGTTGCGAACCAGAGATATTACAGTTTAATTCTCAGGTCTCGACTTGCATTTGCCGGTAGAATTTTCACAGACGCACTACTGCATGCAACCTTCAGTCCCATGCATATTATGCTAGTACGTAAATCTTCCCTTAAAACTTCTTTTCACAGACCAAGAAAAACACTCAATAGAACTTTCTTTTTTCAATGTTAATTTTTACATCAACAGACCCTTCTCAAATATTTTTTTTATAAAAACCACTCTTCAAATTTAGAAATTTGAGAGCTGTCTATATTTACCCGACAACCAAGGTTGTTTATGGTCTATTAAAGTTGACCTTAGTACTGAAAAAATGCAAGTAAGACGACAGCATTAAACAAAACTTTCAAATTAACAAAAAACTTTTAAGCAATTTTTTCCTCCAAAATATTTTAAAAAAAATTTTATTTAAAGCGCTTATTAAACGCTTTGAAAAAAATCGAAGACAAGACAATAAAACGAATTTTTTTTAAAACAAATCAAGAAGCTTCACACGAGCTTCAAAAGATCGCGATTTTCTTGCCAAGAAATGTAGATATTTTTGAACCGCCAACATAACTTTAAAAAAAATAGTCGAAAAAAATCTCGTGCAAATCGTTTGCAAGTCTTCTTACGAATAATCAAACTTATTTGTTAGAAGACTGCAAGTCTAAATATTTTTTAATTTATATACTTGTCATTTAAAAAGATTCACCTACACCACCAACAAGGGAGTTTTAAAGCCGTCTAGGCGAAATGTTATTCGAGCCGAAGAAAACTTATAAAAAACGTTCCTTTACCGTTCGGTTTAAAAAATTAAGCAAAACCGAGTGAAAACATCAATTGCAAACTTTGAAAAATTTCTTACGTCAGCAAGAAATTTAATCTCAAGCTTGTGTCAAAATGATTGAGACAAGCAGCAAAAAAAAATGTAATTAGAAAACATGAAGAGTGGGATGGCGTGACGAACCGCGACGAAATATGACAAGTCAATGGATGTTGATTTACTGATATTTATCCCCATGGTTCCATCTCGAAAAAATAATGTCACGAAAACATTAATAACGTCAAAAAGATTTTTGACGGGAAAACAAAATCAAAAGATTGAAAATGCAAACGTACGAATGACATAAAGTGGTTCAAGGCTTATGAAACGCACTAACATCTTCCTTTATTATATAATTTCCCTAGTTTTGTATTTTGTCCCAAATACCTAAATATAAATCGGTGATCACAGACTTGGCATTTTTCCTAGAGGATTCTCAGATAAATTTATTGCACCATAGTTTGACGTTTCGTGAGGGTAAAACAACTCGAAAAAGTGGGTTGAATTATTTGATACACAGCTGTTGCAATGTCATTTTGGCAACTTTGTATCGAATATGTAATTTCTTACATTAAAGGAATATGAAAATTGAAATGGTTAAGACTTTTTTTGCGTTCTAAAAATTAAGATAAGGGGGGAATAATTATTATGAGGAAAATGAATTGAAGATGTTGAGCAAGACCGCATTTGAAAAACTGGCCAAAAATAATATTATTTCAGCTTATTTTTTAGAAGACCAACCCTTTACCGCTTCAAATATTTGAAAGACTTATCACATACTTTTTAAGCTAAATATGAGCAGAAGTTCTTCTCCTATTTTGTTTGTTAGAAAAGTTTAACAAATACTTTTCTCTTTGACTGGAGCTTTATTAAGTATTTAAGTAAAAAATCTATTTGCTTAACTTTTGTTTATTGCAGTAGTGCAGTGGTTTTCGAATAATATTGAACATTGAGGAGTGTCTGATCAAAAGGTCCTATTTCCACTTTTTAAAATTTCAATTTTTTTAATGAAACCTCGTGTCCTTAGGCTGAAATGCATCAACACTAAAAAAGTTTTTGAAAAAAATAATATTCGGCTATAACGACCATTTTGGCTATTTCTGCTACTTGCCACACTATATACCTTGTTGCAAAATCTTCGGAAACCGTTTCTGAGAATTTTACAATCCGTTAATAACAATTTAGAAAGCTTAACAGCAAATAATATTCAAAAAATCCCTTAATTCTGATCAAAAGGTTGTATTTCCAAGATCCCTTGCCCTGAAAATAGTATAGAACTATACAAGTGACGCAAAAGACAAAATTGTCCGTCGAGATCGGGTTTGAGAACCTTAAAAAGGTATTTTTTGTCACGAAGAAGCCTTAAATTTGCTTTTTAAAAAAAATTCCCCGTGAGGAAAAAGGTAATTACTGCACTAAAAAAATTTTAAGCATGGACCTTATTCTTAGAAGATTCCTTACTAAGCTCTTTTTCGAAATCTCGGTGTTCGCAATCAACCTGAAAATGTTTTTCTCTATTTTTGAAAATTTTGTTCAAGTGGAACGACAACCTTTTGATCAGAAAATAATCTAGTCGTAGAGAGTTAACCTTTTTTGCCAATCCTACTGACAAGAACAATCCACCAATTGGACATCACCGATTTTGATAAAATTTTGTAGATCGACAGTTTATCCTCCCAAAAGCCCAAGTCTGTAACCATTCCATTGAATGCGCCTTCTTTTTTGAGAAATAAATTGCCAAAGTTTCCATTACAAATCGCTTGCCCAGAATAATTTTGTGCTAAGTGCACTTGTCAGGTTGACATGGATTCACTAGGTTTTTTTTATGGAGAACGGGTGTCAACCTGACAAGTGCAGTTAGAACAAAATTATTCTGGGCAAGCGAAATAATGTTTATCTAAATTTTGAAAATAAAAACAAATGACTGTCTTTTGTGTTTTTAACATAAAGATATCAGATTTTCGACATTTTTCTTCGCGAACAGCTCAACATTACTGAGTGTGTAGTGATGTATTTCTAAATAAATTACCTTTCTACTTCTTGTGCAAGTTTTGACATGATTCGACAAGTTCAAACAAGAAAACTGCAAATAAATCATTCTTTTCCAAGAATGGGTCAAAACCCGCACAATAAAATAACATAGCTTTACACTAGGTAGACTCACGTAAATATTCCAATGAATCCTTACCAAAAACGATTTCAAAATATTTGAATGCCAGTCCCAAATCCAAGTCCTCTAAAAATTCAAGGCCATTAAAGTTGTTTTTATTGGAAATTGTTAAATCCAACTTCTTGACAGAAAATGATCTCGAGATATGATCAAATGAAGTTCGTGCCAGAATTTCAAATAATAAAACGCAGTTACCTAAAAAAGAAATAAAAATCTATTAGGAAAAGTTTCCTTAACCTTCTAGAAGGACAAATTTGATGATGATTGCATTAGATAGTTCTTGCAATAAACAAACTAAACTAGAGATGTTTTCATTTAACACAGATGTTAAAAGAAAACTTTCCTCATCACCTTTATCTTTAAACTCTTAACAAACGATTCTTCGACTATTTCTTTCAAATGATCTCATATAACAATATTCATCTACGGGATGCATCTGCATTTCATTTAAGCGAAATCCTTCCAAAATTTTCCCGTTACCTTTAGAAAAAAAAAATTAGACTTTGTCCCACAAACTCTATTCGGATTTCTAGGTCTTTAGGATGCACCTTTCAACAACATAAGTAACTTTTCATTTCATTTAAAACAAATAAGCAAGTCCTTGAAAATGTTAAACAAACAACAGAATTTCGACCTCGAATTCGCGTCTGCCAAGGACATGTGATCTTAATTAGTATAAACTATTCTTTCTGGCACCTGCTGCTGACATTGATGAGCTATTGCTTACTGCTGGGAAAGATATTTAAAATGCAGTTTGCATACAGAATCCGTAAATCACAATCATTACTTTACAAAATCAAATATTGAACCAGAATCCCCTTTCGGTCTCTACTTATAATAACAAAAATTATGCATGCTTTCTTAATAGATCAAATTTCAGCAATTTCAAAATCCATAAAAGAAGAAAACATTCATAGCTATTAAAAAATGTAATATCTGCGAAGATTTGAAATTGAAAAAAAATGACGCGCCGTTTGTTACGAAACGTCTGTAAAAGTTTATACAAAGCCCATATGGTTTTATGGATGCCAGAGAGATTTAATTAGGAAAACTCATACTGATGGTGAAGAAGAAAAAAATAAGAAAAATAAATTTGGCATTTCAGCCCTGATAATGACATCATTGTACATATGTTAGCACATAACCATAATAATGTTATTTCTGTATTATTAATGGTTTTTTTGCCCTTGACAATCAATATCTGGTATCTTATGTATACTAACAGTCAAAATATGGTTTTTTGTAAACTTTCTAGAACGTTAAAAAATTCCACAACAGAATTTTTTAAGCTTGAAAGAAAATTAAATAATTAATTATTGTTTCTTTTTAATTAGAAATTAGATTATTTATTAAGTTAGATTAATCTTTATATAGTAAAGCATAAAAATCATTTCCAAGAGCGCATGTTACTTCAATTTTTATGAATTGCTGTTAAATTTGGAAACTTTGCCAAATTCAACATAAGTCTAACACTGACGTCGAAAATGACGTAAAATTCGAAAATAAAACGAAAGCATTACGACTTACTGCAGTTACTTAGTAGTCCATATGTGTGGGTTGGTTTAATTCATTCAAACTAAAATTTTCAAAATATTATAAAATAAAAACCAAACGGACCAGAACATCAAAAGTTTCTCCTTTCTCTTTCCAGAATAATTTAAATTCACCAACTACTTTGCGCCTACCAAAAAAAATATCAAAATGTTGAGAAGTCATCTAGACATGATAGGCCGGAACGAGCCGATACAAAGGAAGGCGAAATTCTGGCAATCCTACGTAAGGGCATTAAAAGGTAAATATTTTTACGAGTTTTGTTTTGACTAAGAAATTTAAAAAAAAAAAATTAAATCTGACAATTGTTTTGTTTAGGTACTGATGATATGCGAGCACCAGAATCATCAAGACGACCACATGGAATTTTCCGACCATTGCTAACATCCGAGTTCCCTGAATTTTCAACATGGCCTCATTCAAAATCCATTTACGACGAACCAATCCACCCCCACGATAGAATCAACACACCAGGATACCGTTATAACCCCGTATCAAGGGAGACTTATGGCGTGTCACCACGAAATATTTATCCTTACCATTATAGCAGCACTGATAGGTACCGGCCAGGTGTGTATTAACAACATCCGCACAGGTTTTACTTGTTACATATAGAGTAATATACATATACGTTTTGAAATTTGTACAATTTTCATCCTACTCTAAAAAAAAAATTAAATTAGCAAAGACGTACAACCTCAACATAAAATTTCGGGCCATTAATTTTTTTTTTCTAAATTTTTTTCGTACGTCAATGCTAAATTTCTGCATTTTTCTGTTTTTCCTCTCTGTTGTATAAATTTCATGACAGTTTATTGGCATTCAAAAAAAAAAAAAAATGGTTTGGTACTTTTTTCTTTGCGAAGATCCAAAAGAAAGTGTCAATAAAAAAAGACATCATTTTTTTCTTTATTTAAAAAAAATCCAGATTTTGCTTTTTTTAAAAGTGATCTGCATGAAAAAAAAAATTTTTTTCAAAAATTTTCGATAAATTTGATTTTTTTAAATTGTAGTAAAACACTTTTTAAAATATTTTGAAAATTCATTAGATGGTTTTATTGTTCTTATTATAATGGAATGCAAAGCAGTTTGTTTTAAATTTAAAAAAAGGAAAAAAAAATTTTAAAAAATACAAAATGCATTTTGTGGTTTGCTACAGTATCAAAATTTGAAATGTCTTCATTAATCAGTTCATTAGTGAAATAAAAACCGATCGCGGGTTTTCAAAATTCACGAACAAGGCAATGAATTGATACTTCTGTAGCTAAGTTAAAAAAATTATAAAATTTAGTAGGCTGTAGCCCGACACAAAAAAAATTCAGATCTCAATCGAACCACAAAGACTACAGCTTGCTTCGATAAATAACATATCTCGATGAAGACATTTTCTTTTACATTTTTCAAATGTCTTGAACATTGCTTTTCCCCGGAAACACCCCAGGATTGAGAGTCGATCATTTGGAGAGTGGAGTTTTGGCAGTCAAACAAAAAAAACGTTCTTGGTTTAGTTTTTTTCATACCCGATTAACATACCCTTAAAAAATTTAACGTTGAATGTGTAAAAATATTTTACCAAATCCTGCAAAAGATTTTTACAGCATGCACGATTGCACTTAGTAGTATAATAGATTATTAATTATTTAATACTGAACTATTGTATATAATGTTTTTTTAAATGTTCAATGTAAATATTACAGGATACCACGTACTTCCTTTCATTTTATTGTAAAACCATGATTAATGTCCATTTGAACAAGTCTAGATTTCCAACAACTGCATAACATCAGAGTAAACAAAGGTAGGCAAAATAACCCGAAATTATTAACTAAATATTTCTTTTAAACCGGCGATGACCAAGAAATTATAAGATAGTTTTACTTAAACGATCTTCGCCTTTTAAAAGAAAAAACTTGTAATATAGTTATATAACTTTCTTGAGCAAGAATTCTATCAAACTTTAAAAATTTAATTGATTCAAAATAACTTAATTTATTTTCGAAACTACTACTAAAGAGTAAAAATATTCCACTTTAAAAAATTTAATTCGATTTAATCAAAATTTCTTTTAAATGTATATGCATGATTAAAAATATTAATCGTCCATAAAATACTAAATCTCTCAACGTTTTAAAAACTTATTTATGGGCGATTCCTCAGCTTAACTAAAAATTAATCGCTTTTATTGTTTTTTCTTTTCTTTTTTTTTTTCATCATATCTCACTTATATAGGAATTCAAGAACGTTTATTTGAATCTGCTTTACAATCCAGTTTGACACGATTGAAATCTGAAAAATCGAAGGTTTATGTTGTCACCAAGCCGTACGCCAGCCTTCAGCCTCTCGAACTCCTTCAAAAACTCAGTTAAAACGATTTAATAAAAAAAATGCATTTCATATCCGATTGACATCTCATCGAGAATAAAAATCGTGCTAGAATGCTTAAATTGTCATCTTGCAGAACAGAGAATTCCGATAAATGAAAGAAACACACTAAAAACTCTGAATGTTTTTTTTTTTTTTTTTTTTTTTTTTTTTAAATTTGAGGAAACTGTGAAATTATAACACTTTGATTGAAAAGTCTTTCCAATTGGCAAATGACTTGTCTAATGAAATATTTTTATGTTTTTCGAACGAATTTAGATGATTAGTTTTTCAAACTAATAAACGCGTCGACGCATCTGTATTAAAAAAATTTAATGAAAAAAATTAAAAAAAAATTTAATTTAATCTTAAAAAAAATTAGAGCTTAATGCTTTAAAAATAGAAGCAGCATGTATTCAATTTTAACTTCTTTTGCAAATATTATTCCACCATAATTTAAAATTGAATATGTTTTGTTTCTCTGTCTCATCGTTTTAATAAAAAACAGTGAAATACTTGAATAAAATGGTTGTTCCATCAATTTATTGGGTTATTTTATTTAAAAATGAAGGAAAGTCACTTGTTTGCATAAAAAACAAAAGGAACTTGCTTGCATTTCATTTGATAATTTTAAATACTGAGAAAATTTTGGTTTGAATAATTTGGGTTAATTACGAAATTATAAATAAGTGATCATGATCAAATCAACAGAATCAGTATGAATGTTTGGATGTTTAGCTTTATTTTTTTTTTTAAGTAACAAAACACAGCATGTTTTAAAGATCATGATCATACTTTATTAAATTTCTAATAATTGGAAACCAAATTATTTAGTAGTCATAACGACATTTGTACAGATACTTAAGGCAAGCAATTAATAATAACGCTTACTTTTCTTGCGCATTGGAAAAAAATGCTTTGCTTGTCTAACGATTAATGATAAGCAAGTTTGGCAGCAAGTGGTTTTCTGTGATTGTCCTTGAATGACATCTCAATTTCCTATCCTAATGATTGACTACAAACAGAAGCACAGGATTTGAACTCCCAAGTTGTCTATTTAAATGAGAATAATTGACAACAAAAAAAAACTAGAATAGCTGTGAATGTTGATTGATTAGCAGAGAAGCTAGTGTCAATCAAATGAATCTGTCAATCTAGAAGTGATTATTTATGCAAAATCCAGAGCATATACGAACCTTTGATGTAAACATGTGAACACTCCAGAAGCCGTGAACAAACACTTAATAATTTTAATGATAGCGTATGACTTACCACATGATTCTATGTAGTATAAATCCACTATTATAAACCGATTTTTCATTCATCTCTCCCGAAAGTCCAGGCATGACATAATGTCGATTTATTTCACACAAAAACCCAGAGAGTGGCTCATCGAAAACGTGCCTCCATGACACTTTCTCCCCGTGATGTTAATTTCCTAGAAAAACAATCAGATATTCAAAACCATTTACTTACCTACAATAAAACACTTCATTAATACCTTACTAAAGCATTTAGACACCGACTGTAAAATTAAAATGCATTGAAAACATTTTTTTCCCCATAAAAAAACACAAACCACACATGTTCCGTTTTCAACTTCTGAAAGGTTGGCAAAATGTGCTACCACCATAATGCAATGGCGGTTTTTTTTAAAAAATCGGAGTAATTGCTCAGTTTGAAAATTATAATGATTAGAACCTTGATAAATGAAAAATACCATTTGAATGCGGCCTGCAATACTGAGGATAATGTTTACTCTGCACGGCTAACTAATATAGCAGCATACGAAGACCATAATATTGTATACTTAGGTAAGATAATTACTACTGCTAATAAAAATATAAGGAGCTATTGATATGATTTTTTTTCAGCTTTGCATGAAATTAAATAAATTTTTGAAGATTTCAGTTGAGGGATATACTGTAAATTAAGTAACATTTAATACACAGTAGTTAACATTTTAAATAAAAAGGCTCGTTTTAGCTTGTACAATAGAGCGAGTAGGTCGTATTATTAGAACTAAATTTCCGAATTACAACTGTAACTTTTTTTTTTACTTGAAATTAATTTATGGTTAACTTTTTAATAAACATGTATTTAAATCATAGGTCGCTATTCCCCGCTCGATGTACCTACATATTTAGGAGAACTAGAACCTGAAGATAAAATACCCAAGCTAAGAGAATTTGTAAAGGAACATCCAGAAAGCTACAGGCCAATATATTCAATTGCAAAGCCGATATATCCGGATTGGAGTCCATGGAACTACACTCCGAGACCAGTCCAAAGGCCTAAGCCTTTTTATAAACCACTGCCACAAAGGGAATATACACCTCGTTCAGAATCACCCAGCGAAAAAGTGGCCTTCAATTTCCAAGGTAAATAAATGGGAGGATTTTTTAAAATAATACAACCAGAAATCTAATGCATCTTGCTTATATGTTCACAGGTCGGCCGATTTACACAAGAGGAGGACTTACCAGAAGGCCGCTAATAGAATTATTGGAACCAAACACCTCCATCCCTTGGGCGAGCATCGTCAGAGATCCCTGGTGGTGGGAATATCCAGAATTAAGACCTTTTGTATCCCCTTACTCGGCACCAACAAGATCTGCGTTACCATTTTACCTTCGTGACAGTTATTTATCGCCCGTAAGGCGAAATTATCTGTGGAACAAGCACCCGATCCGTCCCTTCGGTAAGCGGAATAAATTAGAGCTTTAAAGTTTTTATAAAACGACTAATCCATTTTTTTCTCTAAAATTTTTATAGCTGCCGTTCATTGAACATGTGATGAAAAAAAACGACTGACGTCATGAAATCCGAAATCAAAACAATTGAAACGAACCAAAAAAAATTAAATAAATTTTAAATTTACAACAAAATTTTTATTTTCTTTCAATTTAATCACCTTTACAAGTTATCGTTGATTTTCTTCATTTACACCCATACATATGCTTTGCATATAATCAAATATTTTTTTTAAAATGTATAGAAAAACATTATACACCTCGAAGAAAAGAAAAGATGACTTCAACATTCAAAATATTTCTTGTAAAATTTTCCCATTGATTCTAATGTCTGTCAGGAAACTTCAATTGTCTTCCTAAAATTATAAAATAATAAAAGATACTAAAAAAGTATTTTTTTAAAAAAAAGTATTTTTAATTTATTTTGAAGATTGGAAAAAAACACTCAGCGAAGTCTTTAAAAAAATTCCTTAAATAAATCACAGGAAAATTCGTACATCCGAAAACTAATAAAAACAAAATTCCATGCAAATTAATTCCTCTATCTACATAAATGATTCGATTAGTTTTTCATACTTTTTTTACAAACGCACAAATTTTCCTTACGGATGAGTGCCGAAAATTTTAACTAATTTTTAAAGCAGAAAAATTCTGCATTTTTTTCATTAACTGGCAGTGAAATAAATAAAAAATAAATACAATAAAAAAGAGCAACTAAAATTTTCTACCGTTAGATTTTTTTTACAATCAAACACTAATAAATTGAACTTTGAGGTAATATGAAAGCCCGACATTTGCTAAATTTGCTATTTCCTACCCGAAAAAAACTGAAAATTAAATTTTCATTAGAAATTAGATAATAGTTACTGGAGCCTTAGATTAAAGTGACTGGCAAACTTAAAAGCCGAGACGCCAATAGTAATTTTGGCTATTAGCAAATGATTGTCTTCTGCAGAGCATCTTCAGAATTTGTATATCAAAATTATACATTAAAACTTTTTCCAGATGTTCATAAAAATTTCCTTTGAGCACCTTGCAATCATGTCTTCCTTAGTCACGGTCGAGAGACTAGATAGAGATAGAGGGAGCACTTCGTTACCGTTTTTGAAATTATCCCACCATGTTGCAAATCTTCAAACGACATATCATTTTTGAAATTAAAAAGAATAAAAAAAATCCTTTATATTGAAACAAAACTTTACAAATTATTATTGATCTCTGCATTTTGCCCTTATTATTATTCTGCCTCTATCAAAGTTCGTTTCTTAATAAAAATAAGTTTTAACTTTCCTGAATAAATAATGCGCAGACTTTTTAAAAAAATATTTAAATAAAAATCTTACGTGTACAAAAAGAGAAAAATATTAATTTTTTTATAAATGAAGCTTATAGAGTAAATTGTAATAACATACAAAAGTCTAAAATCTTTGTCAAACTTGATTTCAAGAAAAAAAAACAATAGTAGGCGAACGAAAAAAATATTAATAACGAAGGTATCGATGATTTTTCTAGCTGCCAAGTATTTTTGATTTCGATCTCGCAGCTAATTTCATAAGCTAATAAATAGTCGGGCTAACAGTATTATAACTTGAATTTTTTTTAAAATCTAGTTCTACTTTTAATTGGGTAATTCTTGTGCTTCGCTACATTTATCAGTCTTCAACGGGATTAGATTTAATTCTTCGATTTTCTGGAGCTCTGCCCCAAGATCCTAAAAAATTAAAAATTCAAATTAAAAATAAATTTAAAATAAAAACAAAACAAAAAAGAAAATAAAATCTCTTACCTTGAGCAATTCTTGCCTGTCCCAAACATCTCTATATTTAAAAATTATTTTATTCAGCATTGAATGAAAGTCTAATAAAGTATCTAATGAAGAGTCATTCGTCTTTTCGGTAATATTTTTCCAAAGTTCATTTAATGCTTCGCGATCGATAACAACTTCACCCGGTTCATCTGCTAATTCTTTATCTAATTTTCGCTGTCGACCAGGGCGGCGTTTTTTAGGAGATTTAAGCGGAGTTTCGTCACCGGTTTGAGATTTATTCGGAGTGCTAGGAGGAGTTTTGGATGGTTGGCCTTGCGGACTCGCCGACGAAACTTCAAAAAAAAAGCAAAATTAATAATTACTTTTAAAAAAATAACTTTAGCAAAAAAAATATTTTTTACTAACTCGATTTATTTTTCTTAGAACTATCATTTTCCGGTGTGCTCCTAATATTATTTTTTCCAGTAGATGAACGTTCCGCGGATTTCTGGGAAGACTCTATAACGGTGTCTTGAGTATTAGATTCACTGTTATCAAAGGATGACGTTAAACTTGATTTTAAATCATTTTCTGCCGCTGAGGCGTCATGAGTCCTTTTCTGTAATTTAAAAAAAGTCGCAATTAAAATCATGAATGTTTTGATTCAGTTTTTCAAAAATAATTTTACTTACAACTTTTTTGACTCCACTTTTTTTTAAAAAGCCTTTCGCCCAATTCATCCTTTTACGTTTCTTAATTCGTTCCGTTGTATCGAGATAACTTCTCAAGGAAGATGACCTAGATTTTAATGAATCTCTTCTTTTTGATTGATTATTATCGGTAGAAGTACTAGGTTTTGAATCGGAAGTCATTATGTACGGCTCTAAAGGATTACAACTAGTGGAAGGCTCTGCATTATTAGCACCTTGAAATAAAAAAAAGGTGAATTATTGAAAATTCCTAAAATTGTGAAAACATTTTTCTGCGCTCCAGATTTTTAGATTTTTCTCGGTAAGCTTGGTCTGGCTTGTGCACCACTTTTGTCACCAGTCCCGGTTTTTCTATCGGAATTCCCTTATGAATTACTTACGAGATTCTTCTCCATTTTGATCAGTCTTCGATTTTTCCTCGCCATTTTTGTCTCGTCTTTTCTTGGAAATCTTCCTACACTCTTCTTCGAAATCTGTATCCATTTCGGCTTTTATTAAAGTATACGCTGTATCTCTAAGAGAGCACGCTCTATGACGAATTAATTTATCTTCCGGATCCCTAAAAACAAATTAATACAAATTAGAACATTTTTTTAAAAAAAATAATAAAATTAAATCAAAACTTACTTTGCAGGATTATATTCCAAAGCGTTTCGAACAATGAGATCAATATCACTTAAAAACTCTTGAGCAGAATTATACCGATGCAAATCGATATTCGTCATCATTGTTTCCAAATCCATCGGTTGCTTGATGATTGATAAATAATCCGGGACTTCTTTCACATCGACCGGTTTAGTAAAAATAAAAAACCTGAAATATAAAAATTAAATCGTTAATTTTTTGAATTTTGCTTTCATCGAAATTTTTTAATACCCTTACTGTCGATTCCTGGCTAATTTCGTACAAATATCCCTCAAGAATATTCTTAGCTCTCTCAACTTATGTTCTTCCAAATTATGTAATTCTTCCAATTCTAATGTATTTGGTGGAGGAGGAGGCGGTGGCGGAGCAACGGGCAATTCTTCCCAGTCTTCTTCTTTGAGCTCTGGAGGTTCGGGTTGCCTAATTGCTTCTTCCATAAATAACGGTTTGAAAAAATTCATTCTTTCTTCTTTGTTCGGCTTTTGCATTTCGAAAATTTCATATTTAAAAATGGCTTTAAGCTAAATAAAAGAAAATTAATAATTTTTTTTTTTTTAAATAAAGATCAATAAAAGAAAAATATTTACCTGACTATTTAAAAGGCAGTAACTGCAATGACTTGTAGCAAGAATAAACACTGGAGACGACACTGGAATAGACTGGATTCTATCTAAGAATATTTCCTGAGCGGTAAATGGTAATAATTCCCACCATTTATCGATGCAGGGTAAATAAATTATCGAAGGAGGATTTCTCGAAGCTTCCCTTACGATCTAAAAATTGTCAATTAATATTTCAGAAAAATTTAATTTTAAAAAAAAATTTTAGCTAAAAAAATAAATAGATACCTGAATAATCGCTTCTTCTGGATTTCTGTTTGACATTTCAAAAAGCGTAGATAAATTAATTATATGAACTGGAACGTGTTCCATAAATTCTAATAATGCTGGAGCTAAATGACTGGTTTGACCGTAAGTTTCATCAGCACCGCATATTATAAAATGAGGTCTGTAAACCGGCTTGAAAGACCTAAAAACAAAAAAATTGGATTAAAATTATGTATGGCACTAGATTTTGCACAAAAAAAAAATTTCAAGCACTTACGTTTCGTTTCTAGACTGAAGAGATGCCTGTGGAAATACTTCCCGAATAGTTGACACAGCTTTATCGAACTGTGCCTGTAGCAGAGGGGCGACTATTTTCGAAAGACGAGCTCTAGGGCATGGATTGACTCGGCAGCTTGCAGGAATGATTTTATTTTGAGCCAATTTAAAATCCTCTTCTTCGACCTTTTAAAAAAAAAAAATATTAGTTAATTTCAATATTCTTTTGTTGATGCAAATAATTTTTTTTTTTTTTACTAAGACTTACGTTGACAGCATCCACTTGAAGCAATAATTTCTGTGAACTTTTGTATATTTGAGGATATCGCCTACGTAGAGCATGCACAACAGCTTCGGAACAAAGTAAACGCAGATCAGATCCGCAATAGCCAACCGATTTCCCAGCTAAATAAGAAATTAAATCTTGAGATGGTGGATTTGCCCACGGCTTCGTATGTATGGCTAAAATTTCTTCTCGTTCCTATAAAAAAAAATAGTTATACATCTGCCTTATTTAAGAATAAACATTATTTCTTACCTTTCTTCCAGGTAAAGGAAAATACAATTCTCTATCGAAACGTCCTGGCCTTCTTAAAGCAGGATCAATCGCATCGATCCGATTCGTAGCTCCGATAACAATAATTTCACCACGATCATCAAGACCATCTAATAAAGCGAGTAACGTTGAAACTATGCTTGCGTGAATTTGATCTTGTTTTGACGATCGAACAGGAGCTAATCCATCGATTTCATCGAAAAATATTATAGAAGGACGCATTTGATATGCCTGCTCAAAAAGTAGCCGAAGTTGCCTTTCTGATTCTCCAACCCATTTGCTCAAACAATCAGCTCCTTTTCGCATAAAAAATGCGACTTTTCTATCTCCTTGACTGCATTCATTAGCTAACGCTCTAGCTATTAAAGTTTTCCCAGTGCCTGAAATTTTAATAAATTAAAATTTTTATGAGTACTTATATTTGTCAGTTTTTCAACTTCGTAGTTTAAAAAAAATTTAGCTTACCTGGAGGCCCGTGAAAGAGAACACCTTTAGGAGGCTGGATTTGAAATTTTTCAAATATTTCTCGATACATCATTGGGAAAACGATCATTTCCTTAAGACATCTAATATGTCCTTCTAATCCTCCGACTTTGTCGAATCTAACACTGGTATCCACTGCCATCGGATCTACATCTGCAGGACCTTTAGGTCCAATAGCGCCCCCACTGGGCTTAGAGGAATGAACTGGCGTTTTTTGCAGCTGGTTTGGATCTGACGGTTTGTAATTGAGTGGCATACATCTTCAAAAAAATAACGAATTAAAAAATTTTTCAAGTTTAATGTGTGAAAATTTAAAAACTAAAAATTACCTGCTACGAGCTTTGGCCAAACTCTTGGCTTTTTTTCTTTGAAACCTTTCTTCATCACTTGACGATGAATCCCGAGGTTTGCTTTGGTATCTGCTTCGTCGAACTGAACATAAAACTAATCTAGATGACCTACGTGGTTGTCCTTTAAAAAGAAAAAATTTAAATAAAAATCTTAAAATTTAAAAACGAAATTTTTCTGTATATACTTACTACTACTATTGCTTGTAGCTTGGAATCTATCCACAGCAGGTTTATTTCTTCTAAGATGATAAACACGACCTGTATCACTCTGCCCCCTTCTATTAAATTCGTCACTTGAATCATCTCTTCGCAATGTTCTTTTCCGGCGAGTTACGACTCCTTCATCACTCGAAACTTGACTTTCTTCGGATCCAGAGCTTTCTGGGACTCTCGGCCTAGGCCTTCGTTCTCTTAATCTCGATTTAACAGGGATTTCGTTTGAGGGAGAATATCGAATCCTTCTTCGGCGGGTTCGTTTGATCTTTGTGTAAACGTCATCCTCCTTCATTAAAAGCTTTATTAATCCTTTTATGAATAGTTATTAAGAATTAAAATAAAACTAATTGTTCTACTTACATTATTTACGATTTGAGCTGGTTTTGAATCATTTTCTTCAGTTGCTGGTACCTCCTCCTCCCTAGCTTCATCATTACTACTAACTCCTTCGTTTTCTCCATTTTCCTGATTTTGATAGGGATTAGGATAACCTTTAAATAAGTGAGCCTCTGGAATTTCCCATCTTTGTGAGTCCATAATCCATGACTGATTAAAAGAGTCGTATAAAAGCTTTCTTTGGCGTTTGCTACGGCGAAGACCTAAAACAGCAATAAAAAATATTGCCGATCATTTCTTAAATAAATAAATTTCAGATTTAGAAAGCAAAAGTCCAAAAACGATTTAGCTTACCTTCACCTTCTCCATCTTGATCATTATCATCTTCAACTTTGATGCCATTTTCTAAAACTTTTTCCTCTGCTACTTCATTTCCGCTTCGCTCCTCTAAACTTGACCTTGGCATACCCCTTCTTTCATCTCTACTAACTCTTCTACTAAATCTCCTCACAGTTCTTACAGGGCTGACACAATAAAAAAACCATGTCAATAAAAACGATTTTCACAACTAAGCACATCAATTTCAATTCCAAAATATCATTACCTGTATTTTTTCTTAACTGCAAAAATTGGTTCATCATCATCGTCATCATCATCAATATTATACATGTTGTCTGATTCATCTATTTCATCGTCATACCCCAATCTGATCACACGACGACATGCTCGAGTAGGATGCCTGCTTACTCTCCCTATCAACAGCATTTAAAAATTGTTCATGAATAACATAAACTTAACCAATTGTAAATATTGTGATGATATTTAATACCAAAGCAACCAGATAGCATTAAGTATATCATGTTAATTTTACTTTTTTAATTCATACACAAACTGCTTGTATCAAATATTTCATCAATAATTACCATGATAATTATAATTATGAACATACCTAAAGTTCTGTATGTATTTGGAGGATATCTAGTTCGTAATTCTCTACGCCTGTTAAGTCCATACCCATCTCTGGTTCTTGGGTGATAATCAGACTCATTATTCATGTCTGCGTCTTCTTCCTAAAATATGAATACCCTTTATTACTATTTACAAAAAAAAATCAATCAATTTCTCTTTACAGTCCTAACTAGCATCATATTGTAGTCTTCACTTCAAAATATATAAATCTTGCAATTCATCCTTTTTTATTTAAAAAAAAAGAACATGATATCTCATTATTTTAGCAAAATCCTAACCATTACAATTCAATTTTTTTTGCAGAAAAATAAGCTTGTTATAGCCTAATTGCAGCCTCAGCTTATCTTCCACCAGCTTACTTTTAACACCATATTCCCAAAAAGCTAAGCTGTAAGCTATTATAATTTAATCCATATCCATTAAAAGCATTTAAATCTAAGGAAAATGGTGTAATATTACATTTTTTTTACACTTATCTTTGACACACCTCAGGCAAACCACATAAAGCTTCAAGGTCACTTACTCGATTATTTAAACTGCTGGACTCGGTTGCATTGGAATCTTTTACAGGCATATCCTCATCGATGTCCTGACTCGATTGATTTTGCCTCGTATTTACCATTTTCTATCAAGAATTTTTAAAATTTCCTTCCCAAAGCACATCATAAACAAAGCAATCAAAATGGCTCCAATTTGATCTTGGCCTACCTTGAACAAATACTATGTCGGGTTTCTTTTTCTTGATCACTATGAATTCAGCTACGTTATCGAAGGAGAAATATTTAAATAAATCATTATTAAATACGTGATATTAAAAGCGTCGAAATTATTTTATTTCAGCCAGCGAGCAATAGATTTTTTCCGGACGTCAATTATTCGCGGTTATACTAAGCAGTGTTGACACCCTTTTCATAGTTTTTTAATGTTGGATGCCTGAAATTTTTCCGAACGATTGATTTTTTTAAAAACATCATAATTACATCACGATTTTTCTCTGAAAATTTTTCAGATTGTCATTTATAATTTTCGTAAATTCCGCATTCATTCAAATGCAATTTATTAATTATTTTTCCGTATAATCATTTATTATTTGCATCACAAATGTCGAGGGCGGCTGATTGGTTAAACTCTTCCAATGTTGCCGTTCTCCAAATTATTTTTTTAAAAACATGATTTTTTGGTTTAAATAAACCGAGTCGGCTTCGATTAAAACATCATTTATTTCTAAAATCAGTGAAAATGTCATCACAAAGCAAGAATACCTAGGGAAAAATGCAGAAAAAACTGTTTTTGTTTTAAAAATAAATGCTTGAAAGGCAACATCGGCGCCATCTCGGTCGCCATTTGCATCTAATCTAAACGCCGAGCAGATGCACATGCCGTTTCTAAAGGAGCTGTGTTGGTAAATATTATTACTTTAATTCGTTAAAACCTTCCAAGTGTTTCACCAGCCAGGCAACCAATATTTCTGTTTTTATTATAAATTTTAAGATTTTTGTTGCTTTTCATTGAAAGGGCATAGGAAAAAAGCACTAACAACAATGATTAAATACTGGGAACACTTCATGCTCGTGAATCGGCGTCCATTTTCGCGGGATATCGATCTAGTTTTTAGCCATAATCATTGCATTATTATTGCGCGGATTTTTTTTTCTCATGAATAATTGTACTAATTCTTTTGTTTCTAGTTGAACAAAAAGTGTAAAAAATGTCACGTTATCGCGATTCTGGGTCTGATTGTAAAGTCTATGTCGGTGACCTTGGATCGTCAGCTTCAAAACAAGATTTAGAAGACGCATTTGGGTATTATGGACCTTTGAAAAACGTTTGGGTAGCTAGACACCCACCAGGATTTGCTTTTGTTGAATTTGAAGATCCTAGGGATGCTGATGATGCAGTTAGAGGACTTGATGGGAGGTATGTTTGAAATATTTGCTGAGTTGTTATTGTGAATAGTGTGTCCAGTAAAAAAAGCAATCATAATTATAAATTGGCCTACTTTTGGAGACTTATAAGTTGCATTTTTTTTGGTAGGTCTATTGCTGGTCGTAGAGTTCGTGTAGAACCCTCAAATGGAATGTCTAGACGTCGTGGAGGAAGAGATCGTGGGCCAAGTAGACGAGGAAGACCATTTCATCCAGATGACAGGTGTTATCAATGTGGAGAACGTGGCCACTATGCAAGGGATTGCAAACGCTATCGGCGAGGAGGTCGCAGTAGAAGGTAGCATTTCCTGCTGTTTTCTTTAAACTACTCTCTGCACTTAGTTTTTTGAAATTCTATAAACTTGGAAAGTTAAAAAAAATGTTCAAACTCGTTGACACTTGTCAGTCGTTTCATATTGGCCTAATTCACTTTTTTACACAATCGATTTTTCTATAGAATTTTTCAGGCTATGATTTAAAAAATGGGGCTGGTGAAAGTAAATATTCTCTCAAGTGTGGGCAAGTCCACCAAAGTCAAGTGCACTCATTTAAAATCTAAGCACTTCACTTTCTCATTTTTAACTTTCGAAAAATTAGTCAGTTTTCTAATAGACAGGTGGTAGTTTCCTGAATCGTTATTAAGATGGAAAAGTGATCAAATTACAGGATTTTTTGCATTGGCCTTTTAACTAAAGCAGAAAAAGGGGGAAATGATACGATACAAAACAATCAAAATACAAAATTAAATTGTTTAATAAAATATTTATAGGGGTTGAGAAAATGATATGAGAAAAAGAGGTACATGAGTAACCACTTCTGGTTTCTTCGGTGATTAGCTCTCGTGAGAGAACGTCGATTAGAGTTGAGAGGCACAGACTAACTCCCTGAGATCTTCTCTCGTTCGTTGTATTGTATTGTATTGAACAGATCACACTTCTCTAGACTCTAGACTCTCCGCCTACACACTTGTATTGTATTCGTTATTCTAAAGTGAGTCTTGATCATTTTCTTTTTTGTATTGTTTTATTATTGTAAGTGTTACCAACATGACGTTGATTTTATAAATTTATTGACCAGATAATCAATATCTTAAATGATTTTAATTTTACACATTTTTTTATTAATTTTAAAAAATGTTAAAAATTGAGAAGTAAATTTTTTTCGGAGTTTAAAATTTACTTCTCAATCTTGTTTCGTTTTACAATTTATTTTCTTTCAATTTTTTTTAAACGAAATTGCAATTTTATTTGTTTTATTTTTATAATGCTGGAACAGTTTTGCTTTTACAGATAAAAAATTTACCTCAGCTGACCTCGTGATTTAGATTTTTAAATTTTTAAGAGAAAACCGATGAAAGGAAATATATTGTGCGTTAATTTTTCATTCTAAGCGATAAAAGCCGTAAACTTTCTATTTGGCAAGCAGAAAATTATTAAATAATTACAAGGGCCATGATCTGCAGCTCCTTATCCATATTTAAAGTTCGTCTTGATAAATCTGTGCTAGAGTCATTCGTTTTTTATTATCAGAATAAAATTAAGTTTATCGATGAAATTTTTCAAGTGCTATTTCGAAATTACAGTTCTTGAATAATCGAAAGAGATTAATTATCAACGTTGCAAAGAATTTAAATTGAAACAAAGTTAGTAAAAGCATTCTCGCTTAATTTAATCATGGATCGCGTCAAACTTGAAATCTTTTTAATAATTGCTCATCACTCAAATGTTGGTTAAAAAACATCATTTACCAGTCATTCCCAAATTTTTTTGTCTTTTTTTTTTTCTAACTAATTGCTAAATTAATCCTTTTTCAGATCGCGGTCATACTCGAGGTCGAGGTCACGCGATCGCCGTTCTCGTTCACGCAGTAACTCGAAGAGCAGAAGCCGTTCAAAATCTCGTGACAAGAGGTCCAAATCGTCTGATAGACGATCCAAATCCAATGAAAAGAGATCAGTTTCAAAATCTCGTTCCAAATCTAGATCTCGCAGCAGGTAAGAACTAATAGCATCTTTAATTGGTTTTTTTTAATTTAAGCTTAAAATTGACACAATTTTTTTTAAAGGTCTCGTAGCGTAGACAAACAAAACGGAATGAAGAATGATGACAAATAAAGGAAGTCAATAGAACCAGCTAGAAATTATTTCTGAGTTCTTATCCCCTTATCCCCCCATTTTAATTTTTAATAATAAGGTACCTATAGCGTATTTTAATATTGTCGTTTGATTAGTCATGCCTCGCTTATTGATATATATTGAATGATAGGTGTGATCTTAATTTTTATATGTTTCAAGTGTTTTGATGAGAAAAAATGTCTTTTAATTTAATTAGTCAGCTGGTGAAGAAAAATAAGAAGGAATAAATCATTCTAACTCATTAATTTGACAACTTCGGGTTGTTTTATGTCCAGAATATATGTATTTTTTACTTACCAAAAAATAAAAATCGCAACTTTATTAAAGCATCAATTTAGCTTTTTTTTTAAAAAAAAAAGGAAAAAGAGTTTTTATAAATTTTTTTATGAAAAAAAAAAACATTTCTGAGTCGCTAAATTGATCTTTTAGAAAAGTAACGTAGTATATACTATTTTTAGTTTTTCTTTTCTTTAAATTCTTACCAAATATAGTATAAATTTGCAAAAATTTTGCAAGGTTTTTATGGGATAGCCTGCATTATTTTCCTACATTTTCACAGTGAAAAAAATGTGCGATTAGTCATGTAACCAAACTGGCTCTATCAATCATGTAGACTTTTCATTTTCATACAGTAGACTTCGCAGCATTTTTCACCCATGAGTAGCAAAACGGCCACTATCTTGCCGGATATATTTCTTTGCAACCAAGCGTTGGTGAAATGAACAATGTGCTACCTCCATAGCTTAATTCCTGCTGTGACACTTATGGTATTTCTGTCACTCTTACGAAGTAAACACCTGGAGGACTAAAAATTAATTTTTTTATGATTATAAAATTTAATCGTTAAAATTTTCTTGACATTACCTTTTAATTGCATCGTAGCCCATTATACCATCATTCCCATTACAATTTCCTTCGTACGCATCGCTAAGAGATTGACATTTTTTCCCAATGTATTTATTTCTATTGCCTTCGCTTATTGTTTTTAAATAATAGAAATTAACCATTTCATGGTTACATTTTAAATCAACTGAAATAGGAAAATTTAATAAAACGTCTTTTTTTATATATTTCTCTGAATCTGCCAATATTTTTAAGTTGAAAAGTTAAGCTTGCCCCTCAAATGCTGAGAATGACTACTTCATGTTTTTGTTTTAATTTTTTACCTAGTAATTGATTAAAATTTCGTAGCGACAATTCCGATCCACAACCCGGTTGATTATATCCACCATTAACAAAAAAATCCACAGTTCCGATTGCATATTTCGTACTGAGAAAAACCGAACATGTATGAATGGTATCAACAAAATCCGCATCTTCCTGACTAAGCCGTTCTGATGGTGGAGCTCGATTGAAATGAGGACCTGCTGGATCCAACCCTGAAAAATGGGAATACTATATATTTATTTTAATGCAACAATATTAAAAAGACAAAATGTTAATATGCTAAATATGAAAACCTGTTATTCTCGCTGGTTTCTCTGGCAAAACTTCATTCACAAACGCCATTGCTTGAGCTCCAAGACTATGTCCAATCAAATGTACATCTTTTATTTTAAGATTAGCTTCTTGAACTAAAAATTTAATTAGATTCCCGATGTGATTCCCAACTTGTTTGCAACAATCAGCGGCCTTTTCGTATCTCAGTGATTTTGCACATTTGGACCAGTCAACAGTAATTATATTAAATCGGTCAAGTTTGAGAAATTCTAAAAAGTAAATTTTAAGAGTAGGACTAAAAGCAATAACGCCTTCAAGTATCTAAGTACCCAATTTTTAAGAAAAACTAACCAGCTCTTATTAGCTGTAAAGGTTCTTCAACAGCCGTCAGCCATCCATGAGTTATTATTTTAGTAGGGATACTCCCGTTAAAATTTGATGTTTTCAAATTTTCTCCATTTCCAACTGTTAACTGAAACGGATTATTCGGATTTTCCCTGAAATTCACCGAAAACTTAAAAAATGTCGTTCATAAACTTTTTAAAACGAATTTACCTTGTGTAAAGGTTGAAACCAACATCATCTATGTAAATCGGTATTAAATTTTTAGTGTTCAGCGCTGATTCTACTCTACTTGGTGGCTGCGGATTTGCTAAAAAATTAAAAAATTTTAGCTTGAAAAACTTTTTAATCGGCAGTTTTTCCACTTACCGAAACTATCTACGAAATTTATTGATAAAATTAAAAACAAAAATTCCACTCCGATTTGTGCATTTTTAACTTGCATTAAAAAACTTGTCATTAATCCGATAAAATTTGAAAAACCGAAGTTTGTTTTGCTCGGATAGTTCCGCAAATCCGCACTGCTGCACATTTAATTTTTCTATTTCCAAGTAGCACATGCTGATTGCACAATGACTGATAATGTCATTTTGAACCTTGATGAGCTTTAAGTTGTATAATGATAACTAATGTCAAAGAATTCCATGATTATGTGATTCTGATTGTTTTCTGCATTTTCTGAAATTTTATTATCTGCTTATCGATAACTTTATTTTACAAAAATGAACTGGGAATCAGAAATAAATGAATTCGCATTCGGCAAAAGATCCTAAAGACGTTATGTCGTCGGCTCTAAGTCTAGAGTGCTTATAAGACTATGAAATAAACGCCTTACGATTAAAGATTTAAAATTAGTCCCATGGTTTATATTGCAATCATAATTTAAATGCCATTTAGACGTATAATGCCACAATTTAAATTTATATCTATCTGATTTTACCTCGGCGAACTTTCATGTGAAAATGAGTGAAGTTCAAAATTTAGAAAACTCGCTGTAATTTTATTTAGGTGGTTCTGTTACTTTTAAGTAGTAAATTCCAGGAGAGCTGAAAAAATAAATTTTTTGTGGTATTTTAATTTTTTCCATAATAACTGATCAAAATTAATATTTACCTTTTTATAGCGTCATATCCCATAATCCCTTGTTCCCCAAAGCAAGTTTCATTTTTTGCATTTCCAACCGATTCGCATTTAGTCCCTATGTATTTATTCCTACCACTTTCTTCAATTGTATTGGAATAATATTTATTAGCTGCCCCATGATTGCAATCTACATCATTGTTTAAAAACAATTTTAAATTTTATTCAATCTCTAAAACTTTTTGCTGCTCGTATATGTCACTTTCATAACTCACCAGCTGATAAAGCACTATCACAACCAGGTTGATTATATCCACCATTTGGATAAAAATCCACGTGCCCCACAGGTTGTTTTATCCCGTATATAACAGTGCATGTATGTATGGCATCCACAAAATCTGCGTCTTCAGGATCAAGACGCTCCGACGGTTCTTCATGCTCGAACAGAGGACCAGCTGGATCCAATCCTAAAAAATACAATATATTAAGACTATGTTAGTATATCACAAAAAAATTTTCCCTATAAGATTTGCTTTTATCTAACCTGATATCCTTCCAACTTTCTCTGGTAAAACTTCAGAAACGAATGCCATAACTTCCCCTCCGAGGCTGTGACCAATCAAGTGCACATCTTTCACATTTAAATTAGTTTGCTCTATTAAAAACTGTATTAAATATCCGATGTAATTCCCTACTTGCTTACTGCAAGCCACTGCTATTTCGTATCGAATGTCTAAAGAGCATTTTGACCAATCAACAAGTATAACATTAAAATCATCCAATTTTAAAAAACTGTTTTTGAATCCTTTCAGAAACCCAGCATTGAAATCATCCAAAAATCCATGAGTCAAGATTTTAGTCGGGTTCTTAGCTTCAAATCCAGAATTTTTCAAAGTGTCTACGTCTCCTATTGTTAACCGAGTACCCAAATCCGCGTTGTCACTAAAACACATTTTCAAAACTTAATCCTTAACTAAAAAAAAATATAGAACTAATTACAATATGTAAATGATTTTTACTTTGTGTAAAGCTGGAATATGACATCTTCTAGACTTATGTCCTCAGAAATTCGTCCATTTATTTTACTGGTGGCTTGAGGATAAGCTAAAAGAAGAAAAAATTGTAACGGTTGCTTTATTTTTTAAAAAAAATCGTGTCAGTAAACAAGCTGGAACCACGCTCCCCAGCCGCCATGTTTCTTTTTTTTTACTTACCAAAGCTGTATACAATAGCACATGAGAAGATTAAAAACCGAATTTGCATCGTGGTTAGTGCTCAATGAACTTGAATTTCAACACAATTACCAATCGAGAATTATTTTATCATAAGGAGCCACCACTTGAGACAAAATAATACGTAAGTTCTCATTGTTATTTTAATAGGCGATCTAGGCGGAAACATCTTGCCATGCGTTTCTGATACGATATCGTGGTTCAAAGGTCTTGTGATTTAGGTTTTGTATGAAATCAGTGAACTATTGTGATTGAAGATGAAATGAATTGGGTAATACTTAAGGAAGTATAGATTTGGTAGAAAATAGTGAGATTCGATAACTTATAAATAATCATAACCTAACCAGGTTACTTTGAATGTGCTTGATGCGTTTAAAAGGTAATAAATTGCTGTTTGTTATTGCTATTGAGTTTTAAAGTAAAGTAAAATAACTCTGTCGTGCAAATTAATGTCATTGACATTTTATATTAATTTGAAGAATTAATTAATTAATTACATAATCACAGACATGACATGATCCATATCAATTTTTTTTCTAGTTAATCAGATACTGATTAATATTTGAAATCTAATCTTGTTGATTAGATTTTTTGCAATTCTGTCGCTTTGTAATGATGATTCAACGCGATGTCATATTCAGTACTTATATCACAGAAAAAATTTAAAAATGATTTAAAAAAATGGCAATTTCAAATTCAGTAATGAATTACCACACATTTTATGTTTGTTGTAAAAGATTTTAGATACATAAACACTAAAATCCTAAATTTGGCTGCTCTGGTATTCTAATGTAGTATATTCCTGGAGTCCTGAAAATAATTATTTCTTTTTGTCTTTTCTAGAATCTTGCCGAAATAAGTAGGCTAATCTAAAGTATACATTATATTTACTTACGTTTGAAATAGATCGAGACCCAATACACCCTTTTCTCCATTACAGTTTCCATTTCTTAAGTTTTCGATTGAACTGCATTTGGTTGCTATATATTTTTTACGATTGCTCTTTGTAACAGTATCAATGAAATAAAGAACTGACGCATGATGATTGCAATCTGTTTTTTAAAAGAAGAAACTTAAAAATTTATATTTTTATCCGTTTTTGGATAAAAGAGAAATTTTACAAACCATTAGCTATAGAGTCTATTTGATTGCAACCAGGTTGAAAATCCATATTCGCGTTAGGGTAAAAATTTATTGTCCCTACAATTTTTTTTAAACCGAAATTATCTAAACCTGTTACTATGACATCAACAATTTGAGCGTCTGAAGAATCCAGACTATCTTTAGGGCCTTTATTTTCAAATTTAGGAGAGGCTGGATCTAGAGCTAAAAGTTTGGAGTTAATGTAAATGAGAAAGTTATTAAAGAGCAAAATATTTACTATTTTTACTTGGTACTTCTTTTACTTTACCTGTTATTCTTCCAATCTTTTTCCTTCCAACAATTTTAGAAACAAGACCAACTAATTGCCCTCCTAAGCTATGCCCTATTACATGAACATCGTCATAAGATACTTTTTTCAATTTTACTATTTTCATAATCATTTTCCCAATAGCATTCCCCACCTCCATCAAACAATCTATGGAATCTAGATAATCTCTCTTTGCACAAAGCTGCCAGTCCACTTCAATAAAGTTGAAATCTCCACTTTCTAGTAGCACTAAAATTTTAAAAAGTCCTTTTAGGATTCGTTTGGATTTCCAAGTTTTCGCATGAAAAGATTTAAGATTTTACTGTTTTTAAATCCTTGCAAATACGGCGCGTTGCCATCGTCTTTCCAGCCATGAGTTGCAATTTTAGTTGGGTTTGAAGCATTTAATGGCGAATTTATGATTGTACTGTCATCTTTAAAGTCTAGAAATTCTCCACTTTTAGGATCTCTAAAAGAAAATATATCGAAATTTGATTTTAATATTAAATAATTTTTCTAAAATATTTAGGCCTACCTTGTGAAAAGTTGGAATTTCACATCTTCTTCTTTAAAGGGAGGATATGGAGGAGGAATAGTGCCTTTCCAACCTTCGCTGTCAAATTCGGCTGGTCCTAAAGCCCCTACACTTGCCCCCTCACTATCTGTAAAGTTTTTCTTTATTAAACCATGCGCTAAATATTCAGGCCACATCAGTTATGATTAAAAAAAACCGTTTTCACTTACCGTAAACACAAACTAATATATTTAATACTAAGTATAAAATTACTGGCATTATTTTAAACATTAAATAAAAAAACTATAATTTTATTAAAATTGCGCTAATGAAAATCACCGTCAACTTAACACTATTAACATCACTTCAGCTTGAAAACAATCTTTTTTTCTCTACTTCACCAAATAATATAAATCAGTTCTGTAAACTATTTATTATTACTCAAAAGATATGTCAGTGCGGCCTTCTTAACGCCGGTACCAATCAATCGATAGCGAAAAAGAAAATTTTATCAAGGTTAGAATATGTGTATACGACAATGAGTTTCGTTATTACGATGTGAAGGTAATCAATCCTAAATGCTTCAAAGATTTCAGGTATTTTTTGAATCTGACTCATCGCTGATGCCCATAAAGCTTACATAATTCACATGGTATGTGGAATATTTCCAAAATTATTTTTATCAAGATTAAAACTTTGTGATGCAAGTGGTGAAGGTAAGGGAGCGTATAATGATAGTTCTGATAAATCGTGCTAGACGTCGCTAGTATTTTGGGAATAAACCCGAGCTAACCTGCCTTGAGGGTAGTTTTATCAAATTTAGTATAGTTATGTTGGGTTTATTGCACTGAAGAAGCTAAAGGAACTGGAGAGAGTCGCCAACTCTGTATATCGAAATCTTGGCTGCTCGGTACTTAACTTACGTTTGGTCATAGCTAATCAATCAAAAAAGCAGCAATTTAGTTGCAAGATCTCTAAAATGGGCAGAACATGTTAAAAACCTCTAATATACCGTGTTAACGAACATTGTAAAATTAACATTAAGAGTTTGGACCTGTCTAAAAATGGCACAATGTGACCCCACCTGGCCCAAATCTCCTTTATATGCGGTAGTCTTTCTGCAAATTTATATAAAAATCTCGCAAATTCTTTCCGAGCTTAATCAAACCTTTCCTTTAAATCTTGCATTGAAAATTTTCACGGCTAATTTTTCCTATACACCTAAACTGTACGTCTGCACCTGAAGCCTAAGCCCGTTGGCAAGAGGCTGATCTTTTGGCCCACCCTGCCTTGTAAAAATTTTTGACTCTTTTCTTTGTGAATTTTATGCCCCTTGCGACAGGCCTGCTGAAGCCAAATGGAAACTTGAGAAGAAAAGTGGAATGGAAAAAGGAAAATGAAGAATAATAAAATCCAAATCAATCTTTTTCAAGTATTATACAAAACATCTAAAAAATATATAATTTTCTTATTCAAATATTTATAAAACATCACAAAAACTACAATTAGACTTATTCTAAAAACTTGCAACTATTAAAAAAAGCATCAAAATTTAAGATGAGGGCGCTTTGTGACACTAATGTAATAAATCCCTGGAGCTCTGAAAAAGTTAAATCGCAGTAATGTGGACGATAAATGCAAGATCGGGGGAGCTGAAAAAAATATTGATCAAACAATATACTTACGATTTATCCGCATCCAAACCCATTATTCCATCTTCCCCATTACAGTTCCCACTTAGTGCATCCTTCAACGTTTCACATTTTTTTGCGATGTATTTGTTTCGATGGTTTCCCGTGATAGTGTCAATGAAATAAAGGTATGATGACTGATGATTGCAATCTGATTACAAACAAAAATATCTAGTGAAACCTAAAGAAGTAGACACCTCCATTGTTTGGACTATAATGGACGGCTTTTGATGGTCCCAAATTTGAAACAGCAAAAGAAAAAGAGTATGGCCCCCACCAGGTTTAAATTGTATGTCCCACATAGACAAACTTCCCTGTATATTTTTTCATGGAAATTAAAAAATTACTTTATCAGACCTTCATCAAAGGTGTCTTGTCCTGAACATTCCGGTTGTCTAGTTCCTCCATTCGGATAAAAATCTATGGACCCCACAGGTTTTTCTATCCCAAAATTTTCTAAACCTGTGTGGATGACATCTACAGTTAAAGCATCTGATGGATCAAGAGATTCTTCAGGAACTTGATTTTCAAATAACGGAGCTGCTGGATCTAAACCTAAAAATTAAAATTTGCTAAAAATGTTCCTTACATTCGAAACTATCGACAAAGATCGCTCTTAATGTGTTACCTGTTATTCTTCCAATTTTTTTCTCACCAACAGAAATAGAAACAAAACTTACAGTGTGAGCTCCCAAGCTGTGCCCTATCAAGTGCACATCTTCATATTTCAGATTTTTTAATTCCACAAGCTTATTGATAAGATTTCCTACGAAAATTCCAACTTCCTTGCTACACTCTATGGCAGCTACATAGTCTCTGTCAGCGCATACTCTCCAGTCTATTTCGATATAATTGTACTCCCCATATTTGCTAAATACTAAAAAGAATAAAGTAAGGTGAAGAAACGAGTTTGAAATTTAGTCGAGAGCAATCCCAACCACAGCACTCGAAACTCGATTAAAGATTAACTTGACTAATTTCTAAAAGATTTTGTTTATTTTTCCATAATTGGATATTAACCGTTTTTGAATGATCGCATGAAAGTTGCATTTGTACTATCTGGCCAACCATGAGTTACAAATTTTGTTAATTTTGCCGCATCAAAAGACGAGTCTGTTATCGTTTTCTCATCTTCAAATTTCAATCTTTCTCCTTTGTGAGGGTCCCTGAAAAAAAAAAGTGGAAGTGATTAGAGCAAAGCAAAAGTGAAAAGTGATAGTCTGTTAACATTATTTGGACACACATATTGGATACCTATTGGATTACTCAAGAGAAGATCTTCAAGAGGAGGCTAAGGTTACCAGCTGGTTCACCACTCAGCATTAAATACTAGAGATCACGACTTAACAATATTATATGGTTCCATCTCTACTGTGGAGGTTGATGCTAAGCTCATATGTTTATTTTATGGCGAACCGGAGTGGAATTTTTTAATATTGAGGTCGTGAGATGTGGGGTAGCTATGGATTTGTATAGGCCTCACACCGCAGATGAGATAGAACAAAATAATTTTAAATGCGTGTAATATCAAATTTTTTAACCAAAATTAAGGGTGCAAATACACGGCGAAACATGTTAGCAAACATTTAGATTTAAGCAGCTATAACTCGAAAATAAAATACTTACTTAGTAAAGAGGTAAAATATCACATCTTGTGGCTTTAGAAGACGATGACCACCTCCATAAAATAAAAACCTCTTCTTCAAATGTTTTTCTTCTGCCAAACCGGAATATTCACCTATGAAAAAAATTAATTAAAACAAAACCCACAAACCAAATAAGAAAAATATATTTGGGTCTCACACTCTTTTATTGCACATTTTAATACTCACCAGAAGAGCATAAAATAATTACGAAATATATTATTTTTATCGTCATTTTAATATCTCATCAAATATTTTGAAAAATAAATTTTGACCATTATTTTAATTTTTTTTTTTTATTATTTTTTTTTTATAAAAATTTTACTTCCATCATTCTTTTGTCATTGCTAATAACTGAAAGTCCTTCGTGATGCTCCGACTAACTGTAAAAAGATGCTAAGGAACGATTATGAGAGTATTACGAAATACCTTAATCAAAGCTAAACGCTCCGAAGAATCCATAGGTTAAAAGGATTAAATAATACAACCGGAAGAAAAATTTTTTGTTCTTTTATTTATTTATTTTTTTCCAAATTTTCAATTTTATATATACTTAATCTACAAGTTACGGAAATAACTAATATTAATACAGCATTTCACTTTAGTATTCACTTTTTTTACTATATTTTTTCCATCTTGTTTCTATTTTCATTATTTATAATACATTAAATATGTCAAGGGTCTACTATTAAATTATTTGGCTGCATTGCGAAGTTTTTTCTTTTTAAAAAAAATTTCAATTCATTTTTTTGTTTTTCATTCATTTTATTAATTCTTTTTTTTTTTTTTAAATTTGACTTATTTTCATAATTTCAATAACTTAAAAAATTTCTTTATTTCTGGCTTAAAAATTACGTTTTTTTGTTACTTACTGAACACATCTCGTCACCACAAAGTAGCGTCTTTTATTTGAAATATAAATATGTTTTTTTTTATTTAAAACTTTTATTCAATTAATTAATTAACTTTAATTATTTAGTATAATTATTTTTTTATTTAATCACTCGGTATGGTCTCGTTTTACGATTTAACCATAATTATAAAATGGATTTTTTGAGGCCGTTTAATTATTTTATTTTAATTTTCGATAATACTATTCTAGTTTGTTCATTCGGGGGGAAAGGAAAAATATTTGCGAAGCTTTTCAGGAGAATGGAAGTTTTTCAGTTCGAGAGTTTAAATTAGAGCCAAGCTGACTTTATTTTTATGCAAACGGAAAATGAATATTCTAAGTAGTTCTTAAGTAAGACTGAAAAACTAGAAGAGTCAATAGCCCAAAAAGGCAGCCAGATCAATAACTAAATAAACTTTTTGCTTTGCAATGGCGGCTCACACAGTGAGTTTTGTGTAAAATCCAATATGGCGAACCAGTGACAAATGACGAGTGACGATTTAACATACTAAAAGCTCTCCGTGTAGGAGTCGCTATTAAAAAGAAAAAGCCGCGGGACCCCGATCTCTCAATTTATATGTTCTATCGTCAATTAGGTTGGATGCTTAGGTTTGGAGAATAGGATGTTTAAAAACAGCGTTTAACTTCGGAGATTCTCGGTTGCATCCGGGAGCTAAACGGGTTAATGTTTGTCATCTGCTCCATGTTTTACAACAAATAATTTGAAGGAAAAGTTTTGCATTGTGAAAAAAAGATTGTGCGTTCTTTGAGGTATGATAACGACTTACGCAATTTAAAATGATTATTTTCTGCTTTTAGCAAAAGACACCTCCTCCACTAAAGGAGACTGTAAAAAAATGTTATAGTGGCTAAACTTTGGCCTTTTATTAAAGAAGGCTCGGAAAACTCTTCACACTTATTTAAATAGCAGAAGATGAACATTTTTATCTGAATAAGGTGACGTCATGCATGAACTAGAGGAGCTTGGGCCTTAAAAACGTATGGGATTTTTGTGAATGGCGACCGAGGTCTTGAATCAGATGAGCAAGGAGATTAATCCCGCGAAAACTTCCATTTTTCTGAATTTCGGCTCAATTTGAAAATTATTATATCACTATTATATTTATCTTCGAACGCGTCGTCGTATCGAAATCATCACACCAAACAAATCGAAATTACGAAAAAAAAAATCAGATCAATAAAATCGATTTTAAATCTTTTATTTACATCGAGCGTGTGTCATGAAATTATTAAAAACTACAAAACCGATCGAAGACGGTTGGAAAATCACTGAGCATGTTTTTTTTACATTTTTTTTAAAAAACTTTCCTTTTCTGACCCATAATGATTTACCCAACCAATGAGGCCGTAACAAATAGGGGCACATTTACACAAAAAGTGAAAACGGAATATCGCTCCGATCGATGGTTATAAAATATTTTTGCCATTGGAAAGCGCCAAATTCCAACACAATTTTTTTCATTTATTCATGATATAATAAAGGCACCGTACTTTTAACGTTTTCATTCCACCTCCCAATGGCAAAATAATTTTTTTTTTAAAAACCGATCGAAGATTGTATAAATCATGCCACTTTAACAATATTCGCTAAAAAGGATATAATTATATTATTCTGATGATCATTACAATTATTTTTATATTTTAATAGGATGTTTTTTTTTGCTAAGACGTCATCCCAGTAATAAAAATTAAAGCGATTTGATTAAAAAGAAATCGAATTCATTACCATTTTTTATTATTAATTAAACTATAAGATGCCTAAGGGTGGTAATGTTCCAATTTCTATTTAACAACGCAACGGAAGTCATTTGAGTTTTTTTAAACATTTCAAGGAACCAAATACCAAAAATTAGTTAGAGATAATTAATTGAAGTAATAGTCATTTTACTTTTTGCATTAATTAAAAAAAAAATTTAACGGTTTTAATCTTCTTGGTCGAAAAAAAAAACAAAACAAAATCGGCTGAGTGAAGGATTAGCAAGCATCATCGTAAATTTCATTGTGCGGATACGAGTTTTTTGGTGGCAGCGGTAACTTTAGGTTGTTTTCCCAAAATTGTAGAATCCTGAATTTAAAATTTACGAAAATCAAAATGCATTTCGCAATCTCAATATTAAAAGGTTCCATCTCCACTGCTGACGTTGACACCCAGTCCATACGGTTAGTTTATGATGTGCCTGGGTCAACTTCCTCAGTAGAGACGGAACCTTATAATATTGAGGTAATAATTTATTAAAATGATTTGAATTAAATTTCCGAAAAAACTATTATCCTACTTTGAAAGAAATGGAATTCTAGGGCATGATGATTATGATTATGATGATGATGATGATGATGATGAATCAGGATATTGAAAGGTTGAATTCATTTTAAAACTTTTTTTTCATAAAATTTACTTTTAAAAAAAAATGGATTTGTCAAATCAAATCATTTTTTGGGAAATGAAATTCAACATTTTGGTTTTTGTGAATTTTATATATTTGGGAAAATAACCGAAAACTTACAGAAACTAGTCTTTCTTTTAGTTAATTTCCAAAAAAAGCGAAAACTTTGAACTTTGTGCTAATTTTATATTATAATGGACGAAGACATTGTAAAATTTTTCAGATGAAACTAAGTGAAAAATTCTTGGAAATTCCAGATGATGATCGCTAAATCATTTTCGACAAACTAAACAAAATCGTTTCAGAGTTTGTTGCTCCGTATTACGATTTCAATTTTCACCTGAAAATAAATTGATCTAAAGAAAAAGAAATTAAAAGCGAGCATTACCAAAAAGAAAATTTTGAAAGTTTTGAAAAGATTTAGTCGTAGATTTTCTTTTCTAATACTGAATTTCGGATCCAGTTAATCGCATGTCTTCCTCCTATTGGATAAAAATCAAAATTCTTTGAAAAAATTTCTCAGTTCAACCAATTAAATTCTTTTCAAAATCAATGTTGAAAATTATTTTTCCGTTCTTTAAAAAATTTTGAAATTCCTAAAAAACAAAAAGAATTTAAATTAAAAAAACGCTGTTTTAAAATTTAAAAAAAAAAAAACCTGCAAGAATATGATTCCATCTAAATTCCTAATAGCGAACAATGATGGTTTTAATTAATTTTACAGTTCGAAGTTAGATGGAAACAGTCAAGGGTACTTAAAAATTTAAAAAATATAAGCTAGCTCCTTCGAAAGTCTTCAGAAAAAAAAATTAAAAAAGATTTCCTCAGACCTTTTTTAAAAAAATTTCCAGCTTCTTCTTTTAAAAACTTGCTACAATTTTTCTGTTTGCCCTTTTTTTTAAAAAAAAAATATTTTCTCCCGTGCAAAATATCACTTTTTTTAATGTTACTGACGAGATCTATTCTTAACAACGTTTCTGAAGTCGTTCACAATTTAAAAGAAAAAAAAATTAATAAAATTAAGTACCTTTTGTAAAAAGGATAAAAAAATCACAACATCATCACAACAAAATTATTCTATCCTATCACTGGTCTGCAAAATAAATCGGTATCGAAACCTCGAAAGCTAATCGGGGTTGCAAAACGTCAAAATTTTCGGGGTTTAGAAATGGAATGCTAAGGATTGAAAGTTTTGTAGAGTTTTTGCCCAGAACGTTAACATTTTTGTGCTTTTGAAATAAAAAATAATTTAAAAAAATTTTTTTTGGCAGGGGTTAAACCTTTCTAGCTATATTTTATTTGAAATAAAAATCTTTTTCAAACACATTTATGGTTTTGCCCGAGCCAAAAAAAAATTATTTGGACAAAATCTCAGCTTACTGGCAGCCACGAAACGTGCTGAACAACAGGTGGAAATCATTAGTACAGTCAGGAAAAAATAAAAAAAAATCA
Organism: Liposcelis brunnea; assembly: GCA_023512825.1. Classification (NCBI taxonomy): domain Eukaryota; kingdom Metazoa; phylum Arthropoda; class Insecta; order Psocodea; family Liposcelididae; genus Liposcelis; species Liposcelis brunnea. The sequence goes on along the minus strand of CM042072.1, from coordinate 9,925,362 downwards.
GATTTTTGCATTTGAAAATTTTTAAGATGGCTAATTTCAAATCCCAATTTATTTTCAAATTTTTTCCCTGGCTAGAATACTGACTCCTCAGTCCTCACTGTCCCCGGGAGTGACTTTAATCTCAACAATCCATTTCAAAACCCTGAGCGGACTTTTGAGATTCAAGATGTTGACAAATTCCCAAAAATAATAATCCCCGCGAAAACCAAACTAAAAATTTCTGTCATTTTTTCCAGCGCCTAAAAACTCTGACCCCTCGTCAGCACGAGACAAAATTTTAACAGGCAAACATAAAAGTACCCTAAAACTAAAAATTATCGCTCATCATCGTCGAAAAAAATAAATAAATAAAAAAATTACAGCCAAACCCGGCTACAACAAGAAAATTTAATTCGATTTTTTCATTCGTTATATTTTCCCGGATATAACGACGATTAGTTACATTTCGAATTTTTTTATTTCCTTCAATCTCGTTACAACCGAACTCGGCCACATTTCCCTCAATAAAAAAAAAAAAAAATTAGCTAACGGACCAAGAAAGTTAAAATTAATTTTCCTAACGACGCGCATTTATAATACGCGCACTTTTCCTTTTTTATTAAAAAATAAAAATTTTTTACAAATTTAATATTACTTATTTTTTTTTATTTAAATTCATTCAGCAGCTCCTCAAACACGTCTTGATACTTTTTACTACTCTTAACGTCAAAACTTTACAAAAAAAAAAGTCAATTCATTTACAAAGGGGGATCAAAAAAAAAAATTAACTAAAGACATAATAAAAAATAACTATTAATGACTGGCAACTGGACTCTGCTGTACACACCCGACGATCATTGGGCTGTCTTCCCTATCGCTATTCGTAGGCTGAACATTAGACGATTGTCTCTTCGTATTTGAACCGGCGGGATGACCAGCGTCTAAACTCGTAGACGCTTGTAATGAGTAGCTGCCATAATTGGGATAATTCAACTGACTGTCCACGCTCGAACTATTATAATAACCGCTATTCAGTTTTTCGTTAACATAAACTGGATTCGATTGATCCTGCCCGTTGTTTGATACGTAACCCATGTTCGGTTCGTTCACATCGTACGGTAGGGACGCGTAATTCCGCGTTTGATATCGCGTCCTGTGATGGTGCTGATGATGATGGTGTAAATGAGGCCGTGGAGGTTGTTGATAATCGCAGTCCATTGCTTGTGGTGCAACGCAACCGGCTGACGACGAGGACGAGGAATTTTGTTGTTGTGAGCTTGGATCAGACCGAGCTCGGTTATTACCGTGACCTGAAACGCCAAAAAAAAAACATGTTTTTATTGTTACTGTATATTTGAGATTTTGAGGATGATTTCATATCTAAAAGAAAAATATTACAGGGTACGATTATTGTTATACTAGAGGATTTCGTGAAACATCAAAGGGGTGACTAGAAATCCTAACCAAGATAGGTTATGAGAATAATACCTAAAACCTTTGTTTCCGATTTCTGTTGTTTGGACAGAAAAATCCAAACATAGTATCAAGATTTATGGCGTTTACTGTTTTGAAAACAACTTGAATTTCTAATTTAAAAAATCTGTAAAGGTCGGAAAACTCGAGTTGATTTTACTAAAAAATGGCGATCTGTTAATGAAGCCAGAAATGTAGTTCAACTTCTGCCGCTGGGAGCGTGAGAGATAAAAGGGCGACCAATTAGACGTGTTCGTACTTGTGTGGCGACTTGTGAGTGTCCACTCCCTTTCAGACTCCCTAGAGAGACAAGATAGAGAGGGAGGTAGCACTCACGCACCACCGCCTTATGGATTAATGCCGCCATGTTGCATATTTAAAAATCAATCTGGCTGTGGGCTCCAGTACTTTGCTCATGCATAATTCTACAACCTCAACGACAAAACAACGGCTGTGAGTTCGCCAGCCTTTTTCCATACAGAATCTCTGGCTAAGAAGTTGATATTTTGAAATCGGAAACAATAATATAGATTAAACAGCTACGGTAATCTCTATCAGGATCTCTAGGGTTGACAATTAACATCTAAAAGCTACAGCGGGCAAACAAGTAGAGATTATATGGAGTCTAATTCATTTTTAAAAAATTGAAAATCTGAGTTTACTTAAAATGTGAGAAATAATTAAAAGTCTTTTTTCAACTGAAATCTCACAACTTAATACTTAGTCTAACAACAAAAAAATATTTTTTCACATCTGATTTTAAACAGACCATGAGAAAGTAAATCAAAAATAAATCATGAGATACTTTCAACTCAACTAGTATGAAGACCTACAAGAGTATTTAGACCAATTATTACGAGTAATTGAATTTTACCTTTGAAGACATTAACACAGACGTAAGCAAAGTCAATAAAAAAAATTTAAACCGTTTTCCTTCCATGTTATATGAAAAAACAGACGCGTGCACTTTGCCACGAATTATTTAAAATGTTTTGATTTTAATACAGGGGTGACTGACAGAATCAAAAAACTAATTTTATATTTGGGGCCAAAGCTTTTGCTTCTGGGTTCAAAGTCTTTCGAGAGAAAAATCAAGATAAGTGCAGAATTCTGCTCTGCCTTTGGCCTGCTTTGATAGCGGGAATCAAAATGTCTCCAGGAATAATGTCTTTTGTCATTGGCTGTGGTGCTTCTTCGTACGTTAACCTAACCTGGTTACAAATTTTGACACAACTAAGATCCTTTACTATAATGGCAGATCAAACAAAAGACATTTGTACGGCGGTCGGCTTATTTTAGGCTTTGTAAAGATGATTCGCGATAAATTTAGTAAGAAATCCGATGTTAAAGAACAAATGGCTAGATATAGGCACTATAGACCAAACTCCACAATCATTTACCAAATGATTTGTGATTGATAAACAATTAAAACCATATTAATTACACTACATCTAAAATAATTCCAGAAAAAACAACACAACACACCAATTCACAACGACTAAAATAATTATTTTGCGCAATCAAGGATCAAAAACAACGAAAAAAAATTATAAAACCATTCCAAAAAAAATTCATAAAAAATAAAAGAGCTAAAATGTAAAAATTAAAAAATTGAGGGGAGATCGGCAAGCAACAAAACCAAATAGCACTTACTGAGCTTTTAGGAAGGGGCTTGAGATGGTCCTAAATAAGAATTGGAATGGGGGGCTGCCTTTCCGCTCCCATCGGCTTGTCATCGAGCGAGATACGCGTTGGGATAGACATCTGTCAAAAATTAAACATTTTACCTGACTATTTAATTTAAAAATTGATTTTTTATTCCCTCCCCTATTTTATTTACGGCATATATCGCTCGAATGGCTTCAAAAATCATTATCAAAGCTTAAAGCTGATATTTTCATGATTATTTTTTTTTTAAAAATAGGAAAGCTGTTAAAACTATTAATTAAAAGCTTTTATTACAAGCATTAGATAATTTTTTAATTTTTTTAAAAAAATTTTCATACAAGTGCCATCCTTCTGAAAATTCAGAGCGTTTAAAAAAATAAGCGTTTTTAAAAAAAAACTCCCAACACGTTTCAAAAAAATATAAAATAATCTTAAACTAAATAAATATGTGATTGATAAGTGAACCTACCGGCTGAGCTGGAAGGAGATCCTGTAATATTGTCAACTAATCCCGTGACCGCGGGACTTGTGCTAACGCTCCCGCCTGCATTACCGGAACTCGTATTCGTACCTGTTCAACAAAGTATTAGATTAAATATCTTTTTTTTAGATAAAAAAAAATTAGAAAGTATAATTATTTACCTTCATCATTCGTTCTTTTGAAGAAATTTTGTTGAAGGGCGTAATACGGAGTAACCCTTGTTTTCGGATCAAAGTCTAACATCCGCAATATTAAGTCTTTAAATTTGAGATAATCCGAGACCGAATGGCCTGGTTCACCGAGTCGCCGTCCTCCGGGTCCTCCACTTTCTACACCTAAAATTTAAAAGTGTGACTTATTAAAAATAAATTGATAGTTCATTTATTAGTATGTTTTTATTCAAGCGAGCTCCTTGCGGGCACGAGCCAGATTTATTAGCCACAGAGCAATGAGACTGGCCAATAATAACAATCAAGATTGAATGATAACATGAGGTAAAACTGGCAATACAGCTAATGGAATCATAAAGCTTACGGAGATTTTCACAGCAGCCATTTAGGATGACGCTTAAGTTGGCAAAATCAATGCTAAAACACGAGATTGGCATTAATTGGTGCTAAAGGAACAAAGATTGGCGCTAGAAAAGATACTAATACAAAAGCAAAACGAGAATGACTCTAAAGAAAGTGAAATGGGAGCTAAAGCAAATGAAATAAAACGGACGCTTAAGCAATTAAATGGACGCTCAAGCAAATGAAATGAACGCTCAAGCAAATGAAATGGACGCTCAAGCAAATGAAATGGACGCTCAAGCAAATGAAATGGACGCTCAAGCAAATGAAATGGACGCTCAAGCAAATGAAATGGACGCTCAAGCAAATGAAATGGACGCTCAAGCAAATGAAATGGACGCTCGAGCAAATCGAATAGACGTATAAGCAATTAAATGGACGCTCAAGCAATTAAATGGACGCTCAAGCAAATAGAATGGACGCTTAAGAAAGTAAAATGGGCGCTCAAGCAAAAAAAAAAAAAAAAATGGAAGCTAAAGTAAATGAAATTGACAATCAAACTCAGAAAAAACGAGATTAGCGCTCAAGCAAATGAGAATGATTTTAATTTTCAACGCAGTTCTCGGATGGATTTTCTAGTCTCTATAAGAGAATGTTTCATTTATGTAAAAGACTCCGAATCAATAAAAATGACAATTCAAAATTCGATTAAGGTCGCAGAATTCAAACAGACCAGAAAGCAGTAAAAGATTTTCTAAAAATTCTCAGTAAAGCAGGGATTTAAGTAACGTGCCCAGACAAGTATTCAGTAAAGCCCAAAATCAACCAAAGCTTTTATAAAAATAAACCCATTTGCATGTTATTTATTGAATATAAAATTTAAGAAATCATTATTTGGTCAACATATAAATTTTGACTTTGCGAGTAATAAATATAAGAAAAGGAAACATCTTAACTTTTTCCATTTATTTTCAAATCGTCTAAAAATTAAGAAACGCATCTCCGCAGTCATACATGCTCTTTTTTTGCTAGCTGAAAATCGAGCTTTCATTTTTTTTTTTTAAAAAACTTCAGCCTTCAAAACATCAAACAAAAATAATAAAAGATTTCCATTATAAAATAAAATAATTCGATACAAACCTAAAATATCATGTAACCTCCTAGTTCCTGGGCTCTTGTATTTCTTTCCGTCCTTCGGTCTTTTCAAAACATAACTCCCGTCTGTCGGAAGTTTGTCAAAGTATTTCCTCGCTTTATGTGCTTGATCTAAAATATGTTTTGGAGGCATTCCTAGTACTTCAATTATTTTATTCATTTGATCCACCTGTAATTACGAACATGAGGTTATAAAACAAGCCCAAAGGCATTTTATCATGTATGTTTTATTAAAAAAAAAGAAAAATACGAACCTCGTTGGCGCCACTAAATAGAGGCTCCCCCGTGTGCATTTCTACTAGAATGCAGCCTAGACTCCACATATCTATAGCTAAATCATATGGTATACCTAGTAAAACTTCGGGAGACCTGTAGAACCTTGACTGAATGTACTGATATATCTGAAATAAAAAAAAATTAACATTTAGCCAACTGAAATTTTTTTAATAAATTGTACAACGATCGAACTTACTCTTTGTCCTAACTGACACGAACTACCAAAATCGACGATTTTAATCGCCGATCGTTTTGGATTACAGAGAAGAATATTCTCAGGTTTCAAATCACAGTGAATGATGTTAAGTTCTGGGGTAGACAAAAACAGAAGGGCCGTGCAAAGTTGTTGGGCGAACTTCCGCGTCAAATTAAGGGAAACACCCCTAAAGTTGGTATTGCGGAGCAGGTCGTATAAATTATACGATAACAGCTCGAATACTAGGCACAAGTGATTTCTCCACATAAAATGTCTTTTTAATCTCACTGAAATAAATGAAAATAAAAAATTAAGTTAGTACCCGTGAAAATGACATTTAAATTAAAATAATCATATTAATAAAGGACTCCTCTCTGACGTAATCAGTGAGCAGAAGCACCTGAAAGCATTGACTGCAATCAGTAACAACTTATTAATGTTAGAATCTACAATTAACTTGGTGTACAGCTATAATTTGTAACTGAATCAATCTCTGTAACTGTGTATAACAAACGAGCTTCTGTAATTATTTAATTATCGAATCAATGAACTTTTTAGTGTGAACAGTTGTGTTAGTTTTTGGAAAATAAATGTAAACAGACCATTTTGGGTGAATTCTTAAAAATTTGCAGAAAAGTGGTATTATTATTGGTTAAACAAATGAGGAGTTATGTGCAAATAAAGCATTTTCGCCATAAGCTAAACATTAAAAAGGTGCCCTTTTTGCACATAACTCCTCAATTTCACAAACTCATCCTATCAGCACACTAGCGGCACAGAATTTTGTTTGTTTTCTACAAAAACTTTCGTCTGACAAGCATTATTATAGTTATTAAGGCTCTAATTTTTTTTTTTATCCCAGTAAAATTTTATTTTAAGAATACACGTACGCTTAAATATCGAGCCTTTTTATTAAACTCCAAAAAACTGTACAAGCCAACACCTTGTCGACTGCGCCGAAACTAAAGATACAGGACTATTGACTGATTCCGATCTTTAGCTCCTCAGCAGTCCCACATAATAAAAGGGTTACGGCCATTTTTAATTAAATTAATTATACTTCACACGTTCTCTAAAGCCACTTAATTTTATTATTTTTTTTTAAATTTACCTATGTAATATTTATTATCCGCATCAGCGCGGTTCATCATCTCCAATAGCTTGACTTCTATCTGAGCTTGATTTAGGAAAGGTTTTTTGTTTTTAATTATTTTAATTGCCACTTGACATTGTTCTTCGTGGTCATAAGCTTTCACAACCTAGAAAAAAAAATAATAAAAAGTTATTAATTAATAAAAATTTATGTACTTAAACACACACGGGAAGGAAAAGTTTAAAAAAGCAGTTTCAATTAGAGTAGATAAAATAAAATGATTAGTAGATGAGTCATTTTACCGATGACGAAATGATGAGCTAAAAGTATGATACGTCTGACATTCGAGGAAATTTATCCGAATAAAGCTTTGTCATTGCAGCCGTATATGTTCATCTTTAATTCTAAAGTAGGAAAGATAAGATAAATATCTGAATCAGGGGAAGCACATTTTTAACATTTTTTTAAAAGTAGAACTTGTTATTTTCCGCGAGAAACACGGAAAATAATGTCTCTTGCAAGAACAGCGACAGCGAAAAAATGACATGTAAAGAAAATGTAGAATATGACTACAAGACTTGTTAAAGAACTCATTTACTTTTTTTTACTTGTTCAAAATAATTTGCCTTACAAGAAGAATTGCATGTTTTTCATTTTTTAAGTTAACAGCATTCTGTTTAGAAAATTTTAATTAGAAATTAAGTTTTGAAAAGAAAATAGGCAACTTACATAAATATTGAAATGGCATATTTATTGTTAATATTAATTCTTCGATCAATAACTAAGAATTAAACAAAAATAATTTCATCAAAAAAAATTATTAGTTGGCGGGAAATTCGCTTCAAAATTTGAAATTTAGAAAGCCCGCCAAAAACGAACCATGCAGTTATGACGTCACAACAGAGTCGGATTCTTTGCTCCTATTGGTGGAATTTTCGCGCCAAAAAAAATTAGCCAATGAAATAAAAGAGTGAACTCAGTTAGCCCGATCATGGCGTATGGTTGTTTTTGGCGGGCTTTTTAGAATTTGAATTTCAAATTGAATTTTTCGCTTTTTTTGATGAATTTTGCTTGCTAAGCCTTAGTTAAGAATTTCAGAGTCTGTTAGTAATGTTTTCTAAATTCATGCAAGTAGCCTATTCTAAAGAATATCTTGACATCTAAAGACATTGAATAAATTTTCCTTGCCAAGAAATTATTCTGAATAAAATTTTCACGCGGTTCGTGAAAATATAGAATTTTACAAAAAATAGGAACCCAGTTTGGTTTCTATATGAATCCAAACTAAGCTGCAGCTTTTAACTCGGTTCAAACTCAAGCTAGGATCAGGTCTGTTTTCCTAAAGTTTAAACTTGACCAAAAAAATTAGAATGAGGCTTAGCCGGGCAAGACTACAAATACTTAAAGTTGGGCCAAATTTTTTCAATCCCAACTCCGGCCAGACTTGAGCAGAAGTCCCAGAAGACTTGGAAATTTGGACTCTTCAATGTTAGCTTTAAAAATCTGCAGCTTTTTGAAACTAAACACACTCCTTATTCGAAATATCGCTTAAGAAAAAAAATAAGAAATCTTTGAAAAAAGGGTTTTTATCGTCAACCAAATTGAAAATGTCAGATAGAAAGACAAAATTGAAAATAATTTTCCGCAGTGTAGAGTTTAGGACACAACGGCGGTGAATTTGTCGCATCACTGACACAAGGAAAATGCGCTAACTTTTCATAAACCCGACGACTACTTAAAAAAATAAATAAATAAAAAAAGCCCGATATATGCACATATATAATCTTAGCATAATCTCACTTGAAAGCAAAAAAAAAAGTCTACTCCTCCCCTATAAAGGTTACTGTCCGGGTGAATTCTATAATTTTCCAATTTCTTTTCCTTCTCTTCAAAATCAAACTTTTAAGAATGTAAAATACTGGATATATACTACTTTATTAGAATTTACGGTTTATCGGTCATGTAAGACATCATAATTTATTATGATCCTCTAAAGCATTAGATTTTATAGCATTGTAAGGCGATAACTGTCCTACGCTCGAATAGTCCGTAAATACTGATTAGGGAAAAGATCATTCGCATCAACGTTCTCTTCTTTCTTTATGGAACTGATTTTCCAAGAAAAAAAATTTTCCACTGCTTTTTTAAACGTTATCAGCTTTGTATTTTATAATAATTTCAACTCACCTGCCCAAAGGAACCTTTTCCTATTAGGTTATCAATTTCATAACGGTCTAAAAACTTTTCTCCGTTCTTGATGATGTAATCGTGATTATCATCATCGTAACCGTCGTTAAATATTTTCCTCTCTTTTTTATGAGAACTGTCTTCACCCTGCGTCTGCTGCGCCCGTCTTTTCTTCTTGGCATAGTATACCTGAAAAAGAAATATTTAATCAAAATATTTTTAAAGGAAAAAGAAAATTCAAAGCGATAATCTCGGTAAAAAAAAAAAAAAAAAGAATGCGGATAAAAAAAGAGTTCTTTGCTGGAACTTGTCAAAAGGAAAAACCTCGAGGCGTATGACAGCGACGTAGTCCCTTCTAACGGCTTTGCCTTTAAGACGATCCCGGGAAAAAAAAGGAAAGGAAAATAGCGATGAAGCCACAGGATTACAATCAAACCTCAAGAACCCGAAAGAAAGTTTTTAAGTTTGAAAACTACATCATTATCGATTATATTACAAGGCTATGGGCGAGTGCCAATTTTAATCCTTAAGTAGTATGATCACTTACATATCAGAGGGGCCTTCGAAATCAAGGAAATAATTACTTCTTTATATGGTTGGTAAAATATGCAATTTAATGGGATGCATATATGTTAACGGAATTCTTTTTTTTTTCGTGGCACAATAAAAATTGATTTTATTGGAAAAAAATGCACTTACGCGAAATATGAAAACGGTTTTTACCCAGCACACGCACGACATGACGCCTATAACACCGCTAAAATCGTTGATTTTATATTAGTGTAGTTCTGAACATTCAATGTCAAATATCATAAGAATGTAGAGTAAATTTATATTGGTTTTTCCTGGTCACGATGAATTAGAGTGTAAGGTTTGTATTGAATATCATTAAGAAGTGAAATATGATCAGGGGAATGGATAGAAAAGTCATGATTTTTATTTTAGTTGTATGAGTTTGCTGAAGATGAATGTTTTGGTAAGAGATGCCCGAAACGACCAATTTAAAAAATGTTTGAAATTAAACTAGTGACTTCTTTTTATTTTTTCTCGGTTCACACGAGATTGCCATTTGCAATTTTGGAAACTGCCATGTCCTCGAACTGGAGAGCCACCATGATCTTGGAATGGGAGTCACCGGTTGAGTTCCAGCCATCTTGGGCAAGCGTCCATGCAACCCAAGCACCAATGATGGTTGGAACCCAGCGGGTGCTTTCTATCAGCGGCACATGCCGGCATATGCCAAAGGGGTCTCGAACGAGATTCTTCTGGCACATGCCGGAATGTGCCGCTGATGGAAAGCATCCATGGTGGCTGGAGCTCAGCTGGTGCTTTCCATGAGAGACACATACCGACATACGTCAAAGGAATTTCCAGCTAGACATGACGATATTAGCCCTGTTCCTTTGCCTCAACGGCGGCAGCCGCAGACTATCTCTATCTCTCTTACACTCATGCTGTTAGAAAGAGATAGAGATAGTCTACGGCTGCTGAAGATGAGCAAAGGAACAAAGCTAGTGATTGTTGTGTCGCAATAAATGATAGTGTGGCTGTTTCTGATTCCTCTGCATGTGAAGATTCCTCTGACATATGTCGGCATGTGTCTCTGGTGGAAAGCATCCGGCTTACGACGAAAACATGGCGACTCCCTTTTCAAGATCATAGCTCCAGAATTACAAATGACGAGCTCAGAACTCATTAAAGAATCCACTCACTGTTAGGCTCTTTGAGCATAAAAAATTCGGTGGGCCTTTCCTCTGGTCAAATTTTTGAGAATTAATCTAAAACACAGGTCCACGACACTCCGCAAAAAATACTATTTGATCTCGAAACCCTTCTTGCTGAAACCGCCCCCATATTTTGAGTAAGATAAACAACACCCCCACATATCACTTTTAACCGCAAAGTTCTAGGTTAATAGAAAATAAATTTTCAAGGGTCAGTAGCGCAGGGGAAGGAATCCCGTAAAAATAATGTGGTGTACACAGTGCTTAACCTCATTAAATAGACAGGTCTGTTTATCTAAACGGTCAAGCAGGATGATACAATAAGGTATTAGAGTTTAGTATTATCGCTAACCCATCTTTCGCTCGTAAGGAAGAAAGAGGGAGAAAGGAAATGACTGCAGCTGGGCCCTGTTTACTAGATGCTTCTCATTCTCGTAATAGATTTTGAAAACAGCCAAAAAGAGGACCAAACGTAGAATCAGATTAATTGATTAAACAGCCCCCCTTCAAGGGGGCAAATGTTATTAAAAAACGGCTCAAACTGCCACAAAGCAATAAAATAATATCATGGGGAATTTTTTCCTGAAAAAAACTAAAACATCTCAAAAGTGTAAAAGGTTTTCCCTTCCTTTTCTACCCGACCTAATTTCATTTAAAAAGAATGAATAATCAAAGGAAAACTAAACAAAATTTATAATTAACGAGGAATAACTTCAGTCGGAAAAGCAGAACTTTATTGCACATAAGTAATCTAAACACATTCGGTAAGGCGTTACGCGCTCTCAAACCACATTTGCATTATCCCTTTTCGGATATATCGCTTCTTTTTTCCGGCATTCGTAATTACCCGTAATTTCTTCCTTATCATGCGATTCTCCCTTTTTAATTAAATATTTCATAAAGAATAAATGAAAAAGTATGCGTAAAGTAATACACGTGGAATAACCTGAATATTCATGATCCGTCTCGCTGTCTGAACAAAAAAAAAAAAAAAAGGAAACATCGCTTTCTTCAACTTCATTCCTTTCGTTTACTTTAACAAAGTCAAATATTCAATATTTTCTCAACGTAACTTTTCATGATTCTAGAAAGAAAAAAAAAAAACGGGATGAAAAATATTAAATGATTTACCTCGCCGGTTTTAATATTTTTTTTTTTTTAACGAAAAGTCCGTTGAAAGGTAAAAATAAATAAAGTTATGAAAAACAGCAACAAAAGCCTCGGTCATAATAAAACCGCTTCTCGCTAAATTGCATTAGCCTAGTAACAAATAAAGTATAAGCGAGACGGGAAGACTTGCGCATAAAAAGGGAAGAATCCCACCCTCAATCCGATTTTAGCGATCACATACTTAATATTCAACAGACTTTACGAGAAATGAACCGAAACTTTTCAAAACTTTAAATGACCGTTAATGCTGACGCTAAGAAAAGGTTAAAGCCGTTACCGTTTTTAAACGAACGATAACTCAATGACGTAACCAATACCGCAAATGAAGCTTCTTAAACAGCCATAGGCGGCGCCACAGAGCGTACCATAGCGCCTAAGTCACATCGGATTAACTAAAAGTAATTAAAAAATGTGTAAATCTGAACTATTTTGAGCATCATGGCGGATTGCCCGCCCGTTTGAGGGCTTATGTTGCGGGCTGCTATGTCGACAACCCAGATTGTTTAGTTTCAGCCTCAGCCTCTTCCAGCTCAATGCACCTGAGTTGCTCGTAAGAGTGCATTTTGGAAACGCTTATATATTTTTGAAAGGTATTTTAATATGATTTTTGGCCGGTATTTTAATTAAATGGCCGGTAGAAAATTTAAATGGACAGTATTTTGGTGGCCAGTAACAGCTTGGCTAGTATTTTATTTAAATGGACAGTATTTTATTTAAATGGACAGTATTTTATTTAAATGGACAGTATTTTAATTAAATGGGCGATAAAAAAATTAAACTGTCAGTATTTTTTTATACGAATGGCAAGTAATTTATTGTTCATTAATAAAAATTCAATAATTTGGTCAGTAAGGTTAAAAATAAAAAAAAAGCATTAAAAAATAAGAAAAAATTATTTTGGCTACCCCTGAACGTATTGTATCATCAAAAATTGCAATAGAAAGATAAAAATAAGTTGAAACAATCCTAAGCTGGACTCAATTTTCCTGTCTCTGCAGGACAATTTTTCTTGTAATAAAAGGTGTGAACTGAAGGGTCATTATACGTTTAAAGTCAGTCTGCCGGTGAATCTTGCGTTAGCAGCGTACTATTTGTTTGAGGTGTGGAAAGACTACATCATGGGGACTTATATACGCCTTCATACTTAATAGCAGATGCTGCTGAAGCTATCTCTAACGCATTTATTGCAGTTTTTGGTCCAGACACAACAATCATTATGTGCTGGGCGCATATGCGGAAAAACGTCAGAAAGCAGGTGGATGCCCTGGTGCCAAAAGAGCTTAGGGAGGAGATACTAAACGATCTAGATACCTTGCAACTCTCACCATCCACCGAGGTTTTTGAAAAAGCTGTTCCTCTTTCTTTAAAAAGTGGACCATTAAAAAACAAAAAACTTTTCTTGACTATTTAAAGTCGGAATGGATTGACAGGCATCAAAATTGCTATGAAGGAGTAGCCAGTAACACACCGTCGACGAACAATTGTTTAGAAGTGTTTAATGCTGTCATTAAAAAGGAAGTGACCTTTCGGGCGAAATACTTGTCGAGTAATAATATTTTTACCTGCCGAATTGCTATCAATTACCAACCAAATGATATTATTTTACTATTCAATCTCAGGTATTTTACATCCCAATTATTTAATCTACCGGCCAAAAAATTATTAAAATACCGGCCAAAAAATTAAAAAAATACCGGTCAAGAAATTTATAAAATACCTTTCACTTAAATGCAAGCCTTTTGGAAATATCTTTGGCCTTAGAACTCTAACAGCTCATTTTAGATTTTCAATCGCCCTAGGCCCTGAATCAGCTTTCATGAGCTCCCAGCAAGTTGAATTAGAGCTTTCACCGGCTCTAGTAAACTTGATTCAGGTCTACAGCCGTTCTATTTGCTTTAACTGTGTTTCTGATAGATCGGAATAGGATTCTCTTAGGCTTGGGCTTTGAGCAAGGGCCTCATGCCGACCTTAAACTTCCCAATGAAATGTATTTTAAGTTAAGCCAATGACGATAGCTCAGCCCACCACAATTCAAACTTTTCAAAATGAAGAAAGAATCTCTTAAGAATCCAAGACAAGATTAATTTTATTAAAACAAAAAATAAACCAAACTCTAGACTTTTCTCCCTTAGAGCCGTTCATCATTTAAAAAAAATGCGAACATATGGAAATATATAAAACTGCAACAATATTGTATAAAAGGGTAAGAAAAATAATGCTGGCAGATTATTTGCTGCAGCTCCGCAACATTAACAAGATTACGCAAACGGAGATAACGAGAGACAAAGTAGTCTACATCAAGTCTGGCGTAAACTCAAAAGCCGAAATGTCTTTTTTTTTTTAATGTCCGCAAGAATCACGCAAATTGCTGTCTATTTCGAGTCGTATTGTACAAAATCATTTCCTAGCCTTTTATCTTAATTTGTGTACAAAATTGGGAAAGGATCTATTACGGGAAGGTCAAGTTGAATCTGTCGCCTTCTTAAATTCACGGCGTTGTTATTTATAGAATTAACAACGTGTCTTTGTCTACGTTTAGTTTTCTACTTTTTTTTTACGACGAAAATGCAGGCTCGTGTCGATTCAATGCATAGATTCTTATCACAATAACTGCACGGCGCGGCGGTAATCAGTACGTAGCTACAAGATAAAACTATTTTTATAGAAGGCTATATTTAATGCTTAGTCAAGGAAGTAATGTCTAAGCTACGTCTTTAAAAAGATATCCCCGGTAACAAGTTAGGGCAAGTTAGGACTTGCATGATTAGACCAGGTATGGAAGTAGCCACTGAGTCCGTGAGCGGCCAAAAGCACATGATCATTGATCACAACTCTATTCTGGTAAATCTGTTGAGTCATCAGGAATCTCCTAACTTAACTCCGCTGTTGGCCCGAAGATCGGAAGTCCGCCGAGTGACGACTACTTTCCACTTGTTATAAGTCGTGAAGACCCCAACCCATCACCATCTCGTGACAAAATCGAAATAACCAGGTGCTGTGGATTCGAAGAGCACGTCCGGTCAGGCTCGATCAAGTAAAAAAAACTGTATGAAGGTTTTCCTTCCCCTTCCCCTTGCCCCTCCCACCCAAACTATGGTCAGATAGCTAAGCGTATTAGAAGGCACCAGTGGTAGTTCGTAGGGTGACCGGTGAGGTATGTTTTGTCTTGCTCAAGAAATGGCGTTCTTGCCCTGTGGTGAGCTCCCTTTTTAGGGTTATGAGTTAGTGGAGGACAGCAGCTTCGCTAATACTGACCTAGGGCTGAAGATGGTAGTAATCGGCAAGGCCTAGGCTCAGATACCGGGAGGCAGAGTTGGATCAATGGTATGGCTCCCGTTACTGCGATGTGGAAGATTATGGAAAGTCACCACATTATTTGATATTCCTAGTAAAGTCATCAATGATTGGCCATGATGATCGCCAATCTCCGACGAGGAGCGGGCTTTTAAAGAACAAGAAGTGGTAGTTTGGCACGGTTCAAGAAGTATGTTCCCCTTATTAGCTGAAGCTCAACTTTAAGAAGTCATATGTACGAGCAGCCGAGAACTAATCCCCTGAACCCGAAGCCACTTGTTCGTTTGCCTGGGTATGTCATATTCTCTACGAGTTGAACAGTCTAAATCCTTTCCGTCTTTTTATTTACCTGGCTAAACACACAGCCATAGGTACTTTTGTTTTGGCATAAAAGAGGAGTAGCGGTTTCCTTTCAATTTGGAGAGAATGGCCAGAAGTCTTGTATGGAATATTACAGCACCTGCAGATTACTGGGTATTTTGTGCAGTAAAACCTCTCTAAATGTTTATGTCGATGACCTCTTAACTCGCTCGCGACTCGACCCAAATACTTAATCCTCTTATTTTTTACGAGACTGAGGCTCTGAACAATTAAGGTCCGAGCAAAGTAACCCTTAAATTCACATTTCAGGTACAACCTACTGTTATTTTTAAGCTTGAAATAGGAGCCTCAACTTCTTTAAGTGTTAATCCCCGGTCCCGATTTGTTAACACTAAGAGAGGTTTCACTGTACCAAAAACGTCAAACTTAAACACATTGTTCGAGCCTCTTACTCTTCAATCCCCCACATTACCAGTGATAACGGCAAGTCAGTTTAAGTCCGCCCAATACTCGATTCAAGGTACAACTCAAGCGCTTTATTCATGAACCCATGAAGCAAAATCACAAAATAAAATGGGACATTTTTCCCCTAAAGACTTATTATACATCTATTCGGGCTTTTACGCCATTACGAAAATTGCGTTTCATTAAATTTACAAACAAGCTTTATCGGTCATCTTTCTCCTTATCTTCTTTGCTAATCTATCCAAGGTAACAAGCTGGCTATATCAACCAGAGAAAAGAAACATTAAAAACTAATCAAGAAGCCGGTGCGTGCATACTGGATTGTTAAAGGTAAAAACGGAATCATCTCCAGACACTCACGTGTCAAACAGAAGGGAAAAAAAAACAATAATCGACAAAGTATATTTAAACTTTCTTCCGTTTAAATTCACATCATTTGATTTTAAAACTGTGGAAAAATCCGCATTTTTGTCAACATTTCAAAAATGATCAAATTCCAACTTCTTTCTTTCTTTCCTATTTTTTTTTTTTTAAATAAAACGACTGATTCGGAAAACGATTTCGCTGGAAACTTCTTTTAATACAAAAGCGAGTAAAAGAAGAACGTCGTTCATTCCTGCTATTTTTTTTCTTCTTTCTTTGGAATAAGTCCAAGTGACTGTTACTTAATAAATTGAACCGATACCAGTCATTCATTTCACGTCACCCCTGGTTTTTCAATTTTTATTTCTTATATAAAAAAGAAATTCGCGAGGTCCACTCCTGAAATTTCGCTGCCGATCACCCTGTATTATATCACCCCGTAAAGGTTCCCCGAAGTTTAATCGCCCTTTACATGAGTGGCTGAGTGGCTTTTAAAATATTAAAAACTCCGTACAAGGAAAAAAAAATGCGATTTCCTACAATCGCTGGCGTGGGGAGTACTGCAGTAGAATTCAATGACCCAGATGATCTTCAGTATCACAGCAGGGCGTGACTAGTGTTCACTTCATTCAACATTATGCCTTTTTTTTGTTTTCTTTTTAATTGTTTCCCCCCCAATTCTACAGAATTAATTTTTTTTTCTGTTTTTGAAAAAAAAAATAAAGGAAGAGAAAATCAAACGTCTAAATAACTTCCTTCTTCCCTCCCAGTGAAAATTTGAAAACGAGTTTAAAGACTCATAGCTAGATAACAATAAGAATTCCATGCTATATTTTTTCCTTTCATACGATTTAAGAAGTCAACATTGAAAATCAAACTTTCAAGTTTCAGCAACTTTATTTGATTTGATATCAATTAAAAGGAGCTGATCGATTTGGCTTTTAGAGGATTTGAAGCCCTATTACCGCATCGCACACACTTTGCCAGGTGGTTCTAATTTGGAATTTCAGGTCAAACGAAGCCTAGCTTAGACAGCTATAACTCATATTATTACCTTGCTGCAGAGATCAAAAACTTTAGAAACTTTAGGGTCTTTTGAGACAAAAACTTATTGGCTTTTCAGGGACTAAAAAAATGTTTGGGCAAATAATTCCTTCCTGTCAAATTCTCTGATTATTAGCAAATTTTTTTCCTGTCAAACAAATCTTTTGATAATTTTTTCTTTTCGAACAAATCTTTTGATAATTTTTTCTTGTCGAACAAATCTTTTGATAATTTTTTCTTGTCGAACAAATCTTTTGATAATTTTTTCTTGTCGAACAAATCTTTTGATAATTTTTTCTTGTCGAACAAATCTTTTGATAATTTTTTCTTGTCGAACAAATCTTTTGATAATTTTTTCTTGTCGAACAAATCTTTTGATAATTTTTTCTTGTCGAACAAATCTTTTGATAATTTTTTCTTGTCGAACAAATCTTTTGAAAATTTTTTCTTGTCGAACAAATCTTTTGATAATTTTTCTTTGTCGAACAAATCTTTTGATAATTTTTTCTTGTCGAACAAATCTTTTGATAATTTTTCTTTGTTAGTTTAATCAAGGTTTTCAAGGAAAATTTAAAACTAGAATATATTCTGAAAAAACTCCACAAGCACAAAAAAGAGTTTTAAATAAATTTTCTTCGCCCAGAAATTATTGTGCATACATTTTCACACTATGTCAGAATATGGTCTTTTATGAACTTTTGTAAAAAAAAATAGTTTTAAAAAAGGAATGTTTGCGGAAAATAGAGACAAAGTATGATCTTTGGCTAGCTGATAGCTCTTAGCTTATCAGGCCCAAAGAGTTTCGCCAAGCTCAATTTCGGCCTCAATTAGACTTCGCTCGACTTATTTCAGAACTTTTCCATTTTCTAACAATACTCAGCTAGCTCGAGCCTCTACTTATCGCGAAAATTCCGCGCTGAATAAAATTCTTCTACTTAAACCTTTCGAAACTTCCATTCCAGCCTCAAAATTTTCTTTAATCTTTCGCTCGACTGAACATTTCGATTGGTAATAACATCAAAACACACAGACGTTACCTTAATGTCATCTTAATGCGATTGACTCGTAACGTTCGACGACACCAATTAAGGTTTACAGTGTCTACACGCAAGGGACTTTATTTGAAATGCACATTTCACCGGCAAATCCCGTCATTTCGATCTCAGTCACAGCGAATTCAAACACCGTCGAAATTTCATCACTTCAAAAAAATAAAAAATAAAAAATTTATCTCTCGCAAAAATAAACCGCAGACAATACAGACGGGACGAGACATACAGCTCTAGGGAAAGGTTATGGCACTTTAAAACGAATTCAAAATTCGACTGGTCTATAACCTTTCGAGTTCAGCACTTGAATCCACTCGTTCGAAGGTCTAATCAAGTCATTTTCTCTTTGTTCTTTCCTATTTCCATCTCTTTGAATTCATATTTTAACCCTGCAAAAGACACGAGTTAAAAAATTGTGGTTTATGCTAAAAAAACTCAAAGGGAACCGTTTACGCTCGCCTCTTTTATTTTCACTGACAAAAATTATTTCCCTGAAAATCATTTCATGCTCGTGTAACCAAATTTTACGAGATGCACGAGTGGGGTACAAGAATAGGCGATGATCTTGTATGACCCTTTTATCGGACACAAAAGAACTGGCAGTTCGCCATTGCAACTTTTTTTTTGCTTTTTAATTTTTTCGTCTCTTCCGTTTTCCGAAATTTTAGTTCGTTGCTCCCTTAGGTTACTTTTCGCTAAAGAAATCGTCTTCCATTAATTTTTATCTAAGAAAAATAAATGGATATTTAAAAGGAAAGTTAAAAAAAAAAATTAAAGAGAACTAACAAGATTAAAACGACATTTGATATTTAATTTTTTTTCCCCTTCCCCGTAAACACTTGAAATGCTATTTTCAAGGTCTGGGTAATAAAAAAAACCTAAACGAACCCTGTCAAATGCACATCCTGCTAAAATTAACTTTGCTTTATTTGTAAAAACTTGTGGCAAGGTGCTTTACCTGAAAGGCAACAAATTTCGGGATTAAAACTTTTCTCGAAATAATAAATTAATTCTTCAATTAAAAGCCTCGTTTAACTAGTTTTCGATCCGCGGATTATCTGCGTTCCGAGTTCTCCGTCATCGTAACCCCGAAAAGGCTCTGGCACCTATCGGCCCTTAAACTCCATAAACAAAGCCGGACTATAATGCATTAATCCTTGTACGGATTTTAAATGAATTTATTGGCGATAAATATTTTCCCTTTACTTTCTCGCCGCCCTTTTTAAACCTTTCAATATAAACAATGTCACGCGCGAGATGGGCAAACGGAGGAAAGGGAGAGAGAGAGAGAAAAAAAAAATGTTTGCAAAAGCTTTCGCGGGTTGGAAGGTGCAACAAACTTTTCAAAAATTAACAAAAGGTATTTTTGGTTTACGTTAGAAGCCTCAAAGGAAAACACGTCCTGGCACGTCTTGGCGTACAATTAACTTCCACTAAAGCCACTTATAATTGAAAAGATTACTTCATGTGAAAATTCAAAAACCTTGTGGATGGTCTGCGTTGTTAGAAACAGGCAATCTGAATTTTCTTATTTTGCAGCATGTCGTTTAAATTGTGGTTTTCAGAAATTTTTTTTTGGGTGGGAGGTGAATTCGCGAAACTGGGTGGGATAGATGGGCACGAGAGTCCGAGCAGTTCGAGAGAATTATCATTTGGTAAATGGTGGATTATGTCCGTATTGTGCCTCGGGATAAATGTTTATACTCACACGTGGGAGTTTTCTAGGGATCAAATCCACTATAGGGTTAAAATTTTTTCAGACTCAATTTCAATTCTGACGTCGCAAATCAATTTCATACAACCCAGTTATTTATTAGTATTCAAATTTGATTCCTTCCCAAATATTAAAAATATCAGGTTTTTTTAGGGAAAGAATAAGGACTTTGAACCCAAAAATTTTTTGGTTACAAATCATATTTTCAGATTTTTTTGGTTTGGACTGTTTTTTTTTTTTTTTGTATTTTTTAGTCAAAAGCAACAAACTTCTTGTTGAACAAATAAATCTTTTGATGATTTTTTTCTTGATGAATTAATTTTTTCAAGGGAAAATATTTCCAAAAAAAAAAAAGAAAATTGTAGAAAATATTTTGACAGTTAAAAAATTCTGAATAAATTTTTCTTGCCCAGAAACAGAAAATATTCTTCATAAAGTTTATCTGGCTTGTGAAAATAGGAACTTTGAGGAAAATGAAAACCAAGTTCGATCTCTGCCAGACTTAACCAGTTAAAGGACGTATGAAAAGAGATAGAAGATAATGGCCAATTCTGAATCAAAAAGCTTTGCTTTAACCCATTCGCGAATGAATCTGAGGTTTACTGATGATGAGACCAACAAATTATTTTCCTAAGCCTTGCCTGAATATCTGATCTTGATTTTTTTTTTTCGTTTCTTTAAAAATTTTATGTCTTATTCAATCAAATTTTTCCTGGAAATCTCCACGACCAACTTTTCCACCCCACACAGACGCTATCTCCACCTAATTTATAAAACCACTCCAAACTCCAAAAATAAAACTCTCAAATTTCAACTCAATTTCAATAAAAAAATCATTTCATAAATCGTTTAGCTCACATCTTCTCATCCCTTCACGCACTTATCGCAATAATGGGAGCATATAAAACAAGTTGGAGACAATCGTTAACCAAAGTCCAAGAATTTCAATTAAATCCGAAAGACATCTTAAGTGCTATCTAAAGCCCATCCTCTTCCCCCGGACTCGTATAATATTAAAATAAAAATCTCTTTTTTCCTCCATAAAAAATATTTAATTCATTCATATAAAAAGCAAAAAAATATGCCGAGACCAAATCAAACGGAAACTGATCTTCATTTACATCATATCTCAAACAAAACAAAATTTAACACTTCTGATTCTGCGCTTGATATATCAATGACTCTCCGAATCCTAAAGTTATATTTGTCCAAGGTGTAAAATTAGAAGCTTCGAAAAACGTGGGTCTGCCTTGATTGTTAAAAGCCGCCCACAAATGCAATTCCATCATATTTCCGCGAACGAGTCTCTCTCATTTCTTTATTTAATCTCGGTTACGAGGCATTAGCACAAAAACCGGTGAAAAATGAATTACATTTTTTATTATATTAAAATTCGCTTTGAAAAAGGGAAAAAAATTCATGTCAGTCTGTGTGCCTCATGTCACGACGAGAATCTCACGCATAATATCACGTTTTTTTTTACCTTTTCTGGAAGTTCACACTTGTGATTTTGCGTGCTATCACGCAAAGTCTTCCGTGTCCTCCTTATATATTTTTTTTAAAAGAAAACGATTTTAAAATAAAATTAAATCAGGAACAGCATGCGCACGATTAAGATTATGTCAAATTGCTGGAAGGCTATAAAAGTAAACATGTTAGAACTTGCATGGTTGCATATATTGTGTCTGGTGATGTCGTGCCATCAATGGACGCAAGTTGGAACCTGTAGTTAAGCAGTTACAGATACGTGGTACCTCGACAGTGCTTAACTGGCAAAACCAAATCGTTCAGGCTCCGATGAGCGGAAGTGCGCCGGCGGCGCGCATACAGTACTGGATAAAAGGCCTACAAGTTCCAGACCAGAAGACAGGCCGCGGCTCCTAGGTGTCGAAGGATGCGGACCGGCTTGGAATTCTTGATTGGAGAGAAGAAAGATAGGATAATCGGGAAATGAGGAGATCCGTAGGCGAACACGTGTTATAGAAGTGACAAAAGGTATCGCTGATCTGAAGTGACAATGGGTTGGTTGTCTTGCACGACAGGATCAGGTCAGATGGACCAAAAGGTTAACGCAATGAAGACCAAGGCAATTGGCGCTGAAGCAGGGATCAATTGCAAAAGAAAGCGGTTAGATGTTGTCACCCAGATTAGAGGAAGAGATTAGTTCTGAAGAGTAGAGAACAGCACAGCATGGAAAAATATATCGGAGAAGCCTATATTCAGGAGTAAACGGGACGACAAAAGGCTGAAGAAGAAGGTAGGCTATGAGTCATAGCCTAACTTCTTCTTCTTCACGGTCCTGCGAAGACCGTAGTTACTTAGTTAATACCTCAGTATCCTGCTTTGGCTGGTTTTATTAGTTCAAGCCTGCCCAGGAATATTTTTGAGAACTATCGGATTCCCAAAGGCAGTCCTCAGGTAACTGATGCGGTCAGAGTTTCCAGCAAATCAAGGGGGGGGGGGGGGGGGGGGGTTACGTAAGAAGGCGACTATTGCGCGCAACTAAAAGGCCATTTCGAAACCTTAGTTGATTATTCGTAACGGAAAGTATCGCCTTCTGCAGCTGGTGATGGAGGGGAAGATTGAGGGCAGGCGTAGATCGGGTCGGAGGAAAACATCCTGGCTCAAGAATCTAAGAGACTGGCACGGCCAAAATTCGGTATCCCTTTTTCGTTCGGCAGTCTCCAAAGTTAGGAGCGCCATGATGATCGCCAATCTCCGACGAGGAGCGGGCATTTAAAGAAGAAGAAGAAGTTGATAGGGCTGCTAGCTTTCTGGTACAAGAAACATTCGGAATGCAGTGGGTCAACAATTTCATATAGGATTTTTAGACTTTACCATAAAAGACTGGTAGGCTAGTTGTAGACTAGCTATGTTCTTTAGTTACTTTACTTTAGTAATTGATCTTTGTCTTACTAGCAATGATGAATTAGATGTCACACTAACTCGAAACTTAATTGCACACATAGCTTGACTAAGATGTCCTTTACTAAACACCAAAATTCCAAAAAAATTTCCAACCTAACCCTCCTTTACAAAATCCTAGATAGATTAACTCTTTCGTCAAAGGGTAGACGGTGTCGCCTAACAACGTCAATAACACTTATAAAATGAAAAGGGACCAGTGTTACATCACTTGAGAAACTACCGCATATGCATTTTTCTCCTTTTAATTAAACCACGGATAATCCTTAAGCCCGTAAGCATCAAAGGGGCTTTCCAGTAAAAAAAAATCGAAACACGATTCTTTCACTGGGAAAAAAAAAATTCAAGTAAAGGCAATAAATCCCCTTTTATTACTGTTTTGGTGTTGTCATGAATTTTCACGACTAAAAAACCGGTCTGATGCATATATGATCATCGATTATAGAATGTCCTTTTGTGGTTGTTATATTGGCCTAATCAAATATTCAGGAAAAGAGCTTTCCCGATATTAGTAGGCGTGGCTCTCGTTTCTTAGAATTTCCTTTGATACGCGTCATAATATTTACATCAAACCAGACATTATTTATCAAAGCTGTTAACCGCGGAAGCTTGGGAATCAGGTTAAAATAAAAACAAATCGGCAACGAGTTCGCTAATCTCTTTCAAAACCGAAAGAAAAATTAAGGGTGTTTACAGTCATGGCCCTCGCGTTCCCAGTAAACATTTTCTAGAAAATAACTATATCGCCATTTCTGGTTCTGCCAAATTTTCTTGGAAAAATACTGAAACAAAAGTTGTAGAGAAAACTCAAAAGCTGTTGTATCAGAAAAATAAGAAATCGTTAAAACCGTTTTCGAAGAAAAAATTACAGTGAAATCATTTTTGATTTCCCGGATTTTCGTGGAAAAAATAATTTTGCTTGAGGAGTTTTTATCAACGTCCCCCTGTTACGTCTTGATTCCAGAATATCATTTTTTCAAAGGACAATAATCCGATTGGACGAATTCCGCATGAACTCGACACTTTCTTCAACTCTATTGAAGAGAAATTAAAAAACCGCACGAGTTTACATATGAACGCCATCCAATTGCAATTTGTCATTGTTAAAAGTCGCATGAAATTAATACCGCTACGAAGGGGGAAAATAAGATTTGAAGTGCCGAAAGATTTGAATCAAGGCAACCTTGTGCTCGTCTGCGTTAATCCCGGTAATTGAAGATGCCAGAGCCAGACGAAAAGTAAATTAAGAATCTTGACCGTATATCATTATAATTGGACATCGTCCATTCGTATAGACACAAAAGTTAAAAATAGTTTAATTTTTGGCTCGCTACCTGCCCAGTAACAATGCAGGAATGCAGGTCTTTAAAAAAATGACACTTTTTTTTTCCTATTCTGTTCCCGCTTCCGTCTTTTTAGTGTTTTGCATTTTCACACGCGGTTTTAACTTCCGGAAATGTTTCTTATTTTATTTTTATGGGTGATGACATATTATTATTTTAATACATTGTTTTGAATTAGCGTTTGGGTTTTTTTAAAAGGGTTTTAATTTACATTTGTATAAAGGATAAAAAAATGATTTGATGATGTGAACGTTGAGATTAAGAATAAGAACAAATATGGCCGTTTTATTTTTAATGTGTTTGTCAGCGGTTGCTCATTGTCAGACAAAATCGTTGGAGTGATTAGCTTAGTAGAAAAGTGCCGTAGGGACGTGGCGACACAAAAGTCCAGTGTCTATGCCACTGCAAACAGCCAAGATGGGAAGGTACTTAAACATTATTAGAAGGAACCAGCAGTCATACCACTACTGGTTGAAAGCTGAAAACAATATTGGTTCTCTAGGCTTAAGCCAGACAGGGGCTTAATTGCAGCAACGGAATGACTCCTAACCTACCAACAGTTTTTCTTGAACTGTCATCATGGCTGAAGGTGGTTCAGCCTTGCTTAGTTCACTCCTGAACATAGACCTCCAACATTTTTTCATACCAAACGGTCCACTGCTCTTCGGAATCGATCTCTTCCTCCGATCTTGAAGACAACGTCTAAATACCTCTTCTGCGGTCGGGGTCAACCTCTCCTTCTTGCCGATTACCTTGGTCTTTATTGCGGTAACCTTTTGGTCTTTCCTGATCTTGTACCGCAATATGGCCAACCCATCCCCACTTAATTCAGCGATACGTTCTATCATATCCTTAACGCGGATTTGTCTACCTTAAGATTGTTGTGCCTGATCCAATATAGTCGATTCAGCTGGTGTTTCTTGCGCGGCGAAATATGCTCTTCGGTCATGATGGTCCCCAGTGTCCTTCGCGCAGGGGCATCCGGAAAAACTAGGCTACCCTTGTATGAATCGTTAGTCTACCCTCCTATTGCAACCACATTCCAACAAAAAATTCGTTTTCTTACGACCTGATTGGATCACACCAATGTGACCGCTTCTGCAAACGACATTCCCTAGTGACTGGGCAAATAAGTTTTCCTCGAGCCTCCCCCATTACGGCCATATGATGCCGATGATAAATCTGTGACACGCAACCAGAAAAAATATTAATCGAATTAAGAACAGATAATCTCCAACTATAAGCCCTGCATCGCTGCCACTTAAGTCACAAAACGAGCATCTCTTCCAAAATCAAAATCTACCCATCTCAATTTCAACATTCAAACTTCTATCTTTTCAATCAATCGTCCCAGTGCAAAACTCAACATCTCAATCTTTAAGAAAAATATTCCTCAAACATTACTCGTCACTTGAAAATTTTTCAATCAATCCAATAAATCAAAATCCTCTGCTATAATCCCTTTCACTTTCCACAAAGTTTAATTCAAAGATGAACTGCTTTTTTCCTATTCCTTTTTTTAAAAGGTTGTGTAAACAATGTGGATCTGTTCCTCAGTCAACCAAGTGCACGCCTACACGGTTTTATTAAAAAAAAAAAAAAAAAACCTACGTTGAAAAAGCTTTACCATGCGCTTTTTTAGGTTTCATTTTCATTTCCCTTTTTACCCCTTTTCAAGTATCGCATATCCCTGTCATTTTTTGTTTTCCTCAAGAATGTATTTAGCTATCGTTTCCTCATATCTGCATTTTTTCCCTCCCGACACTTATCGATCGTGGCGAAAATCCGTATTGTAAAAAAAAAAGAAAATAAATAAAACGTGCACAAACAAGGCCAATAGGGGGGTGACGAGAGAAAATGAACTCATGGAATATTTTAACTGAAATTTCCTCACGTGAGAGCTGTCAGGGATTTCCGTTGACCGGCCTCCTCGGTCCTTCCCTCCCATTTTTTCTTACTTCACCCTTTTTTTCTAACGATCATAATTATGAATAATTGAAATTAGAGACGTAATAATTTCTTGGAAAACAGCAAAAATGCAACCATTGAACAATAAAGGGCAAACGCAATAAGGAAAAAAGAATTTTTTTTTATTAACATCTTAAACCGATTAAAGAGGATTAGTTTTATTGACAGAATTACTGAACCGTAAATACGGTGCCAATCACTAACTTCGATCCAACGTGTCCTCTTAACTTTAAAATGTTCATTAAAAAGATTTATAATCTAGTTTGATTATCGACAGGGATGTAAAATATTATAAATCCCGAACGCGGAAGAAAATGCTGATATGACTCACCCACCTGTCACTGTGACTCAAATGGGGAGAAACTCCGGGAAATCCTTTCGTCGCGACAAAAGCGGTCGACTGGAAAATCCATTTCCTTAACTATTGCTTCGAGTATTTCCATTTTAAATCGGTCACCGTGTTTCAGTTAAATTTCGACTTTAAAAATTGGACTTCTCTCTGTGAGATTATGTGGGGCACAATTCAACAATATTTGAAGGAAAAAAAGAGGGAAAGGAGGTGATTTTTGGGAAAAGGGGCTTGTTCTTAAAAATTTTGGAGGCATGTCCTCTTCCCCCCGATAAGCGAGGTTTATTTGTTTGAGGTTCTTTTACATTAAATGTCATACAAGATCTCGAAGTATTTTTTCATGCTAAACGAGCTAGCTACATTGAAAATTCACTAGGGCATAGATTTCGTTGAGGTAAATCTGTACACCGAATTTCACTTCCGGAGCTTCAACCGTTTAGAGGATACACGGGCAACATCAAAGTGATTTTTTTTGCTTTAGCACTGTCAAAGCGTTTTATTAATTCATTTTTTGTTTGGGCCAATTCCGAACTAACCCGTCTGTCCGTGATAAATGTACGTCTTAAGTTTTTTCCAGGACGGCGAAAGCTCGGAAAGCAAAATTTGGTATGAAGGTAGACCTTGAAATGCTCTCTGCCCCAGTGATTTTTCAGAGAAATCTGATCAGCAGTTTTGAAAAATTACAGTATTTCCATACGAATTTCCATACGAGGAAGCAGATTGTAATATTTAATTCCAGCTTGAGAAGGCAGAAGAAATTTGACCTTAGAAACACAATGATCAGGTTTTAAGAGATACTCATGCCTGGTCATTTGGACCCAAACCCCCCAAAAAGTGAAAACTTTACCTCTCACAGTTCAAAATAATATTCTCATTTGAGAAAAAAAAGAGTTTCAGCCTAAAAGTTTCAAAATTGAAATTTTTTGACTTCAAATTAAAACTTTTTGTGTAAATAGTTTCAGGAAAGTATCATTTGAAACTCGTTTGCATTCAATTTGAAACCGACAAGTTTCAATTTTTCTCAAATATTTTGAGCTGTGCTCGAGTATTAAAAAAAATCCTGGATCCTTTGCTTGCATCCATTTTGGAGCAAAAAAAAAAAAACCGAGCTATTTATTCTTATTGCAAAACCCTTACTGTTCAGCCCGCCCTTTTATCAAAAACAAACTACGAGGAAAATTTCGATCCCAAGTTCCGTAGAGATTACACGGTTTGAACAAGAAAATATTGTGACCCCGTTAGACTGTAATATATTCGAATCCAAACCCCATTCCCTGGATAAAAAAAATCCTTGCAGATTTTCCTCTTTTTTCCTAGCTTATGCATCCACGGAGAATTCGTTTAACATCAAGACGCCGAAAGTCGAACGGGCAGACGGTCTCACCCACTTTTACGTTTCTCCCCCTCAAATTATCAAAGCCTATATTTCATTAAAAATTAAAATAAGGAAAGGCACGAGGAGGTTAAAACTAAACTACAAAGTGAAAATTAGGTTTCATGTCAGATGAAACCATCGCAGAAGAGGTTCGGGTTTGAAAAACCGCGACATGCACATGTTTGCAACACCTCTCAGTTAATGAAATTTCCTCAGCAATACTGCTATAAATTTTACGATTTTCCTTAAGGCCCCGGAGTAAACCTCACGTCAATTTGTAAAAGTTGGAAGCAATAAATGAGCGTCAGACCATTTAAATGTAAATTGATTAAGAGGACTTACCTCGTTAATATGTTTATATGTCTTTATTAAGTCCACTGAGAGTTTCCTTAAAGGTGCCGATGATGG
The DNA here is from genome assembly GCA_023512825.1 of Liposcelis brunnea. Lineage (NCBI taxonomy): Eukaryota > Metazoa > Arthropoda > Insecta > Psocodea > Liposcelididae > Liposcelis > Liposcelis brunnea. The sequence goes on along the minus strand of CM042072.1, from coordinate 9,896,830 downwards.
GTCCCGAAAGTGTTGAGGTATCCTAGCCTGCATGGCTTGAATGTCGGTGGGTTCTCGGATGGAATCCAGTTGGTCTTCGCCGACCAACCTCCCGTATAAGGGTCCATACTGGGTCCGTACTACCTGAGCGGTCGCTAGAACAAAAGAGAAAAAAAATGTTAGAAACGGGTTTTCAGGGGCAAATACCACAAAGTCAAAAAACATTGGTAAAATCGACAAAAAATCAAAGTGCTACCAGGAATCCAAGTAGAATACACATGGTAGAGGATGAAGTATGCAAAGCAGAAATAAAAGGGCAATGCAATGCACAGAAGAGGATTTAAATTAAAGGAGAGTGGAAAAAATTGTATTCCTTCCCAAACATACAAACCTGGGACACTGGAACTAATAATAACTACTTAAACAGTGAGGATGCGTTAAAGTAAGGAGATTCGAAGGAACCCTAGCAGGATGTGGTCATCAATTTGATCAAGGCACAACAATTCAGAAGGGATGGCATATGCGTGAACCTGATGCGAATGTTAAGGCGTTTTCAGAATAAATATCCTACGAAGCTATGATGTCTGAAAAAAGTGCATCTTCCTTGGGAAGCTGGTTAAGAGCTCTAGGTGGTCAAGATCTGGCCGGGATGAAGTCGTCTGGAGGAGAACCTGTGATACAGCAACAGGGCTTCAAACCCTGCTGAAAGTGATGGTTATCGACTGATTGATCAAATGCAACCAACCTCGTGGTTCAGTTGACAGACTAAAAAAGAAAGTTCTTATTTTGCGCATCTGGGGAAACTTTTTCCTGTCAACACCTTATCCCTTTGATTTTCCTAAAAAGGCTTAGCAGTAGATGTCTCAGTTCTCACATGTATTTTTTTGGACCATGGCTCAAATTTTTTCCGACTGATGTCACCGGCGTCTTCCTCTTGAAATGTTAACTCCATAACCGAAATTGGAGATCCACACCGTAAGAGGCCGTAAAACGAATTAGGGACACTGTAACATTGACTCACGCAATCTCGTACATTCATGAGCCATGAGGTCTTCAACCTGGTCTGCTCCTACCCTAAATCTTCCCCTCCATCACCAGTTGCAAGGGGCTTCATTCCCGTATTGTGTAATTAATTCAAGAATTTGAACGTTTTGTAAACAAAATTTAACCTCTCTACTGTCACGTCGCTCGGTCTCACTTCCATGCAAACTTTTGGCAATCTAACAAATAGTAGTAACTGACCTAGCACAATTTATAGCCCTCTTTAGTCCATCGTAAAATTGCAGGTCCCCTTAATGATGAGTCAATCCTAAATCACATGAACTAGCGATATGCAGAGGTCGCTTAAACATGGGCACTATGGCACTTGAAGAACAACAGTAATCACAGGGCCGCTGTTTGAGCAACACTAAGAAAAGCAACCTTGCCTACCTACTACCTATTCTAATGAGGTCAAAAAAATTTTAAATATTTCGGTAACTGTCTTCCTTAGCCATAAATAATAATTTAAAACAAACTGATAAATTCAGAGAACCATTTCTACTTCTTTTCCTCTCGCTGTTATAATAAAATCTCACTATCTTTAGGGGGGGACCAGCCCGAAAGGGGGAAATGATCTATTTTGTCATTCCTGTGTTGCGGCACGGGTTTGATATAGGCCTGCGTAAAAAAAGCGCCCTTGGAATCCCATTTTGAATCTCGTCACGAAAGTGTGGAATCGATATCTGAACCCGAATTCTCCTTTTCTTTTGTGCGAATTCCGAATGATTTATACGTCGTCAAGGATGAAGATTCTTATTATCGTTATCATTATTGTTATGAACTAAGATGAAAATATTGGATTTCGAGTTTGTGATCCGCGGATTCCGGATGACGATGACGATGTTGAGAAAGAACGAGATATGAAAAACGAAAGTGATTTATTAAGACTTGCGAGCATAACCGTTTACTAAAAAGAGTATTCACCTTTAATTATTTTTTTTCGCTAATTGAAATACGTCTCGTATTAAGAACATAAATAGAATGTGCTGACGACTTGGGATGTCGACTGCACTTAGAAGTCAATAAACCGCCTACCTTAATGTTAATTACCTTGTTGCTCATTTACATTTTTGTTGATGTACGGTTTCTTCCTATTTTACCGTAAAAAGTTTAAGTTTATGGTTTTAGTTCTTTTTTTTTTTTTTGGTTCCTCATCATCGCTTTTTTCTCATGCAAGCAATAAATTACGATAGTTGGGTAAATTGGTGCACATGAGATTTAAACTGGATTTTGTATAATGTGAAACTGTAGATTAAAGAAAAAAATATGGCAATATTAATTTTTTGGAATTTTTCCTCATGAATTTTTGTTTTGAAATTATTCAAAGAATGTTTAATTGAAAATTTATCCAGCAAGAGTGCTTCATACTTCAACTTTGAGCCTACAAAATGTGTTGTCAAAGGGCAGGTAACGACTACGCCAAGTTCCTACAGATGTTTTCTAAATTCTCTAAATTTTGTTTTCTTTATTATAATACTCTCAGAAAGCGCTATGTACAGCGCTCCTTTCTCTTGTTCAGTTATGACAGGGCCTGAAGCCCGACCGTCCGCTGTGCTCCAGTCGAGCACCAATAACCGACCAGTGTCTACCAAGATATAAAACCACTAGCTTGGCTGCGGGCAAGTGGGACTTCTGCTCAATGTTTGCCTGATAGTTCGCATCGCGACTTCGATACTGCTGATACTTTGTGTTGCTCTTGTTCATGGAATCCCAAGAGCAAGTGGCCTCCTTATTCGTGGATGGCAGAAAGCGAGCATGTTTTCACAGCGGGAAAACATGACTAATTTACCACTGTTCGAAAATCAACTCAGTAAAAATCTGAGTAATGACGATTTATTGCGACCCTGAACTACAACCCATAAAACGTACACAAAATCAGCAGAAATGCTGAATTTGAAAATGACGACGTACGAATTAATGTACATCATAGAGTGAGTGTAAGAAATCTTTGTTAACTGACGAATCTCTTTTTGTTGATTTTAAACCAACCGTTCTGTATTTCGAAAACCACAAAACTTTGAAGAGATGAAGTGAATAAAGTTTAAGATAGTTGAAGATTTATTTTCCTTTATATCTCTGCACTCACAAAAATCAAGAAACTATGAATTATTTTAATTTGTAAAGTGCTTACTCGTCGGACGGAGCCAAGCATTCTTCAAATACCACTTATGCGGCCTTTCGAGGGCTTAAGCCCTATTGCCACGTTGCTCCCTACCAGAAAGTTCTAACCTTGCTTGCTTCCCTCCAATTACTTGACCTTTGATCCCCAAAATTTTCAATTCTTTTCAAAACGACAAATTTATACTTTTTTATTCCGTGAAAGTTTTTCATCAAATTTCAACCGTGTATTATATCATCTGTTCATAATTTGAAAGCATTTGAACCTCTTCCGGCTATTCCGCTACATAAGCTCCCAGCTAAGTAATTACAAAATACTCCTACGCCGGCCGCCTGTTCGGCCATGCCACCATTAACTTATTTTCTCCGATGAAAAATACTACAAACATCAAATAGGTGATCGGCAAAGGTATTTAATATTCCTCCGGCAGCGGTATTTCGATTTCAACTGAGATAATTGGATTTTCCTGGTTAGGTCAAAGACGTTCTGTTGAACAAACAAAATCTACGAACGAACCCACGAAAGACGAAAAGCAGTCGAAAACAAATGCATGTGAGAGTCCCCATTACAGCCTTTAAATTTTTCCATTTCAAATTTCAAGCAAAAGTTTGTGGGACAAAGCGCCTGATGGAAAATGACAACTCGTAAATAATAAAAAATTTGCTTTCCTATTAATTATTTAAACCCACTTGATTATTAATAATCCCATGTTGAATCTGGGTTTGAAATCGTAAACGAATTAATCATTTATTCCGAATGCGTAAAAAGGTCATCAACATAGTCTGCTAGTCCGAACGTCCTTGAGACGAAGGAAATCGTCCCATCGAATTGGAGAGTCAACTGCGAAGTAAAAGAGAGAACGAGAGGGGAAAAGAGAGAAACAGGAGAAAGGTAATCCGGGAGACGTTACGATCGTTTTTCGTCGGTAAATATTCCCATAAGAATGTAGTGTGCCCTTTGAAATGGGTGACCGTATTATTTTATAGGCGGCCAGCTAAAAAGGAAACGACTGCCTCCATATGCCTTATGGCTCATATATTTACGGCTTATGTGTAACGATGAAGCAATTACAGGCTCGACGGTGGCACGGTATAGTGCGAAACTTAATCATTACCTCCTTCTTTTCTCGGGGATGTCGTGAAACTTTAGCATGTTGGAAAAATATTACAAAAAGTTTAAGAGCTGTCTTAAGTAGTTGAGACGAAACAAAAAAGGGTAATAACGACGGTAGAAAAGTTGTAATTTAGTTTTTTTTTTTCGAGAAAGGAAATAACTGCTGAATTTTATTTTAGGATGAATAAAACTGACCTATACCAAAAAAGGAATTTAGCTCTATATAAATAAAGTATGTTATTGTCGGGATTTTTTTCCCAACGTTTCATTGTTTCACCTCGCAACGTTTTGCAATGTGGATCAAAGGGGAAATTATTATCACACATTATTAATCCATTGCAGACAGCCGAAGAGGAGTAGAGGCAGCACCTTTCTTTTCTTGGGCTTAGTTAATCCAACAAGCAAAAATAACTAGACAATAAAAAAGATCTAAAAACCTTTGAGGAAAAACCAAGAAGTTATAAGATGGATTGACAAGGAAGAAAAGATACACTCATTAAACTAATAGGTATAATGATAAGAAATTATGTCAAGCAAATGGGAGCAAATACCTGCTGGAGTGCAATCAAATGCCGATTCACGACTGAACGATGATTTTCGATTAACATAATAATAACATTAGGCGTATACATAAGGATTTTCTCTATTGTTTTTCAATCATATTCACAGAAGTCGTTTCCTTCATTAGCTTTCGACCCAATTCATTCATTAAAAGCAAAAACGAATGCTTCGGCACATGGAGAACAAATCGCTGTGAAAATTTGAAAATCAATCAGGAAAGTGTAATTTTGGTCCTACGAGAGACCTGATCCTTTCTAGATTTTGATGGTTAAGACTTCAACTCCAGCACGACCCACCCTCACATAAACAACCTCTATACGCCGACTTTTTCTGAAAACCCAAATTTCTGATTTTACGAACAATACGAACCTTTTTAAGGCTCCGTGTTCTTCATAATTTACCCTCGGATAAACTAATAATAGTGGTGGTGCTCCGATTTCAACAAAAACAAAATTAATAGCAAAGCAGTAATTTAACAAATTTTTATTTTCTTTACTTGAATATTATCATACCGATCGACATGAATAAATGAATGCTGTTAAAAGGGGTTGAAAAATAAATTATTAATCAATGGAAGATATCATGACAGAAAACTTTTCCTTTGACGTGTATAGATTTAGAAAGATTCTGAAAGAGCTGGCAAGACTATGATTTAAAAGTTTAAAATTCTGTAATTGATCTAAAATCAGATAATTTGATTTTCCTGTCCCTTAGTCCCTAAATCTTTTATTTATCAAATTAACTTTTAGCAATGTTTGTTTCCCCAAACTAAAACTAAATAATGATATGAATAAATGAATAAACGGCTTTGCAGAAAAGTGTGCGCCCTGCTTTAAAGCACGAATCCGCTTTTCAAATTATTTTTATTTAATTACAGGAAAAGTTTTCGAAATGTAACAAGTTTGCTTGGGACATGTCACATTTTTACAATGTTGACTTTTTATTCTTCTTGAACTTTGAACTTTATCAATTTCGGTTGAAAATAAATGGACGTTCAAAATGTAACTTTCGAGATTTAAACAATTTTAAAAATTCAAAACCTGCATTTTTAATAAATTAGCTGTTTACACTGAGTGCTTTTTGAGATTCCAACAATTTGTTTTGCATTCTAATTTTTTTTTAACCGTAATAAAGTTTTTAAAAAAAAGTCCGAGATCGTGAAAGATAAAAACAGATTTAAAATTATTCGTAGTCATTAGAAATATTCCATGTGCAAACAGATGATCTTTCGATGATAGCAAAGGAAGCAAATTCATGTCCTAAAGGCATTTTCGTAAAAAGTCTGACAATTTGTATTAAAATATTATGCACTGGAATTCCAGGTAATTTAATCGTCATTTCTAATATGAATTATATTTAAGTCGTTTTTGCGGAACATTTTCTAAGACGTCAGTCATTTTAGTACCAGGAAGGACAAGTGAAATATTTAGGCATTGTTTATTAATAAGATCGGAATGGAGTGCATGCATCGTGTAAAGTAAGACTCAAGTTGTTATACAGTGCGCGGTAGTTGTTAGCCTTCATTGAATATGACACATCTTTTTGTCTCCTCGTTGACGGCCGTTTTTAGTTGCAGTTATGATATCTTGTCCATGTTTTTTGACAAAGTGGGTAGTTGCATGTAAATAATGAGTCATAGTCGAGAACCCCCTCATTAGTTGGGAAAAGAAAATGATGGGTAATGCTGATTTTTTGCTTAAATGATTAAAAATTAAAATTTTGCTGCTTAAAATTTTTTAAGCATCAGGGGTAAAACTTCTTGTCAAGCAATTTTTTTTAAAATTTCTTGTCGAGCAATTTTTTTTAAAATTTCTTGTCGAGCAATTTTTTTTAAAATTTCTTGTCGAGCAATTTTTTTTAAAATTTCTTGTCGAGCAATTTTTTTTAAAATTTCTTGTCGAGCAATTTTTTTTAAAAATCTTGATTTCTTGTCGAGCAATTTTTTTTTAAAATCTTGATTTCTTGTCGAGCAATTTTTTTTTAAGATCTTAATTTCTTGTCGAGCAATTTTTTTTAAAATCTTAATTTCTTGTCGAGCAATTTTTTTTAAAAATCTTAATTTCTTGTCGAGCAATTTTTTTTAAAAATCTTAATTTCTTGTCGAGCAATTTTTTTTAAAAATCTTAATTTCTTGTCGAGCAATTTTTTTTAAAAATCTTAATTTCTTGTCGAGCAATTTTTTTTAAAAATCTTAATTTCTTGTCGAGCAATTTTTTTTAAAAATCTTAATTTCTTGTCGAGCAATTTTTTTTAAAAATCTTAATTTCTTGTCGAGCAATTTTTTTTAAAAATCTTAATTTCTTGTCGAGCAATTTTTTTTAAAAATCTTAATTTCTTGTCGAGCAATTTTTTTTAAAAATCTTAATTTCTTGTCGAGCAATTTTTTTTAAAAATCTTAATTTCTTGTCGAGCAATTTTTTTTAAAAATCTTAATTTCTTGTCGAGCAATTTTTTTTAAAAATCTTAATTTCTTGTCGAGCAATTTTTTTTAAAAATCTTAATTTCTTGTCGAGCAATTTTTTTTAAAAATCTTAATTTCTTGTCGAGCAATTTTTTTTAAAAATCTTAATTTCTTGTCGAGCAATTTTTTTTAAAAATCTTAATTTCTTGTCGAGCAATTTTTTTCAAAATCTCTTGCTGAGCAATTTTTCAAAATCTGTTTTCGAGCAGAATTTTTTAAAATCTTTCGTCAAACACATTTTTCAAAATCTCTTGTCAAGCACGTTTTTAAAATTTCTTGCTGAGCGAATATTTAAAGAGTTTAACTCAAAAAAAAGACTTATTAGAAATGGAGACCAAGTTCGATCTTTGCGGGACTCTAACGCTATTGCAAAAATTTCAGCATTTGAGCTTGAATCACCTGAATAAAAACAAAACTCATTTTCCCGGAAATGAAAATAAAACTTTTTTTTTTAAAGACCCAATTCTGCGGCTGGGGGGGAAAAAAACGAGGGAGTTAAAGTATAATACGATTTCGAATGTTCCACACGTAACGAACATCATAATGAACATGTAGAGCGGGAAAATTTATAGCAATAGTTAGTAGGCGGCGCAGCGTAGGTTAATGGGGGAGGGGGGGACGAAGGCGCCTGAAGACGTCAGATTTTCATCAACCCACATGTGAAACGAGAGGGCTTTCGTATAAACATAAAAAAAAGGTCAACATTAAATCTCTTTTTCCCTGATAACAAAAAAAACAACGTAAAAGTAAAATCCAATCAATGGCTAATTCACCGATCCATTATCAAAACATCATCGATTTAAAAAAAAAAAAAGAAAAGAAATTTATCGAGATTGATTAAACCCAAACGGTATAATTCCTTAAGTGAAGCTTTCAATGTTTCTTAAAATAATGAGAGTAGGAAAATGAATCAGATGCGACTAGGCCTCGGCTCTGGCATATCCTGTGACGTCACAGACCAGTCACTATGGTTACAGCCTCTGATATCGCCAAACTGTATGCTGAATGCGGTTTCTCATGTTCAGCTTTGCTCAAGGCGCCGATATCGCTCGATTCGTTACACTTTCACAACCCATCTCTTCGCTTTCTTTCTCTATCCCCCTTTTCCCTATGGCCTTACGCCCGCCTCTTCTTCCCCAGAATGAAGCATAACTAGATCATTACTCGACTGCAATTCCAGTTTTCAATAAGAGGTGTAATATTAAGAGCATCCTGTAATTGTGTATGAAGAAAGTCATTCTCCACGTGTACAAATTTCTCCTGATAATTTTCTTCAATTATCGCTTTTAGAAAATGTTACGGCCGCTTTAAAATTTTTACCCAGCAACTAATCAACTAAAATATTTATCGGCGTAAAACTAAAAAAAAAAAAAATTCGGATCGAAACTAAATGCGAAGAAATTATTTTGAAACTTGAACCAACTAAAAATTAAGTCTACCAAATTTTGCAAACTCGAAACCGTCACCAAATTCTCAAGGGAATTTACGAGACGGGAAATTGTAATGGAGAGAATAAAGATAAAAACTTTTCCCCGCTAGACACCACTGACTGCTTTTATTTTATTTCTTAATTTAAGGTAAAAAAAAGATTCTTTTTGTTTCAAAAAAAAAATTCAAGGCACGTGCTTGAGATATAAGTAGGTGTGCAGACAATATTGCAGTTCTGCTAATGGGTAAGTTTTTATAGGACTACACTAATTGAAGAGGGAGGATATTCTACATTACTTTAAACGTTTATCGGGCAACGAAAATTACTTCGTATAAATTACTTCGTATGAACTTGCCATTTTTTGGCTTCTCAATTCTGGCTAAAAAAAAAATTTGCAGTCAGTTTTCTTTTATTTATTTATTTATTTATTTATTTATTTTACTAATGCCAACTGAACACTATTCGTGTTTTATGACACGTTACAAAAGAGTTTTTCCTGCTTAACCAAACCTAACCTAACCTGGTTAGTTTTTTTTTTGCAGAAAAACAATTTTCTTTTTTAAAAAAAGAACTGAGTTAAGTAAAGAATTTTTGAAAGAGCCCAAAACTTCATCTGAAATATTACAACCCTTAAAAGAACAAAATAATATGGAGAAATAAATCCAGATGGCCACTCTCCAGGAACTGGCTGCAAGGTTAATTCATTCAATCGAAGATTTACATATTTCTACAAAAATCTCTATTATGCTCTAAAAATAAAATTAAAATTAACGTTTTATTATTTCAAATCATTCACCCGCACCAAAATTTAACTCTTCTTATAATTTTACATTCATTCACGAAGAACAACAATAATAAAAAATGCTCATAAAACTTTCTCAACCAGACTCCAAAAACAGCAAGCAATCAATTACACGATGATGGAAGGGGAAAAAAAATGGCAAAAATAGAAAACTCATCACGCGAAAAAAATTTCGAAAATGCAGTTAAGTACATTCCCAAGTTCAATGACCCTACCTGATTTTCAAGGTCAAGGACAGTCTGTGACGTCAGAACCAGTTCATTCATCTTTTGTGTCAATTTTTAGCGGTATGCTAACACATATCTCAATAGTCATATGGCAAACACGGAGATTATAAGACAGTTCCGCCTTAACGTCTACTTTCTGTCTGCTTTGCTTCTCACCGTTTTTGCGCGGATACCACCACGCTTCAATCAAAATCATTCTTTAATCGTTTAAACGAGAGAGCATTTAAAATTTTTAAATCAATCATGCAAACGAAGGAGAGAGAAAAAAAAATTTTAAAAAGTTGAATTTCACTTTCTTATAAAAGGAATCAATGATTTTTATTCCTCGGATTTTAAATAGAAAAATAATGCAGATAGTATTGATGAAAATAGATTTTTATAAAAAAAATTGACGTAGTTCTTATTTTAGAAATGAAAGGAAAAAAAAATTATTTTATTAGTTTCTTATCAATATCGATAAGAAGATACATCGCATTTGTGCGGAAAAAAATAAAAGGTGGCAACGACGCTTTAATTCAAAAGAGTAAAATGAGTCCAATTAATTTCCCAATATATTAAGAGGTGAGCGCTGCATTTAAAACCGGAAGACACCTGGTGAATGGTTCCAGGTTGGAACCTACTTAACAATTTTTTTTTTCCATTTAAATGGTTTTTAAACCCATACCGGAGGTAATTTTATTAAAACCAACAACACCTTGCAGAGTGGATTCTGATTATGGATCTTCAAGCCCGATGAAGATTTTAGCCGTAAATAAGATAATGGAAATTCAGATAGAGAAATTTTTGTTTCCATAAATAGCGAGTAGAAAATTTTTCAAGGGGCTTCAGGAAAGCTAATATAAAGAAAGAGGCTAGGATTAGGATAGGCTTTGCAGCCAAGAGAGATGTGGATAAGGAATTTTTAGTTTTTGAAAAAGTCTGCCCCAGCCAGCTGCCAGTCACATTTAACTAAAGAGCCTCAAACGAGTAAAAAATTGTAAGAGGCAGCCGCTACCTCAAAAGACTGCTGTGCTAGCTTTCGGCAAAACCGAAGACTTAATCTTTTTTTTAAGAGCCAGAATGGGAAAAAAAATTTGCCGAAAATAATCAAATGCCATGCTGAGCTTTCATCTCCCTCTCTCAAACTTGCGCCAACTTGCTTTCCAGATTTAATTTCTGGACATTTCTAAACCACGTTCTCTTTTCCCCACTTCTACATTCCCTTGACCTAATTACTAGACGGGGACTACATATCGTAAATCTACCGCGAAAGAACTAATCCAATAAAAAAAAATTCTCAGGGAAAAAAACACTAACACAAAACGGAAAATAAAAATAAAACCAGAACTCCAAGATCTATACACTAAGGAACCCGTTTTCTAATTTAAAAGCAATAAAATCCTTTTTTTTTTACGTAAAAGGCTGAAAGTTCCACAAATGGCGTGGGCAACAATAACGTTTTCTCAAATGAGCGATAACATTCATACAGGTCAGCACCGATGGAAAAAAAAAAAAGAAAAGGGAATCGTCACTTTATTACGATTGTCGACGACACATCCGCTTTCATCGTCCTTTCAAAATCTTTGATACTGACACAAAAAAGGTCACCATAATAGAAATATGGCAAAACGAGATATATAAACTGTTACGTAGAAAAGAAAAACGAGAAAAAAAATCGACGCTGATAAATAATTTGTTTTAGATGACACGTGAAAAGTCACGTTTGTTAAAGACTGGGATTCTTTAAACTGCGTTATATTTTAATTCATTCATTTTTAGATAATAAATGTGAATTATTGTTGCGTTTAGAGTGTACAGTATATTAATTTTTGTAGATTAATCGGAGCGTTTGATCTAAGGCCAACGTTAAAGGCTCACCTTTGCTCGACAAAAAATTTTGAAGAAAGTTACTCGACCAGAAATTTTGAAAAAAAATTGCTCGACAAGAAATTTTGAAAAAAATTGCTCAACAAGAAATTTTGAAAAAAATTGCTCAACAAGAAATTTTGAAAAAAACTGCTCAACAAGAAATTTAAAAAAAAATTGCTCAACAAGAAATTTTGAAAAAAATTGCTCAACAAGAAATTTTGAAAAAAAAATTGCTCAACAAGAAATTTTGAAAAAAAAATTGCTCAACAAGAAATTTTGAAAAAAAAATTGCTCAACAAGAAATTTTGAAAAAAAATTGCTCAACAAGAAATTTAAAAAAAAATTGCTCAACAAGAAATTTTGAAAAAAATTGCTCAACAAGAAATTTTTGAGAAAGTTCCCAGTTTCTTTCTAGATTTGAGCCCGTCCCACAATCTAGCCTAAGTTACCCCACTAGAATTTCTCATTTGCATAGCAATGTTGTTTCCGCTTTGGCCGTTTTCGATCGTCCCTTGAGAATTTTTCTCTTTGAAAAGAAAACGACCCTTGGATCCATCATCTGACAAATCTCCAAACGCCTACGATTCGCAACAGAGATGTACTCTACTATTTCGAAGAATATTTCATTACTAAATCAATCAATAATCAACTACTTCAAAAGGAAGCAAAAGCAACCTTTCTCAAGAAGCTTTACTATTTCATTCATTTTTCTCTAAAGACATTTTCCTTCAGGCCATGCTTATACTTTCGCTTAAGCGAATCAATCCCCTTTGAGGATAACAGGATGAATGAATGAAAATAATCGTGAGCCAAGCAAAGGGATTTTCGTGCAAAACTTGTAAACATCGTATTGTGAATTTTTAACTCATTCTTAAGAAAAAAAAAAAGTTTCGAAATTAAGTTTTGAATTATTAATTCTTAAGACTTCTAAGAACAGCTTAATTCTTACGGGTTATAAAATTTCTGAAGTTACACCTAAGCATGAAATCTTTCTTATTAATTAATTGTGAATGCATTTTAATTTTTATTAATATAGATTCCATTCGAGATTCTTTGTAATTTATTTAGTGAATGAACAAGAGTCGGTAATTTTAATTATTAAGAAACTTTTTAGGAAATAAAAATTTTTTTTTTGGTAAAATGTCATTTTTCAGATTTTTGGGGTTTGAGAAAATTTTTTCACAATTTTTACAGTGAAAGAAATCTTTCAGTAATTTTTTCTTGTTAAACAAATCTTTTAACAATTGATGCTTGTTAAATCAATTTTTTCAAGGGAAAATATTCCAAAACAATTCTAAAAATATTCGATCAGCTCAAAAAATTTTTGAAAAGAAAATTTTAAAAACATCAGGAAAAATTGACACTTTGTCTTTGAGTTAACTCAGTTCAAAAAAAATATTGGAGGTATTGATCAAGAATCCTCATATGAGGTTTTATACTATTGTATAGGCGAAAGAAATGACGTTCAATGCCTATCTGAGGTATAGGTCATGTCCTTAGGGGAAAAAGTGCTTCCATTTTTTGTTTTGTTTCTTAAGACGTCATCTTGAAAACAAAATGATCGACTAATATGAGACTTTAAACGTATGATTGCGTAGACCAATGATTTATAAAAAAAATAAAAATAAATTGCTTACGTTTATTATATTTGAAGTCTTGCCGGAGACATTTTTATTAGATTTTCCAGGATTAAGGGGTTGTTTTTGAATATTCATTTTTTTTCCCCAAGGTAAATCCGCATTTACGTCGGAAATGGAGCAGAATAATTTTTAATAACAGGGCTTATTCATATTATGAAATGCTTCGGTAAATTATATTGCGTAACACTTGAGTAGTTGGAAAAGTTTTATAGAGTAATTTTTTTCCTGAAGGAGAGTGAGGGCAGAATTGATGCCGGAAAGTATTCAAAGGGCACAGCCTTTTTTTAAGAACGCAAGAAAATAATACGAAGGGAACTGGCTTTAAAAAGCTGCCATGAATAAAATTCTGATCTGACTAAAATCCTGCCTGGTCCAAAAATTGCAATTGCAGGATTACATTTTATACACACGCGCTACTGCAGACCCTGAGGGAAATTCTTTGGACAGGCCAGAGCCAAACAGCTTATGTTCTGAAACCCGGCCGTTTAGGACTAAATTTGGCTGCAGCTATAAATAAAAGAATCAGCAGACTTTGGTCGGGTTTTCTCAACCAAAAAATTTTTTCAAAATTTCAGTTTTGGATGAGAGGATGTCATTGTTTGCTGTCTTTTGTGATAGAATAAAAAAATAAATTACTTTCGATGACATTTGAGGATGTATAAAACCTTAAGAAACGGTTGAGCCGAAATAGTGAAACGAAAAGATCAAGAGAAGGCGGGAGGGAAAAAAAAAGAAAAGAAAGCAGGGGGAAAAAAAGATAAAGTAGGTTAAATGGAAAGACACAGAAATTCGTTTTCGTTAAGGAATCTCAAAGTGGCGGGTATTCAAAGTGCATTCTGGTGTTTTCTGCTGTTGACAAACAGAGAGTACTTGTAACCGAAAAAAAAAAAAAGAAAATTACGTTTGCATTCCAGTGATAAGATGAAGTAGTCGGATCGACTTTTTTTATTGCTTTTCTTCGTGAAATTTTTTCTAAAGGAAAACAATATGCTAAATAATTTTTTATTAATTAAAATTCGCCCTTAGAGAATGACTTTTAAATAATTTTACTCAGGATAAGTTTTTAGTTTAAAAACTCACAGACATAGGACTGGCAATGTCTGGCTTATTTTCCCAAGGCCCTCGAAGAATATCTCAAGTTGATGTCATCGCATTTGCTTAATTAAAAGCGCCTGTTTTATTTATAAACCATTGGTCATCTACTACAAACACAGACGCCAGCAGTTTTGAGATTTTAGGGCCAAAGAGAGTGGCGCAAAGAAGAGGTAAGGCTGGAGGACGCCTGAAAAAGCCAATTAGAGGGCAAACTAGATCGATTGTCACTTTGTTCTCGTCTGCTGGCGCCACTAAAAAGCTAAACCTAACCAACATAGTAATTTTCTGTTTAAGGAAAACCCGCAAATAAGTTTCGAATCCTTTCGATTTTTTTAATAAACAAAAAATTCGATTTTCGATCCATATTTTCCCTCTCTATACTTAAAAAAAATTTACATATTTTTATTGCACAAGTCACTTACTGATTATGGTCTTTAAGACGAGCGAATTTCGTTAATTACAATGTCTAAACATGGCCCAGGATTTTAAAAACCTTAATTATGCTTATGAATATTTTTTTTTGATAATGGGCTTTTTGCGTGAAGCCTAAAAACTGGCGCCACACGTTTGTAGAATTTTCAAAAGATTTAAAAGAACCAACATTTCCAAAATGTACCAGCAAATTCTTTTTATAATATTCAGAAGAAAGCTGGAGCCAGGTTCTGACTCCTCCAACTCTCATCGAGCCTAAATCGAAGTCGAATTCATCGCTTACTGACCCCGGAAATCGGCCAAATACAATCTCGTATGATTAGATCTGGGACTGCTCTGGCCTGAGCTAAAAAAATAATAATTTGAAATGAAAAGTAAGGATAACTTGAAAATCAGGGGAAATATTTCATGATGCGTAATTTTAAAGGCGAAAGCGTTAAAAAAATTTCAAGTATATGATAGTGTAGTGTAACCTTGCAACTTAGCAATGCCATTATCCAAGATAATGCTATTATATCTTCGGTTTCCTATACACAGTAAAAGGGGAGACTTTCAAAAAATGTTTTTTTTTCCTTTTCTCGGTTGAATTCAATGACACGATTTCCCGGGAAACAACAACGGGGGGAAAAAATAAGCTACACAAGAAAAGTTTGAAACTAAATCTACAGCAGCCCTCTGCTTAAATTTCAGGATAAACATTGGATTAAAAGAAAATTAAAAGTCGAGATTTCATTCAAGGAAAAAAAAAATACTGACAAGCTTAGGGTTCCCAAAAAAGCCTGTCATTTACAAAATTGAGCTAAAATAATCAAATCAAAAAAAAGTAAATGGACGTTTTGACTGTTACATTTTAATTTAATACAAAATGAACGTCTGGAAATGTAGCTTATTCAGCTTTAAAGCGACCTCGCCACCGGAAATCTTACCCTGAAATATTGGGACCAGCTTTTAAGTCTTGGTGACCACAGATGATGACAAAAAAATTTTCTCTGTCCAACAAATGCCAAAAATTTTTAATTTTGGACCCTTTTAAATGACTTTATTATTACTCGCCCTGAATTTTAATACCAATGGCCTCAAGGGTCCTGGTAAGGTCCTGTGACTTGATCTTCATGTCATTCCAGCACGGGCGATGACAGAGGAATTTTTCACACCTTCAAAAGGTCAAAACATTTTTAAGACTAGGAGTGATTTTGGGCGCCCAAAATCTCACCCTGAAAAATTGATATCAGGCACTAAAAATTTTTGTAAGGGTTGACTCTAACTAGGGTCAATTTTACTACAATCGAACCAAGGTAAATTTTCCTCAGCCTGAAAATTTGATTTTTTTGGTCATTTGAAGCATTGCCTCAGCTTTAGCAGAAATCTCGCTGGAAAAAATTTTGGCCTAACTCTAATGGTCGGAGTTTAGGGTTATGAACTAACTTTTTCTTGATATTGGTGCAGGTTTAAACTTGTTTTCCTGCTCGAGTCGAGCCAACAATAATGAAATTGACAGAAGTCTAGATTTAAGCCGGGCAGAAAAACAGGCTCAATCATAGCTCTAAATGCGCCATTAAGCCAATTCCTTAATTGTAATTAGGTCTCAGCTCCTAAAACGGTTTTATGGGCTTTACTCGATCAAAATCTTTTTTATTGCCTATGGAACCAAAACCCAAAATTCTAAAAGAATCTGCAGGTTGCTTTTTTTATGGATAAAATCGGCTTTAACGATTATTCGCAAACAGAGAAAAACCCGACCCCAAAAAGTCATGCAGGGAACGACTCCCATCCTCCCTTAATTTTTAAAATCATCTGTGGTCTCCAAAAATCGAAAAACAAATCTCCGGGTTGAAAATTTTGACCTCATTACAATACTTTTTTCATTTCAAGATGGCTTAAAAATGAAAAACAAAATTCCCCCAACATTATAAAAACGTCAACCATTTAAAATTTTTCAAACTCTCTCAACCGTATTCGCTGCAAGAATCCAAAACATCCTCTATTTAATATAGGCCATCAAAACTTTTTTTCCTCAAAATTTTCCAAAAAAAAAAAAAACATTTCTCATAAATTTTTTTCCAATATGGAAAAATAAAATTTGGAAATAGGGCGAAAAAACAGGGGTCAATCAAGCGTTTAGAAAATCATCAGTCTGGCTCAGGTCTAGCCTATTCCCCACCCTACACGGTCCACTCCGCGACTCGACCTGATCCGGCTAGGCCGACGAGACACAGCCATATTGATCCCGACTCTTTTACCCTCCTCCCATCCTGTCTCTCCCTCTCCCGACCCCCGAGTCTCTCTCTCTCTCCTACCCTTTTCCCCTCTTCTCTCATCCTTTCCTCTTCTTCTCAGACTTCCATATCAATGTTATTTCCTGGGCTATTCTCCTTTCTTTTCCATTCCACGTGATCTTCATGCTTTTATTCGATATTTTCTTTTTGCTCACTACTCATAAATGGGTTAGATGAATTTTTTTTTCTCCTTTTTTTTTCCTTTCCCCGGAAGCAGTTACGCCCAAAATATCTTTCGGCTTTGTAAACCCGCGTACTTTCATCTTTAATTGTCATCTTTCTCTTATTAGTTTTCTTTTGAGGAGGATGAAATCGAATTTCGCAGCAGGATCTGCTCCGATCGATGCGACGGGGAAAACGAAGAAAATACCGAAATAAGGAAAATTTCTCGGTGGAGAAAATTATTTTAATGAATTTTTATTTCCGGAAGAAAAATTTAATGGATTAAGATGGAGAGATAAAAAAAAAATTTAAGGTGGGAGAAAGTTTAAAAAAAAAATTAAGAGAGTAAGAAGGGTTTCCAGAGGAGAAGGATCCAACGTTTTACAGATCATTAATTTTATTGCCTAATCATGTCAGCCAAACAGAAACTCGACAAGTGGCCTGTCAATCATATTATTAATAAGTGCATGCGGGCCTTTGAACATTTCTGCAGCTTACAGTAATTTAATCAATCGTTTTCCTTATGTTAGTTTATGAAAGCCACGGGAATAAAATTCACATGGGATGCCTTAGCCTAAAAATCCAGACTTATACGCCGGGCTAACAAGTAAACGTCTCTTACTGTAAAAAATGGATTTCGATCAAACCTGGCTTTTTGGATAGTGCATCGAAAAATATTCGACACGTGTTTTTTTTTCAAATGCGGTAACTCAATTTTAGCCTTAAAATTACCACTTGAAATCGCAAATTTTATATGGCAAAATCAAGCCAGGTGGCTCTTCCCATTTGATCCCACAGCAGAAACAGTTGAAGATCGTCTTCTTTTGCTATATAGCAGTTTTCTAAACCCATTTTTAACTGTTTCTGGTTTTTTTTATTAAAATGGGCCATATTTAAACCCTGATATTTGGTCTGGCTTAATCTTTAGCGAGGACATATCGATGGGCTAAAAATAAGAAAAATCCGTGACTGGGGAGCGAACTCAATAGGAGTCTTTAAGCAGAGGGCCTAAATTTTAAAGCCAATGAATCAATCAGAAATGTAATTTTATTATAATTTAATAACGGAAACTAATTTTCAATCTCAAATTTTTCTGGCCCAAAATTTCACAAAACAAAAAAATCATTTTCAACCTGTCTTCACTAAACATTATTTTCCCTCTTTTTTTCAGCAATTGCATTTGAGCATCTTAATTTCACCTTCAACCAGATAAATTTGGCCTCGAAGCCGATGCTAATTACCAAACCTTTAAATCAGACTTTTTAGTTTTAAAAAAAATGATAATAATAACAATTACAAGCAATTATTAATTCCTACAATCACTCATAAAAAAATTCTCTCCATAAATCTTATTTGAGAAAGTCACACAAGGTAAGCAACCAAACACAAAAAAAATTTCAATTTTTATCAAAAATCTGCACCATTTCTCATCATTATTCGACATCCTTTATATTACCTCCAACTAATTTAAACAACGAAAACCCCTCAGCAAAAAAAAAAAATTAACGCAATGGGCAGTTCTTATAAAAAAACCCCCTAAACAAATTTCCCTTTCTAAAAAAATATAATTTCCTTTAGCGACATATACTTCCGCACGCGTTTCAACAAAAACATACCCCTAACGATCCAACCAACAAAAAAAAATACGAAAAAATCATAATGACCTACATTTTGATTAAAATGAATCACTCAAAGAAAAAGAAAATTGGCATAAGCGTTAAGAGGATACCGGGGCTGGGGAGGATGGGTTTCCGCATTCTCGTCAGACGATCTATTTTAAATATCGAGGCCCGTGCACAGTCCCCATCTTATTGTTTCAATCACTCTTTCAAAAAAAAAAAAACATAAAAGCTACATTTGACGATTGCAAAAGTTTTAACGACACTGATCGAGCGAATTAAAATTATTTAAATCCCGCGGCTTTATAAATCGTTATCGGTAATGAAGAAGTTGGCGAGAAAATGAATCACCATTCATCAACGCTCTTGAATATTTACATGGGAATCAATTCCAATCTAATAAAAATTCATCGGATTTGGAACTTTAGCGAGATAACGCAGCCTTAATAGGCAAAAGCAACTTATATTATGAATGTATGGGTCAAAATGATTGGGACATCAAGTGAGCGACTCAAGAAGGGGCCACAAGGTCGCCGTGGACTTGCTTATACATCCTTGTAGGTTTTTTTTTTCAACAACCACATGTTCCTTCTCTTATGAGTCATTTTTGCTAAAATATCTCTCGTGCAATTATAATATCGAAGACCTTGCTCTACTTAAACAAGGGTTGGTGATAAAATTATAATTTTTAAAAAAAAAAGTGCGGGAAAAATTGTTATTCTCAAAACGCAGAGTGTCTAAAATTTTATCAATCACTCTGGTTCCGTGAATCAATTATTGGATCAATGGTGCTCAGGAAAATTAAAAAGAATGTGTATGAGAAATCCGTTCGCCTACGCTTCTTACCTTTTCCTTTTAACTTTTCCTATAATTGAAAATTTTCGAACTATAAAATCCGATGATTCCGTCACTCTCACGTTAGTATAAAAATCTAAAATCTATTTTTGGTAAGTGCGCAATATGTGCGTTATTGAAAATTAAATGTGGGAAATATTTAAAAGAATGATCACTTGATCAGAAACGTGCAGAATGACAAAAGTAGAAAAGTGCTAAGATCTATTTTTTGATCGGATAAAAAAATTAAATTTTGTGGCTCTAAACTGAAAATTAAACTAAAATTATTATTTATTAAGCTGGAGGAGACTAAATAACAGAGTTGCCAGGTCTTTGGGTAAATTTAATTTGTTGGATCCCCCCCCCCCTACTTCCGTAGTCTCAAAAAATAATTTCTTCTTTAAAACTTTTCGGCCAACTCTGACAATTGAAGACCATTCAAAATTTCAAAGTAAAAATTTTTTTATAGGATTCATTTTAGAATTTTTCTGTTGGGAGGCGTCATTAGAATTGCTTTTCCTAAATTTTTCAGGCACAAAAAATTTTCCAAAAGCTATCTGAGCAAAAAGTTTAAAGTTCAAAAATTTTTTGTCACCAGAAAAAATCAGAATAATTTTTTGGCCATTAAAAAAATTAAAACAAGATTATCTGTCCGATTTATTTTTTTATTTCTCTGGACAATAAAAAACTTGTTTGACAAAAAATTTGAGCTAAGGGACTTTAACGGACTTTTTTAGTAAAAATAGGAACTCTTCAGGATTTGATAGACTTGATTAAAAAAGGGACTTTCATGAAAAGAATTAAGATTGATCCTTGCGAGTGAACAGGGCTTAGGAACTAACTGGCATCTCTCTGGTATTTAGTCTCTAAATAAGCTAGAAAGAAAGCAGAAAAGTGCATTAAAAATAGATAAGCCCAAAAGTGTCAACCGCAAGAGCAAGAACTAGATTAAATTAACAGTAATTAACTTTTTAAAATGAATCAATTCCATCAAGTTATGTTTCAAAAATAAAAAGATTTCATGAGAATTTTTTTTTAAAAAACTATTTTATTAAAAAAAATTTAATTTCAATAAATCTTCCCTAAACTCAAGTTAAAAATTGAAAAATAAACTCAAATTTTTTTAAAGCCATGGTTTTTTAAATTTTGAACTTTATAAGCCGACTACAGTAGTACCAGAAGGATAATCAAACCCAATTAGTGGCCTAACCTAACCTTAACATTTCACACTTTCATTTTTTAAAATCAAAACAAATTACTTTGCTCCTCACAATCAGCCCTCGCAAAAATTTCCCATTCTCATCCAATGAAAAACACCCAATTCCCCAAATATTATTCACCTAGTTACCCTTATCTAGGTCATTAACAATTCCAATTTCCTTAAACATTGCCAGATTAAATCTCTTAAAAAAATACTCAATATCAACGTGCAAGATATAAAAACTGACCGTTGAAGCCAAAGTAATCAAAACCAACCACTTCAAAAAAACAAAACTTATCAAAAGGACGAAAAAAAAAAAAAAAATTAAACACCTTGATTAGCCGGCACGTCAGAGAACTTAACCAAAAGATCGATCAGCATTAGAAACTATAATGCACATCCTTATGGGCATAGGCCCTTTAAATAAAAGAGCAAAAGCGAACCTTGAAGCATCTACGTGCAAGACTGCGTCATTCTAAACTGTTATCAGTTTCTATGTCGTGCCGTTAGCGCAGACGACATTCCTCGTTTTAATCAAACAGTGGCGTTCTAGCAT
Source organism: Liposcelis brunnea (assembly GCA_023512825.1). Taxonomy (NCBI): domain Eukaryota; kingdom Metazoa; phylum Arthropoda; class Insecta; order Psocodea; family Liposcelididae; genus Liposcelis; species Liposcelis brunnea. The sequence continues at coordinate 9,875,435 of CM042072.1, read as the reverse complement.
TTTCCTTCTATTAAGACTTTTTATCAGTAAAAAAAAAGATTGCAAAAGCTGTCGCAATTAATAAATAAATATTCATGACCCAATAAGAAAAAAGAGAGAGAAAAGCGATCAGTGGGGGCCCAACACCGATGAAACAATAACAACAAATCAGAAAAAAAATGATTAAATGAGTTTTTTAATTTATGAACAGCTGATTTACAGTCATCATAACTGTTTACAATGTTTCTATACCTAAATACACCTGTCATGTCTCATTAAAACAGGAAAGGGGGAGAAAAAAAATGAAATTATTATTTTTATAAAGTTAATTCATTTAAAAATTACCAATCGCTTTTTTTTAAAGGTTTAATAAAAATTTGATTGTAGTTTAATGTTATTGAATAATAAAAAAAATTTCATTGTTTCAGATAAATATGGCAATAAAAAAATTTTGATGTTACTGGGACTTGATGAATTTCGGAAAACGTCTCGGAAATTGTGCTTCGTAAAATTTACTTTGTATTTTAATTTAACCATATAACCTCAAACAATAAAGGCTTGCGAGCTTGAATGGATTGAATGAAGTCATTTTAATGATGTAAATAGCAAATTGCACACATTTGGGAATTCCTTATTTAAAAGATTTGCCAGAGCCATTACTTAAACGTCAGCAAATAAAGTATTGCTTAGGTGATTTTTATAATATTAAATAAATATAAAATGCAATTTTTAAGCTTGATGAGTAATTTTTTTAAAATTTTTAATTTTCCTGATGTTTAGCCAAATTGAATTATCTGTCCATGAATTGTCAATTTAAGGCCCCATTTCAAGATTTTATTCACCAGCAAAAAATGGGTGAAGTACTGATGGACATAGTTTTTAGCTCATTTTCTCTTAATCATAAAAACAATCCACCCCCTTTCCGAACAGATTTCCACATAAAAGTCTCATTTATATATCAATAATTGTAATGAATCTCCAAAAAAACCCTTGAGATTTCAATTTGATTCCCATAACTGCATCTCAAGTGCCAAACAAAACAAAACCTCAGAAAACTGCATTATTTAGGAGCCTAAAAAATATGTCAGACCTATCCTAATTCTCACCTAGTCATGGAAAAAAATTAAAACCTAAATTCGGTTGTTTAGAACGATCTCATGGTCTCGAAACAAGCAACACTTCCAGCACTGATATCATAACGAGTTTTGCCAAGCAATAGTCTGGACATAATATTTGGTCATTTACAGCTGACTAACTTAACCAAAGTGAGAAGATAGCTAAATGCATGAAAATATTGACTATAAAAGCATTTTGATAAACATGCAGTAGAATCGATACTAAAAACCTAACCTAAAATGGTTACTAAAATCAAAAAAATCAACTTACGTTTAGGTTTATGTTTTTCCATCGGCATGACTGGCCCAGCATTAATACGATGATGATGTTTAGAGTGTACCGTATCCATTTTCAATGGTTTTGAGTACACCAATTCATCACAACAGGAAAAGTTTCTGTTATCGTTGATTCTGTTCAAAATGGCCATAATAAATCACCCTCCATTTCCAATTTTTCTCCAGTTTTGGGCTTTTTAAACTCATTTACACATAACACAATAAAAGAATCACTCCCGCACTTCACCAAACACTGGTACATTAAAAAAAAAATTAATGGACAGCAGAAACTGTCTAAAAATATAACACAAGGTTATAACACAACATTCCAAATAAAAATCGGAATTTTTTTTCTACGCGAATTATATTTCCGATTTGAGACTCATCCCTTTCGCAACGATTTTCCCTTTTGTTTCTCATAAATTCGCCAATTCAGGATAAAGTTTTATGAGTCACTATGCCAGCAGAATCCAAATGGCCGCTTATACTCTTTTCCTATACTGCATTTCCCGTAAACAAACAGGCGTGATTTTCACGCTTCCGAAAATGTCCCCCCATATTTAAATTTTTAATAATCGGATAAAATCATCACAGACTAGAATTATTTCACCATTTTGCTTGTTTTTTTACCGAATTTTTAGATCATTGAACCTGCCAAGGTCGCGGATCGAGAATGTTTTGATGAATTTATTTTCAGTTTTTTTCGGCATATGAAGAGTTATAATCACCCAATGATACCGATAAAATAATAATCGAAATCCTTCTTTTTATTAATATCAAGTAAAAAACATTAAATAATTCGATATTCTGTCATAAATATTAAGAATTTCCTATGAAAAACCGAAATAGTCCACCTGGCCTACCTGCACACCCACGGATAAACATAGACTCTTCCAACTCAGGTCATATACATTCAACAAAATAACAACACAGCGGCAAGGTTCGAATTTTTTTTCACATGTACTCGTAAAAGAGATTTAAAAACGATTTCCCCTTTCCAATTACCGATGGAAACGAAACTTTATTATTAATCACGACAATTTATCACTAATTTTCGGTTAAGTAATGTTATAATATTATAAATAATAAACATAAAAAAATGGCTGATGTAAAAACCTTGTCAAGGCGTGAATACCACGGGTTCTCGTCTAACGCTCTAATTTACGATTAATCCACCGATTTATCACTAATTATTACACCATACACGAAGCTTTATCCGTATTGTACAATTTTTTTCCTTACACAACCCGAAATAACCGATATAAATATTGATATTTCCCAATTACACACCCCAGTATTTTTTTTCATTTAACCGTCGGAGAACATGGAGTCTGAACTGGCGTGGTCGCGATTCGTCGGTCGACTTTTTAGTTCAAGTTTATCCCGCCGGGCGCCAGTAATCAAAATTTACTTTTTCCCCGATCGGTTTTTGAATTACTTACAAATAAATAAAATTTTTCATCTCAAGAGGAATGTTTTTAAAGAAAAACCATTATATGAGGGGAATAGTTAGGGTCATGTTATTAAAAAATCATTTTTTCTTCGTCGTAGTTTAAAGGGAATCTCAATGTTACGGTATTCGATACTGAGTTCCTATTGGTCGAGACAACTACGTACGTCATATATAAGTGACGTCGGCTACCTTATTGGTTTAAATAATTTACTTGGTTATGGTACTTCTTTTTGAATTATTTTAATGTATGACTAATTTTGATTAATTATTAATGAATCTAATTTAATATCGATTTAAGATAACGTCAAATGTGGAAATAACGAAGATATAAGCTGTATAAGTCAATTAGGGGAATAATTATTTTTTTTAAAAACTTGGGGTTCCGCGGTTAGAATTGATCTGACGTCATTGATTTTTTTTTATTTTGATTTGTTTACAAACATTCAACTTACCTCTACAATCTACATTCCCAAATTGCACCTGTTTGAGTAATATTAGGGCAAGGTGTGAGATTATTTAAATCTATGCAATTATTATATTAAATTCATTGGAGATAAATGAAAGTCTTTTCTATCTTGTTTTTAAATAATTCCGTTTGCTTCAATAAAAAGGAACTTAAAATTTGAGAGAGAGAAAAAAATTAAAAATTGCCATATCTGTCAATTTTTGACAAAGCATGAAATTCTCCTTGTGGTTTACTATTACTTTTGTTAGCACAATTTTGGGCTAATGATTTTTCAAGTCTCTGAGAGGATGGTAAATAACTTTTTAAGTTATAAACATTTTTAAACAAATTTATTGAAAAACAATTTGGCAGCTTTTTTGTTTTATAATTACATCAACCTTTTTTGAATTTCATTAAGTAAAAAATAGATGTTCATAGTTTTAAAAAATTCTCGAACAAAATTAGGTGCTGCCTGAAGCCAATAAGCTTAACTTGACTCAATCATTTTACAATCTGCCAGTTCTTTTTAATACTTTACGCATTAACAAATTTCTGCTTAAGCCATTGCTAGAAATGATCTTTAGCTAAAATCACTACTAACACTATGAGCCTAAATAATTTTACAGCACTTAACATTTTCTTTGTTGCTAAATGCATTATGATACTTCTCTTACATTTACAATCCTTAGTTGTTAACCATAGAATTCTTCTGACAGTGCTTTGCAGTTACAAAATCAATAAATAAATATACTTGTCTTTTTTCCTAAGGGTGAATTTTGTTGCTAACCATACTAATGGTGCTATTTAGCTTCCTTGCGGTCTCCAGTAATAGATATTGGTTCACACCATCCTTTCCGGTCCATTTCTTCTTTAAATTTTTCATATCGCCTTTTCCTATCAAAATGTTTTACCTGCATTTTAAAATAACTGGTGTTAGTTTTTAACTTTATCATTTCATAGCTCATCTTTTACTCACCCACATTGGTGGACAATTATCAACATATATTTTTCTTAAGCTTGCACAAGGCTCTTCCTTATCATCATTCTTATCTAAACATTTAAAATAATGATCCCTATGACCCCAACAAACTAATCTTTCTGATTTGTTTGGAAATGATTTTTCTGATTTTTCTCCTAAAAAAAAAAAATGATACTTGATTCAGAAAATAACTGCATTTTGTTAAATTTGAAGGGAAAAAAAAGTTTGGCATGCTTATGAGGTTACATGTCGCTCGGTAGCCGGCATTCGCTTTGTCGTTTAATTTCCACCTTAGGGTGCGAAAGTCTTTTCAATTAAGTAAACTATTATCTTACCCATGATATTTTTAGACGGTTAATCCTAATAAATGTCCTATTCTGATGATATTCGTAATTTTCGACTGAACAGCTCAAAATTACAAGCGAACTAGCAGACTAAAATTTTCTATTTCCACGATCGTTAACTCTTCAGAGTCTTCTTCCCAACGAGATGTAGAGTTTTTATTGAAAATAATGCAAATTAAATATGTGGTTAAATTAGTTTAATCATTCTTAAAAGCACAGTTTGCTATGAAATAATTACTTGGCCTTTTTATGAAGCTTACAGTCCAAAGAAAGAACGAGATTTTTGACCAGGTTAGGTTACAAAATCCTAACCAAAACTTATATCATCTCATCTGCTAACACCAGCTCCATCTTTGTTTACATTTTTCCTTGAAAAATTTTTTGGAAAACAACAGTCATTGTGCTTTATCAATTAGGCTGTATTATTTATTGCGTTGCATTTTTTTTTATTACTGGCTTAAGTTTTAATTTTTAACTTTTAACTTTCAATAATGTAAAGTCGGGTTATTTACCATTTTAAATGAATTGAGAGTGTAAAATAGCTGTGCAATCGTGTCTTGTCTCTTTTTAAATATCGCAAAACATTCAAAATGATTCAGTTAATTTTCTTTCTCTTGGCTGGTTATTGCCTTGCTTCAACACCAGATTATCAACCCCAGCAAGTTCACATTTCATTCGGAAATAATTTAAGCGAAATAGTTGTTACGTGGACCACGTACACAAATACCAATCAATCCATTGTCGAGTATGGAATTAATGGTTTAATTTTAAGTGCTGAGGGCAATCGTCAATTATTTGTTGATGGAGGAAACGCACATCGTTCAATGTACATTCATAAAGTTAGGCTAACAGATTTAACACCAGAAAGCACTTATCGTAAGTGTTCTCTTGCTGATTTAATAAATTGTAGTATTACTTGAGCTTAAGTTTTCAAATTTTTTTACAGAATACCATTGCGGGAGCAATTTAGGATGGTCCAATTTATTTTTTTTCCATACAACACCAAATGGAAGTAATTGGTCACCAAAAGTAGCTTTATATGGAGATATGGGTTCATTTAATGCTCAGTCTCTTCCTCGCTTGCAAAAAGAGGCACAAAAGGGAATGTATGATGCCATTTTACATGTGGGAGATTTTGCCTATGATATGGATACAGATGATGGACAGGTTGGTGATGAGTTTATGAGGCAGATTGAAAGTGTTGCTGCCTATGTTCCATACATGACAGTGTTAGGAAATCATGAGGAGAGATAGTAAGTGTTTTTAAATGTCATGGAAGTGGAAATGGGTAAATAACCTTAATAATTTTCTTCCAGCAATTTTTCACATTATCGAGCTAGGTTTGCAATGCCAGGCGACAGTGAAGGATTATTTTATAGCTTTAATATGGGACCTGTGCACTTCATCGGAATATCAACTGAAGTTTACTATTACATTAATTATGGAATAAAGCAAATGGTGAAGCAGTATGAATGGTTAGAGCAAGATTTGAAGGTAACTTTTCAATTAAGTTTATAATTTTCAATTTTGTGATTTTCTATCAAGATATTATTCATTTTATCAAAATTTTAGGAAGCCTCTGCACCTGAAAACAGAACAATTAGACCATGGATTGTTACTTTAGGACATAGGCCCATGTATTGTTCTAATAATGACTCAGATGACTGTACTTTTGAAGAAGACATATTGCGAGTCGGTGTTCCATTTCTGTTTTGGTTTGGGTTAGAAGATCTTTTTTATAAACATGGCGTTGATTTGGAGATTTGGGCACATGAACACAGCTACGAAAGGACATGGCCTTTATATGACAACAATGTATACAACGGCAGTTATGAAGAGCCATACACAAATCCTGAAGCTCCTGTGCACATAGTCACAGGATCTGCGGTATGTATATTTTCAATCAAAATTTTTAAATTTAATAAATTTCCAACCATATTTTTTACTTTATTTAGGGATGCAATGAATATGTGGATCATTTTAAACACCCGCCTAAACATTGGTCAGCTTTCCAAAGCTCAGACTATGGTTATACTCGCTTGACAGCTTATAACACGACTCATTTATACTTGGAACAAGTTTCCGATGACAAAGATGGTGCAGTAATTGACTGGTTTTGGATTATTAAAGATGAAAACAGTAAATATCCTCTCAGGAAGAATTTAAAATAAGTTCCTGGATTTTAAAAGAGATCGCCAAAGGATTTTATATACTCTAGTCTATTTTTCGATGTACGTATTTAGGATAATCAAGTTTAGGAAAGTGGGATGAGAGAAATAAGTTTACATTATTTTGTTTTAAATCCTTCAGTCTTTATATTTTTTAATTTCAAATGTGGTCTTGATGATTTTAGTAGAATAATTTAGAATAACATCAAAAAATTTTGATCTCTACAGTTATATGAAAAAGGATATAAAAATGAAAGGCACTTAATCGTTGACAATTACATTCCGAATCCGACGTTTAAAAGTTGGTTAAATTATGAATTTTAAAAATTGAGAAGCTGTCAGAAAAATAGGTACAAATATAAAATTACAGTCACAAAATAATGAGTTAAGACTAGCTTCATGCACTAAGAAGAATTCCAGTTCAAATTCGAAAATAAGGCTAAAAACTATAAACTAAAATAATTAATTTTTTAATGAACTGAACTGGTAACACTGTTTTAAAATTATATTGTGATAAATTTGTCTTTTGTTGTAAATTAAATATATCTTTAGCTAGATTAAATATTTTGTGTTTTCTTTAGATTTTAAAGAAATTGCTTTGACTAGGAATATTTTTTACGACTCTTAAAAAATGCAAAAAAAATTGTTTGTACCTTCTTTCCACATGTTGGAAGATAAAACTACTTAAAAACATCTAATAAAAAATTTTGCTCCTGGAAAAAAAGCTGACATTCAATACCTTACAAAATAAAATAATTTTCAAGAGACAAAATGTTTTAAAAAACAAATACGTACTGTAACTTGAAATTAAAAATTTTAGAGCAAGTGAAATCTTCATCCGAGAAACTTACATGACATTTTAAATATCTACAACTGTGTAGGGATATAACAAATTTACGATCATTTGGCTCTAAGTTTTACTAGACGGTGTACTACCCTCCTTCTCAAGGTTTTCGTTTGGATCATTGCCAGTTTTTCCCCGAAATAAGAGATCTCAACTCGCTAATATGATTTTTCGGACAAAGTGGGGTTTTAAATAAGCTGATACCATTGGCTGAAGCCTGATACGCTTACAGGTAAACCCCCCATTGGATTACAGTAACGAAGAACAACAAATGACATTTATAAAACATTGATAAATATTAAATAACATTTAGTAATTAAAGAAACATTAATTTCACACTATTACAGCCCAATACCTAGAATAAAAATTTTTTTGGGGCGAAAATTTCTAATCGCAGAAAATCAAATTCTCTCCTTTATTTTCCGGGCATGGGACTGTAACTTTAGTATTTCAGTGGAGGTTTTATTTTTACACTTATTTTTGATATCTCATATCTTTGCAAGCAGTATTAAAATTATAAAGCACAATGATTAACAAATTACTGACTAAATCAAACAATCTTAATTGCATCTACAATGGCTCTACCTTTACCGAAAGGTTCATCTTTCCAAGTCACAACACATGTATTTTTCAGAGAATTTTCTTCTGTTCTTTTTTTACACTTTTTATAAAAGCATGCTTCTGCATACTTTTGAAATTTGATCATTAATTTATTGTCATTTGATGTTGGCCCTACTAAGTAATCACAAATATAATTTGGAGTGTCAACACAACACTGTAAGTATTCTTGGTGAGGTGTGTAAAACCTGTTTAACTTAAACAGCGTTATATTAGTTCTTTCAACTAATAATCCAGTTACATATAAATCATCAATCCAAAAATAAGGAAGATCATTTGTAACTCCTAATAATATTTTAACCGTGGCAGGATTAGTTACATAAAACCAGCCAGAAAGGAAGTTTGGGTAATTAACTCTTTGATATTCTTCTTTAGACACGTACCATTTGTTTGCAGGCTCTCTGATGGGTTTCATATGAGTCATAACATAACCCGCTAATAATAAATCTTTCCTTGGTAATTTTTTTAATAAAAAATTTAATCTATAAAAATCAAAAATTATATCATGATCCATTTTAATGATATACTTAGCTTGACGACAAAAATTAACAGCCCACTGAAGTCCCATAACATGCTTGTATGTTAAATTTCTATAATCTTCAATAAAGTTTCCTTGAATAATGTCATGAAACCTTCTATTTTCATCTTGTATGGCGCTTTGAGAAACATGATTGTAATTTTTCTTCTCATCAATAAGAGATAACAAAAAAACTCTACGAACACCAAACTTTGCTAGAAGTTTCGAAGGATATGCTCGCCGGACGGCGCTTCTTTTTTCCACATCACCGGCATAAGAGGTAACGAGTAATACGACTAAATTATCATCGTCGTATTGATCACTACAGACGTCGTTGTTTATTACATATCGGAAATTTTCTAAATTTAGAAGTTTCCCAACTGAAGAAGACATTAATCTGTTGAATAATAGTGAATGAATTTTTATTGTGTCTTTTTTCCTCCCGGTAAGTTCTAGGTAAAATATTAACAACACCACGACCACAGTTGACAGGATGTACATGTAACCTAGCCATTTCTTTAAATAGTTTTGCGTCGGATTAATCTTTGCGTACATTTCATGAAAACACTATTTAATTTCACACGAAAACAAACAGATCCATTCTTCGCACTTTATTTTTATTTTCATGTCGTCTGCTAAACATGGCGACCTTGGCGCGGTCGAGAAGTATTATTTAATTTTTTAAAGAGTAACAAGTTAACGGATGAATTAAACTTTTTCTGGTAATACAAATTTAAGTTAGTAATGGCATTTTAATGTAAGTATAACATTTATCTTGTATTTTAAGAAATTTTCAAATTTTCACGGATCAATACCGAACGATATATCGATCCACTGCCTTTCATGATACATCCACTTCCCGCGTTTATTATTGGAAAACCGGAAATCACTGGCTTGTTTTGTTTATTTTTTTGAAAATGCCGAAGAAACGAAGTGTGCATTTTGTGTTTGATAAAAAGGCAATAGATTTGTCGAAAAACATTCCAAACATAGGATCAAGGGTAAAATGACATTTCTACTTTATTTTTTTAACAAGTACATTATAAATAATTAAGTACGTTTTCTTCCAGGCTGCTGTAGTGCATTCTTTGATAGCGTCGTATAATTTATTTTCTAAATGTAAATTATGTCCTGGTAGAGAAGCAACGGATGAGGAAATACAATCCTTCCACACATCAACTTATATAGAATGTTTAAAAAAAGCCGAGAGGTCCTCAGATTTAGAAAAATTGACAGACTCCGAAGATGCACTTGATTTCAATTTAGGTTATGATTGCCCATTATTTGAGAATATTTACGAGTTTGTTAAAGTTATTGCTGGCAATACTTTAGCAGCTGCTGAGAAGTTAATTAGTGAGGATCAGCTATCAAGTATTGAAAACAAAATTGCAGAGAAAACAAATTTAGATTCAATAGAGCCAAAGAGTTATTTGAAGTACAAACCAAAACCCATATTCAAAAAAGCTAAAAAGGAGGAGTTATTTGATATACCAGCTAATTTAACTTTAGAGGAATCTGATTTTAATAATAGTTTAATATCAAATGATCAAACACATGAAAACTCAGAAACTAATGAAAATGCTTTACCTGAAAAAAATATTGCTGAAGATACAAAGACTGAAATTATTAAAGCTGATAAACATTTAATAGCTGTAAACTGGCTTGGAGGTTGGCATCATGCCCAAAGGGATGAGGCTGAAGGATTTTGTTACGTCAATGATATTGTAATAGCTACTCAGTATTTACTGAAAGCATTTAATAGAATATTGTATGTTGATTTAGATGTTCACCATGGAAATGGAGTAGAAAATGCTTTTTTATTTTCTCCTAGAGTTTTTACATTCAGTATGCATAAATATGAAACAGGGTTTTATCCAGCGTCTGGTTCTTTGAATGATATTGGGCAAGGAAATGGGAAATATTATACTGTCAATATTCCTTTGAAGGATGGAATCACTGATGAAAAATATGTGAATGTTTTTAAAAAAGTAGCTTCTAAAATAGTTCAAAAATACCAACCACAATGTTTAGTCGTCCAATGTGGAGCTGATAGTATTACAGGAGATCCTTTAGGTGGATTTAATTTAACACCTGTTGCATTGGGGAGATGCTTGAATTTATTACTTGGATTAGAGTTGCCGACTTTGGTATTAGGAGGAGGGGGCTATAATATACCAAATGCAGCAAGATGTTGGACTTATTTAACTAGTGTAATTTTAAATTGTAAAATACCAGAAGATATACCTGATAATCATGTAAGTAATTTTTTTTTGTGCGGATGCGCAAAAACAGTCCTGTTTGGTTAACTCAAATATTTTCTTTTCCAGTTTTTTGAACTTTTTGGTCCGGATTTTGACTTGAATATATCTCCGACGCTAAGAAGGGACGAAAATTCTGATGATTACTTAAAGGAAGTGGTAGAAGCGGTGCTAAACAATTTAGATAATTTACCAACTCCAAAAAGCTAAAATTAGTTAGGTTAGGTAAATAAAATTTTTAAAATGAAGTTTTTTTCATAATATATTTTTTTGATTTAAAAACAATAATTAGTAAGACTTAATAAAAAAAAATATAAATAATTTAATGTTGCCTTACAATAAAAGCTTTCATAGGGAAGGGAAACAAAATTGTACATGGCAGGAACAATATCAGGCAAGGTAAATGCCATTGATTGATAAAATCACATAAAGACAAAATATTCTTTTCCTTTGGTGAATGCAGGTGAACAGCTATAACAAAGCTTTGAAATATTTTAAATGAAGATTTTTAAAATTTGTGAATTTTTGGCAAATCATGATTATTTTACTTTTTACTCTTCTTTTTTTAAAACAAGCTCTAGTTTTTCTAGTAATACGTAATGAGATTTCAGCTCGTGGTTTAATACTACTTTTTTACCTAAAACAAAAATATAAAAATGATAATATGAATGATTAAATTTTATAGCTCGGGGAGGTGGGCCTTATATGACCTCAACTTCTTGCCTTTGGTAATTTGTTAGGAAATGGTGTGAGAATTTAGGAAATAATCTCAGAAAAAGTTCGGAGTTGGTGAAATTTTTTCTGAGATTATTTCCTTAATATTCACACCATTTCCTGATTAAATTTTGTTTAAATTATTAATTACTTACGTAAGGTCTTCATGAACTCCCTCGTCAATTCGCAAAAATCGTTGAAAGTCGTTCTAAGAACTTGAAATTTTGGATGTTTGTACTTTCCATCGGTTAATTCCCAAAGAGAGGATTTTGTGGTGTAATGGAACTTCAATCCAAGCTCGATTAAGTTGTGAATGATATTTAATAATTCCTGGCTGTGCTTTGTAAGAAAACACCTGAAGAAAAAAATCTGTTTATTAGCTCGTGCCCAACAACATCAATAATTCTAATTACCCACCTCCTCAGGACATCCTTAATATATCGCACATGCTTCTGATAAAGATGATCCAAATTCTCAGCGCTTTCCAAATCTTTCAAAAAATTAATCCAAGAAAATTGTAAACCATTCGAAGAAACATAATCCTCCAACGTTATAATAAACTGCGCCATCGCATGCCTATAAATTTGAATCTGCAAAAAAATTAATGCTATAAATAACAATCCAAAATAAATTCCTTTTTAAAAAAATTAAAAATGGTCCTTACCTTATGGTAATGTGGTGAATTAATAAGCAACTTCCCATCCACTCTTTTATCCTTATACCAACACGTTAAATACAAAAAATTTTCATTCAAAGTCCAACTAATCCTTTTTAACTTTAATAGGAACTGAAATATCATTTTATATTTACTTAAAGCTTTCTCAGTCAATATAATATTCAACGGCCATTTAACTTGATATGATAATTCAAACGGTGCTAAAACATTGTGCGACGAATGATTAAGAAAAGGCGGCATATCAATTATTTTAAATGATAAAAATTGAGAATTCGGCTCGCTATTATGAATAGTGTAATTTAAAGCTTCATTAACAATGTTCTTAAGCGTGCTTCTTTCAAAAAACTGATGCGGCTCGGCGCATTTTGATAAAGTTTGAAATATATTATGCGTTAAGCTTCTTCCAAACTCCCCGTCATTGAGAAAAAAATAACATCTTAAAGAATTTAAATGAGATAATAAATTTTGTTTTTTTAAAAAGTATTTAAGCAATGCTTCGTTAGCTAATCTTTCTTGAATTTTCAAAGGGATTATAACGCTTTTCTTTAAATATTTTTGAAAATCCGTGTAGTCGATTTCAGCAGATTGAACGGATAAACGATAATCGTCGTAATTTTTAACGATGGAAAACATGCTCGGATTGCTTTGTCTTTCTTGAAATAATTCAAAATCGATATTTAATGAATCGCTGTAGCATGGATTTCGTATCGCGGGTACCGAATCATCTTCTTTTAAAATGATTTCTTTGTCTTCTATTATTTCTTCGTCTAGTAAATTACCATTAGAAGCCGTTAGGAAACTGCTAAATGAATCGCTAGATGTGATGCTGCTCTCAGGGGAAGATTTGCCGAGACCCTGATCTGGTGTTATTAAATTTTCAGTTGAGGCTATATTTTTATTATCCGCCAAAGGTTTATTATCCAATTCTAATTTTAAATCCGTATAAGTACGTTTTGGGTGAAGCTCTTCCCCGTATTCTAGTTTTAAAATTTTTTCTTTAATTTTTTCAGCTTCGGGTTTGTTTATTTTTTTGATAATTTCAGGGGCTGAATGTGAAACCGGGCCAAATTCGCTTGATAAAACTTTCTTCTTATTCCTTTCCGCTTCCGTTTCCGGTCTTGTTAATTTTTCTACTTTATCAGGCGGGAGACCAAATTCAGCTGATAAAATTTTTCTTTTATTCTTCTGCGCCTCCGTTTCGACATTTCCCTTTTTTCCAGCCATTTCGGTAACTTTCGGAATTCCATACTCAGCAGCTAAAATTTTTTTCTTATTTTCTTCTGCTTCGCTAATTTGCCCCTTCCGTGACTTATTATCCGTTTCTGCATCCGTGAAAACTCCGTATTCAGTCCCTAATATTTTCAAACGATTTTTTTTAGCTTCGGATAAAATAACGTCTCTCATTAATTTGGCGTCTGTTATAGTTTCATATTTTTCTCTCGAAGCTCTTAATTCATTTAATTGAGTTTCGGCTTTTTCAGCGATTATTATATTTTTATTTTCTACGTCGGCTAAACATGCTCCTGTCAATTCCATTGCCACATTCGCATTTTCCTCATCGTCTAAATTAGTAGAATTTAAATTTAGGTCGATATTTTCGATGATATTTCCTTGATTATCAATTTTATCATTATCATTAATTACATTCTCATTGGCCAAGTCCTCAGCTTCTAGATTCTCTTCATTAGAAAAAAATAACAATCTTTTTTCGAATAATAACAATCTCTGCTTTCTCCAGTTAGCTCTTTGTTGCCGCATTTCAATTTGAGTAAATAATTCATCGTAGTAATTTTTCAATTTTTCTTTTTCTTCATCTAAAATTTTTCGTTCTTCCATGTTCATTTTTTCGATTTCATCATCAAGTTTTTTAATCCTAGCTTCTTCTTCTAATCTCTTTCGTTCTTTTTCCGCTTTAGCAGCTTCGATTTGCTCGTTGAGCAAACGTCTCTGTTCTTCTTTTTTAGCTCGGATTTCTTCGATTTTTTTCCTTTTCTCGATTTCTTTTTTATCAAAGATTTGTTTCTGCATTGCTCGGACGTAAAACTCGTAGCGTTCTTCTTTTTCTTTTTCTTCTAATTGGATTGTTTTTACAGAGACGCTAGGACCACATAGATCGTATACGCGTTCCCAATAGTTGTTGAATTCTCTTTCGAGGTGGGCGAGTTCGTCCTCTGCGACGCATAAACGCATTTTAGGGTAGTCAGCTCGTTCCAGAATTTGGCAAAATGTATCCTAAAAGAGAAGAAATTGATTTTAGAGTTTTATTTGGACCCAAAATTTTTCCCTTGCAAGAGAGATTTCGGTGCTACGCTCTATGCACTTCAGTTTTTTACTTACATCATGATCAAACAACTTCAACAAATGCACAGTCTTCCCACAATTAAGAATAATTTCTTCTAGGCCCTTTAAAAAGCACGGAATTTTATCGTTGTGTACGTGAAAAGAAAGATAATACGATCTATCTTTCGCTTTTAATCTTTCAGGCCTGTGTTCCACAAAAAAATCATTTCCCAGTCCTTCGATATGTCCTTGAAACAACCAAGTTTGAAGTAACCATCTGCAAAAAATTTAAAATAAAAATTTTTTACCTCCTCAACTTTTTTGAAATTCCAAAAATTTTACTCACATTAAATAAACATCACAACAAGTTTTTAAAATTCCAAAAACAACATCCTGTACATATTTTTTCCTAACTTTCTCAGCAGCATTTAAAAGGTAACTCAAAAGCGGACCACCATCCGGTAAAGGATCTTCAGGCCTTGATACTTTACAAATATCAGCAATGGCAGTAATCATGGCATGCAGTTTCTTTGTTCTTGCTTTCAGTGCTATTAAATTTGTATCTAAAGGAATAGCTAAAACTGTAGCATAATGCCGTTCTAAAAACTGAAAAACACTTTTCCAAAATGCCTGAAATTCAAAAATTCAAATTTAATCGACCGAAACATAAAATTTGACAAAAAAAATTTCTAACTTACCTGACAAATTATCCTAGAATGCCCTTGAATATTTTTCCCATGGGCCACAGCAGCTTTGTTCAGCCTTACGTAAAAAGTTCCGATATTTAAAAATTCCTCTGAGAAATTATACAAACTTTCAGGTGTTATCCCTTCTAAGCAAGTCCCATAATTCATTAAAAAAACCAACTTGTCCTCATCAAATTGAAACGTTGATGTATTAATCCCAGTCAGTAAATATTTTACATCCCTTACGTATTCAGTGAGATCAAGAATTCTTAACTGAGGCCAGCTCACGCTTATTTCAGGTCTGAATTCCCTTATTAGAGAGTATTCCTGCTCCCAAAGTCCTAATATTACATCTTTAGGATTTTCAATGATTCCACTCGAAGGCCTTTTGCCTAATTTGCTTTTGTGACTTGATTTTGAATCAGAACTCAAAACATCTTGCTTTGATTTTAAATACTTATTATACAATTCTGAAAAACTTTCTTCTTTTATTGGTTTTCTTAACGTTTCAATTACTTCTAAAAATGAACTCTTGCTATCTCCAACAGTTTCCAACGTCGCAACATCATTATCCATAATATCCTTCTCATAAAAATCCCAAACTGAAGATTTTTCCTCTGCTAATTCGGGTAATATTCTACATTTGTCTTTATTCCTATCACTAGATCTAGACGAAATACTATGACTTGGCCGCTTTTCTCCTTTTAATGCTACTTTACTTGGAAGCCTATGTGATATTGGATTATCTACAAAACTATCTAACAAACAAAAATCACTTGAACTCTTATTCTCTGTTGATGAACATCTGCTGCCATGTAATTTCCCCTCAAGAAAATCACTGACAGATACGGAGAAATTAGAACTTGACTGCATGTTCTTATCTGATTTGGTCATTATTGAAAATAAGCTACGGCTGCTGTTTGTAGATGATGATTCAAATCCTTTATCGGAAAATTTATTTAATATTTGAAATCCTGATTCTAAACTGTTTGACCAATTGTCATGATAAAACATTGCATCTTTAAATAATGATTTGGACTGAACTGATTTTGTACTTAATTTTGTGCTTAAAATTTCATCAGGAACCATTGTGAAAGGTGCGGTGGGTTTGAAAAAGAAATCGGATCCAGTAAACGAAAAAGCATGCTGAAAAAAAATAATTAATGTTATTCAATAAATCCTAAGCAATTATATTTCTTATTAAATAAGGTTATTACCTCAACTGGCTCCTGCTCTGCATAGGGCCCTTTGATCAAAAGTAGAAACTTCAACATATCATCTACATAGCTATATGGTTTTTCTTGTAACGTTTTAACATATGATATTAATTCCTCATTTGACTTTACAGCTCCTCTTTTAGCTAGTTCCAATCCATAATCTAATATTAAGGTTGAAGGGCTCCAATTTCCTCCATAATCAGTTTGACAGGGATCTTCGTTACTGACATTACCGGATTTGCCGAGTAAAACATCAAAACCTTTTTGGCACACCTTCGTGAAATATTTTTTATAATCTTCATTTTTCTTTTTATTCTCTTTCGTTTCTTCATCTTCTAAAAATTCTTTTTCGACTATTTCAATGCTTAATTTAGAAATCAAATGAATTAAATTTTCTTCCATTTTTGTGAAACACCTTAACGATTATATTCGTGGCACTAGGAAGAAATAAACGCGCAGGTCCACATTTAATATATTTAAAGTAATTATTTCACCATTGTAGATTTACCTCATGCTATTATTTTAAAATAAAATTTAATGGAACTTTTAAAATATTCATTGAAAATCACACTAATTAATTCATCCATGAATTATTTACGGCTTGCTTTGTTTACAATTTGATCTAATGACACGTTAGCCCGCCGGAATTTTTTTTTCCGTCTGCTGATTTGTTTATTCGTCTTGTTGCTGTGTGTGTATTAAAATTTTAATGTTTTGTGTCTTGTGTAAGACAGAGACAACAAGAAATATGAAAAGTTAATGTAATAAATCCTTCATATTTTTTAAAATTTCACTATTCTTTGACATGGAAATTAGACTAATGAAATAGAACAATGTTCAGAAATGCACTTCGGTTGTCAGTTCGGTATGTAAATTAGAAGCGTCGATATTGAAGCATTTTTCAAATTTTTCATTTGTATTTGTTTATTTCCTTTACTAGATATTGTGTTGCACAAAGATGTGAAAATTCAATTAGAAGCATAAGGAGACTAATAGGAGTAATGGGAGTAATAATAAGAAGGTCTTCCAGCTCAATTCCACCTCGTTATGAGAAAGTAATCAAATCAAAGTTTGGGAATGTGGAGATTCCAGATTTAAGCCTTCCTGAATTTGTTTGGAAGGACCATAAAAATTGGCTTGATTACCCTGCAATTGTAAGTATTAATCTCAGTCTTTATTCTTGCCTCTTTTTTTGGGTCAATCTGCTAAGTGCATGCAGCAAGGCCATAAATGTAGGATATGAGACAAGTAAGCGCAAGAGGTGCTGTCTTGTTACAAAACCACTTTGTAAGCAATAACTAGCTACAAAAAAGAATTAGTTTGAATATTAGAGACAAAAAACCCAAAAGGAACGAGGAAAAAATCTTCTCTAGCTTGCAGTTGACATTTTTACGAGAAAAAAATATCCGTAGCGTATCTTGTAGTCTATATTTCCTTTAACCTTAATAACTACACAAAGAAAAATAGATAGTTCTTTCATTCAGTCACTCCTGTAAAACTCAAGAAGATAATTGACTATGTCTTGCATTTGTGGCACTATTCCACTATTAATTTCTTCATATTCAGAAAATTCTTTCTCAGTCAATAATAAACTATCATTCCATTCATCTCTAAATTGCATAACACTGTCCCTGGTCAGTAGACAGTTTACAGCAATAGTTTTCAAAATATTTTCTTTTCCCACTGGAACTAAGATCATTGCTATTGCTTTTGCGTACTTGCAAAAAAAATCAGCCTTCCAATCATCTTTATGTTTATTAATCAGAAAATAGACAAATTCATATTTATCTGCTAGCAGCAAGTTTTTAATTAATTTCTGATTTCTATCTGAAAACAATAGTAAATTGACATATTTATACTTTAAGCAATAGTCATTCCAAATTGCAAGGTAGATTTTTTCATAAAGTTTAGGATCAGTCAATAAATTTGATGCTGTTTCTATCAGCAATTCACAAAAATATTTCTCATCTCTGATTTGTCTTAACAAAGCTTTTTTATATAAGAAAAAATAATTCCTATATGTGTAGCTTAATAAACACTCGAGAATGGTTTTTGGTAATTCAGGCGATTTTTGCCACAAACTTTGTAAATTTTCTATTTCACATTGCTTTACCATAAAAAATATGACATGGTTTTTTTGGATTCTCAGAAATTCCGATTTATCATGAAAATTTTGTTTTACAGTCAAATCAGGCATGATGCAGAAGTCCCTTATGAGAATATATTCGTCTTTTAATGTTAATTTTTCGAACAAATACTTTGTGGCTGCATAATTCCATTGAAGCATAGCAAGATCTAACGCTTCTTTTTCTGAAATTTTACAATTGATAAATTTTTTAATAATTTTTTTCCGTAAACGTTCAAACCAATATTTTATTAAAATGTTGTTCGGATTTGATCTATCTTCAAATAAAACGTCATCTAACTGTCTTTTCCAGTAATTATCTTTAGTGAGCAATAAATTGTGCACTTCTTCTTCAAGGCAATGAATGCAAGCTAGCCTAATTTTAACATTCAAATCTAAATCTCTTTCTAGAATTCTTTTACAAGTTTCCAAATTATTAATGCTTCCATTTGAGTCCCAAAAAAGATCATCAAGAATGTTTTGGTGAAGGCAGTCTAATTCTTTGTATATTTTTGTATATTCCATGAGTTCTAAACTTAAGAGTTGTAGCATATTTTGGAGGTCATTTTTAATTATTTCTGGTAAATTGTATTGATTGTCCAGTTCTTCTCCAGCTCTATCTTGGATTTGAGTTGCACGAGCTTTTAATCCTTTCTTCCAAAATTTTGGGTCTTGGAGGTCCTTACTGATTTTTTTCTTTAATGTTGGTAGTTGAAAAGTGCCAACTGCAACTGTTGTCGCACATTTTCTGAATAAACTCTCTAACTCCATTTGTCTAAAAAAAAAATTATGTTAAATATAAAAATTTTAATAAAATTAGTGCTTGAAGGTAATACTTGATAGTTGGAATAATAATAGCCGAAATATTTTTTTTTTATATTTACCTTCGAAAAAATGATTTGAAATCTCTGCATATAAAAATTTATTGTAATCTTAAAATAAAAGCATTGTGATCCGGACCTTTAAGCGGATTACAGTGTGACCGGGATTTTTAACAACATTAGTTTATTATTAGCTCGAAGAAATCGGTTTCGTTATAACTGGCAACAAGAGCAATCGTGTCATTGGACAAAAAAGACGAAAAATTCATCGTGTCATTAGACTTTGACTTTTTAAGTTGTAATTCAAACTTATTACTGTAATATCTAAATTCTTGTCTCTGATGAGAGCAATAAGAGCTTTACTACTGTAAAGCTTGAAACATATCAAACTAAAAAATGTATTTATTTTGCTTCTAAAATCCAATACAAATAAAAGTCCATATTTAAAAAGAAGGAACTGAGTTTCACGTTGCTTTAATTTAGCTCCTTCTTCATCCTTTTTTATTCAATATTTACTCTTTTATTCGATTCAAGCAAGTTTTATACTAAAACAATTCCAACACCCCCATTATTTATTTTATAAATCCACATCCCAAATCATTTTTAATTTTTTCATAGACTTGCAGCCTGACAGAGAGAAGTTATACTTATAGTGAAGTACGCTCATTGGCTCGTAGAATGGCTCAGGCGTTAGTAGGTATGGGCTTAAAGCCAGGCGATATTATTGGCTTAATTTTACCAAATTTACCAGAATTCGTTATTATGTGCCACGGAGCCCTCGAAGCTGGTATTGTTGTGACCCTAGCAAATCCCCTTTATACTCCAGGTAAAACTTTCCAACTTGACTTCTGAAATAAAAATTGCTCATAAAAATTCACTTTCCACATTTTTGCTTTAGGAGAAATCAGAAATCAGTTTTCAAACGCAGAAGCGAAGCTAATCGTTTGTGTAGGACCCTTATTTCAACAAGCCAAAGACGTTGGCAAAACAAATAAAGATTTTAAAGGTTTGATCGTAGTCGGAGCTGAAGAATTTAACGTAGAATGCGATGAAAAATCTATTTTTAATTTTTCTAATTTGTTAATGAATGCTGATGATACCACTGAATTGCCTAAAATCGATCCCACAACACTGGGTACCTAAATTTTATATAAATTAAAATTAAAGTATTTCTGATTTGTCGGTAATTTTATTTTTTTTCCAGCGGTTCTTCCATATTCGAGTGGGACCACGGGAATTCCAAAAGGAGTTATGCTTAATCATAAAAATTTAATAGCTAACATTAGCCAGTTACTTCATCCGGAATTAATGGGTACCACCAAAACTTCAGAGCATTACCAGGAAAAAACTTTTTCTATTTTACCATTTTTTCATATTTATGGATTTACAATATTAAACTTAGCTTTAACATTTGGGGTGCATCTCATAACTATGCCTAGATTCATACCTGATGTCTACATCGAAACTTTAGTCAAAATGAAGGTGAGATTACCTTTCTTTAAGCATCATACAATTTTCAAAAACTCCTGTATTTGCTTCTTTTAATCCTTTTCCTAGCCTCGATCCATATTTGTTGTTCCATCTCTGTTAAACCTATTAGCTAGCCATAGTGCGGTAACGCGGGAGCATTTAGCTAGCATTCAACATGTTCTATCTGGTGCAGCTCCTGCAACCCACGCGTTGATTGATAAATTTCGAATGAAAGTCGGTGGAGATCATATAAATATCCGGCAAGGTTGAGCAAGAATTAGATATTAATAAATATAATAAATAGTGATTTATTTTTAACTAATAATTTTTCAGGTTATGGGATGACTGAATCATCACCAGTGACAATGCTGACCCCAGTGGATATGCCTGCCAGCAAGCATGGCTCTTGTGGCATTCTTTTACCAAATACGAAAGCTAGGATTATGGACGTTGATAAGGAAATATATCTCGGGCCAAACGAGCCAGGAGAAGTGCAAGTCAAAGGACCCCAAGTCATGATGGGATATTATAAAAATGAAGAAGCAACAAAACTCACGATAGATAGGAGAGGATGGCTGCTTACCGGGGATGTGGGATATTACGACGAAGATGAATTTTTTTTTATAGTCGATCGAACGAAAGAGCTAATTAAAGTTAAAGGAAATCAGGTACTTAACGAAAAAGTAAATTAATAAAATTTGTGTTGAACATTCGAAATTTATGTATGTTGTTATTATCAGGTATCGCCAACGGAATTAGAAAATATTATCCGAAAACTGCCTGGGGTAGCTGATGTCGCAGTTGTTGGTGTTCCAGATGAATTGGCTGGAGAAGTACCAAGAGCTTTTATTGTATGCCATCCTGGTGAAAATAGTCTTACGGAGAAGTTTGTCAAAGATTTTGTTCATCCTCAGGTTTAAAAATAATTTTTTACCGTAATAATTCTGAATGGTCATGTGACTGAATTTCCCTTAATTTCATCCCTACTCCTTCTTGTATTTTCTCGAAACTCTGCAGTAATCCTCGATTTTCAGTATTAGCTACAGTTTTTTTGATGATTTTTTGTAAGTTCACTTACTGCTTCAGATGAAAAATCGATTTAGCTAAAAAATGATCATATTTAAATCTAGTTTTGGTTTTACAGGAAAATGGCAATATGATTGCAGTCATGTATTGATGTTGCATACCCATTATTTAGTAATTTTTTGTGTTTTAATTATTAGATTCATTCAACCTAATACTTCTTTAGATCATTTTTGAAATCTAGAAACCGTTTTAATAACCTATAAATATTTTTTATAAATTCTCGTTTCCTGATTCTCGTTTCGCTTTTCAGAACCATCGCTAATTTGAAAATTAAATCGAACTTAAATATTAATTTTATTTTTTTCATTTTTAGGTTGCCAGGTACAAACATTTAGAAGGAGGAGTGCGTTTTATTAAAGAAATACCAAGAAATATTGCTGGGAAAATTCTAAGGAATGAACTAAAAATTTATGGGGGAACCTTTGGCTTTAGTTGCCCGAAGAAAAAATGAACAACTACCTACACCAAAAAAAACTTTTTAATAAATAAACGTAAGACTAACTTTTTATATTATTTAATTTTTATGCACTTGTCATTTTTCAATTAAATATATTTTGTCTGTTAATAATTTACATAAAATAAATGAAGTTTTATTCCTATGATTTAAACCACTCTCTCATGAACACGTGTGAGCTCCTGGTAAAAAATTTCATATTTATGAAGAAATATTATTAGTTTTCTTTCTCTTTTAAATTCCCGCCAATTCAAAAACTAAATAGGCACTGGACACACCCACTTCATATATCCGCCATCTTGGAAAAATGTCTGACTCAGTCCCGCATTTCAGGGATACCATTATTTTTATATTTATCCAATCACAAATCTCTCATTATTTTACATTTATTCACTGATTTCACTTTAATTATCAATAATTCCTTCCTTTTTCTTTCTTATATAATCAAACCTAATTTTAAATCATCATTCCCTTCATAATTCTAAAAATATACCGTAACATTACATTGAAAATTTTGGACATCCCTCACTTTACGGTTTTCTTTATTAGTATTCATCCGCTAATAGAGTCATCATTATTTTAAATCTTCTTGGAATAATCGCCAAAAAACACTTCGAAAAATTACGATTAACAAGTAAAATATTAATTTCACATTTTATTTACGTCGAACAATAATTTTTCGTCCCAGATCGATACCGATAGATTTACTTTACATGGCGGATAGAATAAAGCTTTGGAAGTCATTCGGTTGCACTTCTCACGGGTGGATGGTGATTGTCGGCAAATTGGTGTTTTTTTAAGTTTTGTGGATATTTACTCGCCCGAAAATCGGAATTTTCGGTTTAACACCTTAATAACAAGGTAAGTAACATTGGGAAGATGATTCAATACCATTTCAATCGTCCCAACAAAAATATCTGCATTAAAAATCGGTATAGATGCGTCAGTGCAATAAAGAGGCGGTGACATCAATTTTCCCCCGAACAGGACAGAAACGTTTCGAAAGATTTTATAAACAGTCGTCGAATCGTTAAGGGATTACTAGAAATGTCTAATAATCAAAATGATGGACCTTATTAAATCTGCCCAATGGTTACTTTGAAACATTCTATTTCTTCATTTTTTTTCTTTCTCCCGACACTCCCACACTTGAGGCATTGGAAACTGATAAGAGAAATTAATGAATTAGATAAACTTGAGTTTTGTTGGTACAGACAAATCCTGTAAATGTATAAGTAAATATTAGGGGAATGGATTTTGATGTCCAAAGTCGAAATTTATATTAATTTTCATAGTGAAAGGAGCGGTTTTTGTGGATGTCGTTTTTTTGTCTAGCAGACTATCCAATAATAGATGGTGTCAAGGTTTTATGTCATTTCATCTTTTATATGAATTTAAATAAGTTTTTGGAATTTTTTAATGAGTAGCAGTAAATTATGCAGTATGAGAGTTTCAAATGATGCATGAGATGGATTTTATTTGTTTTTATGTTGATTGTTTTGATTTAAGTCATGTATTTGCTGTGAATTCGTAAAGCATCTAATATGGAGTCAGTTCAGGTTATAATTTCTCTAGAATTTTGAGTGAAAATAAATGATTGATGATTTAGTTGTTCAATATTTTCTGTTTGTTAATCTAAGGAATTAATTTAGGTCATGTAATCTTGAGTAAATGTAAGCTTCTATTGGTTAAGAATGAAAACCTTTTAAGTATTAAATACCTTATCTGATTAAAAGGATTTGGCAGATGATCGAGGAGTAAAAATGACAGTTTTAATAGCTTTTATTTTGCATAATTATTAACCAGGTATTAATGCAGTGTGATTTTATGTTACGGGAATTGATTAGAGAAACAGCTTTATACTAGGTGCAGGTTTTTAAGTTCTGTGACTTGCAAATTTTAAATCGTAAAAAGGAAGTTAGCAATTTTATTCAGAATTTTTCTAATGCAGGATGAGATATTTCATATCATAAGACATAAGTGAGTTATAAATAGGAAAAAAAATCTGCTCTTATTCAGAGGAATTTATTAAAAGCTTCCTTAGGATTTAAAATGAATCATGTTTAGCTGATATGTGTTGGAGATTTAACTAAGGAATGCTTTGTTTTATATGGTGTAACTAGCTGTTACTTTTACCGTACTGTTTGAACAGCATTGTTATATCATCATCGCAGTTTATTTGCATTAAGGAGTTAATGAGACAAAAGTGCTCTAAACTAATTCCCATGGTGTGTTTTTAGCTTGTTGGTCGAGGACCGAAAATTTATTCAGTTTTGAATTTTAGTTAATGGTTATGAGCTGAGCAATTGTCAGTTTGTCTGTAAAGGCTGTGGACATATTTTTAGGGGATAAGGATGCTCTTTTGGGTTTTTAAGGGAAGTTGAGAGCAGAGCAGTTAGAAGTCAGTACTAATTTTACTAGAGCCATACAGGCCTGAATAGAGCTCATTAAAGCCTTTAAGAGTGTGAACTAAGCCCTCTAAAGCCATCAGAAATCTGAGCTAGCCCAATAAGCTTTTAGCCCAGTCAGAACTTATCCTGGAAAGCCTTTTAAAGACTCAAACTAAATGTACGCAGTCCAACATGTTGCCACTTGCTCCAAGAAACCGGTTCCTTTTATTAAATTATGTAATTTTAGCTTTGATTATTTGCCATTTTGTTCACCCATTAATTTTCTGCTTAATTACTTCCTTGAAACACAAGCCACCTCAGACTCGAGCCTCTTGTTAATTACTCCTTATTTAACAAGTATGTTAAATAAGGACAAAAATTCGGTCATAAGAATGGTTAGCTTCAGACATACAAATTAGTTAGTCAATCAGTGGGGGAAGGACGTTCCATCTCATAGCTAATGCAAAGATGCAAGTGGAAGCCACTCGAATGATTCATCAGAAATATCAATGAATATTTTTCTTCATTTTTTTTTTACATCACTGTTATTTTAAGAGTCTCAGCCCCATCGAGCTATGTGTTATCAGTTCTTGAGGAAACATTCAACAGATTGTTTTTTTGGTGCGATCAATGTTTTATTTAAAATTCCATTAATGAAAAAAAAAAATCAATATACGGGATAGGGTGCTTCGTTATTTATTATCCCCTTCTTGTAATTTATTTTTACATCCTGTATATCCCGTATATTCAAATCATTAAACCGTTAAATTTAAAGAGACTGATGAAGCTTAACCAGTTCATGATGGAATTTCGGAGGAGATTCTTGGAATATTAAATTGGCACATTTTGGTACGTGGAGAGTTAAATAAGAAAAAAATATGGTGGATACGCTTTCGAATTTATTTACGACTCTCAAAAAAAAAACCACTCGAGAGTTTTTATTTATTATTTTTAAGAGTTTTATGATTTTTCATATTTCGTTGAGAATATTTTAAGTTTAATTATGTTTTAAGGTTAGAAAAAGGGGATTCGATGTTCGTTTCAGTTGGAAGTCAAAATATAAGGGCGACGATAATCCCTCTTTTCGATTTGTTTTTTGCTTACCCCCGGGCCATATTGACACATCGTCGAGTCTAATTCACACACATTTGTGCAACCTTTCCCATTTTTTTTTCCGTGTGATTAGTAAGTGGAAGTTATTGGAAAGCTGTTGTTTGGCTCATTTGAATGGAAGCTTATAACCCTTTTGTCTATATGAAATGTCCTTCAGAATGGTTAGAAAGGAAGAAGTTAATTTCAAATGATGAGATAATATCATTTCTATATAAAGAGGGGTGATGTCATCATGTATGCATTGATGTGGTCCTTTTAAAAACATGTTTTTTTTTTCGTCATGCTTAAAACTGACCATTTTTTCATATGAGTACTTCTATGGAGTAATTAAACGGCGTGCAAATGGATTTTGAAGTAAAATTGGCAATCGAGCTTTGACTGTATAAAAAGCTGTGGGAATAATGAGCATAAAATTGATGTTGTGTTTACATGACTGGGGAATATTTTTTTTAAGTACTTGAGCACTTGAAGATTTTTATTCAGTGTAAAGGCTACGAACGGCTGAGGGAAGTTGAGAGAACGTATGAATTATTTAGCTGCAGGGATAAAAGTTAAAAGTAAAATTCTAAATCAAATTAAATTCTTTAATGAGATTAATCTCGCCCATTTAATTTAATTAAATAACGATGAGAAAAAAACAATCGGAATTTTATTTTTTGAAGTGTGATGTGCTTTTAAATTTGGACCGGAGGATTTTTATTTTTATCATAAATACTGAATAATGTCAAAAACACTAATTGAGCTGGGCAAGTTGAATCTTGTTTCTATAGTTAGTTCAGGCTGAAGTTTTTTCTGGTTTTACCGGATATGGATTTCAGGGATTTTCATCATAGCAAATCAGTAAGGAAAAAAATTGAATAAATGTTTCAGCGTCAGGTATAGGATATCGGATATAGAACACTCCTTGAGCCCTTGAGCGAAAACTTGTTTTAGGATAAGAGATTAATCAGCATATCAGTTACTGCAAAATTTATTGATTGAATCACCGTATAAATTTTAAATGTCTGGAATTAATTTTGAGATGTTTCAAATATTTAATTGGGAAAGGTCAAATGTACCGTAGCAGATTTGTTGAGGTTTGAGCTAAGCTTTAGTTAGAGATCTTAGCTTAGCTAGTTAGAACCTTTTGGAACTTGAGCCGTTAGATACTTGAGCTAAGTCCGATAGATGAGTTAGATGCCTAGGGCCAGGACCACCAAAGCCATCTGAGGTCTGAGACAATGTCGTTAGAGCCGTTAAAAATCTTAGATTTGGCCGCTAAAGCCGTGGAAAATGTGATCTACGCCTAAGACCTGTTAGAGGTCTGAGCTAATTCTGATAGAGATGTTAGAAGTCCCAGATGAGTTTTTAAAGCAGGTAGAGATGTTAAAAAACCCCGCTCAGTCTTTAGGATTTGAGCTAAGTTCGTAGGAGTCTTAAGAGTGTGAATAACAGTGGCGTCAGCACCTCCGACATTCCCTGTTTCAATCAGGAAAGATTAGGCATTTATAGATAAGAAAGAGGATTGGTATTTTTTCCACAAAACGTCCAATCATTTTCCTGTGATTAAAATTTTTTTCCCTCTTATTTACTATAAAAAATCATTTTTAAAAAATAGCTGCATTACAGTAAGAATGTCGAAGAGATTTGTTATCATTTCCTGTTATCATGTCATTTACCTTTTTATCATTGTCAAGTTGGGTCCTGAAAAAAAAAATGACAACCACCGAATGATGAAAAATATATGACCGTTTTTTTTCCCTCCAACACAGATAAATACGATTGACAGGTAAATATATACCAATTCCACGATATGATTTCTGTTATCATGATGTTATATTCATTAAAGGTTATCATCTTCGAAAGTGATCGGAACGAAAACCACACCCATAATATGATCATCACTCAGCCCATTTTTTTCCTCCTCCCCCTTCTAAAGTTTTATCTTCTTCGAGAAACTAAAATCCTTAAATAATGGAGAAAAAAAATTAGGGCAATTAATCGTGACATAGCAAGGCGAATAATATTTTAATAGATATGCTAATGATTGTGCTAAGGTGGTAACCAATCGTGTACGCAAGCTTTTACTGTCAGGAAGCAGAGAAAAAGTACACAGAGGCGAGGCCGCGATTATGTCACTTGGTTTATATGCACGAAAATGACAAATGATGTGCGTGTGAAATTGAATGATGGCAGTTTGCGTTTGCATGTGGTTCTGGCTTTATGGATCTTTGTATATTTTTTTTTTTTCCAGCTTCGGAAATTTTCGCAACGGGGGAGAACTCGCAGGCACCGCAATCTCGTTGTTTTGTAGATTAAATTTTTTTGCCCGGGTAATATATATCGGAGGATTGTAAAAAATGTTGTTTTATCAAAGGCATAAATATTCGTGACTTATTCTCGAGGTTTATGTGATCGTCATGAGTTGATTGTTGGTTTTACAGCTTTGGCGAAGAGAAGTTACCGCCCGTTTCATTTCATGGAGTTAAGTTCAAGATCAGAGGCGGTGCTGAACTTTCTTTTGTGAGGGTGTTCGAATTGTGTCAGGTTGGAAATTTTTGAATTCGAAGGCCTTAAGAAATTGCTGAATGTGGTCGGTTAAATAGGCTCGACAAAGCTTAATATAAGCTACTAAAAGCCTGTCTAAGCTGAGGCCTAAGGCGTTGTCTAAGCTGAGGCCAAACCGAGATAAGAACATTAGAGACAATAAAAGCTCTGGCTAAGTCAGCTAGAGCCATTAGATGTTCTAGAGGAGCCAGCTAGACCTTTAGAAGCTTAAACTAAGCCCGTAGACTCTGGTTACAGGTTAAGTTTATGTCTGGAGGGTCATTAGAGGTTCAATCTAAGCACGCTAAAGCCTTTGGAAATTTAATATGAGTCTGCTAGAGCCTTTTAGAGTTGATGTAAGCCCGTTGAAGGCATTAGAGGGGTCTGCTGACAAGAGATTACTGTAGCCGTTGACAGCCTGAGCTGTTAGACAAAGCCATTATAAGCCTGAAATAAGCTCAGAAGTCTGAAACGAGCCCATTAGAGCCGGTAGACGTTCAAGATTAAGTCTGTTTATCGAGGCGAGTTAAGCCTGCTAGAGAAATTAAAAGGGGAGAGCTAAGCCCACCTGTTGAAGGTCTAAGATGAGATCTCTAGAGCAAGTAGAGACGCGATGTAAGTTTGTCGGAGCCGTTAGATGACTGATCTAGGCTCGCCAAAGCCATTAAGTGTAATTTAAACCTACTAGAGTAATTAGAGAAATGATTCAAGCCTGTTAGGGCCGTTAATTGGATTAGCTAAGTCCACCAGAGCCCTAGGAGTCTGAGGTAAGCTTGATAGAGCAATCAGAGATGCGAGTTAAGGACTCTAGAGCCGTTGCAAGTCTTAGCTAAGTTCTTCAGAGCTATTGCAAGTCTGAATTTAGTTGGCAGAAGCCTTAGAGGTCATTAAACTCGCAGCATAACCTGAGGCGAACCCACCGAACCCGTTCGAGGTCCAGACCAAACCCAGTAAAGACAATTGTTGCTCTTCTTAATTTGCTAGAGCCGTAAAATACCGGAGATTAGCCCGCTCTAGGTCTAAACTTAGCCCTTTTGACATATTACATATGAGAAATCAGCCTGAAGAGCGATCGAGGCTTAAGTTGTGCCCTCCAAAAATGTTAAAAGTCTGAGCTAAGCCGGCTAGAGCAGCTCTAGTTCTTCAATTGTCCGTTAAGCAACTAGAAGTCCAAACTTAGCCGTTTGGACAATCAAAATTAAGGATGTAGAGGCGCCTGAGGCAAAATTCTTATCCTTTTCGCAGCTTCTATGAAAAGATCCCCGTTCCCCTTTTCTCTTTGATTACCCATAAAGTTGCAGCCCGCCAAGCCGAGAAAGAAACCGACTTAAGCCAGGTTAAGCCGGATCTGCTGTGGCCACCACTTACATACTGAAAATCAGAAACAATGTTACGTCTTCACGTCGGAATGTTAATACTTAAAGGTCGTTATTTGTCAATTCAATTTCCTCTTTGATTTATGAGGAGCAATAATTCCTTATAAAGATCTCAACGATCAATTACCTAAGCCAAAGAGCCGGCCTGCTATCAATTTACACAAAAGCACCAACACCTATCTCCCATTAAACAACAGCATTTTAGCCCCCTGCGGACATCACAAACGATACGAAAATCAATTTAATTAAATTGCAGTTAAATAAAGGAACTTACAAGCGCTGAGGTCAAGTACCCATTGTACATAATCAAGATAAAGAGTTAGAAAGCGGCGGTTGCATATTTTCCTCCCTTATTTATTCTTTTTTAATAAAACGAAAGTCTCTGCTTCTCTTTATACCTTTTTTTTTTTTTAAATTAATATTTTTCGTTGAGAGATTTTTCACTTGACCCAAACAAGGTCGAACTATGGAGAAGTCGTTAATTCCATGGATTTCCCCTTTGCAATCTGTATGTAAACAATGGGGAGGAAGGTATATAAAGCATAAAAAACGGAGAAAATAAGGAAAGTGTAACGTGAGTTTGTTTTGTCGAGCAGAGGGTGAAAGCAACTGCGGAAAGGGGTCAGCAAGCGCCGCGACGCCGCGTTGTTGCCAAATCAGATCAATATAGCTGGATATGTTTTCCATTTATTATTGTATATTGTGTAACTTCATTTCATTTTGCACGTTCATCTTTTTATCAAAATTTTTTTTATATTTTCCATTTCGGGTATTGTTTCATATTTTTTTTTATTGAATAAAAATATGGTTGAATTGAGTTTCGGGAAGGGGGAAGTGTATAAACTGAAAGGGGGATGTCTGGTTAACTTTAAAAACACATTTTCACCTTTCGGGAATAGATTTTGACTTTAATGTCCTATTACTAAGATCCAATTACAATTTACTGCTTTGATGCCTTTTATGTTTATACGGTGTTGCCCGCGAATGTTTATTTATTGGGAATTATCAGGGCGTTTTGGAATTTTTTTTAAGGACGAAATTTTGTTGTTACTGGTTTTGTAGTGTTTCAGGGATATAAGAGGATTTACGGATTAATGTTTTGGGGATTTTGCTGGTAGATATGAAAACTAGGGCATGGTTAAGTCGGGCATGTTTGGGAAGATGTAGTGTGGACAGAAAAGTCTAGACGGCACCCAGGACTAAGTTAGTGCTTTTTCGGCGCCTTTAGAGAAACATTTCTTCGTAAAAAATTGATGTAAGCATGAGTCTTTGAAACGAAGTGTTCTTAGTTTTGCAGGATAATTAAAAAAGCTAACAAGCTCTGATTGTCCTTGTAAAAATTTGAATTGTTGTTTGATCTACAATTAAAGAAAACAAGCAGTTAGAAGAGTGGGAAGGAAAAATTGGGCTTTGTGAGGTCCTAAAATCAAACTGGGATATTAGGAAATGGGTGACCAGAAGGATTGAATGAGCCCAGGAAAATGCTGACTATGCTACCTGTTGACTGTTCAACCGAAGGAGCCTAATGTTTTTTGTATAGGCTTAGTTTAATTCTCTAGTTGACCCAATTGGCATCTTAGATCTCTCGTCAGTTTTGGTTCGATCCTTTTATCGGCGAAATAGTTCTAGACAATTTAGGTTGGTCACTGATCAATTCTAGTTGATTTACCGTGGATCATTTATTAAGATCATCTAAAAATGCTCAGAGTTCCACGTTCACTCTACTTTGTCACCGATAGTCGTCCCCTTCAGCGTTTTCTTAGTTTCGTCGAAAAAGTCTCTTTTTTCAGAATGAAAAAAAAGTTTTGCTTGAAGCAATGCAGCCCGCCAAGAAGACAAACATATTCGATTGTAATAGCTTTGAGGGATAAAAATCTTACAAAACTTTTTATTGACTTTGATCCTATTTTAACAAATAAGATTAGCACTTTAGATAGGTTCCTTCTCCCAACGCGATTCTTTTCTGAAGTTTTGAGTGATAGAGATCACAGACAGAGCTCAGCCTGAGTGTTTGAATTTGGGAAAAACAGCGTGGTTTTTTAGTTACTTTAAATTTCAAGTACTTCCAAAATTTTATGGAGAACTTGGAGAGAGGTTGAGCTTTTTTTTTAGTTCTTCGACGGCTTCTTCTTCTTACAATGCCTTCCCGCGACGGGAATTGGCGACCATCATGCTTAGAGAGCTTATTAGAGACCCTAACCGAATTGACTGTCTTGGGTCTTGCACAGAAAACCTTCGGCCATGATGGCTATACTAGCTAGCTGAATGCGGTGGCTTCCCAGCACCTTCCGCATCGCAGCACAGAACCCATACATTCCGTCCTCGACTCAGCCACCTGCTTTCTGGACTTAAGTCTAGCCAACTTTTATCGTCTTTAGCCTCAAGCCAGTACTGGTAGGACTGCTGCCCCCTAGCAGAACCCTTACCACATTGCTACCTCCCGGGTCAGAAGGAATCTGGAGCTGGTTAAGGGAAGGTGAGCCAGACCTGAAGCTGGAGTGTTAATGTTCCCACCGACTACCCCATTCGACTTCGACGGCTACTGGATTTCTGGTAGGGGGCAGCAGTCCTACCAGTTTTGGCTTAAGGCTAAAGACGGTAAAAGTTGGCTATAGGGTCAAGTCCAGAAAGCAGGAAGCAGAATTGAGGACTGACGCTATGGCTCCTGTGTTGCGATGCGGAAAGTGTTGGAAAGCCATCCCATTAATCTCTCTAGTATAGCTATCATGTCCAAAGTTTTGTTGTGCAAGACATAAGACAGTCGATTTTGCTAAGGTCTCTTGCACGGTGCAATAAGCTCTCCAGCCACGATGGTCACCAATGCCCGTCGCGGGGAGGCACCCTAAGAAGAAGAAGAATATTTGGACGGCCCCTAAGCTGTCCTAAATGAAGCTAATTTCTACCCTTCTTCGACCTTTATAAAACAATCCCCATTTCCAGAAAAAATCCTTAATTATTCCCTCGATTTCCATAAGCATCATTTTTAACGGTTAAAATTCATTCCAGAGGTCATCGCCACCCCATAAACTTAATCTAATAATAAAAAAAAAGCTCATTGAAACAAAAGGTGAACGTACTAAAACCAACATTTAAAGCTCTGGAAAAAGATCTAAATAGTTGTTATAAATTAATTGTCGAGGGTCAAAGATTAATATGTTATCAAGGTTATGGGTCACATCGTGTAGTCCTCTCTGCTTTGGATTCATCATTTCATCGTTCAATAGCGGGTGTGTCTTATAGGGTTTGGCTGTCTGATCAAAGTTTCATTATCCTTATAAATAGATTCCGGCCTTGCGACAAGTGCATGCATTTACATTATAGCGGATAACGTTATCATAGGTGCGATTATTTCCCTTCTCTGCTTTCAGGTACCGCTGTCCATGTTTAAAAAATAAAAGGGAAAAAAAAAGACTTGACGCCTTCGTGTCAAATCACCATTTTTCAAACCGAACCTTTCGGTTAACATTCATCAGTCTGTCGCGTCGTAATGGTTTTTAAATGCAAAACTTTAAGAGAAAAAAAATGGATGGGTTTTTTACTGATAAATTGCTGTTTGATGTCTTCAGTTATTTGTTTTTTCCTTCCTTTTCTTTTTTTTTTTAAAGTCAATAGAGTTAATTGATTGTAACAAATTTATGCCCGCAGAGAATTACGGTGGCACGTGAATATGAATATAGTTATAGGAGGTTTTTTTAATGTTAGGATCTTAACAAGTACCAATCTAAAGTAAAGCCAAGCCCCGAACAAAAGCGCAACACGGTTCTCGGTTCAACGCCCCAACTAAACAATGGCCCGCGTTGCTAATAGAATATACAATGTTACGCGCCGTCAACTTGTTCTCTCTGTACTGTACGACTCTGTTTTGCACACTGCATTCTAATTACTAATGTGTAACATTCATTCAGCTAAACGGTTTCCTATGTCAAATATAAATTGCAACATTGTATGGAGTTGCATCTATTTAAAAAAAAAAAAAAAAAAAGATAAATTGTTCATGGGGTAATGTATATTGACATACTTTGGTAAACTTTTATTAAAACAAGGAACGCGCAAGTCGTTTCCCATTTACATGAAATGCCAATGTTTTTGACCTTATTATTTAGGATGATATAAATTTTTATGGGGGTTTGATAATGGTGTAATTTTTTAGCGGTGAAAAAAAAATGATGCTATTTTGTTTGAGTTTGATCTAGGGACCCCCAAAAAAATTTAACTTTTTTCTCCCAGGGATCCGAATTTAGAGTTTGGACCCATGTGAAAAATGCTTTCCCTCCCAAGGGTTCAACCCTTATCAGCTTAGTTAAAATGCTGCAGCTCTTTCATTTTTTATGATAGCTGAAAATTGGCTCATTTATAATTTAGAGCTATAATTAAGCCATCGTTTTAAATTATCCGACTGGCTTAACGTGTCAATACTTGCCTAAGCTTGCAGATCTTGAACGGGCGAAGGAAGCTTGGCCCTGAATTGACTTCCAGCTCAAAATATAAAAACTTCTTCATAATGTAAGATAGTGACGGACTCAAGACAAGAAAGAAATGCATGGTTCTTGTTCTTGTCTTGTCTTGCTATAGAGAATTGCATTTTCTTGCTTGAAAAACAAATCGCAAGATTTTTCTTGCATATTGTTACAAATAGTTAAAAGTCTTGTCTCGTCTAGGAGCAAAAAAATAAAGACTTGTTCATGTCTTGTCTCGCTTTTGCAAGACAAGACAAGACTCATTCCTGCAATCTGGTCCATCACTACTGTAAGACCAACCGAGTGATGCACTTGCCCCACCTTACGCTAGCTAATTATTTTTTAGTTACGCTAAAATTGAAAAAAATACTATGTGAATGCATTAATCCTAATAAAAATTGATCACGTGAGTAGCGCTATAAACAAACAAGAATTAATAAGGAAAAGTGTGAAGCCGCTCCTTTGATTATTAAAAAAAAATTCAACCGTTGTGAATTGCATAACAACAATGCACTTTCTGAAATTCAATCTCAAAGCAGGCACGGATTGGCCCACAGGGCTACTGGGAAAAATCCCGGAGCGCCTTTTTGATCTTGCGGTTTTTATAAATTCAGCAGATGTAATTTTTTTGCCCAAAATTTTTGTGCATTTTTTAAAAATGAAAACAAAGTGCAATAAGCGTGTTTTTTTTGCAAGAGAATGCGGCTACTTTCCGAAATTTCAGTTTTCAAACAAAATTTTTTTTACCCGTATTCTAAGAAGACAGGGCACTTATGGGCTAGTCAGTAGTTTACACCATCTTTTTAGAGTGTGAGCCAAATTTTTTTTATTAAAATAAGCTTCACTGCAATTCTGTAGTCATCGAGAGCGGCGCTTCTGGTATTTTTACTTGCGCCCTCTGGATGAGCCAGTCCGGACCTGTATCAAAAAAGCATTAAAAATTCTTAAGTTTTAATCTTCCTTCACAGAACTGCAATTCACGAATCAAATCCGCCTAGCTTTTGATTTTAATTACTTTTTAGGTCAATAATTTAAGCAAGAACATTTCTCCACGGATACTTGACGTTTATTTGCTCCACTCTCTTCCTATAAAAAAATATTAATATTCATCTAATCTCTTTCATAAAACTTTATTTAAAATATGTCTCCGTCTCCAGATTCTGGAATAAGATTTTGGCAAGTTAACTTCCCCCGGAGGAAATAATAAAGCGAGCGACCTCGTTCATTGCCTTCAACATGAGAGGAAAAAAAAGGTTAAAACAGAGAAAAAATAAATTGAATAAAACAGGAATGAGAAACGAGGTTTTGAAGAAAACGCATTATGGCAAGTTGTTAGCGTACTGTGCAGTTTTGCAGTGCTTGAACTCCGACCCCAAGGCACCAGCATCAGCTGATTGTTATTGATTTTCCTACTCGATATAGACATTCTTTTTTTTTATCTTTTTTTGCTGACATAATTTTTAAATTATTCAGTAATGGCTATTTATAGCACGAGGAGAAAGCTAAATGGGAATTCCTGGTTTCCAATTTAGGGCTGAAAATATAATGACTTTAATTTTGTCTTTTACTTTGTGATCGATTTCCTATGATAATAAAGACATTTCATAAAATGTTGTTGGATCAGAACGACGTTTACAATGAAATGGGAAAGATTTTATGTGAGATCGATTGTGATCCCGACGGCGACATCTTCACCTTCTTTTTTTCTCTTCTTTTTGAATTCCCAAACGTTACTGCTATCTCTGTGTCGTTGTTATCGGTTTGGTTTTTCCCAGGTGGAAATAATGGAATGAAAATGTGATGTAGGCTGTTTGTATGGCTTTGAAATGTTATTTAACTAGTAAAAGGCGTTGAACTTTTGGGAGCAAGCTCAAGCCCGCATTATAAACCTCAACGAGGAAGGTACTGTCTATTTTCAGGAAGAAACAAGCTGGAGTGACCTATCCTAGGCCTTAAGTGCTTCCATATACTTTCTTTTAAACAGCTTTCTCTGCTCATGAATTTTTAAAAAAATTTTCTTACCTTAATCAAAAATTTTTCCCCAAATCATAATTTTTTTTAAATTTTTTAGATTTTTTGAAATTTTTTTGCTTTTTAAAATTTTTTAGATTTTTTGATTTCTGAAATTTTTTTGATTTTCAAAATTTTTTAGATTTTTTAATTTCTGAAATTTTTTTGATTTTCAAAATTTTTTAGATTTTTTGATTTCTGAAATTTTTTTGATTTTCAAAATTTTTTAGATTTTTTGATTTCTGAAATTTTTTTGATTTACAAAATTTTTTAGATTTTTTGATTTCTAAAATTTTTTATATTTCTTTTGATTTCGGAAATTATTTAAAATTTTTTTGATTTTTAAAATTTTTTAGATTTTTTGATTTTTGAAATTTTTTATATTTCTTTTGATTTCTAAAATTTTTTATATTTCTTTTGATTTCTAAAATTTTTTAGATTTCTTTTAATTTCCGAAATTTTTCATTTTTTTTCCTAGCCCAAGAATAAAAAAACACCAAAATTGAATATTATAACTCTATCAAACTTCTTACCCAAAAAAAAAATTCAAAAAGAAAAATGGGGGAGGATCCGAAAAGAATAAAAAGAAATATGTTATACAACAAAGAGGATAACAAACAGCATGAAAAATATGGGTCAGACGTTCCTAGCCATGAACTGCAATGTTATTTTTACATCACTAGTATTTTTAGGCTTGTGTCTTTCTTTTCAAAAAAGGTGACATTTTTTTTTTCACTGGTTAAAATAATAAACAATGGCGTAATCGACACCCTTTTTTAAAAATATACGTAACACTGGCTTTCTTCGAAAAAAAAGTTCCTGCTTCGATCTTTTTAACAAGCTAACTAGAACGGTGTATATTTTTAACCGTGATGTTTTCAAATAAACAGATCGTACCCTTGGGGGGAGGTCAGCGAACCCTTTATACGTTAAGTGATTCATGTGCCGTAACCATTATCAGCGATTTTAAAGTTTCCCGAAGTTAAAACCGATAATAGGACAATGCAATGTTTCCTGGTTTAGGTCAAGTGTGTTTGGTTTATCTTTTATTGCTAAGGAAAATGTGTTGGCATATTATTCATAGATGTTCATATTGTTTGGGATTGAATTAGGAAAGAGGGCAGGACTTCTACTGACGATTATCGAGAGAGATAAATTAATAAATAGGAAAAAAGCTTGTAAATTAATTTTAGAAAAGGAAGTTTTTGAGAAATGTTAAGTGGTTTTTATTCTGTTTAGAAGAAAAATTGTCAAAGTGAAGAATGAGAGTTCATTTGATATTATGTCAGCTCTCTTGTTGAGGATTGTTAACTAGATTTTCTGATGTAAGTTGTTTTTTTTTGCTTTCAAGCGATTCGTAGGAGTGAGGTCTTTGAATAATCAAAATTTTGGCGTTCGGTTCATCTTGCCCAAAATTAAGACGAAAAAATGGTTTCGTTTGTGTGTCTGGGTGGATTTTTATGAAAATATTCCTTTTCTGTCATTTTCTAAAAAAATGCTTTATCAATTTGTTTTTCATTTCGTAGGTGGAAAGCCAAGGCGGTTTTCTACAATTTTTCCCTCTTCGACTTTTTCGAGAAAATTCGTCTTTCTGAGATAATTCATGAAAACCATTTTTTTGGGGGCAAAACGGACAATGCGGATATGGTATTCGATTTCGTCTAAAAAAGGGTTAATAATTTGAAATTTTTGGTCTATTTTGTAATTTTGGGTCAATTTACACTCGCCCTAAATTTTCTGAATTTTGACTTCTTCCGGAAAATGCGATATGGGATTCGATTCCGATTCATTTTAGGTCAGTTACTCTAGTTTTTCAGTCGTTTTTTCTCTTAGCCAAATTTTGGCCCCGAATTTCGAGATTTGAGCCTTTTTTGAGCTTTCCACAAACCTATGCGACAGTCAAGAAAGCGAGAAAGTTGGCATCTGTTTTTCAGTTCAATTTAAAAATGTTACTTTCATTTTTTTTAAATCCGAAGGTCGAATTTGAGTTTTTTAACTTGTGTTCATAATTCGATTTTGAATTATTGGTAGCGCATTTGCGTGTGACAACGCCAACGCAAATTACTTCTTTTTCTCTTCATGATTTTTGGCTTCTAATTGAGCTTGTCTTTCGGGGGTTTTTACGATAATGAATGAGATTTTTTTTTCATCGTTTATTAATGATATCCCTCAGCAGCTTTCCTCTATGAAAAAAATCCGTGAAATTCAGGAAATCGAGATATTGGCAGACGACTCGATGGGAAATGATAATAAAAAAAAATAAGTTAATGAAATATGGGATATTGATTAGACAAGTTGTGAGATGGTCTCGTGCTAAATCCTGTAATTAATGTGTATTGGATAACACTTATTTAAAAAAAAAAAATATTTGCGTGATTTTATCTTGATTTAAGTCGATATCGATTTTACGTTTGGCTGCTCTTAGGTTTTATTAAATGGTATATTAGAAGCCAGCACGCGACATGTAGTTCATGCTTGAAAAGCTTAAAAAGCCGGTTTTGTTGAATAAATGTTTTTGTCGAGTTCGTGCCTGAGCTTATGAGTAGGGGAGGGGGAGGTAGGGAGGAGGTCGTAGGTGAGAGATTTAATACGGGGAAAGGGGGGGTAGGGAAGAGTGAAAGTTGTAATCGAATAATTATATGGAACGGAAATGTATTTTAATTTTGTCATTATTGCTGTCGTGTTGAGTTTTTGGGGAAAATATTTTTTTTCCAGTCCCAGAAACTTTAAGAATACTTTTTCCTTCTCAAAAGTCCTATTTTTTTTTTTTTTTATTTGAGTTAAAAAGATTTATTTTAAATTATTTGTCAATTTTTTCTCGGATTCAGGCGTTTCTTAAAATTTTCTTTTTAAAGTTAGGAATTTCTTTAGATTTTTTTTTAATGTTCAGAATTATTGTTTTTAATTTTCCTCGCGTGAAATTTTCCTTGAAATTTTTATCAAGCTTTAAAATTTCTCCTGATTTTTATTCTTGCTTAAGAATTTTTCTGAGTTTCTTGGTTCCAAAAGTTCTTTTAAAATTTTTTTTGGTGCCTGAAAAATTTTTCAAAATATGGTGTTCAATTTTTTTTTTTTTCGTTGAACAAAATTTTCTTGCAGACTTTTTTTAGGTTGAAGAAGAGTTTCTTTAGATTTTATGTTATATCCCTAAAACCTTTGAAATTTTTCCCAACGTCCCAGAAACGTCTCTGAAACGTTAATCGTTACACTTCGGGCTCTGACATAGCGCCTTTAATTCAAATTAAAAACGATTTTTTATCACTAAAATTCCCCCCCAAAAAAATTAAATCAATATTTTCCAATCGCCCAATTGAAATCAATGTTTTATTACGGTTTAAGAGATAATGAAACAAGGAAAAGGTCGACTGCTGGTTGACGTCAAAGGAAGTGAAATTTGCAAATAAACATCTGTTTTAAGCTCTTCCGTTGGAAAACTTAAGAAAGGTTTTATCCTCAGGATACAAAAACACGTCACGTAAAAGGACGTTGTCCAGGGCAAGAAAACAATATCAATTTTTTCCCCCCATCCCAAAATCCCCGGCATATGTTTTAGGGTGTCTTTATTTTAAATCGACTCAGTCAGCATTTTTAGAAGAATTTTAAAATCCCACGAATGATAAAAACAAAATAACAATTGTTTAAATACGATAAGGTCAATGTTAATGCACAGCATTTCTTCATCGGTATTTTTAGCTGTGACTGCAGAAGGTGCTATTTAATGTTCGAGACGTTGGGAGTTGATCAGTCGCGTGCTGACTTTTCGTCATTTCCGGTGAAATTTTAATACAGGAGAGCCCTTTTTTTTCTTCAAAAGGGAGAAAATCACATCGAAGGGCCATAAAATCCGAAAAGTCAATTTTCTTCCGACTCTGTTTTTTGTTTTATAAAATATTTAATTATTTTTTTTTTATTTCCCTTGGGGGGCAGGAGACTGCCTTGTCATCATCTCATCTTTTGTTAAAAAGTAAGAATGACACACATTTTTGAATTAGATCCAATGACTCTGGACACGTTTTAAAATGTCTGCATTGCAGTTTATCAACGACCAATCTAACTTGGACTATTACCAATATCAGTTCTTTAACCTATAAATGCATTGCTGATTATCTTCAGGTTGTAGACTCTAATTTAAAATCCCTTTTGACGATTACACCGTTAAAACCTTGAACGTGATGTATTAAAATTTAAAATTTAATTTTTTTTTTTATGTTTTAGGTGGCGGGGTGTCTGTTGCGATGACGACAGATATTTCCGTGGTCCGTTGGGACCAAACGCTACAAGATCTTCCCCAAGAAATCGTCGAATATGACGGAGGCAATAGTTCATCCCGATTGTTCGAAAGATCAAGAATCAAAGCTTTAGCGGGTAAGGATATTTGAAATGTGCCATTGAATGCAAAGGTTTTATCGATCAAACAAGGAGAGCTGACACGGAATATTTCGTTTTTTAATTGGAAATTTTACCTTGAATGATTTTTTTGTTTTTGTTTCTGAAGTTTATGCATTTTGTATGAAGTTATAAAAATTTGTTTTCGGGGGGCATTAACGATGATTTTTTGGGGGGGAAATGTAAAATCCATATTTTTGCCGCATTAGAAAATTATAATGCGCAGAAAGGAGCGATGAAAAATTGAAAGAGACTAATGATGTTGGTTACCTTGGTGTCTGTTTTTTAAGCGTATTAGAATATAACAAAATGCAGATGGAATATTGTACTTAGTGTGCTCTTTGCGCATGACAAATATTATTTATCTTCATTTAGTCTGTCTAAAAAAAAAAATTGCGAGGAAATTATTTTAACACCTAATTTTGATGTTAGGAAAGGAAGTTTTTCTTTTCTAGATATTAAATTGTAATTATGATCTTTTTACATCTTTTAGTAGCGGCGTCAGGAATACTGTATATTTTTTAAAAGGCGAGTTTTAAAAATTTAAAGTGAGATTAAGCCATAGGCATAGCTGAGAAAATTAATTAATTAATTTAAATTTCTGCAATTTTATTGACAATTTTAAATCCCTGAACATAATTTTTTTTTTTTTGAAGTGGAACTTCTAATGGATTGAGATCTGTTAACCCGGTGTTAACATGCAAAATTTAATAGCAAAATATTATATAAAAATGGTTATATTTACCAGTATGAGTTTTCGTGGCTGTTAACACGGGCCCTTTTTTGAAAGGGCCGGGAAAATTAAAAAATTGGAAAGAGCTGAAAATGAAAAGGGCCGAAAATAAAAAGGGTCGAAAATAAATAGAGCCGAAAATGAAAAGGGCCGAAAAAAATTAAAAAATTGGAAAGAACCGAAAATGAAAAGGACCGAAAAAAAAATTAAAAAATTGAAAAGGGCCGAAAAAAATTAAAAAATTGAAAAGGGTCGAAAATAAAAAGGGCCGAAAAAAAATTTAAAAATTGAAAAGGGCCGAAAATGAAAAGGACCGAAAAAAAATTATAAAATTGAAAAGGGCCGAAAATGAAAAAGGCCGAAAAAAATTAAAAAATTGAAAAGGACCGAAAAAAAATTAAAAAATTGGAAAGGGCCGAAAATGAAAAGGGCCAAAAATAAAAAGGGCCGAAAAAAAATTAAAAAATTGAAAAGGGCCGAAAATGAAAAGGACCGAAAAAAAATTAAAAAATTGGAAAGGGCCGAAAATGAATAGGGTCAAAAATGAAAAGGGCCGAAAAAAAATTTAAAAATTGAAAAGGGTCAAAAATGAAAAGGGCCGAAAATGAAAAGGCCTTTTCAATTTCGGCCCTTTTCATAAAAATGGTTATATTTACGAGTATGAGTTTTTGTGACTGTTAACAAGCAAAATTTGATAGCAAAATGTGGAAACCCACATTTCGCAACATTATTTTTTTTTAAAATTATTATTTTAAAAACGAGCAAAATTTTCGAGTCCGCGCCGCGGAAGTTCCACTTCCTTCGTGAGTTTGCATACGCGAGACTCCCGATCTTTTTTTTTTTTTTTGTAATTCACAAGCTGGATATGTAACTTAACAATTTGTTTTAACACTTTCCATATTAAATTTACATATTTATTATAACTGCTACACGGCAGGGTATTTCTTTCTGCGTACCGTCGGACAAGAGTTTCGAATTATAAAAGTAAAAACAAAAGGTAAAAGGAATAATAATATTTATTGAACCAGCTCGAAAATAAACATGAATGCCATTAAAGAAACGAAAAGCTCGGTTACCCATTTTTATTTAAAATTATTTGAAAAGGGGTGGCAAAAGGTTCAAGGGTAAAGTTGTTTAGGTCGTTAGAAACTATTAAAGTCTAATATAAAAAGCTTTTTAAGTTGTTTTCTTTTTAATCTAACCTTTATGCTGAGATGCAGACGGTTAATTATATACCTTAAAGGGCGTTTTGTGAAAGTTTGGAAAATTCGAATTATGGATTTAATCTTTTTTTTATCAAGTTCAAATTTGAAAATTTTTTGGGAGCTGAAAGTAAAAAGAAAATACGTTTTCCTTCCAAGATTTTTTACATATTTACCCTGTAAACATGTGAAGACTAAAAGGCATGACTGATAATGCTGACATTTGAGAATAAAAGCTGGAGTGACAGGAGTGAAAGATGTCAAATCTTGATTCAGATCTTTTCATCGTGTCTAATTCACTTAAAATCTATCAGTCTTTGTGTTTGGAAACTTGTATCGGGTTTGCTTTTGAGGCAAAAAAGTGAAATGAATAACAATTAATTTTTTTAAAAATCTGTCTCTAGTTAATGCAACTGGAGAATGTTTCAGAAAATGAATCCTCAATTTGCATGAGCTTAAACAATTGAGGAAAAATCCGTTGAACGCCTGGAAAGAGTTAATCTTGAGTACCACAACTTTTAGGAAATTAAAGATCTTTTCGAAAATCCTTTCTCTTATATTTTAATACTTTAAGCACTTTTTTGAAAAACTTGAGTGTATTAAAATTTCTGCTTTTAGCTAGATTTTTTTTTTTAAAGGAATGAGAAATTTTTACGAAATTATAGAAAATATTGATAGAAATATGAAGCAATGAAAACCATTCTGATAGATTATCCACAAGTTTCTTTAATATAGAAAAATCTAATCATGCAAGCGCCATAAATTGTTATTTATTTTTATTATCAAACTTGTAGCCGTCAGAGGCACCAATTTATAATGTTAAAAACGTTAGCTAGAGCTAAAATTAAATTATGCCCGTGAGGCCAATTAAGATCTTGAAGTAAGCTTATTAGAGTCGTTAAAGGCTGGAGCACTGACCTCAATTCTCTGACCTAGATTTTTACCAGAGCACAGCCTTGTTGATTTCCTGGACTCATGAACGCTGCCTCCGAGATTCAGGTCCATGTTTTTGGCGACGGCGACCGCAATACTTTTTCACTTTAGGGAGCTCCAAAGTAAAAACGGAGAAACCTATGAATAGCGGCTAATCTGAAATATGCTCTGGTTAACTGCTCAGAGTCTAGAGAAAGAGAATAAAAGTCAGTAGAGTTAAGTTGAGTTAAGTCTAAAGACCCTTTGAGCTGTCAAACGCTCGAGTTTAATCTTAAATCAACTGTGAAATAGATTAATATTTACTTTCTAGTTACCAATGGCCTTGCACGGGCCAATTTTCCGGCTGGTTGCTACAGCCTAAAATAATTTTCTCCTTTTTCTGTATTGGCCAAAAAACCGCCAATATTTCAAGTCTGGGACCATAGTAAAAGAAGCATAGTGTGTTCACTCCTGCTGATAAGAATCCTAGACTTTTTAAATATTTTTCATTGTCTTCCTTACAAAAATTCAGACGAGCAGCAAATATTTCTTTGCCGCTTAGCGACCCGCCACGCGTTTCTACTAATGTTACATAAGAATGTATTAAAAATCGTTTATGAGTGAAGAAAAAGTGTCCAAACGTTGG
The DNA here is from genome assembly GCA_023512825.1 of Liposcelis brunnea. NCBI lineage: Eukaryota > Metazoa > Arthropoda > Insecta > Psocodea > Liposcelididae > Liposcelis > Liposcelis brunnea. The sequence goes on along the minus strand of CM042072.1, from coordinate 9,831,159 downwards.
AAAACATCCAAGTTTATGAAAGAAATTGTACATACAATGTATATGGCAAATAATTTTTTAAACTCGCTGTCGAATTAATCTTTCCCTAATAATTTAAAACACTGAATTCTTCAAATATCTTTAACTTCTAAAACACTTTAACCATAAGAATTTTAATTTCATCTCTTGAATTTTAAAAATCATTAATCTGGAACTAAAGCTAACAGTGTAGGATTATCCATGATGGAGACGTATTGCATTTTTTTTTTTAAGGGTGGGCGAGATGAGAGCAGTCACCTCTTGTGGGTTCGTCATAATTAGAATTTTAATTTTTAAAAAAAAAATGACGAATAAGAAATTTTTGTTAAATGTTCAGAATTATCTATACAAAGAAAATAAATAATCGGTGAGAAGATTAATCCCGATTGAAGATATGAGTTAGACGATCGTGTATTAAAAAAAGTTACCTGTCGTCAGAATCCTATTGTGTAATCGATTTTAACCGGAAGTTCAGAAACCGCATAAGTCTTCCTGTTTGCGTTCAAACGTAAGGAAGATGTGATTATCATCAGTCAGTGCTGTGCGAATGCTAATCAATGTACTGTTACCGTACTACTTTTTTAACGGTTCGTTTAGGATTAATCGTTATGTAACGATGTATAATTTTACCCTTATACGGGAGATTCCGATTAATCACGAATTGGAAGAGCTGCAGTATTTATACGAAAAGGCTGTGAAGAGATTAAGAGGTAAATATAGGGAAATATAATTTGGGGATTTAGATTGGGGATAATTTTTTTGATGCAAAGTTCATTTGATCGATTTTGTGATCTGGTTAACTTTTTTGGGTGGCGATTTTAAGATGCATCAAGGTGTGCACTTAGTTTCTTCGAGTTAAATTGCAAAATTTTTGGGTCCAGGTTAGGTTAGGTTAGATTTGTGCGAAAATGCAGAGCTCAACCAGAATTTTTTGATGTGATATTATAGGGAGTGGACACTTCGATGTGTCGGATGTTGCTTAGGAGCACGCCATTTTGAAAACTGGAAGCTGTCATGATTTTGAATTTGACGGCTGCCATTCTTTGATTTGAAAAGAGAACATAGTGATTTTTCAATTCGAGAATGGCAGCCGTCAAATTCGAGATCATGGCAGTTTTCAAAATGGCGTACCAGTTTTTAGCAGCCGAGTCATCGAAATGTCCACTCCCTGGGGGCATGAGGGACTTTGAGCGAGTTAATATAAAATTTTGCCCAAAGATGGCGGCACTACCATTTTAAAGAAAATCTAAATCCACGTTTGTTTTGAAAATATATATTCTTGCTTGCAGTTTGTTTTTCCTGCGAAATAAATAAAGTTGATAGCTTTTTTTAACCAAGATTCATTACAATTTAGAGTCTTCTGAAGTCAAAAAAGAAGGTAGTAGAGACCCTAAATTAAAACAGACTGGCAAACTGTCGGTCATTACAAAAATTGAACGCCATATTAAGTATCATGGTAACTGCCACACGAAGAATATTTGGCAGCCATGATGGTGAACTTGCCCATCCAGATTCATGAAAATGGGAACTTTTACAGCGATCGCGGAGGCTTTGTTCAAGAATTGTCCTTAATAGAAAAAACGGTGTGTACATTTTTTTTTCAAATTGCGGTGACGCCATTTCTTGGCAAAACTACGAACTAAAGCTCTGAAAGTCCCCCAAGTGATATTTTTTAGGAAATATGTGAAATTTTTTTTCTAACCAAAAACCAAAATAAAAATTTGTGATTTAAACTTTTTTTTGTTTTTATTTTTCCAGACGAACGAGAAAGTGTTCAGAAGAAAACATTCCAGAAATGGGTAAATTCACATTTAGTGAGGGTATCGTGCCGAATAGGAGACCTTTACGTCGACTTAAGAGACGGGAAGATGTTATTGAAACTTTTAGAAGTGCTATCCGGTGAACGACTGGTAAGTATCATGGCAATTTATCAAAAAAGTTTCCAAAAAAGAAAGATTTTCAATCAAATGTATTTTCGGATGAAAATCTTTCCTTTTATTCTCTCAGACTTTTAGAAAATAACGGGAGAACACGGGTAATTACCCCTGAAACCCAAAAGCCCAGGAAAAAATTTCAAAGATTTGCTCAGTGCGCCTTCCTAAACTTTACATTCCCCTATTCTCGATATCTCTCTTGTATTCTCTGACTTACAGGAAGATGGATAATGAATTCGTTAAGAATTTAACCGAAATTATTTTAGTCCGCGGTTAGGACTTCACGTAATTAAATCTAAATTTTCCCTTTTCAGCCGCGACCAACAAAGGGCAAGATGAGAATTCATTGCTTAGAAAATGTAGATAAAGCTTTGCAGTTCCTTCGAGAGCAGAGAGTTCACTTAGAAAACATGGGTTCTCATGATATTGTGGACGGGAATCCTAGACTTAGTTTAGGTCTTATTTGGACTATCATTTTAAGATTCCAGGTGCGTTATTAAATTTTTTTTACTATCGTGATTTCATCTGAATTTTTTTGTCTCATGCTTGTGATGTTTTTTTTTTTTAGATTCAAGATATTACAATTGAAGAAACAGATAATCAAGAAACAAAATCCGCAAAGGACGCTTTATTATTGTGGTGTCAAATGAAAACCGCTGGTTATCACAATGTAAACGTTCGTAATTTCACAACTAGCTGGAGGGATGGCTTGGCTTTTAACGCCATTATCCACAAACACCGACCCGATTTAATTCAGTTTGATAAATTATCAAAGAGCAATGCCATACATAATTTAAACAATGCATTTAATGTGAGTCATAATTATCATTTTTTGGTTTTATTAAAAAAAAATGGATTGATGGCTAAATTTCTTGAATGTTAAATTCCAGGTTGCCGAAGAAAAATTAGGTCTAGTGAAATTGCTCGACGCAGAAGATGTATACGTTGATCAACCCGATGAGAAAAGTATTATTACGTACGTCGTCACGTACTACCATTACTTCAGTAAAATGAAACAAGAAACAGTACAAGGAAAGAGGATAGGAAAAGTTGTTGGAATAGCAATGGAAAATGAGAGGATGATCCGGGAGTACGAGAACCTAACATCGGATCTATTGAAATGGATCGAGAAAACGATTCAGCAACTTGGAGATCGCGAATTCGCGAATTCGTTGAATGGCGTCCAGCAACAATTATTACAATTTAACACTTACAGGACTGTCGAAAAACCACCGAAGTAAGTTACATTTTTGGTTCTAGCTTTGCTCCAATTCTTAGTGTAAATAAATTAGAAATTTTGTTATGGTAATCGAAATTCTGAACCCTGAATTCTGAAATTCTCTAGTTCAGCTCTAAATCAGTGCTCCAAAATAAATGGACTCACATTCACTGCCTCCTCAATAGATTGACTCACTGGCCATTGCCTCCGAAATAAATTTACACATGTTCATTGCCTTGAAAATAGATTGACTCACGTTCACTACGTTCACTACCTTCACTACCTTCACTACCTCAAATCGTTCACGATCACGGCCTCCTTGATTTTTTTTTATAAGCTGAAAATAAGAAACTGGTGGCAGCGATTGTGAGTTAAAAAATAAACATGACCGTGCTCTGTTAATTGTTAAAATTAGAGAATTTAGATCAACAGTCGGAAGTGTTTAAGAGTCGGCCTGTGATCCAAAATTCAGCCATCTTTGTTTTGAGTTGAAGCACAGTTTTTTTACTAAAGGCAGCAGACTTTACGCAAACGATAATTGTTGCCTAATCCGATTTAGACAACAATGAAATCGTTATTTACAGTAGCGACTCAAGCGGTTAAATTTTGCAACTGCTTTCTCCTTTAATTTTTTTTAAATAAGAGAATAAATCTATATTTTTGTTTTTCTTAGATTTGTCGAGAAAGGAAATTTAGAAGTATTGCTATTTACTCTTCAATCTAAGATGAGGGCTAATAACCAAAAACCATACACACCAAAAGAAGGTAAAATGATCTCGGATATTAACAAAGCTTGGGAGAGATTGGAAAAAGCAGAACACGAAAGGGAATTGGCGCTCCGTGAAGAATTAATTCGTCAAGAGAAACTTGAACAATTGGCAGCTCGATTTAACAGGAAAGCGTCTATGAGGGAGACTTGGTTGAGCGAAAATCAAAGGCTTGTATCTCAGGATAACTTCGGCCTTGATCTTGGTGCTGTTGAAGCTGCAGCGAAGAAACACGAGGCGATTGAAACTGATATATTCGCCTATGAGGAACGTGTACAGGCAGTTGTCGCCGTGTCACAGGAATTGGAAGCCGAGAATTATCATGATATCGATAGGTAAGTAAAGAATCTTTTTTAAGATTTTGGCACAGTTGCTTAAAATTATTTAAATATTTTTAGGATTAACGCCCGAAAAGACAATGTTCTGCGTTTGTGGAATTATCTTTTGGAACTCCTCAAAGCCAGAAGATCCAGGCTTGAATTGTCATTACACTTGCAACAGAACTTCCAGGAAATGTTGTACATCCTCGATTCCATGGAAGAACTTAAGGTGCGATTGCTTTCTGATGATTATGGTAAGTTGATTTAATAAAATTAATTTTTTCGAACGTTTTCGCATTATTAATATTTTTTATTTTATAGGCAAGCACTTGATGGGCGTGGAAGACCTTCTGCAAAAGCACAGCCTCGTCGAAGCTGATATCAACGTCCTTGGAGAACGTGTCAAGGCTGTTGTTCATCAATCCCAAAAATTCTTGGATCAAGAAACCACCGAAGGCTACAGGCCTTGCGATCCTGCTGTGATCGTCGACAGAGTGCAACAGCTTGAAGATGCTTATGCTGAGCTCGTTAACTTGGCGGTTGAAAGGAGAAAAAGACTGGAAGAAAGCAGGCAGTTATGGCAGTTCTATTGGGATATGGCCGATGAAGAGAATTGGATTAAAGAAAAAGAACAGATCGTTACGAATGGAGATATCGGTCATGATTTGACTACTATTAATTTATTGCTGTCTAAGCATAAGGTAATTCGGTTTATTGGGAAATTAAAATAGTGATTTTGTTTATCTGATTGATGATTAATTTTTCAGGCACTCGAAAATGAAATTACTAGCCATGAGCCGCAGCTGATGTCAGTCGTTGCTGTCGGTGAGGAACTTGTTAATCGCGATCATTTTGGAGCTACCAGAGTGAAGGAGAGGCTTCAGGAAATTCTCAATATGTGGCAGCATCTTTTGGATTTGTCAGCTTTAAGGAGGAAACGATTGGAAGAAGCTGTTGATTATCATCAGGTAGGCTTAATTAAAAAACTAAATCTAAGACAAGATTTAAAACAAAAGCTCTTAGCTCTTGGCCCAAGCTCGACCTAAAAGATCAAAACCATTATTTTTTGGGCAAAACTGGGTTTGTTCTTTTAGGCCTAGCTCAGGCTGTACAGATCTTGTATACGCTGAATTTAAATCTAGAATTATTCATGATTGTATGATTTTTCTTTTAGTTCTTCACTGATGCTGATGATGTTGACATCTGGATGTTGGATACCTTACGTCTTGTATCATCTGAAGATGTCGGTAGAGATGAAGCTAACGTTCAGTCATTATTGAAGAAACACAATGACGTGTCTGAAGAATTGAAAAATTACGAAGGCACAATCCAGGCTTTGCACAAACAAGCACAAGAATTGGGAGAACATGATAGGCAGTCACCTGAAGTATGTTGTTTTTTAAAAAAACCGAATATTTAGTATTTAAAGGATTTTTTAATACATTTTCATTTTTTTTAGGTATTGGAGAGGCTCTCGAGCATTGACCACCGATATAGAGAATTAATGGAATTGTCGAAATTGAGAAAGCAACGTTTGTTAGATGCTTTGTCATTATACAAATTGTTCTCTGAAGCCGATGGCGTTGAACAATGGATCGGTGAAAAGGATAGAATGTTGAGCACGATGGTGCCAGCTAAGGATATCGAAGATGTGGAAATTATGAAGCACAGATACGACGGCTTCGAAAAGGAAATGAATTCAAGGGCATCTAGAGTGGCGGTTGTGAACCAACTTGCAAGGAAATTGGTTTCGGTTGAACATCCTAATTCTGAGCAGATCCTAGCCAGACAGAATCAGGTAGGTGATAGTAGAGAGCTAAGAAACTAATCTTTTCCTTAATGTGTCTTTAACTTATTTTCTTAATGACATTTTTAGTTGAATCATAAATGGGCAGAACTACGAGAAAAAGCAGAAGCTAAAAGCGAACAGTTGGCCTCAGCTCATGGAGTCCAAAGTTTCCATATTGAATGCAGAGAAACCGTTTCCTGGATCGAAGATAAGAAACGTATTTTGCAAGAGACAGACAGCTTAGGAATGGACTTGACTGGCATTATGACTTTGCAGGTAATTATTTTTGTAATGATTTAATTTTTTTATTGTAAAGAAATTTTAATTATTAATTTTCAAATTTTAGCGTCGTTTATCTGGTATGGAACGCGATTTAGCTGCCATCCAAGCCAAACTGGATTCTTTGGAAACAGAAGCCCAAACTATTGGCAAAGAGCATCCGGAAGAAGCAGAAGTTATCAGAGAAAGGGTTACTCAGATTCAGTCTATTTGGGAGCAGCTTACGCAAATGGTAATTTATCATAATTATTTCAGGAATATTTTTTTGGAACAGTTAATTATTGACTTTTTTTTTTTTGTTTCCTTCTTTTAATAGCTCAAAGAAAGAGACTCCAAATTGGAAGAAGCTGGCGATTTGCATCGCTTCCTTCGAGATCTTGATCATTTCCAGACATGGTTGAAGAAACAACAAACCGATGTCGCCTCCGAGGATATCCCAAGTTCCTTGGCCGACGCTGAAAAATTACTAAACCAACATCAAAGCATTCGGGAAGAAATCGATAATTATAGACAAGATTACGCTAGAATGATGGAATATGGAGAGCATATTACTGCCGTAAGTAGTTTAGAACTATCTTAATTTTAGGCTGAATTCCATCGAGCCAAAACTTGAAGATTTTAAACGATTGTACCATAATTTTACCTAATGCTAATTTTTTTCCTCTTCCAGGAACCCTCTACACAAGACGATCCTCAATACATGTTCTTAAGAGAACGTTTGAAAGCTCTGAAGGATGGCTGGGAAGAATTACACCAAATGTGGGAGAACCGCCAGCAATTATTGTCTCAGAGCTTGAACCTACAAATGTTCAACAGAGATGCAAAACAAGCAGAAGTTTTGCTTAATCAACAAGAGCATGTCCTCAGCAAAGATGAGACACCGGTTAGTTTAAACATTTTTGTGAAAATTGAAAAAAAAAAAATCGGACCAAAATTTTAATTGTAATGTTTTCAGATCAATTTGGAACAAGCCGAAAACCTTATCAAACGCCACGAAGCTTTCTTGACTACCATGGAAGCCAACGACGAAAAAGTCAACGCCGTTGTTCAATTCGCTGCTCGACTCTGCGACGAAGGCCATTTCGAATCAGAGAAAATCCACAAGAAAGCAGAGAATATTAACGAAAGGCGTAACGCGAATAGAGATCGCGCTGTTCTTATGATGGAGACACTAAAAGATCAATTGTCATTACATCAATTCTTACAGGTGCGTAATATTTTACAAGGATGAAGTCCAATCACATTTGTGCACGGCACAGAAAATGAAAAATTAAAAACATTTAAAAAAATCTTATAAAAAAATCATTTACTCATACGATTATTTTTCTTTTTTAAAAAAATGAGGATTTAAGAGTAAGTGCACAGAAATGTACACGAAAAAAAATCAATGAAAAGCATTTAAAGGGGACGGTACACTGTTATGCTAGACTAGTAGGTCACATCGGTTTTAGTATTAGATTTTAGACTAGATTATTTTGTTACATAGGATTGTGAAGAATTAGGTGAATGGATCCAAGAAAAGAACCTCACTGCCATGGACGATACGTATAGAAGCGCCAAAACTGTTCATTCCAAATGGACGAGGCATCAGGCTTTCGAAGCAGAGATTGGAGCTAATAAGGATCGATTAGTTCGCATTCAACAGGTTTGGTCTTGTTTTAATTTTTTTAATTTTTTTTTTTTTTTTTTTTAAAGAGAAAAAATAGTGGAAAGTTTTTTTTGGAGATGGTTTCTTATTAATTTTGTATGATTTTTTAGTCTGGAGAAGAACTTGTTAAAGAAAAACCAGAATTGGCTGATCTTGTTCAGCCTAAAATCGCTGAATTATCCCAACAATTTGAACATTTGGAGCGTACGACCAAGGAGAAGGGTGAAAGATTATTCGACGCTAATAGAGAGACATTATTACACCAAACTTGCGATGATATTGATTCGTGGATGAACGAACTTGAGAAGCAAATCGAGAGTGACGATACCGGATCTGATCTTGCTAGTGTTAATATTTTGATGCAGAAACAACAGGTAATCGTTTGATAATTTTCTTTTTGAACCTGTTGTGAATATAGAGAAATTAAATGATTTTGGTTTTTGTTTGTAGATGATCGAAACTCAAATGGCCGTCAAAGCCAAGCAGGTATCAGATTTGGAATCCCAAGCTGAGTATCTTCAGAAAACAGTACCAGAAAAAATGGAAGAGATAGTAGTTAAGAAGTCAAAGGTTGAAGAGAGATTCCAGCAGTTGAAACAACCGTTGCTTGAGAGGCAGAGGCAGTTAGAGAAGAAGAAGGAAGCCTTCCAGGTATGAAATTGAAGCTACCGAGGCCTTAATTGTTGTTGGGAAGGCCTCAAGAATTGTTAATTCTTATATTCTCATTCGCTTCTTTTTTTATTTAGTTCCGTCGAGATGTTGAAGATGAGAAATTATGGATTGGAGAAAAAATGCCGCAAGCCACTTCAACCGATTACGGAAATTCATTATTCAACGTTCATATGTTGAAGAAGAAGAACCAGTCATTAAGAACCGAAATAGAGAATCATGAGCCGAGGATAACTCTCGTGTGCAATAACGGCCAGAAATTAATAGAAGAAGGCCATGAAGATAGTGAAGAATTTAGAAGATTAATCGAAGAACTACGACAGAAATATCAAGAATTAAAGGAAGCTGTCGAAAACCGTGAAAATGGATTAACTCAAAGTGAGAAAGTGCAACAAGTAAGTTTTTTTTATTTTTTTAAACTGCTAATCTAACCAGAGTTAGATCAAGGAATTAACTGTTATAAGAATCCAGCTACACTTATTGAGCTACCAATAACATTTGTTTTTTTTTTTTTTTTTTAGTATTTCTTCGATGCGAACGAAGCCGAATCATGGATGAGCGAACAAGAATTATACATGATGGTAGAAGATCGAGGTAAAGACGAAATTTCAGCCCAGAACTTGATGAAGAAACACGAAACATTGGAACTTGCCGTGGAGGACTACGCCGACACGATCCGACAACTGGGAGAAACCGCAAGGCAGCTAACAAGCGAACATCATCCACAAAGCGATCAAATAGCAGTAAAACAGTCTCAAGTAGACAAATTATACGCCGGATTGAAAGACCTGGCTGGAGAACGCCGTGCTAAATTAGACGAAGCTTTGCAATTGTTCATGTTGAACAGAGAAGTCGATGATTTAGAACAGTGGATCGCCGATCGTGAGGTTGTTGCTGGTTCACATGAACTTGGCCAAGATTATGATCACGTAACGGTAAGTTTTTTCATTTATTTTTAATGTGGAAATTTTGAGATTGAAATTAATGATTTTTTTTAAAAAATAGCTGCTATGGGAGAGATTTAAGGAATTCGCAAGGGATACTGAAGCTATTGGAGGTGAAAGAGTTGCAGGAGTGAATTTAATTGCGGATCAGCTAATTTCGGCAGGGCATAGTGATTCTGCAACTATTGCAGAATGGAAGGATCAGCTTACGGAAGCTTGGCAAGATTTATTGGAGTTGATAGAAACACGGTATGATATTTTTATAGTTCTAAGTTGGTTTGTCCGAAAAATGTTGCCTAAAGTTATGCTAGACGCGTAAAAAAATCGTCAAAAATTAACATTTAGGAGTGTTGCTATGAATTTATTTCTTGGGGCCAATTTTTAATTTGAAACCAGTTTTTAAAAAGCCAAAATGGCGGATGGCGCGCACCATACTTATAAGATAAGAATTAGGGCTTCAAATTATCCTTCTGAGAGTTTGCTGATTTCAAATCTGAAATAAAAAACCGTTCCAGTTTGTTATGAATTTTTTTAAAATTATTTTATTGTAAAATTTCAGAACTCAGATGTTGCAAGCCAGTAGGGAATTGCATAAGTTCTTCCACGATTGTAAGGATGTATTAGGACGAATTTTGGAAAAGCATCATTCAATGTCGGACGAATTAGGTCGGGATGCGGGAAGCGTGTCAGCATTACAGAGGAAACATCAGACTTTCTTACAAGATCTCATGACTCTACAATCTCAGGTAAATGATAAATTTTCTGTTATCTAGAAATTTGCTTAATATTTTTACGGATTCTAATTTTGTTTTAACTTTTCAGGTACTTCAAATTGAAGAGGAGAGTAACAAACTTCAAGCTTCTTATGCTGGCGATAAAGCTAGGGAAATTACTAACCGTGAAGCAGAGGTTGCTAGTGCATGGGCGAATTTGCAGGCGACTTGTGATGCCAGGAAGAATAAATTGGCAGATACGGGAGATTTGTTTAAATTCTTTAATATGGTTCGAACTCTCTTGCTTTGGATGGATGATGTTCTAAGGCAGATGAACACTTCGGAAAAACCAAGGTAGAAACCCCTAGCCCATGTTTTAAAAAATTTGAAACAAGAAAAAATGTTGAAAAAAAATTACTGCAAGAAGAAAATCTTTTAAAATCTCATATTTTGCTGACTCTGCTATTTTAATTCAAACTTAAATTTTTTCTCTTTGTTTACAGAGACGTGAGTGGAGTCGAATTGCTTATGAACAACCATCAAAGTCTAAAAGCAGAAATCGACGCTCGAGAGGATAATTTTACAGCGTGTATTTCATTGGGCAAAGAACTTTTATCGCGTAATCATTACGCCTCAAATGAAATTAAGGAGAAATTGTTAACTCTAACAAATCATAGGAACTCCTTGCTACACAGATGGGAAGAAAGATGGGAAAACCTTCAGCTGAGTAAGTTTATTTTTTTTAATGAATAAAAAAATTTTTGCTCAAAAATTTCCCGAAAGACTTGACGAAATCCCAATTTCCTTTTCTGATCTTATTTTAATTTTTTCCAGCCAGTATTTAATTTTTTTGAGATTTTAAAAAATTGAATGGTGTATTAATTATTTTTGTGAATTTTTTCAGTACTCGAGGTTTATCAGTTCGCAAGGGATGCAGCGGTCGCAGAAGCTTGGCTTATCGCACAAGAACCATATCTAATGAGTACAGAACTAGGGGTAAGTGTTTTTGTTAAAACTATTTTAACGGTTCCTTTTTTTATTCAGAAAATTAATAATGATGGTTCTGAAACCCGCCTTAGTCAATCCGAAAGAAATTGACGATGCTAAAAATCATAAATTTTCCTGAAAATTTTATTTATATATTTTTTTTGAAAAATCTAATATTGTTTTTAATTAAAATTTTTATTGCAGCACACAATAGATGAGGTAGAAAATCTTATCAAAAAGCACGAAGCATTCGAAAAATCTGCATCTGCCCAGGAAGAAAGATTTAGCGCGTTAGAACGGCGAACAACGGTAAATAATTTTTTTTTTTTAATTTCTCACCATTACTGCTTTTAATTTTTTTATTTGGTTTGTGGTTATTTTTGGGATTTTTCTTTTAATTTATTTTATTTTGTAGCATGAATTTGATGGGTTTAGGCATTGTGAAGACATATCAGCAATAGATAATGTAGTGTTACGTCCGCTTGCACCACTCACAAACTGCATTAACAAAACGTTAATCCCGTATCTAACATTCGACCCATTTCCTACAGTTCCCACCCCCGAACACATTCAATATCTGATGCTTAAAAAGAATTTTAAAGAACTTAGCGAAATCTTTTTAATGTGGGAGAATTTTTTTTCTTCTCTAAATCACCCTGTTATATTGGACGTTTCTCAAAAGGAAAGTAAATGGATGAAAATCAAAAATAGCGTGTTTCAAAAAACATACAGAACGCAAGAACAAATTGTTTCTGATATTGTTTTAAAATGTGATAAATTTTATCGTCCATCGTGGAAAAAACCAAAAAGAAATATTACTAAAACTAAAAAGAAAAAAGTTGAGGTTAGGAAACCTTTAAAAAAGAATCCGTCTTTTCTCTGGCATGATGAGGGAAATTCAAATAGTCCTGAAAATATTGTTGAAGTTGATTCGGATGTTGTTAGTGAAAAATCAGAAGATTTCTCAGCATTTTTAAAGGACCACGATTTAGAATTGTTGAAAAATTATGTTAATAAATATTTTTTTGAAATGAATTATAGAAATAGATTGAATAACCTGTCGCCAAGAGATAGTTTAAATGATGAAATTAGTAATAAAAATGTAAAGAATCTTCGTTATGAGACTTTTTTGAAAATTTTTACTTTTGGAAAGGAGACACTGCGATAGTAATTATAATTTGAATTGCGATGGATTTTTAACATGTGATGTCGATTATGTTCATTCTGGAAATGTTAATGATTTGATTCCTTTTAAATCGGGTTCAGGGTCTGTTGAAAGCCATAATGAAACAGATAGCACTTCGATTTCTTTTAGTTGCTCCTACTCCACTTCCATTTCCTCCACTCCTAAATCCATGATAACCTCTCCTTTGTACCAGGTATGTTTCGGATATTAGCACTATTTTTTTTTTGGCTTCGCTCTAAAACTTCCTGCTTGCAAAAAATTTAATATTTATTACTGCTGGATTTGATTTCGTGCATGTTTTGGCTTCAGACAGCAATTATTAAATTGGAAAAAAAAATTATTTTAATTGTGTTAATTTTTTAAAATTATTTTTCAGTTTGAAGTGAAAGAATTGAAGAGACGCCAAGAAGAGGAAGAAGCGAGAAGAGCTGCGGAATTAGCTGCAAAACAGACCACTCCTATCACGTCACCAGACGATCAGCCTAGTGACAGGTAATTTATTTTAATAACCTTAAAAATTTTGAATATTTATTTGTTAAGCCGCCATCTTGTATTTAAAATCCAGGCTGCGAACTTTTCAGTGCCTAACAAAACCTGCTGTTTATCTAATTTTGTAGGTCATTTTTCTAATTCAAACTAAAGATGAGCCGAAATAATTTTGCCAAAGAAAATTAACCATTGAAAATGATCATCACTGATTTATAATTTTTTTTCTCTTATAGGCTCGACGGCCAAAGATCACCAGAAGATAGCAGAGCCGACGGTGAAAAAGAAACCGATACTCAAGGTATACTTCCTTTTCTATTTTGCTTTCTTTTTCCCGAGTGTACAATTTTTTACTGTTCCACGCAGTGTGCCTTTAAGCCACAAAATTTTATTTTAAAAACCTGAAAATATTTAGGCTGGATTAAAAAAAAGCGATAATAATCATGAGGTTACGATCTGAAATTTTTTAATCCAGCCATTTTTTAAATATTTTCGGGCTAAAAACGATTTTGCTTATTGTAATATATCGTTGTCAAGCGAGTGTGCTGTAAATTGCTCGCAATATTGAGCGAAACGTAACTTTTCCCCCCCTTGAATTTAATAAAAAGCTGTTTCTTATTTTTTATATTCCAACCCCTTTTCATTGCAATATAACTTTTAATTTCACACTAATTCACATTTCATTTGTTATTTTAACGATGCAATTAATTACAAACTTTTGCTATTATTTCACAACAGTTGGGAATTTAAATAAGAAACAGCTTCCCTTTACTTTTTTTAAACTTAACTAATCCCTTGTGTTTAACCGCAGAGTGAAAATGATGCCCCCGCTATTTACTGAGTCTGGTGTTTTCAAGAAAACCGATTTTAAACACCTTTCCCTCCCCCGAAAAATAATTTTTGCAAAGCTTGAGCATGTCATGTTTTCTCTGTGCCCGCTGCTGCTGACTGGTTGATTTTGATGATCGGTGGAAAAGCGAGTCGCAAGCCTTCTGCGAAGCTCAGCTTGCCTATCACGTCGTCTGCTGATCAGTCACGACAAGGTTATTTTTCCTTTTATTTCTTCATCTTTCGATGATTTTTTGCTTCTTGATGGATTATTTTAGTTCGGTAGCAAAATTTCATCGTTTTAATGGCAAATCCGGATATAGATGGAATGAGTCCGGATTTGTTTAAATTTTTCTTCTTTCCCTGTATTTCTTGGTATCTTTCTGTCAAACCTTTCCTTGTAAATGGTTGTATTAGGAGGATCTGTTTCATTGGGATTGGATGCATGGTAAATAGATGAAAAGATTCTCGGAAGTTAGAGTGTTCCTGATATTGTTCCATTTTTTCGACTAATATTTTTGGTGCTATGGATTGTGGTTGGGGGTTGCAAAACAACGAAATTTTGGTAATTAATAATCTTGATGGACCAAACCAACTGTTACAGACACAAACTATTCTGGCAAAGAATGATTTTATAAATTGAAACGAATCTGGGATCATCAAACGACCAGCTATAAAGTCTCTGGTGCCCCTAGAGCGTTACACAAACTAAAACAACTCGGACGCTTTATAGCGATCATGTTATGAACTAAAACTATTCTAGTACTATTAGACAATACTTTCTGAAGAGTGAAATGACAATGGCTTATAATGGCAAAACGATTTGAGGCCAATTTTATATTTTGGTGAGATGGTATCTAAACTGACCTTTTGACAATGCTAAAATGCGATTTGTGGCCAACTACCTGTATTTCCGATATCAAAATTTTCGATTTTGCAACCCCTAATCGTGATTGCTACGATCAACTTTACTAACTGTTGAGTTTTTTAAATAGTAAGCAGATCCAGAAAAGGCTTTTAAAAATGCTTTCTTGTTAGCTGTTGGCAATTCTAATATATAATTGTTAATGGCTCTTGGATTTAGCAGTATAAGCTTTGAAGACCTTTTTTAGGAAATGCTTTATTATTGGTGTCCTAAAAGAAATTTGGATAAACAGAAAAATCGATATACGTGTATAAAATTGTTTAATTTTCTCGCTTTTTTAGAGATTTATAGTTTATAGTGCGGTAGCTGTGGTTCTGGACAAAAGCTAAACAAATTTTTATGTAAAAAAGATAAAAAGAAAAAATACAAAGGAACTAAATACAAGCAGACGATGCTGATATAATTTTACCGGAAACGACAAAACCGTTTTTCAATCTCTATAATTTTTTTTACACGACTTTTTTTTAGATAAAACCAGAAATGACTTTAATTCTACCTCTTTTTTATTATAAATATGTATTTTTTAAAAAAAACCGAATTTTTGATTTAAAAAATCAAAATGCAGTCATGCCAACTTTGACTCCTTATTTTCACAACGTTCAAGCTCATAAAAGTTTCACGTGCTATCGTAGTACTTTCTTCTGCTTGACTTGTTATAATTTATACTTGATTGATTTAGCTTTTGTCCGATACTATTTGTAATTTTCATTAAAAGGTGGTAGATTTGTTGCTACAAGGTATTGTATACATTAATTTATAAGAGCTCAGATCTCGCTGTTCGTACTAACCATCACAAGCTGCACAGCTTAAATGCACATTAACTCAAAATCGGCCATAGACATAGGTAACGGTTATTTGGTGAACTGTGGGTCAAGGTAAGGCATTCATGCTTTTTACATCAAAGTAACAGTTGCTCTTAATTGAAAAAACTAATTTCATAGAACGACAACTATAGCAAACAACCAAATTTTACAATAATTGATTTTAAGTTTGCTTTTTTGAAACTATTTGGTTATTTGCTATTATATTAGTTTTTAAATTATAAAATTTTAAATTGCCTGCGTTTGATGCATGTTATTGATATGTAAATACTACTAGTACGTGGTGATGAAGTGGAAGAGGATCAAATTGGTGTTGGACGCCGCACGACTGCCCGAGTTTCAGATGAGCCACCAGCCCCCACTGCTACAATGCATGCTTCCAGTGAGTATGGCATATTAATAAGCTAGTGATAACTGAGCCAGCATTTGGTACTTGGCTGCAATAAAAAAACATATGGGATAGCATGAAAGGTTTTGGTTATGGCCCCGTTAAAAATTTTTCAAGGTTGGAGAAGAAGCTTTATGAATGAGCATGATTAAATACTACTTCTCTATTTCACTTAAATCTTCCCCAGTAAAGGCTCGGTTATTGTTGGTTAGATACATTTTTTGTGTCTTTTGTATATTATGTAAATGCTTTCGACAAGTCATTCTTTTTTGCTGTAATTTACATACATAGAAAGCATTTATATTAGCTATTTAAGAGTGTTGTAGTCCATAGCTATTAGTTTAGTGTTTTGGTTGGTCTTAGCCTCACGTGCCAAAAAGAAGAAGGATAAGGATCGTTCTCGTTCAAAATCACCGTTCAGATCCTTCCGGTGGAAGAAGTCCTCAGCTTCCCCGAAGAGCCCATCACTACCACATTCCGATGACGATGCCAGCGTTTCAGGTAACAGTAATAATTTATATTATAAGTCTCTTCTTACGTTTCTTCTTTGCCTTTATTTTCGTCTATTAAAAAAATGTCCGTTTTAATGTCTCTGTGTTTTTAATTGCTAAATGTCGATTTTTAATTATTTGTAATCAGAGGCGAAGATGTAAATCAACAATGAGGTATGAATTGTTTAGATCAAACAACGGATGCAAATTAAACATTGTTTTATTACATATATTCAAACATGAGCACACAACAAATTTACACCTAATAGCATGGTTATCGTGATTATGCAGTACACAGCTGATTGCTTAATTACATAAACATTCGAACGCGGTGCTATTGTATTTATCGGAGTTCTAATGAAGGGTTTGTTCTTTCTGCAGAGCGGCAAAGTCCCGGAGAAGACGAACATTTCGAAGGGGTATTAATTAGAAAACATGAATGGGAATCAACTACGAAGAGAGCATCGAATAGGTATGATAAAGAAAAAATTGTGGTAGTTGATAAATTTGATGATTGTTACTTTATTATTTTTTTTTTAAATGCAGATCATGGGATAAGGTTTACGTTGTAATGAAAGGACCTCAACTACTATTCTACAAAGACCTGAAAGCTTACAAGGCGTCACCTGATGTATATTTGAAGAATGAACAACCGTTGGATTTGAAAGGTGGCTCGACGGAAGTCGCACAGGATTACACGAAGAAGAAGCATGTTTTTAGACTGAAGTGAGTCCTGAGATTTATTCGACAAGCAGAAATTCCGAGAAAATTTGACAAGAATAAATTCTTTATTATTTGGCCAAAGAACCATGATAATAATCAAGGCGTTAAACCTCTCTTAATATTTTACAGGACTGTAGGTGGGGCTGAATTATTATTCCAAGCTAAAGACGACGAAGAAATGCATCAGTGGATAGGTGCAATAGGTGCTCAGTGTGACGGAGGAGCATCCGCACCCGCAAAGTCACAAACCCTCCCAGCCGGACCTGCCCAGGGCGAGCAAAAACGAAGAAGTTTCTTCACTCTTAAGAAAAAGTAAATATTTATTAAATATTTTAATTTTTTAAATTAAAATTAAGAAAGGCGATTCAGAAAAAACAAAACACCAGAATCGTTAAGACTCCTCGTATTCAATGCTATAGAAAATCAAACGGCAGTTAAACAAACAAAATAGCTGAAGGCAAAATTAATTTACCACTCACGATCAAAATTTACAGTTCGTGTTGATTTACAATGAAAAGCTTGTTAGCTATTTACGTTTGCTTGCACATACGTCTTAGTACTAATCACCCATCGCTGTACTGTTCACTTAGAGAAAATAAAGTCTACTTGGAGTCTTAAATTTTACGAAAGCCAATTTGTAATTTTTAAAATTTTATTTTTATTTATTTATTCGGTGATCGAATATTAGTTTGTAAGCATAAAAAAAAAATAATCGTGTTTAATGAGAACCCAAAGATAAATTGTGTTTTTAAATATTAATTTTTTAATTTTCGTTTAAATGTATTATAATATTTAAATTAAAAGTTCATAGTCCGTAAAAAAGCTTAACAAATAATGATAACGTGATCTCTGGATATTTTAATTGTTGGCTGCGTATCGCAAAAGCTTTAATCTACATTTTTAAAAAAAGTAGCCTTTTCTATTTGTCTTAAATTCAAAAGAGTGTTCAATTTACAGTGAATTTAAAAAAAGTAAATTAAATAGAGTATTTAGAGGTTTAGTTTTTTTCGAAAATTTTGTAAGAGAAAAATTAATTAAACTTTAATTGCAACTTATTAAAAAAAAAAAATCGTTGGTAGCGAAACATTTTTTAAAATTCCGATTTAATAGTGCAGCGATGGGTTCATAGCCCAAGAACAAAATCTAGCTACATTTTTTAAATTAAAAATTTTCCCCCCCTTCCTTGCACTCTTGCAAACAAGCTTCCATATTTTCTATCCTGCCAATTTTAGTGTTTAGGATTAGAAAATAAAAAATTCAAATTCTTTTTTGTAATAGATTTAAGATCTTAAAATGTAATGATTTAATTTTTTTTCAAGGAAATTGGCTTTTTTGAAAATATGTGTTTTTTTTAAAAAATGTATTGGCCATGGGATTTATGTTGAAAAATTTTTTTGGAATGAAAACTTGTTGCAAGGCTGCGAAATAGAAGTATTGAATTTTATTTCGAAAAACGAAAAGTCGTTGTTGAAGGAAAAAAGTATTTATTAATAACTGTAATACCTTGTACTATAAACATTAGCTAAAATTGGATTAGTGGGAAATGGTAGATTTATTTAGAAGAGCGATTGGTTGTCGTTCCCCCGAAAGTTAAAACTTCTTATGTTTTAAAAAAAAAGAAATTTTTTTTAAATTCTTGAGTAATACGAATTTTTAAAATGAGATATTGTAACGATACATTGAAAAGTATTATATTTATTTCATATCTGTTTGGCTATTAAATTAAAAAAAAATTAAAAATGATAACGCGTGAGGAAAGTAAATGTTGCTTAGTATGTTTTGTGTGCGTCTGCGAAAATTTAAATATTTATTTATTTTTTACAAGTGCGGACGGTAATTTTTATTTTCTTTAAGTTAAAAATGAAATTATTATTTTGCTAAATCCAGAAGGAAATTTTACTTTGAAAATAAGCAAAATAGGGCAAGGTCGATAGGGAAAGAAAATTGTATGTTTTCAATAGTTCAGACATAAAAGCAGTTCGTATAAATTCTAAAAACTGCTGCTAGATAGCGTTAGTGTCGCTGAAAGCGAAGCAATAGGGATTCATGCTGGACTGCTAACAATCATTGAAACGATTAATGATCTTAAGCAGGAGATTCATCTTTAAGCCACATTGATGCTAATGTAGACGCCTTCTCATCTATACTAGACTCTTTCAGAGACTAGAAATTAAATCCGTTTCGGTTTGCAAGTTTTAAGCATAAACAATTTTTGCGTTGTAGTCCACTTTGTTTTCTTTCTAACATCAGCCTGAGCCGTCGACCTAGCTCAGCCGATATCCGACTCATGGCCGCGTAAGGCGTAACTCTACTTTTTTAAGACAACCAAGCCTGACCTGTTTTCTAGAACAAAAAATGAGAAAAATATTTATTTGTTGCCGACTATTCAAGGCCGCCATGCACAGACGTCTACCTCAAATTATAATTTTTTTCTGCTATTTAAATAACTCATTTTGAAAATTTTTCGGAGAAATTCCCTATTCTGGATTTTTTAACTATATCCGCTAAAAAGTATTTCTCAATGCCTATGCTTATTTTTTTTTTTTTTAAATAAAAAATCTTTTGGTGCTTCCGGCTTTTTCACACATTTTTTTTGCTTTTTTTCTAAAGATCCTTTTGTGAAGCGGAAATGAAAGTTGAGGATATTAACACTTATTGCCGGAAATTAGACAAATAATTGTATGTAAAATTTAAGAAAAAATATTCACTATCGTAAAAAAGCCCGAGTATATGATTCAAACCTTTTTTATTTTTATCATTGTTGGCACCAGTTACTGTTGTAGCCTGAAAAGAAAAAAAATGGCAGCCAAATCCCAATACCGATGAGTTCCTTAATCGTAACATGTAAAATTGTCATTTGAGGGAACAATTTTTGAAAAAATTTAGTGTATAACTAAATGGGTTGTTTTACAGTAGGTGAAATCTCGAGCATTTTAAATTATATCGGAACCGCTTGAGAAAACGATTAAAACTACTGAAAACGATTTGCCATTGAACCATGCTTAATGTTTGGCTTTTTTTTTAAAAAAATAAGTTTTGATGTGATCGAGTTTACGTAAAAAATTGAACAGTGAATGGACTTCTCAGTCCTGATGTTCCAGTATTGATATGTCAGCAATAATAAAAAAATTTCAGATTTTTCAAAAAAAATACTATCAATCCTGGAATATTAAAAAAATTTCTATCTAAAAACCAGTTTAAAATTTAAATTTAAAAAAAAAATAACTGGAATAGTTCAAATCGTTTTTATTTTTTCGTTTTGGACTAGTGTGGATTAATTTTTAGGTTAATGTTTAGCTAAGAGCGGAATTAAATATTTTTTAAAAAAAATTAAAGGAAAATGTTATTATTTTGCCTTAAAAAAATAAACCGGTTTGCTGTAACAGAAAAATATTTCATTTCGAAATCAACAATAGAGAAATTACAGTTATTCGATAATATGCCACACGTAAGAAATCGGTAGTCCGTGTGTAATTGATTGTATTTACTTTCTAAAGAATGAAAAGAAAAAAAGAAATCACCTTGCAGTTAAATGCCCTTGATGAAGGCTCAGTTTTGGAATTGCTAATGAGCATAAATTACCCTTCTCTTTTTCTCCCTCTTCTTATTTTCCTTCACTTTTTTTATAGCTTCTGCCAACCGTGTGAAGACCTTGACCTTTTTTTTTCGTCTAAGCCCGATTTTTTTTTTAAAAAAAGGACTCTGTTCTCTCATTTTTGAAATCTTTATTTTTCATTCTCAGTACGTGGCCTTTCTCGTGGATTTTTTTCCCTCTCCCCTCTTATCACTTTTACTAAATCTACGTTGTGATGTTTTCAGGTATAATTTACTCCTTTTTAGTTCGTTTTCATGCTTTATCCCCGTTTTATTGCCTCGTAAATATTTTTAAGTGCTTTTTCTCCTTTTTAAGATTATGTTCTTAGCGAAAATGAGAATGATGTCATGTTTTTATAATGATTGGCTTTTACTTTTTTTCAATTTGCAACTTTGTTTTTGAAGGAAACGATTATTGCTTTTTCGGTAAATTTATGCCTGAATTTTTTTTGGCAAAAGAGAAAAAGCAAATCGAGCCGAGTTAAAGACATTAGCGCTCTCTGTGCGATCGTTTCTTAAACTGACTCGATACTAGCGCTGTGAAACGGCTACTTTACGAACTAGAGCGACACCAGCGCTCTTTAAAAACTTCAGCTGAAATTTTCTTACTTCGAAATGAAGGGTGAACCATATTTCTTGCACTTTTAGTCCTTCCGAAATTTCTTGGCCCATATCAATCCCTTTGAGCATCAGAGCCTCATCATCCCCAAATACTAATTATAATCACTATACAATCTTTTAAAAGTTAACATTTAAATTACGGAATTTGGTAAGTCCTGTTCAGTAAATCTAACAATCAAGAATCAATTAAAATTACTCCTCCCATAGAAACTTAAACAAATTCCATCTATAATTTATTTTTATTATTTTTGTTTCAGTTAAAGATTGAAGACGAAAGAAGCCGACTAGAGAAGCTAAACAGTTTTCAAAATAAACACTGCCTGTTAAAGCGATAAAAAAATTTTTAAAAAAAATTGTAAAAATAGCTTGACATAGCCGCGTTGTGAATTTTAAGGACAATTTTAAAAAAAACATTTTTTTGTAACTCGCTAGCACTTTTAAAAAAAATAGTATTAGATATTTTCTTCATTTTATGTTCAATATCTCGAAGCAGTAATTAATTTTAGCCTTTTTTGACATTTTATTTTAATTATTTTTCGTCTTCCTTTTCAATTTTTTTTTGTCAAATCGGTATTTGCCATTTTTTATGAACGCCTTTAATAGTATTTTTTAAAAAGTTCATTCAGATGCGAGTTCGAAGTATTCATTCATTTTAAAAAAAAAGATGAGAATGTTTTAAGTAACTTTATTAAAGAAGAATAAGATGAAAATAAAAAAAAAAGTAAATTATATATATATTTAATAAACTAGATTAGTTTTAGTTTAATTAGATTTTAGCTTAATTACCAAAAAAAAAAAAATCAAAATTTCATTTTAAATTTGCAAAAATATTTTTTAATCCCGATTTTGTAAGTGATTGATTTTAATATAACCGATGTTTTAATTTTATCGCGGCTGCTTCGTTTCTATAATATTCTGCTTTTGACGGCCGATCAGTATGTTTAATTGCCTTTAAGCGAAAATAAAAAAAATTTATAATAATTCCTTGTATTCTTTGACAAGTTCTGCTGAACCTCTTAAACTCATCGAATTCTTCTGGATTTTCTACGTGAAGCTATCAATATCAATTAAGAGCATTCCATTTAATTAAAAAAAGATCAATTGACATATCAAAATACAATTAATTACAGGAGGGGATGCAGTGGTGAAAAAAAAAGAAATATTGAACTGTCATTGCTAAGCTTTATTTGAAAGGAACAAAATTTTAAAAATTAGTATTTTTGTATTTATATATTTGTTGCTTCTTATTGCTAATGCATTTTTCAAATATTTAAGTATTGTTATTAATTGTCACGAGCACTGGGAAGTGTCTATAAAGTCTTGTGTTTTAAGTAAAATGTCAGTTATATTACACATCAATTAAGCTGCGTCTTTTTTTTCTTTTCTTGTTAGGAAAAGGTGAAAATACATTTGAAAATAAACGATACGATAATTGGTTCACGATACTTAAATAATAAACCTGAATTCCTATATTTTGCATGAAGGGAGTAGATGGGATTAATTAGTTGTTAGCTTTTTTAGAAATCTGGAAGGATTTTTTACCACAGATCACTGAAGTAAAGGTAAGTTTGATTTTATGTATCTCTTAAAAGTCCTGAAGTAAGAATAGGACCATCTAATCTTAAAATTAAAGGTGTCTTAATTTTCAATCGTGTAAGCTTTAAAAACAGAAAACAAGAGGCCCTAACCAAAAAAAAATCATTTTAAATGCGATCTGATTCAAAAAATATATTTTTTCTTCGTGAAATTGGGAAATAAATGCCAAAAGTTGAAAAATCATAAAAGAAAAAAAAAAATTCAACTCGTGTGTTGATTTTAAAGAACATGGCGGAAATATTACTTAGCCGGAAATGGATGTTCAAATCCTAACTCGCTTACGATTTAAAAAAACTTGTCCTTATTTTCAAAAACACCGACGCGAATCCCATTTAAAACGATTTCTTTTTTATTAAACCACCTACACGTTAGTTAATCCGATCATTAAACCATTTATAAAGAAATAAAATTTCTAAATACCCCGTTTCCGGTTCATCGATTCATCGATGCGCAGAACGTTCCCAGCAAAACAAAAATCTGACCGACGGCCATGTCAGTTTTATCGACGGATCGGTTGTATTCGGGTGGAGTTTTATTGTATTGCGGTGTTAAATATCAAAAAATGCTGGAAAATCCAGGGATTTTATTATTAATTTGTGTGTTAGTGGTTTCCAGAGGATTATACAGTTATGTTGAGGTAAGTTAATTCATAAATTTCGATAACATGAGTCCACAAATATTACATATAAGTTGAACCTTAAACCAGGATCCATAATTTCCATTATTCGGTAAAGCACATTCATTTTGAATCTTGTTATTAAACTACTGACCCATCCCAGCATTTTAAGAATAATTATCCACTTACACCTGCATCGTAAAATCATTTTTTTTCGTGCAATTATAAGTGTAGGTGTACAAACGCCATCAAAACGACTGGAGAGAAGAAAAAAAATGTTCGGGATCCCATTTGGAATAAAATTAACATTATTATTGGAAAACCGATAGCCGATAATTAAGGTTTTACACGAGAAAGATTTTTTGTGATCGAAATATACGGAAATGGGAGAAAATCGATTTCATCTTCGCCTTTGAATCCTTGGCAACACTTCTGTCAACAAAAACGGTGATTAAAATTTCCAGATCAAATCCAAAAATTATAAATTAATGTATTTAAGTGCATTCATGAAAAATTTCCTTTATCGAATCAGGAAAGTTATGGGTTCTGGTTGAAGTTACAATTTATAGCCAATAATCTGTGGGTAAGGAATATTGCTAGTGATCGCTTTTTGCAGCAGTGTGGGGGATTTCTCATCAGTGAGTTTAATTTGAAAACATAATTCATAAGATCATGGTTAGTGAGAATTCATTCAGGTGGATTTTTTTCTGAATTTCAAGAACCAACATATCAATTTGTTGAATTATTTTAAGCTCAAACTTTATGTACTGAAACAAGTTGAAACTTGTTCTGTGATGGTTAGTCAGGATGTAAGGATTTTTCAGAAGTTTATTGTGATTTTTTTTTGAGTTTCGAAAACCCACACATGAAATCGTAGAATAATTCTAAACTTACACTTTATGTATCGAAACATGTTGAAACTTGTTCTGATTTGGTCATGATTGAACCGACTTCATTTCGATCACATTACTTTGTATTCTTTATGGTTCTGTTAGTTCAAAACCATTTCATGAGTATTTTTAGCTGTGTTATTTTCATTTTTTTTATCTTGTATCGAATAAAGTCATTAGTGCTACGGCGTAGGTCCTGTTGAGAGGAAGTAAAGGAATAACTGCCAAAAGACAATGTGCTTTCTGATAAGTTTAATCACGCAACCGAAAATAATAATTTCACACGCGATCATTACATAACATCTTAGTGGACTAGCACCTTTATTCGGTGTGACCTTTTTTCCCCCTTTTGATGAATTTTCGCGGACACTTTGGATTTCAAAACATCAGCGAAAAAAAATATCAACTTCGCTTTTATTTTCTCTCGAATGAAAACCTTTGAAATTGATTCGTACCCACTGACAAAAGCTTTTCTTGTTCCCCTTAAAATAGAATTTAAAACGATACATGATTCATTAAAGGTAGTCTAAAATGCTTTTAAAGTAATGAAACTTTCCAATAGAACTTTGCTGTGTTTGAAAGGAACGCAAAACAATATTTAAAATCGATTGAGTTGTATGCTTGAAGAGAAGAGGTTCGTGTCGCGTTTTACGAACTTTTATGCATTTGCTTACGGATGATATTTTTTTTTTCTGGAAATAGAAATATAAGGATATTTTTTTTATGGGGTTATTTTCCTTTTTTCGAGAAAGAGAGGAAAACAAAAAGTTGGTGAGATAGCACTCGCTTTTATTTTTTCGAATAGAAAAAGTTTACGGATTTTAACTTAGGTGAGCCGTCTTTAATCCTTTAAAAGAAAACTAGGAAGTCGCCTTTTTTCCAATTTTCTTTTCTCGCGAGCCCCCATGGAATTGAGAACCGGAATCGTGAAACACGGTCTGCGCCATTTAACCGGAAAAGTTAGAGAATACTATGCGTAGAGTCGTTATCTCTTTTTTCCCCCTTTTTTCTATCTAAATTTTTTTCCCTTTTTTCTGTAGAGGAAAAAAAAAGGAATAAAGGGCAAAATTCACTTTTGTAAAGTTAATCTAACAGGTTTTAATGGTTTGTGTGTGATGAAGGCCTTATGACCTTTTTAGTTTTGCGTATTTCGAAAATGATAATCCTTCATGTTCCAGGGGGATGAGGCATTACCTTTGATACCCCGTTTTAATTTGTATGGGAAATAAGTTAGGGTTTATAAACACCAGGAATGTTTAAGAAAAGATGGTTTGTGTTTTCCCATCCCCCTGTCGTGTGGGTGTATGAAAATAGAACAACAATGTACCATTATTTTAGTTGTGACGTTTCTAATGGTCTTTTTAAGATGATTGTGTATGTGGGTTATCCAAAGCATACGTTGCTCTTATGCAGCATTGTTACGGACGGTTTTGAGAGTTGTTTGTTGAGGCATTGTTTAAGTAGGCCATGTCGCTTTTTTTTTTTATTTATTTATCTAAAATAGTTCTTTGTCTGGATTTTGGTTTAGAACAACTTGCATTTTATTTTGATAAGATAACGCGAATTTGAGACTTAAAACTAAAAACTGAAACTTAGCAAACAAATTTTAGCTGATTTGGCATTTTTTGTTTTCTTGTTGCTGCATAAAAAATTGAGTTTTGCCAAATGGATGTTGGCTACTTGGTTTTCGGTTGATGCCAATTTTTGTTTTTGCGTTTTGTTTAAGCTGACAGCCGAATTTCCTTTGTTTGGATTTGCGGAATCAAGCTTACTTCAGGAGTTTAGCAATCATTAGGGTCTTTCTGATTGAAAGATGTAATCAGAGTTTTTAGGTCAGTCAAAAAACAATTGATTGGCTCTCCTGGCTCCTGGTTTCTCTTGCTGAAGAGATGCCGCGCATACAACTCGTTTGTCTTAAGTATGCTTCAAACTATTTTATCACTTTCTCAAACGCTTTGGCCGCAGAATCTGAGAATGGTAAAAAAAAGGTTGAACAGGATGAAACTCGCTGCGCTGGGAAGGAAGAGTTCTCAGGCTCGGGCTTAAGGCCAGAGAAAGGGTCGACTAGAAGAAGATGAATGATATTCTGAGAAAAAACAGGATACCAAGTATCACGAAGATAACGGAACTTGGTTGGGAAAAAAAGCCGGTTTCAAAAATTTTGAGTGTAAACAAAGTCATAAAAGGTTCAGAAATACAAAGTTGAAGAAATAAAGGAACTAAAGGAACGTGCAAATCCGAATAGCGAGGGATTGAAATAATTGGTTTATTGGGGTTGGCGACCTGATGGCTTAAGGTTATGGATTGCAAATAACAAAGAAGAGTTTGCAATGGTTTTTTTTGGCCTTTCAATAGAAGCACCGCTACCAATTCAGGTTCAAGTGTGTATAGAATGTCTGATGATTATGTTGAGACAATTTCAGCACCTCCGACACAAAATCGTAGGGCAGGATTTAGACACATGTGACTTTTCTATTGCAAAATCTTCGACAATGGAATCAGAGTTTATCTCTGAGACTAATTCAACTTTGCCCTCAAAAGCCTCTAAAAAGATGGTCTGTCTTGAGACGCTGAATTCTGTAAATAAATTTTAACTATTTTCAAAACACTGTCAGCATTCGCTGCCATGTTGGTGGGGAAAGTCGCTACAATCTTTTTTTCCCAAATAATTTTTAATTTCTAAAATATCTTGTAAGTAGTTACTGATTTTTTCCCATGAATGTTGATAATTTTCGACATGCTTCCTCCTTTTAAGCACAATTTTTGGCATATCGAACTCTGTTGGCAAAAAAAAATGAATCATGAAAAAATTGCAATTTTTTTTTTTTGTCAGTTTAACTTTACAGATTTAATTATTCTGAACGCTTTTGTTGTTTTGTGTACTCTGGATCGCGATGAGTGTGCTTTATAGAGCCTCTGGGAGTAATTTTGAACGTCATATGGTTTTTACTTTCTTTTATAAGTGCAGCTACTTTGAATGAGATATTACACGGAGGGTGATCGTCACCCTAGTGATCAAAGAAATTTTATTAGCCAGATAAGCATTCGCAAAACTTTGTAATGTGCCTTAAATTGCTTCATTTTCATTTTAAGCTTCGTCGTTTCGGGGATCTTGCTTTTTTGGTTTTAGAAATCGCAATTTAAGAGGATATTTGCGGATTAAAATCCTCATCCATGACTCAGTTTGTAAAAATCGGTTTTCGGTTGTGCTAGAGGAAAAAACATTCAACACGAATTTGGAATGTTCAAAAATGTTTTTTAAATTATTATTGTTGTTCTCCTAACTGACACCTGATTTTCTTTGTTGCATTGTTATGGAATGATATTCGTTTAGAAAAAATAATTAAAACTTTTTAAAAAAAATTTATATTGGCTGCTTTTTCGCTGCCTGCGGCCATACCGCCATAATTTTAATTCAAATCCCTTCTAAGGGAAGAAAAATCGATTTTCTTTATCATTAGGCCCGTTCTTATACTATTTCATATCAACGGTTTTTCCCGTACATTAGTATTTCAACTATTTGCTACTGAAACCTCAAAACTCATTTCTGTTTTTGACAGCTCGGTGACGGATAAATCCAAATTGCAAAGTCCTCTTCTCATTTTCACCGGATGCAAGCTCCCGTCATGAAATTTCCTGGAAAAAAATAAAATTAAATGGGGAGAAAACAAAAAACTTTTATGTGTGTATACGTAGGCTGCAGTGTTTCCCAATTTTTCCGCAACATGCAAATATTTGCTTTGATGAAAAAAATGTCAGCCGTTGCTCGACTAACCGATCAACTGAAAAAACTAGTTCACCAAAAACATAATTTTTTTTGTTTTTAAATTTAAAATTTTTTTTGGTTTTATAATTTGAGATGGGGATAATGTTGATTTGGTTGTTTGAATATTAGGGCTCTAAAAATAATTGATCGGTCGTAGTATGATGAGGTTTTTGCTGGTTTTCGAAATGGAGCCGGTGGTGGAGATTCGAACGGGCCAAAAAATCCGGCCTGAATTAGATTGTAAAATTTGGTTTTATTATTGTAAGGTTCTATGTTTACTGCGCAAGCTGACCCCGGTGCGTCAAGCTCTGTCTTTGCAGTGGAGATGATGTTCCTTCCATATTCACGAATATGACGTCATCCGCTTCAGTATCATCTTCAGTCACTTCATGAGATGTAAAATTCTTTCTAATGATATCGGTAATTTTGTTTATAGCCCTTGAATGGGCTGTTGGGCTAAGGCATAAAAATATCAAAAACTAACCTAACCCTATCTCAATAACCGCATTGAATCCTTGCAAATCTTAGCTGTTACGGATAATCCCTCTTTCAAGTGATGCCGAGAAAGCTTTGGATTATGGCTGAATCTGAGGAAAGATCCCTGAACCAATAATCGGTTTAACACGAAAAAAAAAGAGCATAGTACACACCTACCTACTTTTTTTTAAAAGCTTTCAATGAAATACTAAAAATCTAGCTTAACCCCTAATACCAAGCCCTTTTTTTTCTCCCCGATGAACTTCAACTTTCACACGTTAGGCTTCCTTGAAAATTAGGACCGAGAAATTCCCTAAAGCTAACATCGTCTTATAATTAATAATTCCATCCGCGAACTTTCTTCTAAAATAAATTGTCTCATTTAATATTTGTTGGTTCCGCGTCTCGATGGGTATTAAGCAATTTACGTTGACGGTCAATTTTTAATCATGTTACGTCATCATTCTCCCATTCGAGGCTTCCCGGTAAATATTTTATCATTAATCAATTTTCGATTTTTGTTGAAAAGTTAACCGCGGACGCTGAGGCTGAAACTTGATTGGATTTTTCGATATTTTTTTTTTCCTTTTTTGTTTTTTAAATAACAAATGCTAATAGAGCGATTAATAAAAAATTCAGAAGAATAATAATGATGCATCGAAAAATCGAGGAATTGACCGAATTACACGATTGAATGAGCCCAAGCGAGCGGGATAACATATTAACGGTAATTGAAATATCAACTCATCTCATCACATAGCTGAGTTTCCATCGTCGTCCCCGTTTTTTAGAGACAATTTTTTTTTTTGCGAAAAAATTGTGTTCCTTTAATTTACATATGCATTGTAATGTCAGCACTTGTTGACTATAAACTTGATCGAAACAAAATATGCGGAAGTTGGGAAGCTTGGAATGGGAAATATGTGAAACGGTGTTTTGCTTCGGGTTTTTTTCTTCTTTTATGAAAATTCGGGAAGTTTATTTTTGTTTACAAGATTTTGAAAAATAAGTAAAAGGGGAAATAAGTGCATTGATGGGAATCGGCTGATTCTTTTTTGAAATATGATGTTGGGGTAATCAAGATTTTTGTTTTATCTGCGATTGAAGTTTGTTTTATTATTTAACGGGGAGTCCGTATACGATCATGCTTTATTTAATTCCAGAAATTGAATTTTGCATTGCTAAAAGTCTTTAAAAAAAATTTTAATTCATCCAGATCCATACGAAAATTAAGGGTTTTCGAAGCCTGAACGTTTCTGCTATTCTAATATTTTTGATGGGAATAGTTTACAATCGGGGCTCCATCTGTTTTGTGAATTTTTTCCGCCGCGCTCAATCCGGCGCCCCCACACGACCTGCATCCCGTGCTACTGTATCCTACCACCTCAGCCGCGGCCAAAATCAAAAAAAAAAAAAAAAAAATTTTATACACTTATTTACACTTTATTTATACACTTATTTACATGTCGCAGGAAATTATCTCTGCGTTTGATCTTCTTCCCGCATTTCGCACATTTAAGGCGCCTTTGATTCTTATGCACGTTGTTCCTGTGTCGCCTTAAATTGGATATCAGGGTAAACGTCCTCCCACAGGTGTTGCACCTGTGCTCTGTTGGATTAGAAAAAAGTCATTATTTTAAAATAATGCCCAATTTCCCAATGGCCTAAGGCTCGTTGGACGACATCCAGCATCTTCCTGCCTGCCTGCGCGCGTGCTACGTGTCCCGCCCACCGTAGCCTTCGTAATTTTATCACGCTTGAAATAAAATCTCCAGCCTCTAAACATATGTAAGAGCTTTTTTTTTGAAAATCGGCATAAAGATTCTTTCGGACAAGCGCTACAACATGGTCGGGCCGAATTTCTGTTAAAATTTTGTTTTCGGCCTTTTTTTGGGCTTAAAAATTTTCGAATCCGATTTTCTCGAAAACTTGTCAGCCGAATTTTGTAAAATTCCATACAAACGTTTTCTAGATCCCAATAAAGAAAATGGCTGTCTTCGTTTACTCCGGAAAAATCGTTTTTGGCCATTTTTAGGGCAAAGTCGTAACTCGATGAGGGAACAGCCGATCGCGTTCAAATTCGGCACAGTCGTTCCTCTAGCAAAGCAATATAAGGGACCGAAGTCGTTTTTTCGAAAATAATTCATTTTAAGCCCTTTTTGGCCAAATGAAATTTTCAAATTTTATTTCCTCAAAAATCATTCAGCCGAATCGCTTCAAATTCGGTACATACTTGTTTTATGACGAACTCTTATCTCATTTATTTTAAAACAAAAGCCTGATATTTAAATCTCTTTCTATTAAAACGCTTTCGGTTTATCATAAATTAAACATTATTGAAGTCATACGTAAACCAACACTGCCCTTTAGGGATAAATACTTACTCACATTCCTAACAAGATCGGCATGACAGGGAAAAAATGTCAACACGAGATCCCAATTTAGTACTCAAATTTTCAACATTTAAAGGTGAATTTTGAGCCAATTTTCAGCTAAATATTACAAAAAATATAAAATCTACAGCATTTAAACATTGGCATTATATATAATGCCGCCGTCGGGTAGATGCACTTGTGTTGGCATTATATATAATGCCGCCGTCTGGAAAAGGTTAAATTATCGGAGAATCGATAAACCGTGAGATTTGTCCCCTATTGGATCTTCTACCTCGAAAGGATTTCGTGAAGGCAGTAGTATATAAAAAGGTGTTCTAGATAAAAGTTCGAGGTCCCACCACCAGATGGCGCTAGTATCGCCCACGTGGTACCAGCGTTGACCACGACATCTGGTGGTGGGACCTCGAACTTTCATCTAGAACACCAGAGACCCCAACCGGAAGGGCCCTCAACCTAGCCTGGCCCCAACCGGCGACATCACTTTTTTTACCTTGAAATTGTGGATTTAGTTATCAAGCTTTTCTAAATTTTTATAATTTATAATAGGAATATTCCATTCCTGTAAGTGTCAATACATTGTACATGACTGCATCTTGGTCTTCTTCTAATTGGCGGAGGTTTTCATTTATTCTTATGTTGCAAGTAAAACAGATTCTAGTGTTATTGTTGATTGGAAATGAATGCTTAAAAAATTGATTTTTAAAATTATTGATAACCTAAATTATTCGCCGTGGCACCGAAACAGTATCGGCAGGTTCCCCCGCGACACGTTTATTCCAAAGCGGTTCCAATGCAAAACCGGATATGTCCACGGCACTCGGACCGGGATCAATTCCTTCCCTACTAGGATTTTCCCAAATTCGATTTTTACGGAGACCGAACCGATCGGTGAATGGAGCGATAATAAATTTACTTTCGTTCACGATACGAAAATTAAAAAGGTTAATCGAAAAGAATTAACACTTTGAATTGATTGTAAAGTACGTAACTCACGTTGGTTCATGCGATGATTAAATTTTGAGTTTTCGGCTAATTTCTCCGATCCGTTTGATCCCCCGATGAGAAAATCTCCAAAATCGATGTACGAATCCGGTTAATCCGAGATTAAAATCCGAAAAAGAAAAAAAATGCAATGAATAACACTACGGTCATCTGATAAGGTTCGCGTTAGACTCCACGATGAATTCCAATTTTTCGATAATTTTGATGATTTTGGTGTCCTTTTGATGGGTGCACCATTCCAGGGTTGATCCCCCAAGGATTCTGATGATATCGATAGGGGGGAAAAAAATGATCCTGACACACACGTGGTCCGATTTCAATTGCAAGTAAATCCCGTTTGGTACGATTGGTGACCGTTCACTACACGGATTCAATTCCGATTTTACTAACGAATGTCACTTCACTTTTTCGATTTTATTCCGAAATTTTGCGCGAAGGTTCCCACGACAAACCCGATAACGTAACCCGTAACGTTGGTTTATGATAAAACCGTTGATCCGGCTCGAAGGACCATGTTGCGATAGTTAACGATTTCAAAATATATTTTTTATTTGAATCATAGCGATCTTACCGATGGTTGTAAAGGCAAAATAACGAAATTGCTGAGAGAAACGTCAAGGGAAGAAAAAAAAGGGAAAAGAAAAATTGAGCGAAGAAACGAGGACTAAACCCGAACGAAATAGAATTTCATTTTAGTCGTTTTAAACGATTTTGTATGACAGGCCTGCCGAAAAAGATTTCCTCACTTTCCTTTTTAAACTCGGTCAGCGAAATAGATTTTAACTACGGGATGGTTCTTGCAAATAAAAATACAAAGAATTTTTTTTTTAGTCCATCTAAATCCCAAGACTCGCATTATGGATTCGACTTTTCGTGACTCATCATGGGGCGTTGTCATGGAGAGGGAGTAGGAGTCCGTCTTTGTCAACTCACTTCGATGCTTTTTTGGAGTCACGAAGTCCTATAAAATTCTTGAAACCGCCTTGAAAGGCGAGAAGGGAAGAAATTCAATCCCAAAAAAGGATAGCGCGAACGTAAAAACCTTTGAGTGGTCAGTAAATTTTTTTGTTTTCTTTATTTTCCCAGGTAAAGCCCGTGATATCGATCCGCGTTATATAAATTAAACCCTCTTTTATGCTAGACAAAACAATTCGAACTATTAATGAGATTTCCAACCGTCGTTTTCTTGATAACGTTTCCAGAGGCAATTCAAATGGGTTTTAATACATAGGCACCTTAGGGTTCATCCGTGAGGCAGCAAGTACTTCCTCTTTTCACTGTAGAACTCTGATATTAAACTTTAGCTTCCTTTATAACGTTCCTTGCGGAGTAATATTCTCCCCTCCAAAAATTTTCAAACAGGAATTATTATTAGTTTGAAGAATGATTAAGTGATATTCCGGGAAAAAAAAATTTTCCCCGTCCGGTGCTACCTCAAAAGAGGAAAAATTTTGAAAAGGTAGGAAAAAAAGGGGCCAGCGTTAGCGTTATTCCACCGCACCGTGACCTTTTTATGCGTTAAGATTAAAATTTTCCACGTCTTTTAAAATTTTCCCAAGCTCTTTTCATAACGCTTTAATACTGTCTTTGTGCTTTGAGAGTTTTTTTGCTCTTTCCATCTGGTGGTTTTTGTTTAGATATGATTGCCACAAGGTTTAACTTTTTTCTTTTAGACTTAATCATTTCCTTTTGTTGAGAAAGCAAAATGATTTCTTATTTTTTTTTTTTTAATGTTGCGTTTTCCGTTTTGCTATTTAATTTTATAGTTTTTAGTTTTAATTAAGACGTCAGTCAAAAGGAGAAGAGCAATAGTGTATGAACTTGTTGGGACTTGTTGGTTGGTCAGGATGGTG
Source organism: Liposcelis brunnea (assembly GCA_023512825.1). NCBI lineage: Eukaryota > Metazoa > Arthropoda > Insecta > Psocodea > Liposcelididae > Liposcelis > Liposcelis brunnea. Next base: position 9,797,213 of record CM042072.1, on the reverse strand, counting down.
TTCATAGCGTATTTTGGATTAGAACAGAAGCTTCTGTTGAGTTCTTCTTCGATGATTTTCACTCGAGTGATAGTCAAGTGACAGTAAAAAAATTTAAGCAGCCGTTTTCGGCCAAAAAAGTGGCTCTTTTACACGCACCCAACACGGTTAACGCAAGGAGGGAGAAAGTTTGTACAGGGTGCGTGCGCCATTACCATCTATCCACCATTACTGTGCGATTCCTCCACTGTGCATATACCCGAACTGAGGGACCCATAGTTTAGTTTAGTAATCTTGTTGACATTCTTCACTATGACGTGGACAGAATGAGAACCTCTCATATGAAAACCGGAATAAGGGATGGCGAAAAGATATCTGTTTTCTTTTAAAACATTCGCTTTTTCTCTTGCTTTTAATAATTTATCTATGCACTCCACAATTTGAGGTTTCAGAATTGTTTTAACTGACTTCCCTCTTTACCGGTAACTACGTAATTATCTTTATAGGTCTTTGGTGTATTTGGATCACCTAGATAATCTAACACATCATCTTTATTTTCGATCCCTTTTTTGAATTCATCGACTTTAATTTTGCAGGTTTCTCCTGTTCTTCGAAAATTATAAAAAACAATCCAGGAGACTAGTAGTCTACAAATCGAAGAATAATTCCTTACAAAATATTCTACTTCTTTGTTTTATTGGCGGCTACATTTAGCTAGTGCCTTGTATTATGTTCATGAAACATATGATTTCGTTTGAAAGTATCCTTATCAACGTGAACTTCAGAGCACAATTCTAGAATATATAAGCCGACAACTGTCGATATGTTTTGTTTGAATCGTTTTTACTTTAGTCTATGGTTTTATTTTTATACTGCCATGTCGGTATTACTGACCAAACCATATTCTTTTAATATATACTGTAAGTCGATATTGGATTCGAAGAGGTTTAAAATATCTTCATTGTATGAGTTAATGGCTACCTCTAGGCTGTTTCGTTTTAAAAAAAATTGAGGTTTTTTTAAACCGCTTCGAATACTTAAAATGTAAGTTTCTTCTGAAATTTCCAAATCCGCCAGAATTTCCTCAAATGACATTAACTTTTCGCTGGAGTATAATTCTTAAAAATTTGGTGGAGATCGAGTATCTTATCATACGAAACATGAAACAGGTCTTAAGTAATGATACATGCAAATACATGCATAGTCCTTTTAAAAGATAAAAAAAGCTTTTTTAAAAGATTTTTTTCGCCGTCTGGTTTTAGAAGTGCTTTAAACGTGTTTTAGACGATGTAGCCGTACCAGAAAAAAAAAAATTGCACACTTGATTTACATCCAGCTTTGCTAGATTCCCTAATCTTTTCCCAACGGACCCGCGAATAAAAACAAATCATTTCCCTATGAATTAAAATCACAAAGGAATGTGCAATCAAGTTTAATAAAGTTTAACTTTAAATTATCGAAAGCAAACGAAATCATCTTTAAGAGTCACCAAAAGTAATTAAGCCTGAAGTCGGAAAACATCAATTAAATGTACGATATTAACATCTGACGAAGGGAGTAAAGTTGGGGAGAAGTTCGAACTTGCGACATCGTGCGACTTCTAAAATGGAATCCTGCTCCTACTGGATTTTAACTTTTTGGGAGAAATCAGAATCAAACTTATCCTATGATTTATCATTTTGGAAAATTTTATGTTTTCAATAATCAGTTTTAATGAACATCTTTAAAATATTTATGAGAGTTGGGGAAATGATGAGAATCCCGTAAGTATTCGGGAATCTTGCCGAGTACGTCTGTATTCGTAATGGGAGAATAGGAAATGAGTTCATGATGGCAAGTGAGAGGGCGTCATCCACGGTTATGAATTATTAAGTCATCAGTTTCGAGCATGTGGCTTGTAATATTCATCAGCCATGATTTAGTGTCGCTACTCTTGTGTCAGTTTCATAATTCGATGTTGATCGCTGTAGTTATCATAGATTTGGAACCATGTATGACGAGACAAGTCGGATACATCCAGTGCGTTGGGTTTTAAATCATGCAATTTATTCGTCGCGGGGGAGAATGTCGGATGAAAAAGTAAATGCGTATCGATAAGCGTTGATTCTAATCAGTTTAAGCGATATTCGATGCTTTAATCAGGATTTTGGGAATGATTGATACGTTGGGAAATTCGCGACGAGAAGGAAAGATTTTTCTCAGGCTTTTTATTTATCTGACTTTATTGCTGCTGATTTCTTGTAAAGTAATAATGCATAGACGAGCAAATCAAAATTATGAAATAATAAGTTTTACTTTATAAAGTAAACTTACCATTTCCTTTAAATGCACTTGCTTCTGTAAAATAAGAAAGATGATCCGCCGGGATATCTTTTTGCTGCACGTTGTTCATTTTTAAATTTTTTATTTACATGAATAAAGACATTAGCTTTGTCAGTCTTTGTTCTATGAGGTACTTGGTTACAGACAGGCTCATGTTCCAAGTATAATAATATGAATGCTGTGATTAATGTTTCTTTTGTTATTTCATGGAGCGGGTAAATTTCTATACCCAATGAGTGAATCTGCAGGTTGCGATAAGGATATACTGAACCCTCAGTTGTGGGGATAATACTGTGACAATAAAGTCGCAATGAGATTTTTGGTTACAGACAGGCTCATGTTCCAAGTATAAAAATAAAATTAAGTGTTAACCCTCAGTTGTGGGGATGATACTGTGACAAAGTCACACAAATTAATAATAAAATTGTTCATTTGTCTTTAATAAATATAATTAAAAGACAGTTAATTATAATAATACATATTATCCCTCAGTTGTGGGGATGAGCTGAAGAGCCGGAATTTAACAAATAATATATTTTTTCTAATAAAAGTAAACCTGCCTGGAGTAGACCGAAAATCCTCGCACCTGTGAAATAAATGATCGCCACAACTCAGTTTACATGCTATAGTAAAGTAATGTCAAAAAAGTTTTTGAGAAATTTGGAGAGAGTTAAAATTTTTAGGGTAAATTATCAATATTTTCCCAAGATTATCGTGATGAGTCTGAATTAGATAATCTGAGCTGTTTCCAGATATAGATTTTGTTGAGGTGATTGTTTCGGCGAACGGCCCCATCCATTCTAAACAATCCTTAATCTCTAACCATTGTAGGCCTAAAACAATTTTAAGAAAAATTTAAGATTAGGAAATTCTCAAGACAAAGCCTGGCAACTTTGCCTCCGCTAAGAAATGTAAACTTACCTGATTACCTGGATTATATTTTAAGGTACAAGTACAATATCCGACAATGTTTTATGTAGTTCGTAGAGCTCATTCTCGTTTTGTGCATTCTTAAACTTTTACAAGAAAGATGACACTTTATCATCTACATCATTTCTAAACCTTATCACGTCGGTCTTTATAGGTAGCTCTTCGTCGTTGTTGTGCAAAGAGTGTTTTCCGTTGGTCATTTGGTCTACTATCATTTTCTTCCAAATTAAATCTGTATAAAATATTTGAGAGAAAAAAAGAACATTAGTTACATTCCAAGTAATCAGGTAAATTTACATTTCTTAGTGGAGACAAAGTTGCCAGGCTTGCCACTTTCTTTAATAAAATTCTATGTTAAAAATTTATTGCCATAACATAGGTGCTACAGACATCAACCAATAAGCATGTCAAAAAAATGGTCGCGTGGCTGTATCTTTTACGTGTAGCAAACTACACCTGTTATACTGTTAAACGGTCGCTGGTTTAAAAATCCAATGCTTAGACCCAAACCAAAGTTGTAAAGTTGATTGTATAGGAGAAAAGGTACAACAGAAAGTCCACGAGATGGAAGGAGTAGCTGACGACTAGTCTAAAAACCCTTAAATTTTCCAAACGGATGGGATGGTAACATGAAAGCAGACGTGGAAGATTTTTCTTGCTTCGTTCCGGGCCTCATTACTCCAAGTTCAGAACCTAGTTCTTCGAAATCTAAGGAGCCACCACGTGAATAAAAAAATTGGATCCCGAGGAGTCGTATGAAATCGCAAAAAATCATCGGTTACCACATAGAAGAGATGGATGATTGGGGTCAAACCTAGACAAAAATAATTATAAAAAACCTCTTTTTACTGCATAAAATTGAAAAATACGAACTCTTTACATGCATTCCTATTGTAAGTTGAGACTTTAAAAAGTTGTAGTCTTCTTCAGCGGAAGGAGAAGCCAGGAACATCCCATGTGCTCTGCAATATGCAAAAGCGTCGTACCAGTTTAGCTGAAAAAAACATGCCGAGAATGGATGATTGGGAATAAATCATCTTAAAATTTTAAAAAGAACAATCTTTTTTAGCAATAAAAAAATCCAAGATTGTAAATTGCAAATTTATTTCTCCCAACTTCATGATTCCGTTTGTTGTGGTTCTTTTGATTCTTTTGACTTATTTGTCTTACCTCTTTTACTTCTTCATCCCAACCTTCGTCTGTTGGTGGTAAAGGAATATCTTCAATAGGCGCAAGAGGTGTGAAGGGCGTTCTATCTGAGATAGGTATAATTTTTGAAACTATTCTCTCAAAGAGAGAGTTTGGCCTACACTTATTATTAATTAAAATAATAAAATTAAAAATAATTTTTCAAAGGAAAAGGATTCAAAGAAGACGATTGTTTACTTTTCATAAATATTTGATGATATCTCTTAGAGAGATATATATTTTCAGTGACATCGAACGAATCATTTGCTTGCCGGTGAATGAATTTTAATTTTAAAAAAACAGCAGATACTTTTTTTTTATGATATTTCACTTATAGGAAATTAAACCTATGAAAAAGAAAACGGTCGAAAGTTGAAAAACAAGGATTAGAAACAGCGATAGTTGTGACACTTCCACCACAAGTTGTAATTAGTCGTTAACTTTACTAATTACCAAGGCCATTTCATTAACTAGACGAATCAGATACAAACCATTCATCAGGAAACAAAAGGTTCTGTGCCACAACACCAATTACTTATCACTCCGTTTTGATACATAATTCTCGACCACAACAGTAAGCTAAGAGCACCCCGTTTGTACAGAGCTGTAACCATTAAATGCATGATTAAAAGTGAAATCTCTTTGAAAGGCCTCAATGCTGTGGTTTTTGATCGGGTTTTCGTGTTTTTGAAAATGGTCGAGCACCATGAGCCCAACCACTCCCTCACTCTCTCTCTCTCTCTCTTTCCGGCGCGGCGACGTTCCCTGAAACTTCCTCTTTCAATCTCTAGAGGAAGCTGCATACATGTTTTTAAAATGATATATATTTTTACACATATTTAATCTCGTTGAAGTTTATGTGTTGCATTAACCTTTTTAACGACCGGTCGGAATGGTTTTAGGTCACTTTTCTCAAATGTGGACGGATTTAAAGTATAGTAGCCGAGGAATAATTTTACGGGGATGTAGAGGTAATAAACATGTCCCTCTGATTACGTTAGGGACAGTCCATTTACCAATTTAATTAGTCTAGACGCATTGGAAAGCCCCTGCTTGGGTTTCTGCTGCTGCGTTGGAGATTCTTTCCTTTTTGGCGGTGTCCATTTCATAAATGATAAAAAAATGCGACATTTTTAATAAAGTTTAACATAACTTCAGAGTGAGCTGAATTAATTTAAGTTAAGGAGCCTAAATCCAATGACGAATGCAGGACCAATAACAAACACAGCCACAAAATTTTGTTCACTTTTGTCAGCTGACTCCTTTAATGCTTTGGTAAGAGAAGCATTAGTTTTTGTAAGAGAAGCTATTTTTTTTCCTTAACGCTTTGAGTTCACAATCACTATCCACAAGCAAGGGCGTATCACAAACGGAAGAGCGGACAGGGCTAAACGTTTGTAAAATGCTTGAGAAATTCAATGGCAATTTCAATTTTTCATCAGGTTTAACACTTTCGTCGTTCTTCAAATCAAAAGCCTTGCTGAGAGAGTATCCATCAAAGGAATGATCAAAATCCAAGTCAATGTTATTGTGATTGTGTAAAATGTCTCCTACTGATCTCACTTGGATCGTGCAGATTTTACGGATCTTACCCAAAAAAATGATATACAACCTTTGATATTACACTATAACTTATATTTCACGAATACACAATTTGTTTAATTTATAAATTTAACACAATATTCACTAATTAATTTTTTGATTAATTTGAATTTGAGATTCCGAATGTTATAAAAAAAATAATGACAAGTTTTTTTTTTTCATTGAGGTTCTGCGATAATTTTTTGTCTTTCTTTTTTTCTTCGAGGTTCCGAGAGAATCTGAGAGTGTATTATTAAGTTTTTTCGTAGGATTTTTAGAAAAGGGGTAGGGGACCAATAGGATTTCTGGATAGAACTGTCAAGTTTTGAATGAAGGAGTAATTAAATTGAGGTTTTATTAGGATTGGAGAAGCACGAAGAGCTTCTCCGGAAACTTTGAGCTATAAAGGATGTTGGGATATCGGAATATTAAAAAAAGATCGGAAAAAAAATGTAAAGGGAGAACAATGGTAGGACTGGGTAAGATTCGAATGTAAATTAGGTTGTGGTATGTGTGGGGTGGTGCATTGGTACATTACAATTGTTCCCTATTTGAAATTGGCTGCGGCGGCTTGGCGTTGAGGGCATTGTGATTAAATGCGGTAAAAAATTTTTTGAGATGCGAGTGATAAAAGCAAAGCCAAAAACAGATGAAGGAAATCAAGTCAAAACGCTGCAAGTAAATAGAGGCTCACCATTCACACACACTCCGTCAGGGTAACCGGTGAGGCATGTTTTGACTTGCTCAAGGAATGGCGTCCTTGCCCTGTGGTGAGCTCCCTTCTCAGGGTTATAAGTTAGTGGAGGGCAGCAGCTTCGCTAATACTGACTGTTCGGTGTTCGACACCTCGTTGTAGCAGACGAGTTTTTTTGTTTTATTGTTTCTTTTGTGAAAGAAAAGTCATGAATAGATAAACGTTAATGTCTGGAATTTTATTTTTAAAATTTGATTGCCCAGTCCAAATCGATAATATAATAAACCCTTTTAAAATTAACACAACATTTTTATGAAAAGCAGCCACAAAAAAATCGTTTTTTTAAAATTTTTTTCATGATTCTTCTTCCTTAGAAACATCATCTTCGCAAATTTCTACGCCACCAATATTTGCCTGTCCCATTTTTCTTCTAATTTATTCTTTTAAAAATATTGTTCCTTCCCCGAAATCGATTAAACAAACCCTTATACACTTTTAATACCCCAACGTTATAAAATTCATAAAATGAGTGCTAAATTTTAAACTCTCGAAACTTTCCTTAGAAGGGACAGTAAACCAGAAAAATTAAGCAGTAAAAGTTTAGCAGTTAACAAACTTAAGGGGGCAAACGTTAACGAAGAATATAATTTAAATAAAGTTCACTCGGTAAAGAAATCATTTGGTATATTCTTTGATGAGTTTTTAGTATTTTCGCCTTTTTTCCCTAAGGAGGGTTATTTTAATATCTCACCGCATGCTTTTTGCGGGAGTATTTTGATTAAAAATACAAGCTCTTAAAACATTATAATTTTAGAACTCTCTCGCTCTTGCTAAATGTTACAGACGTCTTTGTTTCCTGTTCCAAGCGTGAGTTAACGCAGACAAAAACGATCGATTGTGTTGAATGCCCGTATCCTGTTTTAACCTGTATTCGAACGCTTCGGTCGGGAGTACGTTTTCGTTTGAAGGGATCAAGCGAAAGGTTGTAAGCGAACTAAGAGATGAGAAATTTCAAATTGGGTAATTAATGTATTTTGAAATGGGGATTGATTAATTGCAGATATATGTGTGTTGTGATGTTTGAACATTTTTTTTGATGTTACGTAGAGAAATGTATACGAATCGAAATTTCTACCCCGCGTTTGGTTGTCATGTTGGAGTCACGCAACTTTTCAAAAATTCTTTACTTTTTCAATCAGATAATCATCACGAACTAGCAACCCGAAAATAGAGATCCGGATACGTTGTTATTCGACGTATGACATCTTTAGGAAGGGAGCTTCGTTAAAAAAGAACAATGGCGAAGCGGGGAAAAGGTCAGGAATGGTTAGGTCGAATTTCGTTTTGAAATTGAGTTAATGTGTGTTGTTAAAGAAAGCGTGGGACTCAGTTTTGTTGAAAAATATTGTCAAGGTTTGCTCATTTTTTAATGTTTCAATAAGATGTTGCAAGAAAAATATTTAATTTCACAGAAAGAAGAGTTTTACTTGTGTAGAAAAAATTTAACTGAAAACCGATCTCCGAAATTTTTTACTATATTAGATGAAACAATCGAATCCAATATCCTCCATGTCATGCTTTCCACAAATTCATCGTAGGTTAGCATGGTCCCTGGCAGGATTAGATGTGCAGTGCATGTCCTGCTCGTCGGCAGGACGTCATTGATTGACACGGACACTTGTGCGGGGGGGTCAAACCCCCCAAATGGTATTTGTTCATATGATGTGGCCAATGCCATGATTTACCTTAGGGTTACTGGTGTTATCTGTTATCGAAAAAATTATTAATAAAATGAAATGGACCGAAAATCTAAAATTCCTAACTATTAATTAGTCGAAATCAAGTCCCATATCACCGCTATTTGTAAAACTTCAAAATTTTCGGTTTTTCAGGATTTTTTAAAAATCCTTAAATTTTTTTTATTATCATTTATTTTCATCATGCAAATTTTTTTTTTGATTTTCATCTTTCCTGATCATCCACTTTTTAATTTCGTTATACAGGTCCTTTATGGCTGCCGTCTCTAACGCGCAGTCGTACGTAGGATCTTGATTTTTTTCCGTTTCTTGTCATCCTCGATCTCCCAATCTCCCAATCTCTGCAATTTTTACAAAAAATTGCTAAAGGAAAAAGTTGTTCCTTATAGGGTCACGTATCTTCACATAAAAAGTAAGTAAAATCGTTAGAGCCGTTTTCGAAAAAATCTTTGAAAATTCATTGTTTGGCCTTTTTTGGCCCTGCCAAAGTTCTAAACTTGGCAGGGTTGCCTTCTAACTTTTGGAACTTTTTTTTAAATTCAAAAAAATTAGCAAATTTTTCAATTTTGCAAAAGTTGCTAATTTTTTTGAATTTAAAAAAAGTTCCAAAAATTTGCAACTTTTGCAACTTTTTTAACTTAAAAAAATTGGTAACCTTTTTAATTTTTACACTTTTTTTTACTTTCACATTCACTTTTTATTTCTTTAAATTTTAATTTTTACATTTATAAACACTTTACATTTTCACTTTTTCACTTTTTTTCATTTTTACTTGTCCATCTAAGTGTTCAAAAATTCTGGGAATAGTTGGTCGATCATATCTGAAAATAAGAAAAAAATTAGATTTTAGAATGGAAGGACTGGTACACATCCTGTAAGTAATTATATTTCTGTACTTCGATGCCATAGCTACTCCCTTTTCGGCTAAATCATTCGTAACTTGTAATTTTTTTACGATCTCCTTCCCATCGACATAGCCTTTATCTTGCCCCATGTTTGGGTCCTTGTGACCCAAACATGGGGCAAGTTATTCCTTTATCCGTTTATTCCTTATTTTTTGGGCTATAATTTAATTGAACTAGAGAGACTAAAGACTAAAATTTAGGCATCAAAATTTGGTGCAGTTATAAACTTTTTCACATTTGGTAATTAAGTCGCTCAGATCACCCGTAACAAACCCCGAAATGAAATTTTGAAATTTTAAGGTTAGACAAGAATTTTTTGAAGGACAGCCCGGAAACATGGCCCCGAAAACATTCAATTTTTTTCCTTGGCTTCGTGCGCCTAATCAATTATTTTCATTACGGTCTTCATTTGAAGCTTGTTCATTTTGACAAAGGGTAAATGCCATAAAATTTTGGTCCTCGGCGATATTGCACACTTTCAATCTCGCACCAACTGAACCCGAAGGATCCGGTATGACCGAGAATGTTTTGAACTGCAGCCCTTGCTGGTGCAGCTACATAGGCGCATAAATCTTCGATAGCGTTACTGTTTTACTGGATGCTCCTATCTGACCCCTGAACGGCAGCGGTTGATGGTGTCAACAAATTCATCGGTAAAGGGGTGATGCGGCATTCATCACCGAACATGGTTTTCGGTGATGAATGCCCCAATAACCCACGAAGAGACAGAACACTGTCGTTGGTCGCTTGATTGATTCGATTTTTATCGATCAAACTTAATGTCTTATTCACGAAAATAAGTATTCATTTCCATTAAATATCTTTTGTTTTGTATAATGGCAATCATTGCTTTTTTCGACTATTGACATCAACCCAGCACACGTGTCACTAAAACGTGCCTCGTCTGTTAACGCGTTATTAGATATGATGGGAAAATGTTATGAAAGAAAAAAAATATAGAGGGGAAATGTCTACAATCGTCGCGGTAATGGTCTTTGCTGCATTTACTTTCTTCGAGAAAGTTTCCAAAACTCTGTGGAAAATATCGACTGATAATTCCGCATGCGTGTTAGAATAATCGGAAACGGAAAATGGGGTAACAGGATTTTAACAGCTTATGGCACAAAGTTTGAAGGTCGAGTTTTGGAAAGTAAAGCCATAATTTCGATGCGATTCAATCCCCCCCCCTTTCTTGAATTGATATTCATTTATAAACTTCGGTTTTAAAGTTTCATGCATATCGATTTAATAATTTTGTACATGTAAAGACTGAAAACGTTTTATGACTCAGTTGTGGTCGTTTGTATTCAAGCGTTTTAGCTTTTAATTATAATGCAATAAGTGCTTTTATAGTAATGTTTAATATTACATAAAAGTGTAGTCGATGGTCGGTGATGGAAATGCCTATTGGTGTTGTGTTGTGCGTTTTCGACGAAATAAGCGACCCCGAATGGTTTTGTGGTCAGAACGTGAAAATTGTTAAAATGATTGACGTTTCCTTTCACGTTTCACGACTCACTTGCAGCGACTTGTGACTTGTCAGTAAAATTTTCGATAATGGTTTTATATCTGTTTTACGCGTGTATGTATGGGTTTATTATGGCGAAATATTTATACAGTGACAAAGCGTGCTCTTTGATGCAGTGATTTGACTGCTTCCGGGTGAATATCTGCATTTGACGGCTTCAGTGGACTTGATTAAATTGGAACTATTGGGCATTTAAAGGATTCCGTTTTCATGTGTTTATTTAATCGGAATTATTGAAACTTAGTCAATGGTTGAAGTAGTAGTTTACCTAGTTGAACTAGTAGCAATTATATTGTGAGAGATTCGGGGCCCTTGATTCTGGTCAGCGCGGAAACTGGGTCAACTTTTTTTTGATCGGTTTCCAGAGACCAGTTTTCATGTTGACCACTTTCGGGAATTGAGACATAAATAGTGGAAACTGGTCAACACTTAAATTTTTTATATTTTCAACGATGCCAGAAAATCGTCTAAGGAAAATAAGTTCTCCCCAAAGCAAGATCGGGCGTGTACCCTGTGGCCAGTGATTGGAATTGAGATGTGCCTGAGGAGATCCTGGCGTTCATTATGGAACCAAAAGCCGAAAATACTGAGGTAGTCGACGTAACGTTCGGAACCTTAGACACGTTGGAACTCGTCGCCGGCACGTTGGTTACTGTCCAGTTTTGCAGCGTCCTGCGCCTCACCCCACCGGAAACTGGAGTTAGGTGTGAAGGCGTAAAAACACGTTTAGAATTTTGGAAAGTTCGGCTTGGAAAATTTGTATTGCTAGCTGACAATACGGTTTTAGCGGGAGACGAAATACTTATCGCCGGAGTGTTAAAGTGGCAGTAGACTCAGGAGAAGCGTAGACGATAGGGCAAGAAAATGTTAACATCCAAAACCTAATCTGAGCGATTTTGGAGAAGCAAAATTTTGTTTCTCTAAAAAACAAAGTCATTACAATCCTATCCATAGCGGTCTGCGAAATGGGGAAAAAAGTGTGCCGGATATGAGATTGAAAAAGCTATTAAAACCATAAAATTCCACGTTGAAAAAAGGGTTTTTTGAACCTGGAATTTCCATGGAGCGAAAACAAGAGTATATGTGCGTGTCGTGATGAAAGGGGATAACATCGGCTAAGCCAACGTGTAGCTAGTTGTCAGATGATAATGATTCCCAATTTGTTTTCCCTTTGTTTTTCAGTTTTCCTTTACTTTTATCGAGCTTCGAGCTGCTCATGTGATTAATGGACTTGTACAATCTTTCTCTCTTCATTTTCATTAAATAACTTCCGAGGTGTCATCTGGCAGAGAGAAAATGTTGTTGTAATTCTCCCCTTTTTGTCTTTTCGGAGGTTTAGGTATTTCCCATCTTTTATTTATATTCCAACGGCGCGGGGTTTTATGTGTGTCGTTCGGATTGCTTTAAATATTTTCCAACATGTGAACGTCGTCTCGTTAAAATATCCGGGAAACGACAAAAGCGCCGAGATTGTCGATTAAGGATTATATTTTACAGTATATTTGATGTTTAACTATGAGAAATCTTAAGTGGATGATAACTGACGTTTTAAGAGGGTTGAATGAGATCATATTTATCAAAAAGGGTTTTAGTATTGAAATTGAAGAGAATATCATGGGTTGTTGTACGGTGTAACCCGCGTTGTAATCTCGTTGAGTAATTTCGATGCTGCGAGGTATAATCGAATTTCAGAAACGCGGATGAGAATATAAGTTCTCCTTTCCCTCCCTCCGCTTTGGCATCATTGGAATCGAAAAGCGTTTTCCACGGTCAGTTATCTCTGAACAATCCGCTCTTGCTAATTTGATAAAACACCCGACGAGACGTTAAAAATAAAGTAATTGACAGTTAATGCGAATTGTTAATGCTTTTGTCGTTTCCTTTTTTTGCTTCTTGTTTCGCAGGAATAATTTTTTTTGCGAAAAATTCTTGCGGGGTTATTCTTTTTTTTTGCGGAAAACGATATTCATTTAATTAATTTAAAATACGAATTTAATTTTTTTTCTAAATAGAATATTCTCGGAAAGGAAATGGAGTTTAAAAAAAAAAGAACAAACCAAAAGCGAGAAAAATACGTTGAGTTTCGAAATCGTAAATATAAAAAAAAAACGAGCAAAAAAATTGTTTAAGCGAATATGCTTTTCTTTCCCCGGGATTCAGCAAAGAGATTTTTTTTCCCCCCTTTCCTTGACATCGTTCTGTCCTTTTGTTTTGATCATGATCCAGCGTGAGTTAAAGACATCTACAGAACCGAGGATAGTTTTTCTTGCTTTTTAGAGGAGGTTGTAATTTTTACGGAAACGACTTGGGATTGTTTCTTTCAGTCTTTTTTTGTGTTCTGGGTTCCCATATAATATGAAATGCGGCACGATTTCGTGTTTGGTGTTCTTTTATACTCGAGAAAATCGTATAAAAAGAAGAGAATTTGAAATACTACGGGATTTTCGTCTTTTTTTTTATTTTCAATCTTTTATATTGTTGGAAATATCCATAGGATATTTCATATTATTTTAGGGAATTTTGATACACCCTTTGCTTGTAATGCACAATCAATCACGTACTTCCACTGCTTACAATTTTTCCCATCAAACTTCTTAATATGATTTAATAATATATCGTTATCCGGCATGTCTGCTTATAATATCGAATAATTATATTATTTTAGGGTACATTACAAATACTGTATATAGATATATTTGTAATGTACCCTTTATCTACGAGTGAGTTGAATTAGGGTGGTTAAAAGCCACTTCCGAAGTGAAGGTACAGACGAGGATTATTTCGGTTCAGCTAAATAATATCAATCAATATTTTTCGCTTACCTGCACCCATCATCCTTGAATTGCTTAAATCTTTGTTGCATCCAGCAATAAATCCTTGCCGATAAGCCTCAGCCAATTGACACCTTAGGCCTAAAGGTTCAATTTCTTTTTCGTCTCACCTCTCACTAAGATTCTCGAAATAAGGTTCGTAACAAATGAATACCTTCACTGTTGACGATTTGTCTAAGACTGACCAGATTTGCTGATTTTTCTTTTTGTCTAGACCCTTATCTGGTTCTGAAGATTAAATTTTGAATGAATTAAGTCTGCTGATAAGCTGATCCATTTTGTTTCTTGACCTTAAGGCTAAAACTGGCTAAAACTGAAAATTTCTGCATTCTTGCTATTTTGTTTATTTTGAATTTGCTAAGGGATTAAATTTTTTCTTGGAATTCTCAAAACTCACATTTTTAATTGTTTTTATTTAATCTCCAAACTATTTTTTCCTCCCTCAAAAAACCTATAAATTTATTTTTTTCCTCTTGCGTTATTGTTTACTTTAACTGGAGAAAAAGAAAAATACAAGAAAGAGAAAAAAAACAAGCTCAACGGTAATGAAAAATAGTATATCATAAATCAATTCTTAAACTCATATCCTGTTCAAAACTGATAGCGACGGAAGGCCTAGCACTTTCCCCGTTTTTGCTATTAAAACTATGTGCATGTGGGTTTTGACGCTATATGCGAAATTATTTATTCATAACCTCTTTTGCTACATTTTTTTTGGGGAAAAAAAATCTTTTTCTTTTTTATAAACCTGCTGCATTCGTCTATGCGGTGCCGAGGAAAAATTGAGGATAAAATACGAAGAGCCACCAGAGGAAAATCGTTACCCTTAGCTCAGCACATGTGTGTGTGTGTGTGCCCGTAAGGAAGAGTCGCCTATATAAAAACAATGATTTATATAATACCTTTTTTTAAGGGGCAATACTTTCTTTAATGGCATACATATGACTCCTTCGGGTGAGGATAGAAGAAAAAGTACAAGAGCTTTTCAGACGTGGATTTTTTATTTTAAAGGATTTTTAAAGACGTTTTTTGGTAACTATGTTTTTTTTTCCACAAGTTGGTCGTACTAATCATCTGAAAAAAACTAATTGGCTGGCCCCTAAAGAATCTTAATAGAATCGTTTGCTGTGTTTTCTTTAGTGGATTTTACTTCATTCGCGTCGGACATATTTTTCGCCATGTTAAGTTTTTTAAGCTTTTGCGAAAACACTTCATTTATCTTTTTCTTGTTTGAAAGTATTAAACTTGAACCGATCCATAGCCGTATTGACTTGTGGCATAGAATAACTTTCAAATTGGTCTAAAACTTATTTTAAAATATTCTTTTCTTTGACTCTGAAATTTGATTAAATTGTGTTGATCATTATTGACCATTTCGTTGAAGGATAAAGGGTTCTTCTATCTGGTAAAATTTTTTCAGAATTACCGAAATAATATAATATAAGCACACTTTAAAAAAATGTATTTATCAGGAGCAATAGACAACTGTCATCTGAAACTTTAAAAAGGCTCTTGAGGAAACATTAATTAATCAACCTAATTTTTTCTTGTGTTGATTGCAATCTTAATTTCACTTAATGAAAAAACTGTAAAGAAAAGTAAAAGCTAAATTAATTTTTTTAAATTTAAAAAATTAATTTAGCTTTTACTTTTTAGCTGGAAGGACATTTCAGAGCAGTGACGACGCCAGATTGATTTTTAAGGGGGGGCAGTGCAGGGGCAGGTCAACTTCAAAGGGGGGGAAATAAAAACTTGTAAAATTTAATCTAAAAGTGTTATTTTAAATTTTTACCGCTAAACTTTGGAGCAACACAAAAACGATGCTCTTCAGAATTTTCATGCTGTTTGAAACCGTTAGCTGTAGTATCTTTTTTCCAATTGCGGAATCCGACATCTTTGCACACTTGGTTTGTTTCAGTAGATTTTCCGAAAAATCTGCATGGAAAGCAATAAACAGCATCTTTCAATATACTATATTCAATCCACTTGAAACTTTTGTACCACTCTGCGCGAAACTGTCGAACACTTAAAAAGGCGCACAACATAAGGCGGGACATGTGGCGCTCGGACGATAAGGCAGGTCTAGGACCTCAGGGCAGACTTTGGCTTCATAGGGAAGACAACGAATCGAAAGATGCTGGTCGGTTAGTCTTTAACTGGCGGTCCACCTGCCAGAGACGTCTGTAAGGGAATCTGCGATTTGGCGGTAGAGCTTTAGTCTTTGTAAAGCCAAAGATAGATAGTGATAAAAGGAAGGTTTCAGAAGCAAGTTTGGAAAATCGATTATGACAACACACAGAGACTTGTTTTCTTTCCCTTTTGTTTTGTGCCTCGAATATGTCCATCGACTTTTCTCCTATTTCACATTCTTGTTTCTCTGCTTCCCTTTTTCCCTTTTACAACCTCTAAAATTTCCTCTCCTTGACCATTATTGCTCTGGGTCGGTGAAAATGTGTAAAACTAGCTTTCTCTAGTGAAGTAAAACTTTCAAAAAGCTTTGTTTAAAAGATTACAGGAGGGTTGTGTAGTTTTTAGGCGTGGAAATTCTAAAATTGACATATATTGCTCCATTATTTTTCCTTGTTTCTCTTCCCTTAAAATACCGTTCCAAGGATTTTTTTTTTTTGAAAGTTTGAGTTTTTTAATTATTAAATCTTTTAGGAATTGCTGAGATGAAAAATTAACAAGTAAAAAGTAAAAACGTTTAGATTTGTAAATCAAACAAGTTATCGTAAATTTTCTTTTAATTTAAGGGCTACAAAAAGTTTTATTTGTTTGAAACCTTCCCAAGTAGGAAGTTTCTTAAAACTTCGTACTTTTCCTCTCTTTCTCTTTTAAACATGAAACGGATATTACTTGTGTTTTCTTCTTTCCTTAAATTAAATGAATCTGCCTATTCTAGTTACTGTGATTTAAAGAATGTGCGACTTTTCCCCAAACGCGGCATCGTTTGGATTATTGTAAAATACTTTTCTTTATAATAGGCTCATCTTGTTTAACTTTTTCAATAGGAAAGCTAATGTAGTTTAAAGAAGAGAAAAGTTAAAAAAGTGAAGTAGAACGTGCTTACCTGTTTATGGTATTTCCTTTTGTTTTGGTTTTCCTTGTTCCGTTTTCCTTGTTCCGTTTTGGCAACGTGTAAAATGTTTAATGGTGTTGATTTTCTGGCTTCGCGTGGTGCACTAGGCTCCCATAAGAGAAAAGAACTTAATAAGATGAGGAGGGAGCACTTCAGATGTAGCAGAAAATTTCTAATTGCTATTTTTGGTAATTTTTGCTGCTGTAAAGTTTTGCTGCTGGAGCTAAGTAATTACATTTTTTCCGTGTGGTAATTAAACCCGCTTTAGAAAAAAGACTTTCGGCAAGCCCGGACTCAGCAGATGTACTAAATAAATCCCTTGCTTGCTATCAAGGCCAGAGTTGGAAATCAGTGGTAATTTTTTCCCCCCATTTTTGTAAGACCTTTAACTGGACATTATTTCTCTTTTAACGAATAAGAAAGATCTTTTTAGATATGGTTTCTCCTAACCTGGCGATGCTTTTAAAACTAGACAAGTTTTGTGCTCTCTAGTCAGCAGACTACAAGTCTAATTAAGCAACAAATGATGTGCATTATTGAGCGGCTATTGACAGGTACGTAAGAGAAAGGACCCCACCAAGCCAACTCTGCTACCACACGAGAAGAAAGCCCAATTTTTTAACCTAGTGACATCTGTCTGGTGCTGTAAATATCATTGTTTAATTCGATATGACAGACAAAGAGAATATCACACCTCAAAATATTATTGACTCATTACTACACGAGTCAAACATGAAGTGGGCGTTGCCACACATTATTCTTGAACACAGTCGGACCATTTAACCGGATTTAAATTATAGATACGTATATCTTACCTCAAATGGTAATCCCATCGATTGGGATTGGGATTACTTTGTCATTATGTGTATTAATTTTTTCGTAATACCGTCAATCCAAAAAGAGAGGAAAAAAAATAATATTGTGAAGAAAACAAGATTAAAGCAATTTTTTTGTAAAATCTAGTTTACATTTTCCCCCTTTTTATCGTTTCAGATAAAGCAAGGTTCTTACCCTTTGCGTTATTTGATTTTCCTTGTAAGCATCGTGCTTCTAACTTTCTTACCAATTTCATTAGCTGGATCTTTTAATTTATTCTTTGAATATATTTTCAAAGAATTGTGCGTTATCATTTGGCCTTTTCGTATAATACGGTAAAAGCAACTGTAGATGACAGAAATAGAAAATGCAGGAATTAATTTTCCGCGATAATGGGGAAATCCAAGCATATTCAAACTTGTTTGGCTGCAGGTACATTTTATTATATATTCAGAGAACATTTTGAACTTCCTTTTTGAGAAAATTCCCTTTTGCTCTAGTTTTATACAAAAATCAAATTTTAGAATTGGAAATTGAATAGAAGACTGAAAAATGCAATCCACGTTCGAATGTAGTCTCTGATGTATGAAATTTGCTTATTAATCGTGACATTTCCAGACGTTTCCTCATATTCTCAACTGAATATAACAATTTTCACAGTTTGGAGTAAATGGGAATTTAATTGGTTTTGATTGTGATAAGCAGTCATAACAATCAGCAAAAAATGTATGGTTACTATTGCTTAAACAAGCTTCTTTGTAAATCAAACTTGATTTTAATTAATGAAGATGCATGATTGTTCAATCAAGGGCACAAGGCGCAACATTCCTTTTTTCCACATTCCACTGCCATTGATTTCTGGAAAAGGTGCGAAAAATTTTTTATACCGGCTCCCGGCTTCGAAAAAAGTTATCCTCCTGTAATAATTTTAGGTGCGGAGAAGTACAGGATGATATTGAAAATTCACTACGTTGATATTCAATTTTCTTTCATAGTTTATTAAACATGTTTACATAACCTTCCCCCTTTTAAATTAAAATTTTCTCCGAATGAAATATTATTTTGAACGAAGTTAGCTCTTTAAAATTCTCAAGTTAAACAAGTAACGTGGGCTGCCAAAGTGAATGAATGATTATCGCTTTTCGCGTTAGAAAAAATTTTCAAATAATAGGCTAAAAAGATGTTTGGGAAATCATTTTTTCTATGTTGTTTAAAAAAAAGTTGTATGAAAATCCATAAAAATGATAATAATGCCTCAATTCTACACTTTGAAATAGCGGCAACAGATCTGTTTTAAATTGTTGGCAGCTACTGTCCATTCACCATTCCGGTCATTCGAACCACGAGAGCAATTCTATACAAGACTTTTCTTGAAGAGAAATTTTCTCTTTTCGGCTTTTCTCATCTCATATCCATCCCTATAATAAGACAGAAGCAGCGGGGGAAAAAAATCGGGCTTTATCTCTTCTCTAATTATGAATTACTTATGAATGGAGAGAGAGGATTTTTAGGTTCAATCTAATTCTCTCGTATATTTGGAATTGTAATCCAGGATGATAAATACATTTCACAAGTTTTAAAGCGGAGAACATCAATTTTATCAATCCTGGGAATAATGCTTTACACTTGCAATATAAATGAGAGCGAATTTCATTTTCTAACGCAATCTTGGGTTTAATTGTGAACTTTTTAACGATTTTAATGGAAGGTTTTAATTTTTAACGTGATATCATGGAAGATTCAGCATTGTTGACTTGTGTTTGATAAAGTTAACCCAAAAACTTGTGTGCTGCACCGTGAACGGTATGATCTTGTTTGCTATTGATTAATTTTGAGATTTGAAAGTAATCTGTAAATTCATTTAAGAGGGATTGTAGTGATTAAATATGGGTTTAAAGTTTGGTATTGGAAAAAATTTTGTTTGCCTTTTGGTTTGGAAGATCCATCGACCTTTTTCTAGTGTCGTTGTAGAGCAATTATTTTCTGTGGGACTTAGCTAGAAATTTTAATCAAGGGTTTATGTCTATTTTTTTGGTTGCTGCTAGTGGTCTGAAAAAAATTTGCTTTGCAAAAAGGTTTTAAAGATTGACGAGGGTCATGGTCTTAGGCATTAATATCTTCTAAAATCAACAATTTGCTTGAAACCCCCATATCTAATAATAAACGTTTGAGCCAAATTCCCTCACATAAACAAGATGTTAGGCTCATTAGTTCTGCCTCAGCAGTAGATAACGCGATACAATTTTGTCTTCTGACAGCCCAAGATAAGGTATTATTATTGAGTAAGAAACAAAAACCAGATAAAGATTTTCGATCAACACTGTTCCCATAGTCTGCATCTGCATACGCAATCAATTCTTTATCTCCTCCTCTTTTATATGTTAATACAAAATTATGAATGAACCACAAGCGATAACGATATCGTCCACGTATACTAATAAATAAACTAAACCTTCCAAGTATTTCTTTATATATGTCGCAGTCGTTTTGTAAAATCTGTCATTTTATAAAAAGACTAGTCATTTTACAAAGTGCAGCCATTTTATAAAATGACTTAAATTGATGATGTTGATGTGAGTCGTTTTATAAAATGACTTAAATTTTTGGTCATTTTATAAAATGTCAGAGCTTCCTCGGTCTTTTTATAAAATGACCACAAATAAAACAATTTAAAGCGGTCATTTTATAAAATGAGGGGTAAATGTTTTTTATAAAAGCGGGCTTTAACACTTTTTCTGTTACCCTATTTTTTTATTAAAGGGGGCCCTGGGTGCACCTTAGAGAAAAACTCCTTGGCAAGGAAAACTTGAAAATATTTCAAAATTCGAAAAAACAAAAAAGTTGAATTTTCCACGATTACCAAGGTGAGTTCTTTAGGTTGCTCTAAAGCAATAAAAAAGAAATTGATTTATGCATTTTTACCTTTAAGAATTTTGGCATTTACCAGCGTGGCTACCGCATTGACTGCCACATTTTAGATTTCTTTTAAAACAAGCACATCTTTTAGTTTTACACTGATTTGCCGCTGGCTTGCAATTACATTTGTGCATTCCTTGACCACCGAATTTGAACTGCCCTGCTACTGCCTCCCGCAGTGAAATATCACTATTGGGAATTGTGACTTCTAAAACTACTGCCGATTTTTGTAGTTGGGATCTGGGAAACCAATTTTATATTATTCCGCTTTCCGTCCCTATACGATACACATTATTTCTGAACTCAAGGATTTTCTCTAAAATGTTTTGAGGGTCTAGAGGCCCTTTGCCGACCGCTGGTACAGCCACAGTAACGGTAGAACCGATGGGAAGCTCCATTAATTTTCCGAAGACCGCTTTAAATTTTTTATTTCTAATCATTTGATAAAAAGACCGCTTTAATTTTTTTTATTTCTAGTCATTTTATAAAAAGACCGCTTTAAATTGTTTTATTTGTGGTCATTTTATAAAAAGACCGAGGAAGCTCTGACATTTTATAAAATGACCAAAAATTTAAGTCATTTTATAAAACGACTCACATCAACATCATCAATTTAAGTCATTTTATAAAATGGCTGCACTTTGTAAAATGACTAGTCTTTTTATAAAATGACAGATTTTACAAAACGACTGCGACATATACAAACATGGATCATTCTCTGATTGAATAAACATCTAACTACATAAAAATGAATCAAAAGTCTTATTCCAACATTTTGCTGCCTCTTTTAACCCATATAACGCTTTCCGTAATTTCAATACTTTATTTGGCGGTACCTTCATACCTTCTGGCGGATAGAGATAAACCTCACTTTGAATTCTACCATTTAAAAAGGCTGATTTCACATCGAGTAATGAAAACGAAAGTAATAAAAGGGTTGGTGCCCAAAGTAAAGATATAATTGAAGCAGTTGGTGCTGCTAAACAGAGAAAAATTAATGCAGTTGATGCTGCTAAACAAAGGAAAATTGATGCGGTTGATGCTGCTAATATTATATTGAGTGTTGAATGTGATAAAGCGCGCTCTAGATTTAAAGCGGTCTTGGATTGAACTCGTACTGAGAAAAAACCGAGAGCAGCGAAAACTACTGCAGTAATTACTTTATGCTGAATTTGCTTCGCTTTTGCGTCAATGATTGTGACCAATGCAATTCATTCTTACAACCTGAAAAAAATACAATTAGAAGAGAGTCCTTTCACCATTTTTTTTTTAACATTCTCCATAATCTCACAAAAAACCCAAGACAAAAAAGAACCAACTTTTTCCTACTTTAATTATCTGCATAATGTTTTCATTTCCGGGAAAACTTCCGAAAAGTAAAAGTTGGTCGGCGTTAGCGGTCGTCCGTTCCTGACCTAAATGTGACAAGCTCTATTGTGCCTCAAGGATCAAGCAACAAGCTATGGAACAATGGAGGTTATTACTATGGCTCGAGTGCTGGAAAAATGAAATCTTCGTGTTTTCCAGCTCGTGAGCTCTTCCTTCGCATTCATCTTGTCACGTCTATTTTCAAAAATAAAACGTGGGAGATTAATAAACTTTCTTTATTTTCCTCGTGCTTCTTTTTCCCTCCAATCTTTCCCCGTTTTTTAGCTTTATACATTTGAGTGAGAAGAAGAACAAGTTGAAAGATATAAAAAAAGTTTCCATCGCTTTTTTTTTTTCGTAATTAACAACAATTTTGATGGGCAAGCCCTCCCCCTTTGAATCGCGATATCATCCCGTTTGAAAAAAATTTTCCGCTACATAATTTTAAATAAAGCCTAAATTAACCACCGAACGCTTTTCTGTCAAAGTCAAAAAAAAAAAGAGATGCATTCGACTAATTTCAGTGTTTGAGTCGATGACAAAATCGTGTTTTCCCATTGAAAAAAATTGACAGATGTCAAAATGTATGATTCCGTTGTTGGGAAGTCGATGTTGGTCAGTACAATCGAAAAACCCGGCTCGATCGCTATCCTGGGCGTGAAGGAAATACGAATGATGAAACTTGTGCTTTCTGATCACGTCTCCCTTTTATTGAAATGATGTGAGACATTGCTTGCGTAGATTGAATTGCGGGATGTACACTGATAAGCTTCTGCAAAACCCACCCGCGTCCCCGGGCCCGCCCACAAACACATCCTTTTGCTAGTTTTAACGATCTTACCGCGACCATAATCGTGATAGCATTTCCCGAACAATTTAAACCTTTACGGGAAACACGATATCGACGAAGGTGAAAGAAATAAGGCAGCGAGGAAAAGTTTTCAATTTAAAAAATATCGTTGAATTTGATTATGGGAGATGTCAGTTTAGATTACGTTAAGACTCTTTTACTATATCAAAACCAGCTTTCTAAGAAATGAAAATATTACATAAAAACGGATGAGAGCCTTCGAGGCTTTTAGGTATCGCGAAAATTATTTTTAAAAGTGAGATTAGTCTTTTTTTTACCTTGGCTGAAATTCTTTTTTCCCCTCAGACTAAAACTGATAGTGTTGTCGTTGTAATAAGTTAAAGGTGTCTAGGCAATATATTCAGTCAATAAGAAAAGCTCTTGAATATTTTATTTTTTACAAACTTATATTTTTTTTTTTTTCTTATCCCTGAGGGAGAAAAATTTTGCAACAATGTTGAGCGCTTTTTGTATTATGTAAGAAACTTACATTACGTTAGTTTAATCGTATCTGTGACTTTTTTTTGTTGCTGTTGGAAGTCGAATTCAATGTCATCTGGCAAAACTTGCTCGATATCATTTTCATCAATTAGATGTTAGTGAAGGTTTTCTTATCTTTTTTGAATTTCCCGCCTTTTTTGTTAACATTTGTTGTCATTTTATTCGGCCAATATGGGCCAGGCAGTATCTTCGTGTTGCGTGTACTGATCCGCGGTGAGTCTGGAGCGTCCAATTTTTTTTTTAAAACTCCATTTTACTGTCATACAGCCGCCAAGCTTTCCGATGTAATATATCCTGGGCTCAGGAGTTATGATTACGGTTATACGAAATGATTTAGTCCGTTGAACAATTACAATAGATTTTATTGAGGAATTTAGACATCAAATTCGTATACGCTTAGTATTAATTCGATATTTATGGATTTTACACTTGTCCTGATCTTATACACCTTATCACTGTTTTAATATTGAAGATTGACAATTCGTCCACTTTTGTTGTTGAATTAACCCTTTTATTTATTTAGTATTTATAGATTTGCACTTTAAGCTTAATACAGTAAAACACTTTGTTGTTGATTTAGTATTTATAGGTTTGCACTTTAATCTTAATACAGTACAACAATTATAGGGAATAGAGAAACTGGTCTACAAAGAAACTGGTCTAAAAAAAATTAGACCAGTTTCCGCAGACCAGTTTCCACTTAGACCAGTTTCCCAAAATTGTGCTGAAAATGATGAAACTGGTCTAGTTTCTAGATTTAAAAAAAAGGCCAAATTCCTTGCTTATAGAGTAGATTTTGTCTTGTCAATAAATCGTATTACATTTTGTTCTCTTTTTAACCGTAGTAGAAAAACCTACAGGGTGAAGTAGGTAAGTGATACTTGCTATTTATTTATTTATTTATTTAATGCGCCGTTCGAGTTCCTTTCGGAACTTATTTGCTTATGTTCATGTTCAACTTTTTCCAGACGGCGGCATCAATTAAAAGCCATTTTTTAAATGCTGCAGTTTTATATTTTTTGTAATATTTAGCTGAAAATTGGCTTTCATATAGTTTAGAGGTTTAGAGATTACGAATCTGAAGGCAGAATTTGAATTCGACGAAAATCCAAGAGCCCTTGATGGTGGAGCCCTTGATGGCCACCAAGATCCCAAAAACCCAAGATTGCAAATTCCAAAACTCGTTAGGGTTTTACATCAGCAAATAGCAAGTATCGCTTACCTGCTTCACCTGGTAGGTTTTTTTACTGTTTCAAAAAAGAACAAAATAATACGATTTACTAATGAGACAGAATCCTACTCAATAAGCGCGAGATCGGAATTTGGCTTTTTTTTTTCAATTTAAAAATTAGACCAGTTTCATCATTTTCAGCCCAATTTTGGGAAACTGGTCTAAGTGGAAACTGGTCTGCGGAAACTGGTCTAATTTTTTTTAGACCAGTTTCTTTGTAGACCAGTTTCTCTAGACCCCAATTATATAACAAAAGAAAATACGTTGGAAAATTGTATGTGACTCTTTCGACCGGCTCGGTGTTCGATACTATTGACTCGGATGTTTGATTCTATCTGAATTGAAAATAACTGTTTTTACAATCGTTTCGGAGGATAGGGGAAGTAATTAAAAAAGAAATGAATTGGGAAAAAAATAGTTCTGAGATCTGTTGGGACACTTGAGGATTTAGGTAAGAAGAAACGGGTATGGAACATGCACGGAAGAAGATAAGGGAGGAAGGAATTAAAGGTGTTATGTAATAACATCTGTTAGTCCTGATAACATTCTTTTATTACGTTCCTATAATTTTTTTAAAAATTTTATAAACAAAAATAATTTTTCTCGGAACGAAAAATCAAATTTCATTAATCTTCACAAGAGCTACCCCAATAGGAAATGTTTTCTTATCCGAAGAAAATGGAATATTTGGAAAGAGGATATAAAGGAGTGCCAGCTTCCTTTTGTTTCTCATTTCCTCTCCCCAATAAGAGCTTTACATCGAAGTTTTTCGATTGAAATGTTTTACAATCTAAGCTTCTCCTCGCGGATGTTTACATTTTCTCGTGAATTGCATTTTTTTCCCCCCAATGGGGGAAGTAACTCTTGATCGTTACAGAAGTTCAAGCGAATCCGTTTCACTTTTGAAGCCAAGCAGCAGTGATATGACTTGCTACTGGGTGAATTGTTTTTCTAAAAATGAAACGAGCTGGTTTCTTGTTTCGAATTGAATAAATAAATAAACATGTAATTAACACATTGCATTAATTTTCATTTTCTTTTTATAACTTGATATTTAACATTTATGTCGCGATATTTTTCGGAACTCGCAGACGTGCTGTCTCAAGTCTAGCTACATAAGTAGTAAGTGCTCCAGAATCCATGCCATCCAGTTGTAGCTGCAGCTATAACCGGATGGCTCTTTGCTCTTGACCTAATATATGATTAAAGGTGCTTCTCTGGTCTTTTTGTAAATCCTTTATACGGCTTTTGGCTCGAAAGAAATCTTGACGTAACAAAAGCAATTAAGGACTTTGTTGAAGCTTAAACATCCGAAACTCTCCTACTTGAGTCAAATCCTCATATATCTCGTAAACCTGATATAAAAACAACGAAACACGAGAAACCTAAAAATGAAAGATTGAGAATCTGTCGAAGTTAGTAAATGAAGACGGATGAAATAAAGTTTGTTAAGAACTTATCCGATTGTGACGCTATGGAAAAAGCTACCGTGCGAACATGCCAAATGTCCACCATCTTCAAAAAGATATCTCTTAACCTGGAAAGGCACTATATTGAATTGTTTGAATTTTTCCCATTTCTTTTCCTTCTTCATGGATCGTTAAACTTTTTATTTGGTTTTTGAGGGGAAAAAATCCGTCCTATCAATCGGTTTTTATCCGGTTGATTATTTTCGAATTAGGATCGAACCGTGGTTCTTTTTTTTTTTTTTTTTTCTTCCTTTCTTTCGCCGTTAATTGTACGACCGCGGGTTTCGCTTTTAAGAGGTTGAAAAAGGAATGTGTGGGGAAATAAAAAAAAAAAAAACCACAGCGCGTGTAAGTTTTTATTTGGCATCGGCGTTGAGAGTTTATATAATCTTTGCTCCTTGAGGGATAAAAATTTTTGAAGAAGGGTATAAAACTGAGTTTAATTTAAAATCAATACTTTATTCTTGGAATTAGTGTTTTTTCTGTGATCTGGATTTTGATGATTTTATAAAAGGAGATTATTCGTTTTCATTTATAAAATTGTTAATTCCTTTTTTCTTGAGAGTGTAGCGCGAGGGTGTAAATTTAAAAGGCTTGAGATGATTAAGAATTGATCGGTAATAAAATTAAACGTTGTCATCGAGCCTAAGCCATCAATTCCAACTGTACAAATCACAACAAAAATTGCAATAACTCCTTCAACTCCAGCTAGTGACACTGACGCCACTTCAGCGTCTAAAAATCAAAACAACCAAACATATCTGTCTGTTTCACATGATGAAAGAATCTATGCTAGATAAACAATTATTACCTGAAACTGCTTCTATAAGTTCATGATCATTTCCGTCGCATTCAAGAAATCCTTGTTCTAAATTTCTTTTACATTTTGAAGAAGGCTCGGCAGAATTCGTTGAAATTTTTGGACCAATTATTATATTAGAGTGGTTAAACTTTAAAATACATGAAAGATGGTGGAAAAATAAGAAAAAGGAAGAAAACTAAATGCGAGTCGGCCATCTTGGAGTCCCAGAAATGAAAACATAACATTCCTGCTTGTATAGAAGCATGAAATTCAGGGTGACTTGCTGTCGTGTTTTTTTGTTTTGAAATCGATTATTCAATAAAAAATGGTTAATTGTGTTGTCTTCGGTTGCCACAATAAGAGAGGTCGAGATAATACGCGAATTTTTTCAATCCGGCAGTATTTGAAAACGGGTGTAATAGAACGAAGGAGTTGTCGATAGAATGACGTAGATTATGGTTAGCACGAATTTATAGGAAAAATTTACTGGATAAGGATATTACAAAAGATGAAAAAGTTTGTGATCGCCATTTTATATCTGATAATTTGTATAATAAAAATAATTAGGTGTCCATTACACTCTGCATTGTAGTAAACTTTTTTTTTTTTGGCAGGACGGCCTTCGAAACTCTGACAACCTGTCTCCAGATGGGGCTCCTTCAATTGCTTTGGATCATGATAACCATAAAAATAAAGCTGCAGTATTTCCACCTTACCTTTTTTTCGGTCAAGTACAATCTTTTATTCGATGAGGCAGAAGAATATGTACTAATCTCTTTACATGGCACATTTTGAAGAGCTGGTGGTAGCCATTTACAGGATTCAGACGTACAGCTGCTGTTGTTAGGGGTCTGGCAGTCTCAACGCAACGCAACGAGTAATGTTTAGTTTACGGTCCATAAGATGACTTCATGCATAAGCTAAGCATTACTCGCTGAGGCGAAAGCGGAAAGCGGAAAGCTTTCGCGTTGCTTGCGTTGCGTTGAGTTGAGACTGCCAAACACCTTACGCTTCATTGTCCCATATTCAAAGGAAAACAAAATTGCTCCTACGTGAGAACATGATTCGCCAATACCGGCCATGCAATTGCAATGTGCAGTAATAATGTCACCGTCTTTTTTAGCTCCAAGATGGCCGCCGACGTTTTGTATACATTAACGGAGAAAATTATTTAAACGTTGAAATGTACTCTATGATATTTGGTATTCCAAGATGGCGTCTAATAGAGTTACATGTTAATTATGCACAGTATATTATTTTATTTTATTTCAAATTTCAATTAAAACAGATCAAAGTCATCATTCTTGAGAATTCTGTTTCCGATTGTCTCATTGCGTTAAAATACGGTTGAACCATACGTCTCTTTAATAGAAAGATCATTTACTGATAAAACGAAACTTCTAAATCGTCAAGGGATTTACTTTTATTTTTAATTTTATTCTCAATTCTTAAAGTGTAGTAGCTTCTATTTCATGGAATCTTGCCTTAGAATTCGAAGCATAACAACATTACTCTACCTAATGTAGATTGAATAAAAGAAAATCCATTTTGTTCCTCCTTTGGAATCGAGGTCGCGTATTTTCTCTTCTGCTTTTGATGTTCGTTTGTTATCTACCCATTTACCGAAACATCGCGTATTGATTCATTTCCCCGGCTTTTAGACTATATTTCTCCCGCTCGCATGTAAAAGTTATTTTCACCTTCCGATCAATTCCCTTTGATTCTTCAATTACTTTTCTTTCTTTTTCACGTTTTATTTTTTGTTTCAGGCGGGCGCCGTTTCCGCGACAGAAACACCGGCTTCACATTTCGAGCCACAGGTTGCCATACTCTGCGAACAAGGCTCAGCGCCCGGGAAGGGTCAAGTTTATCATTCCCAATACATGACAGAGCAGGGGAAATGGGCGACGGATCTTAATAGCAAAGCCACCTGCCTGAAAGATAAAATGGAGATATTGGATTATTGTAAGAAGGTAAGTAAGTAGGAGGATGGGGAAAAATGAAAATGATCGGAAATCATTACGTTTCCTCTTTTCCTTTTATAAATGAGGAAGTTCTTTAGTATGTGTGTTGGATAATGGATGGATCCGGATTTGGTTCATTCATTTGTCAAGAATATATCCTGGTTCGGAGGTAATATTTGATTATTTGTTGATTGATTTTGATTAATCCCCAGGTAAAGTTGACTCAAAGCTTCGTCTTGTTATTCATGCTATAATAATAAATAGATAATGAAGAAGTTGCTTTCATCGCTTTGTATATATACTCTTAAATTGAATGTAGCTTGCCAGAAATCAATGAATTCGTTTCATAAAGTTTAAGGGATAAAAGTTATGTCTAGCATAAAATTTTGATGAAAGGTAAGGTCACGTGACAGTTTTTTTGAAAAAGGGGAAGTCTTGGGTCATCTCAGCAAAATTTTTCTAACATAATTCTGAAATTTTTTTGGCAAGAAAAGATCCTAAAATAGTATGTTCAGGGATTGAGGTACAATCAAGTTGAGATTGTAGACAGAGTTGCAGGGTTAGGAGGGGCCTAAAATTTACCAGAAGGGGATCCTAATGACGTCGGTATAACGTCACGAGCCAAAAGTCCAAAATTAGAACTCTTGTAGAACCTCCACATCTAAATGAAGAGATTAGTCTTTTCGTTTGGATATTCCTACCAAAGAACAACTTGAAATGTTAACGAAAGGAGTAGAACGCGTTGTGTGCAATGAAAAGAACGGTTCCAGATGTTCAAATGATACGGCCCTAAGTCGAAAATTTGCAAAATCTGACAGAAAATTTAAAATCAGATATTTTAAAAAACAACAGGTTATAGGCTCAACCTTGGCTACGGTTCTACCGAGTAGGGATCATTTTTTAAACGAGACCAGAATTTTTTGAGGCCATGCAAGACTTGGCCAGTCTCGTTGCTCAGTGGATAACGTACCCGTCTCACACTCAAGTTGCAGCTTTTACTTTGTGTCTTACTATCCGTGATGTCAATTTATCCGGATTTTTCCTGAGGACATGACCTGCCACTGCCTCTTTGCTGCTGCAATCCTAGTCCTCCTCTTAAAATAAAACATGAGAGATCAACAGCCTATTTCCCCTGTAATTCTTGCTCAAGTAACAATACTACCCTTAAATACTACTGAAGAAATTATTTATCATCCGACATATTTTTGTCGAGTGAAAAGAAGTTTAATTATTTCCCAGATAAGACTGATCATTTATTTACATTAAAACTCTCGTCACGTTTTGTTTTTCCTTTTTAAAAGATTTAATTGCCGCGTAACTAAAAACTTCTTCAATGTTTCATTGATGTCATCTTCTCCAAGACCTCTTTCCTCCATTCTTAATTTTTTCATTCTTCCCGACTCCGTTTCGCAAAAAATGACAGACCCCGTTTTGCCTTTTGGGCTTTTTACAATTATACTGATTCTTCCCCTCGATTTTTTTTTAATGACTCGGAAAAAATGTCTGCGAATACTGTTTTTTTTATGGAAATAAATTTTGCGTAAACATAATTACTGCAGAGGTTGCATATAAATTACAAACCTTTCTCCCCGGTATTTTATTTTCTCCCTTTGGGGCTTCTGTGCGTAAATTTTTTTTTTTGCTCCCTCATGCCGCGTTACGAGTCGATTGGAAAAATTTTCCTTTTCATTGTTTCATTGCGAGTTAAGGGAAGTTTTCGTTGTTAATCCGAGATCTGTATTAGCTTAGTAAATAGCCTTCGGTTAATGTATCTCAATTTTATAAAATGGATGAATAAAATTATTTCCTTGTTTGCAGATAAACAAATATTTTCTTCGTAAATACATTTTTTTTTTTTTGAAAATCTAAGTGCTTTATCTAAAAATGGAAAATGTTTATGCACGGCCACGAACTCAAACATTTGATTCAGTTGTAAAAAAAATATGCACTTGAAAGGGCGAAAAAATTATAACGGGGAGAACGTTAAAAAAAGAAAAAAGGCGGTTTAGTAATTTCTTTCGTGTAAATAAAAAGGGAGAGAGAGAATAATTAAACGCATTTAGTGGAGTTCGCTCGAAATTAATGCTAAAAAAAGCAATGCAAATTTTAAAATAATAGCAAATTTTAATGTTGAGATTATTTTGTTGGATTAAAATGCGATTGAAAGAGTGCGAGATTAAAGAAGGTAAAATTATTAGAATATATTCAGGATTTGCAGTTTTGTTACTGAAAAGCAGAAAAAGTTAGTCAGAAAAATATTAGGCAAGGAAGGCAGACTTGAATAAATATTTAATATTTGGTTAGTTGACGTTATTGATCGATTCTGGTCGCACAAATCGTAAATATTTTGAAACTATATTTAAATTTTTCCCCATACAGGAAATTTTACTACTAGGATTGCTGCAGTCGAATAGGGGCCATCTTGTTGATATCCTGTCATTTAGCCAACAGTAACT
Organism: Liposcelis brunnea; assembly: GCA_023512825.1. Taxonomy (NCBI): domain Eukaryota; kingdom Metazoa; phylum Arthropoda; class Insecta; order Psocodea; family Liposcelididae; genus Liposcelis; species Liposcelis brunnea. The sequence continues at coordinate 9,766,046 of CM042072.1, read as the reverse complement.
TGATCTAAGCCTGTGCTTTTGTCAAATGACGAAATTAAGCACTGTTAGGAGAGAGGTTAGGTAAAGTCAAATCAAGCGAGCTGGAATATTTCTCTCTATTTTGTCAGGCATCTTTTTAATTAGTGATATAATTCACATCGTGTCAGTTGATATAAAACTTTCCTTTAGTTTTCTGGTTCGTTTCTTACCACGTTTTAATCCCAAGACGATAAAAAACCAAGTTTAATTCCAAGCCTGAAAAATGAAATTCAATGTAATAAAAACAAATGAAATAATCACTGTTACCATTTTTATTTCTTAGAAATTTTCTCTTATATAAATCCAATTTTCCTTCTTTTTTATATCTTATTATTTTTATTAGAAAACTTTTAGTTTAAAATAGAAATGAATCATATAAAAAGATATTAAATTGCCTTACAGTGCCCGTGGCAACGGTAACCCTCCTTAAAAGCAGTATAGTTCCCATTTGCCCAAACACTACACGACTAATTAATATAATTTTATGGCGTCAATAAATAAAAGGGCTGTAACTTTACGCAAAAGCTGCACAAGCTTGACGGAATTTCAATGCACGACGAAAAAACTTGTTTTCGGCAATTCGAGGCATTAATTTCTGGGAAGAGGAAGGTCTAAGTCGAGCTGCAAGATATCTTGAATTGAGGAGGTTCCTATCACATCACAGGCAATGTGAAAGCAAATTTGTGAAATTGTAAATGTGTATAGCATACTCTTGACCGCCCCATGTTCCAAGCCCTTAGCTCAGTCTTAAGTCTGTAGGATTGACTATTGGTTTGAGGGCAGTGGCAGTATGGTAGATGCCAAACTCCGCTTGTGCTTCTAGAGCGCATAATTATCGCCCTGTCACTGTCATTGCTCACGTCTGATTAGATGTTAAAGATGTAAGGTCAGGTTCCAGCAAACGCGAGTCGTAAAATTTTACATTTGTGTTGTGTTGATTCCTGAAGCTGCAATCACCGGCGTCATTTTTATTTTCAACTCAAAAGCTGATGCAGAACTTGAATGCTAGTATCGCTGCTGCCCGTTATAGGGTCCATTGTTGACGTCTCCTAAAAACTGGTCAACGATGATGCGATTATGCAACGCACACCAGTGACACTACAGCTAGCTGGTGATTGCAAATTCAGAGTTCAGTTTCAAGCGGGAAAATCTTCCATGATTTATTAATATGCAATCTGCATCATTTTTATCTTACGCTGGAAGTCGATGCAGCCGATACAGGTTCTCCAATGAATAATAAATAACTAAAGGTCTTTACTCATTCATTTTGCATGCCACTTATTGAATGACTTTTAAAAAATCGGAGCGTAAACCATAACAGCTTTCCAGGACTCCATGAAATAGGGCAACTTTTTTTTCGGTGACTAAGCTTTTTTTATTCCCAGGGTTGGAACATGATAAATTACCCATCCGTTTTTCCTTTTTTTTTTTTTATGAAGAAGTATTACGATCCATCTTTTGACTGTAAAATGAGCCCAGAAAATGTGCAACTAAAATGTAACCATTTTTTTCCGCAACTCTTTTTTTTTTTTTAAAGGAGTGTGAGTTTTTATATAATAATGACTGCAACGCATATAGAAGTTTTACGTTTATTTTAGTGTCCGGGGACAAGACTTGTGCTCTTGGTATTTATCGCAAATACGGAAAAGTCCTTTACTTATCCTCCCATTTAACGATGTTGTAAAAAAAAAAAGGTCGCCAGGAATTTACGGTCGGAGAGAGATTGTATAATGCTAATGCAGTTGAATTTTGCTTGGGTTTTCAGGTCTATCCAAAAAGGGACGTAACGAATATAGTGGAAGGAAGCCATTATCTCAAAATTTCAAATTGGTGTAAAATTGGACACAAAAAATGTAAAGTGTCGAGATGGGTGAAACCGTTCCGATGTCTCGGTGAGTATTTTCTTTAGTTTTTGTATATTATTATTTTTAGTGCTACTACAGAGTAGCGACGCCAGGAAATTATTTCAGCCTGGCCTTGCTCCTTTAGATCTGATGATTGAGCTTAGTACAAACGTTATGATCAGACTCGATCTTGAACTTGGCTCGAAGTCGAACTTTGATAACGCTGGGCTCGAGCCAAGACTTTTCTGTTACGAACTCGGACCAAGCTCAGCTCAGATTCTATCGGTCAACCGGGCTTGGGCTGAGAAAACCTGCCCCTATCAAGGATCTGCTACACGTAAGGGGCCTTGAGTGGCAGTGTAAGTTCAGACATTTTTGCTGCATGGAGGGGAGGCTAAAAAACTAACCGACGTCACTGCTTTTGCCATTGGTCTAAATTTTGTAAATTTTCCGCTATAAATAATACAACCCTGCTCGCGTATAATTATACACCCATAGTTTTCATTCCCTTTAATTCAAAGCTCGTAGGATTGCCTGGCCCCCTTAATAACTCTCTTGACTTTTACATAACTGACCTTTACATAAAAATGTAGGCGATCAATAATCAAAGGGAGGGAATGACGGATAATATTCATAAAACGTATTTTCGAATATATTTCGACCTTAATTTGTCTCAATGCCATAAACGACATTAAAATCCCGGAGAAATGTGAAACGATGAACGAGCGAAGTGGGAAATATGACCAAAACCGGAACAAAAGCACGTGCCGAAAAATTTACGATGACATTAATAGCAGAGAATAATGCATCGAAATATGAAATCAAAAACGGTGGGGAGGGCATATCGTCAATCCATAGCACGGGATCAGAAGGAAATGAATCCGACATGGCAGGATGAAAAAGGCTACGAGAGAGGCGCCGGAAAAGTCGGTCGGGAGGTGGCAGGGAAAAGAGGGATAAGCAGCGAAAGAGATGGTTATTGATTTGAAAAGTTTGTGCCAGAGATTTGAAACTTTATTCAGGTTAATTACGAGCATGGGTAGGAGTACCGGGACAAAGCTCTGGGATCCTTTTCACTTTTTATCTTTACCCCTTTTCTTTTTTTCCCCCCTCTCGTTTTTCAGTCGGCACTTATGAATCCTTATTCAATATTTCCGTGGAAAAATGTCGTTTTATTATTAGGAAATTAGGGCATCCGTCTTTTTTTTTTTTTGTTTGTCTGGTTTTTGCATCTGGCGATTGTTTTGAGTGAAGATAATATTTTTGCCTTATTTAAAGTATTAACCCTAATCGCAGTTTGCTGTGTACACTTTCTCGTCTTTCAATTTGATGAGTTGGGAGATTAAGCTCATTAGAATCGTGTGAGGACTTGACGGATAGCTTTAAAGAGCATAACTTTTCTCTCGATTTTTTGTTTTCATTTCTTGAATAATCTTTATTCGTTGTTTTATTTCTCAAGTTTATTTTTGTCGATTGCCCTTTAGCCCATTCTTTAGGGTTATGCACAATAAGTTAAACGTCACGAAATTTTATCGCAGAAAACTCATTCGATACACTCCGAAAACTTTGAAAAAACTTTCCAATAAGATTCCGCAAATTTTGAATATAATTCAGTAAAACTTTTTATAATATTTTTTGACAAGTTTAGAAAAGTTTTTGCTAATCGCGCATAAATTTGGTTTGCATTCAATGTTTATTTTTGAATTTTTGTAGCCGTATGTAAAGGATTTTTACCTGATCGCACTAAATCGATCTACCAGGATTTAAAAACGCCACTAGAGTCATGATACTTACACTCCAATGTCTTTGCAGGGCCTGAAATGCCGCTGCTTTTTTTGAAAGAAGATCTAACGTCCACGACGATTGAGTCCCAGAAGTCCCGCTAAATATTGTCGACCACTTCACCCTGAGGCCGAATGCTTGGCACCCGAACATACAGGAATTGATTATTGCCCTCTTCAAACCAAACCTTACTCACTGAAGCCGTGCCTTGACTCCATCATACCACCCGTAGCAGAATGCCGAAGGCGAATCTCAATAGTAAGCCAGCATTTCTGTAGCACCAGGAAGAAACTCCCCAGAAAAACTACTCAGCAACGACTGACTAAAGTTGCAGAAACTTTACTTGACGTTAATAGCACCTTAAATCCACACCGACAAAAAACTTTGCAGTTAATTTTACGACGGTAAGCTGAAACAACGACCTTTGTTGCTTTTTCATTTTCATCTATAAATCATCTTTAAGTTCATTAGACTTAACTATCAAGAACCGCCGTTGAAAGGTGGATAATACCGATTAAAACTATAAAGTAAAGTCGTGAAAAATACCCCAAAGAAAAGGGTTGTATAAGTAAAGATAATGTTCATGGCATGGCTTGGCATGTGCTGAAAGAAAAGCCGCTGGGAACGCGGTATATGCTATGTGAGGTTAAAGGGAACCTGATTTCCTTTGGGAAATAAAACCGCGCTAGTATAGAGTAAGAATTAAAGAGTCGGAGTGATATTGTCATGTGTCGACAGACAAGATTATTTATCGATATGAATTACGAGGATTCAATGAATATAGGATAAATAAAAAAACCTAAATAAATAGAATGTTGGGATTGATTTTTTTTTTTTCAATCGTCTTTTGTTTGATGTGGTGTTGTTGTGGGTGGTTAGCTATTGTCTTGGGTTTTTTGCGATTTCCTTCGTAAAAAAAATTGCATTTAAAAAATTTGAATGCGAGTAAAATCTGAAAATGTTAGCTGTGATTAAATTATATAGTTTTACCATGTTTGAAGTTGCCAGTTGAGGACAATAGATTTTGCCATTTCACTCTCATTAATTTCGAAATCTGGAACTGAGAGGTTTCTAATTGAAAACTTCGATTTCTAGCCTGGAGTTTTTTTCTCATTCAGGCAGCACCTCAGATATTCGATGTAAATTCGTAATACTCGATGATAACCACATTTCAAAGCCCTTTTTCTTTTTCTTAGCATGCTTCCCCGCATTGGAGATTGGCGGCTATTATGACCAGAGAGCATATTGCTCAGTGCAAGAAATTCTAGCCGAGCCCTTGTCTTGGGTCTTGTAAAACAAACCCTTGGCCATGATGGCTATACGAGGAAGATTAATGCGGTAGCTTTTAACCACTTTCCGCATCGCAATACCGTTGCTATAACTCTGCCTCCCTGCTATCTGGTCTCAAACTTAGCTGACAATATTGTCTTCAGCTGACAATATTGTCGCCAGCATTACAATAGTAAGGCTGCTACCCCCCTACCATGAATATTTAACGACCTTTCTGTCTTGAGACTATTTAAAGGCCATTTTAACAATAGCTAATTGGCCAAAACGGACTCTAGAGCTCGAGTGGATTAACAGCATCATTTACTATTAAACGTTGGCCAAAGCTCCTGGAAAAATCAATGGAAAACGTGGCAATAACAAAAAAGAATATTAATAAAATGAGCAAATATTTGATTTCCACCACTGCCTTTTAATAAAAGATATGCTACAATACTAAAATAACATTTCTACCTAAACAAGAAGGGCGTTTTTTCCTATAAAAATCGTTAAAAAAAAATACTATCTCCCCTCTTCACTATAAAAGCAAAATATAGTCATGTCTCTACGTATCTTGATTCCCCGAACACATGAACATTAGTTAAACGCATTAACCTACTTATCGTTCCAGCAAAGTGATCAATACAGGAATCAGTAGCACTACCCTAACATAACTAAGTGTAAGCTTACTGTCTATCAATGTGACATTAGAGAGTTAAAAATAATTATTTTATTTCAACCCCGCGAATAAAAAGCACTACGTGCTAATCTTTTTTACGAATCACTAATTGAATACGAGACTGAGTTTTATACCGAAGATAATTTTAAAACAGGAAAATTTGTTAACAGAAGAAACTCTCAACAACCTTCCTCCCGTAAAATGGCTAATACCGACCTCAAGTCAAACAAGAAGACCTTGGGAAGGATCAAGACTGTTTGACTTTGGCTAGAAATCTACATTAAACAAAAGCATTTATTTGGTTTTCCAATCAAGAAACGATTTGCGGTGAAAGGCTCTTCTATTTTGCACAACTCGTGTTTACCTTGGAGCGAAGCCGCAATTCGTTATCCTATGGAAGGGAAGGAAAAGGGATTCGTTTTTATGAATCAGCGCGCGGCGCTTTTCCCCCTTTTTAATGGGCTACTAACAAACTTTTCCAAGAAATCTCATTTCTCTCCCATAGATAAATGGCAAAATTCCGAGAAATAAAACGATTTCGGGTTTGATGAACAAACCACGTGGTTTTCGTGACCCCCCCATCGTCCTTGGAGAACAATCCAGATGAATATCAAAAATTTTAAACCCCAGTAGGATTTGCTTCTACGCGTGTTCGCCAAAAAAAGGTCGAATACCTGCGTTTTAGGAAAGATAAATATTTTGCTGACATCGCAACATGGGAGTTTGTTTTGGGAAAGAGAAATCGGAAACGGAAAGCACAGGGTCGGTTGATTAACCAGGTCGACTTTAACAGTTTTCCCTCCCCGTTTTAAAAAAAAAAAAATATATCGCTTCACCAACTTATGTATCGCAGTTCGCAGTTGGCAAAAGTTTTGAGTTGAACGAGGCCCAAGAGACGAGTTGAAGTTTCATTCCTCCACCGCACAGACACAGGTTCATCTGGGGCATTGTGCACTAAATGAAATATTTAATCGCACTTAGCTGATAACCTTTTTTTATTTGAATTTATCATCTCTTTAACTTTTACTGTCTACGGTATTCTAACTTAGCTATTGTTTCCTTCCTCGTTTTTTTTTTTTCCATATCCGAACTCAACATCTTTTTGTTCGGGTTTTCATTGTGAGATATTTATGTTAAGGCGAGGGAAAAAAGATGTGACTTATATAATTTTCACGCTAGGAGCGTTGGAAAATCTGAGAAGTTATATGAAGAAGTCGTAAAAAACAAAACACAATGCATTCTCCCGACATCGTGATTCGTATTTTAATAAAAAAGAATTATCAAGCGTCTGTAATATATGGGTTTTCTGAATTCAAGTGAGAAGAGGGTATATTTCGGAGAAACATCTGCATATATCCCGGAATGGTTGACCTAATTTTAGAAAAAGAAGAGAAAGGAGAGAATGGTGAAAAAGAAGCGATTGGTCTATAACGAGAAATGTAAAATCCAAGGATTTATGTTTTGAGGAAGTGACGTTGGCGGATGACAGTTTCATCACAATAAGAGGAGAATAAAACCGTCTGTGTCGAGTTTTCTCGATTTTTTACTATTAAAGGAATGGTTTTTTACTTTAACCTGTGTAGTGTACTGGGAATTTGATCAATTCTAATACATTGAACAATGGAAATGCGCGTCGATCAACCAATCGCATATGGTACTGCCTGCTTTATGAGTTCTAAAGGACATCTATTATTCTAAAGAAGAGAGGCGGGATTGCAAGGGTAAGAATCCAGCTCAGCTGGCTTGCCAGATGCGTTAATAAAACCTATGTTAGCTTATGCAGAAATTATTGCTACTGGCATCACTGGAATCTAGACCGACTGCACTTCATAGGATATTACAGCGAGAATCCGGGAGCAGAGGAAAGGTAGATGATCAAAAATAGTCGAAAGCGGAAAAATCTGAAGGAAAGATACAGTAGGTTTTAAGAAGATCAAAGAAGTGGTGATGACAGAAGTTGGAGTAAAGATGGACGCCAGTAATTACGTGGACAGGCTCTTACTAGACAAACGCACCGAAGATCATAGGGTTCTAGAAACGGAAAAGGGATTGAATTTAAAGAAGCTACTGAAAGTTATTAGAGAGTGTTTCCGGATCCGGATGATCGCGGTTCCAGTCAACTTTCGTTCCTGTTCCGGAAAAATCAAATGCTAAACTGTTTATGACAGAAATTTTGATTCTATAGATCTTTTATGACAGTAGTTGATCCGATCGGTTATTTGTTGCATTTAAGATATTAAGGATCATTCCCGTGTTGTATTAAACTAGTTTCCTCATTTCCTTTTTGCCAACTTAACTAAAAGTTGCAATATGTGTTTCTCCAAATTGCTCAAATTGCTCGTGGTTGACCACTTCTCGGCCCTTCCAAGAAATTCAGAGAATTCTACGGTAGCACCACATCTCAAAAGTTTACAGACAGTTCATCAAAGAAACTTGAAGAGTGTTTTCCCAACCGTAGAGAAGAGAAACGCTTTACAAGTCGGGGAGACCTTGGCCATTTTAAGGTTTGTGAAATCAGTATATAGCTAATCTGCCCAACGGGCACTAAAAATGATAATTCCATGGAGTGTTATAAATGAAATCAAGTCGAGAAAATATCATGAAAGGATTTCGTTTTTTTTGTTCTTCTTCTCTCTTACATTCTTGAAATCTTTTTGATTTGGGTTAAGCCGCTCCTAGAGACGATTTCTAGGATTGCTAGGCTCGAAGTGAATGACCAATCAAGTCAAAGACTACATGATGGCTTTCCCTGTAATGGCGCTTTCAGTATGGCTATGTCTTTCATTCATAAAAAATAGCCGCGAAAATACTGACTCCATTGTCCCTTTATTTGATCACATCCTTTCTATCTAATCTATCTATGGCTGTATGTGACCTGAAGCCTTATGACCGCATCACAGATTCTTTTCTGGTTCTTCCTGTCATCCTGACAGGTGGCTCGCCAATCGTGGACTCCTAACAGGCCCACATCACCCGATATGTTGCTTCCCAACGCAGTAGAGGTCTGCCCAGAGACCTTGGACTTGAAGGGCGTCCACCCATGGTGTGCCTTATCATTCGCGACGGAAGCCTCCACCTACAGGAGTCTGGATTGCACTGGTGATCAGAGTCTGCCCATTGATCTTCTCATTAGAATGCAAGGACTTCATTTCTGTACCAAGCTTTAACTAATTTGGTAGTTTTGGCTAAAACTCAATCTGGTCTGCTTGTTGTGACCCAAAACCTGACTTTATCTTATGCTAAAGGCAGAACTTTAACTGAAGAAGTTAGAGACACGATGATTTTTTTATTAATTTTTTTAATAAAAGAGAAAGATGACTAGGAAAACGAGAAACAAAAAAAAATCTGTTTTTATTTTTCCCTCTTATATTTTTTCATTTTGATATGATTAATGGTTTGAAAAACTTTGACCATATATGCAATGGGAAACTGTTGAATGCGCCGCGTTCATATTACCAGCAATTAGCAAGCTGACAATGGTGGAATAAAGCTGAAAAAAGCGAAACTTACGAAAGGGAATTGTAAACGATCTCTTTCAACGATTTAATAGCTGGTGGGCGTTACACATATGAAGACTTATTGAATTACTTAACATTTAAGGTGATAATGCGGGCTCAGTTTAGTCTGGACGTTCATCTTACCAAGCCACAGACGTTTAAGACAAAGACGCGTGTTTAAATAAACGGTCACTTTTCCCTCGAGTCGAATCCTAAAACAAGTGTAAATTATTTAGTCGCACCTATTTAGGTGCGTCTCGGGTTAAATGAGTCTGAAGCCTGTTTTTTTCTCCTTGGTAATGACTGTCATGTTAGTGAAAAATTTGCGTCTTTTTTTTCGTAAATAAAACGAGTTACGGTGAAAAATTTTAAAAACTGGAATCGAAAGTCTTGTTTTCCCAACTGACAACATGAAAATAGAATATTTTACCTTTTCCGTTTATTTTCCATGTCAAGACCGCAGTGCTTGTTTTTTAGCCACGTGACGGTTAAGTTGGAAGGGAAAAAGTTTCGTTGGAAGCGAGAAATGCCACTTGTATGTTCATAGGATAAGTTTAAACCTTTTTGAAAACTAACACCACCGTCGGGCAAAGTTCGTATCGTTTCACTTTGGGTTAACTGCTTATTTTCCTGGAGCTGCATCCGCATGCGGTATATGTTTGAAAACGGAAGCAACGATTTTCCTCTAGAAAATTGATTTTATATAAATAAAATATGTTTCTGATAATTAATGTGGTTTTATAGTGAAGTAGCTCAGCAGTCTATCTGTTTGCTTTAGTGATTAAATTTGATTGGTGCCAGTTGCATGTTTATACAATTTGAGTAATGAGGTCCAGAGAGATTTTTTTTTTTCAGCCGGAAGGATTATCTTGATTCGATAAAAACAAACCCCAGTTGTAAATCAAGGCGTAAACTTATTGCGGGGAAGAGATTACGAAAACTCTGACGTAAATTGCGATTTGTCAAAACCGTTTCTGTCCGTATTTGTCTCTTGGACCGGAAATATTTGTGTGTTGTTTCTCAACGTGAGTTAGGATGCGAATGTTTGTATGGAAAAGAAAAATTAGAGCCGATGAACATTTTTTAGGGTGAAATTTTAGCTTGAGAGAATTTAAGAAAACTTGTAAGAAATTTGGATTTTTATCGTGGGCTTAAGAAAATTATGTTTTGATACGCTGTGAGCCAGGAAAAATGCGTTTCGGAGATAAGGCTTTGCCGTCAGATCGATCGGGTGAGCAATTATCAGATTTTGATTCCGCGTAGGTAGAAGAAGATCCTCTGCCATATTAGGTTTCATTTTAGAATTAGGAACAAATGGTTTGTAATTTAGGAATATAAATAGAGTGGCGGAATAATGGACTACTCAAACTACAGCTGGAGAGGAGAACGCTAGCTGATCCTCAATCCCCTAAGGCCCATTCATATTATTAAAGCAACACTGCCTTATGACTAGGATGCAAATCTATTGGCTAAGTTATGTTTAGCCTCTAATTTACGGCTCAAATCAGACGTGATTGAATAAATTTTTGGCCCAGGACCGACTCATATAAATTTGCGATTATACAACTCCATTGTTTCCACTGAGTCATTGTGGTTGGTGCTATCGCTGTCATTTTCGTCGTCTCAGGTTTTGTTTTCTTGTTGTCGATGTTGTCTTTCGTCTTTGATACTTGCTGCTGATACTGCTGCTACCATCTGTTGTCGATATTCTTGGCTCGCGCTGTCTTTCGCCATTGTAACAATAACTGGGCAGGACACGTAATGCGGGTGCTTGTCAAATTTTTCTATAAGATTGAAGCTGTTCCTGTCATCATCAACCATATTCATTGACGAGTTCGGGTGTTATTAGTCTTAAGTCTTCTTCACTAAGCCTCTAGATTTCTCCTCATTTTCGATTTTTAAAAGACAGCACCCCTTCATCTTTGATTTTCGAAAATTAGCTTAACAAGTTTAGGAAAATAACTTCCCACGTCCTTTCACATTTCCCTTAAAATTTCTTCATCGAGGCCCACTTACATCGTGATAATTTTGAAGCTTTTAAAAAATTTTTAAAAAAGAAACCTGTCAACTGACAACATGCCAGCAATTTTAAGAATGAAAAACTTTTTAAGAAGTTTTCTGAATATTTATTTCATAGTTACACAAAACTCATACTTCACGATTCGCGAGAAGTTTTTTTTTCTGTAGATCTTAAACTTTTGAAACTGAAACTTTTTCTCAACTATGCCGCTTGAAATAAGTAAAAACTTTAACGAATTCTACTCATTTGCTAAACTGACATTTTATATTTTTCAAAAAAAAAAAAAAAAACCGTCCTTGATTTTATAATGATGTCAACAGGCGGCTTTTTACTATTCATTCGGGACCACTTCGTGAATCACTCAGCGTAAACTTTTCAAACAAAAAAATTGACTCATGTCTGAGATGGATTAATCAATCAATCAATCAATTCACGACCGACTACATGTTGACATTTGGGAGAGCGGATAAATGAATTTCACTCATTCATTACTGTAAAAAAAAATATATAAAAGCGATTAAATGTTATTTAAGTTACAGAGGGCTAAAGGAGCTTTATTTCATAGCGAAGCCATAATTCACGTTTCTGTCGAGCGAAAGAACTGTAGAACTTAAAATAGTGAAAAAGGATTAAAACGAGCTACCTTTCATGAATTAGGACGGTCCACCGCATGAATATTAGAAAAGAAAGAAAAGGTTTAAAACGGTTGCCATAAGTTCTAATGTCAGCGATTCTAATGCCGTAAATGTAGTGAATTAGAACGGTGTTTAGATCCGTGTCAGAACAAAAGAAAACAATGGTTTTATGTTTCACGGTTCTTTCTCCCATTTTTTTCCCTCTAACTCCCTCGAACCCTTCTTCGAAAGCAATATTGTTCTTTTCCGTTCTAATCGCTGCATTTATTCAATTGCTTTTTCTAAGTTTTTCGCTTTTCTCTTGTTTGTAGGAAATATTGTGGCAAGTTGAGAAAGGAATGGAAGGTTTGTTTGTTGCACGTTTGAGGAAAAGAAAAGCAAGCGAAGGGTAAAAGGAGAATTTTTTAATTGTCTAGGAATCACATAGCGAAGTTAACCGGGTTTGTTTTTCTTCTTCGAAGATTCTGACCTGGAATATTGAGTTGAAATACTTTTTAGATGTGAAGTGGCTTGCTTGAATTTCAAGTTGTTAATCAAAACTATTCGATTCTGCGCCGCACTTTCTTTGGTCATCGGCTGAAAAGCTAGATTGTTCAAAAACAACCGAATTCGAGGTTTGTTTATTGTAAAATATTACAACTTTGTAAATAATAAAATGCTACAAAACTTTAAATTGTTTAAATATTTAGAAATCGGCCCAAGCTCGAACAGAAATTCAAGAGCTACATCTCAGCTCGGTGTGTTCAGCTCAAGTCTAAACACGTCAACCGCTTCATTCCGTACTCGCAGTTCCGTCTCCGACAAGTCTCGACAAGATTCAACGTGTTTCAAACATGCATATCGCAGTCTTTCGTTTCTCTTAAATCGTTGTTTGTAATTTTTTTCCAGGGCAGACCAACTTTCTCACAAATATCATTTGTTTGCTTTTACGATTAAAGCATTGTTTGTCACAATTCGAAAAATCCAAACGACAAATTAACTTTTTCATTATAATCTTTTTCAACCGTGGCATTTCATGGGAAAAAATTCACGAATTAATTAATTCCTTATTAGGCCAAAGGACTGATATCAACGATAATGGATTGTAAATCAATCAAACAAGCATTTTTTTGTATTTTATACACCGTTCGTCATACATCATTACCCTGTTCCATTTACGATGATTTTCACGAGTTACTTCCTCCCTCTTGTATCGTGCAATTCTTCAGTTTCACCCTTTTATGCAATTTGCTTTTTCCATTTTCAATGCTATAAATATTTCTGAATTTTATTTATAAATAAAAGCGACCTTGATAAAAACATGAATTTTCCAATTTTATTTTTTAAAAGGCGTAGAATTCAAAACTTCGTCGTTATAAAACATACATTGTTGTTTTCAGATATTTTCAAAGGAAAAATATTTTTTCGGTACGAAATTATGATCGTGTTTGTTAGTGCATGGTTGCATGGCTAACCCAGTTAAAACGTTCATGAATATCATTCACTTTTGTTATCTATGATTCTATACATTGCGTGAAATAGTCACTCGGGTTCCACATATTTTAATTAAAAGTATAGGGTGCTTGGCACTTAATCACATAAAATAATTTCAAAACTGTCACAAAATAAAATGAAATTTAACGACAAAAAAAAATAAAATCTTGGAAACGTCTAAATTTGAAAAATGTTAACTTTTTCATTTTAATATTAATCAACAGAAAAGGAAAATGGCATTGCAAGTGAAAAGTTTGTAATCCGGGAAGGCAAAAGCTTTCGCTTCATTGCAAGACCACTGAACTTCTCCGTTTCCACTTGACCTGATCCCTTTTCATTGTAACCCCTTTCGTTTCAGGGGTAAACAAAGAATCGAAGGGGAGTTTAAAAAACTGGGCCGGGGATTTTTTCCCCTTCTCCCCCTTTTGACGTAAAGTCCGATCACTTGCCTATAAAATCGATTTAGTGGTTTTTGAGTTCTGCATCGAGGACGAAAGAAAGTTAAAATATATATATAAAAAAAGGAATATATACAACGACTGGCTGGCAGGAAAGAATAAATCGAACCATTTCCCAATAATTTTTAACTATAAAAGTAAATTTGGCAATGTTTTCATCAATCAAAAAAAGCAACCGGAACTTTTATGATGGTGATGAATTGCTAAAAACTGAAAATGTGTTGACCTTCTTTTTTTTTTTTTCAATATCTTGAAAAGAGCTCAGCCTACAGTGATATTTTCTTTTTGTTACTTTTATGTAACTTTTATGTAACTTTCAACGTGATCAAGGCTTTTTAACAATGCTAATCAAATTAGAAAAAGCTTTACCGACAATAATTTGTATGGATAGGGGAAAATTCTCGCCTACGCTTAATTTTTACTTTATAATGAGAGAAAAAGAAGGGAGGAGAATAAAAATCAGTTCAGGAAAATAAAGGTACAAACCTGTAGTAAGGCATTGAGAGTAAATTCGTTTTATTTGAAATATAATATGTTTACAGAAAATTACTTTGAAAACTTTCAAATTAAAAAAATGCCCGCGCAGAACCATTCTCGATGACGTCACTGACAACCGGCAGGCGGCAATGATCGAAGCATGCGCACTAGCATTGTTTTGGTCAACCATCAGACCATCTTGACTTGACCGTCTCGTCCTGGTCTCGTGTACGAGTTCAGTCTTGTTTCAATCGGGAGTGACATTATTTCAATAATATCATTAGTAATATTTTTGTTAGTTGAACGGTTAAATTAGGTAATGAGTATCCCACGTGTAAATATTCAAACACGTTTGTATAATTTAGTAAAAATGGTGAAAATTAAATTTGTAATAACCAACCAAAAATATGCATCGCTGCATCGCTCTGATCGGATATTTTTTACTAGTCTGAAATCAAACAAGCATGTAAGTCATTATTTAAAATTAATATCGAATTAAGAAGCATTTTTGCATCGTAATATCATAACTTATTGAATTGGAGAGTCGGTTAGTGGAAAAAAAAAGAATGATTGATGATTGATGAGGATTGATGTAGCATTCGACCAGTATAGGTTAAGTTGGTTTTTTGATTCAACAATAACACTTAAATGGTTATCGAATTTTTTTCAGCTTTTGAATATGATTTCAACTGTTCTAAAGAAAGAAAATGACTGCCTCTGCTTTTAACTGGCCTATTGCTTCGATACACAATCAAGTGTTTTCACAGCTTGTCAAAATTTTCATTCGAAACCGGCTGAAGTTTTGATTATCAGTGATGAAAACGTTGCCTAAAGATTAGTGGGAAAACTTTTGAGATGTTAGAATCTGCATCTAAAGGGATATTAAATTATAGATAAAGTTCAATTTGGTAAATTTTTTATTTTTTTTTTGGGTGGAGTTGTTTAGTTTTTAAAATGGTAGCTCTAAGTCCTCTGGCGCTCCAGGAATCAGTAAATAGAATTTTGTGTAAGATTGACGTCAGATTAAAATTGAGGATTTCTTGAAAAAAGGGGTTCAAATGCTTTTAATTTTCTTGAAGGACTTGTTGAAACTTGTTGAGATTTTGTTAATCAATGACTATCATCAAGCATCAGGCTTAGTAGCAAGAATCTTTTTATAGGTTTTCGAACTTTTTTTTTTTTCATTTTAAAAATATTTGTCGAAACCTTTTAATATTATTCTTAGCACAATTTGTTTTGACAGCAAACTGCATTATGCTAAAGCAGATAGTAAATTGGCAATTCTCAATTCTCGTTGCTTTCACCCAAGTTAAACATTCGGATTTTGGAGAAAATTCTAGACTAAATCTCTTCATTAGGCTTACATTTTCTCTTAATTCATTTAGACATACTCTACGAAGTTGCCAAAGAAAAATCTCGAATAATTATAAGGATTATTGGATTGATTTCAACTTAATTACTTCCTTCGATTTACAATTAAAATATAATTCGAATTGCTTAAGGTAATATTAATATTTCAATTTACATCTTATTATTTCTCTTGGAAACAACTCGAATAAAAAGAATAAAACAGCCGATTCTACTCTTTTCGATAATGAGGTTAAAATTTTCATTTTCTATGGAAAATATCCATTTCTTGGCAGAAGCAATACTCGAAATTAACGTGAAACATCGGTAGTCCAAAAAGTAAGAATTTCCCTGGAGATTGTGTAAGTTAATCAGTGTCTTGGGAAAGAGATTGTAATTTTATAATGGAAAGTTTAAATTGAGTCTCAGGAAAAAAGGGATCATAACTGGATAAGTTTCTTCCAGCGTCTGCTAAACGTCTTTAAAAGAAGAAAAAAAAGGAATACAACAACTTAACATTTGCATCTATTTATAAAGATTATTTAATTTATTACAGGAAAATTCTTATCATGATTTAACTAAATTGTAAACTTCCTTTTTTTTTCTTTTTCTAGAGAACTCATTTAACGCTTTTTTTAATCTGTTTTTTCTTTATTTCCAGAAGGACCTTTCCAAAGCGATGCCCTTTTAGTACCAGAGAATTGTCTATTCGATCACATCCATAATCAGACCAAATGTTGGGAATTTTCCAAATGGAATTTGACCGCCAGCCAGAGCTGTCAGGATAGGGATATGCTGTTAAGGAGTTTCGCCATGTTGCTTCCATGCGGTATCAGTTTGTTTTCTGGAGTGGAGTTTGTGTGCTGCCCGAAACATTTCAAAGGTAAGTTCTTATTCTCTTTTTTATGAGATTAATGTTAATTAATGGTTTCCCCTACGCATGGAAACCGTGAATATTTTATGGAGTAGGCTCTCTCTGCTTTTACCTTCGTGAATGATTAAACCCCGTCTTAATATTTGAACTTTTGAGTGGAAAGTTGCCTTAAGGATTTGACAGAAATTAATACTACTTTGAGTGGTAAGATTGGCGTCGGGAAATGGCGACCCCATCGCCTAGTTAATGCTGCATTCAGCCAAAGAAAATTCGTTGCTATTTTTTCTGTTGAATTGAGCTTTCTCTAATCTCGCTGGGGAGATTCGAGTTTTTTTTTGGTGTCTAGGATTTTGCTTCTGTGTAATGCTTTTTTTGTTATGGATTTTAACAGATTTTGAAGTTAGAGATCATCAGCATCTTTTAATAGATTGCCCGTTAACTTTTAATATCAATTTTTCGCGTCCAATTACAAACTTTCAAATTATGCCATAACCATTTCAAATGAGAAATCCGAAAACGAAAAACTGTTATTGCACAAGGAAAATCAGCAGTCGCGTTGCTTTTACCTTAATCGTTTTACTACCGCCCTCGTTTAACTCTTATCAGATGTTATGCTCATATCTATTTCAGGTCCATAAAGTCAGAGTGCTCCTTTGTGTTAAGGTAATTGCTTTTTTCGTCATTGTTATTAAATTTTACATTATGCCCGCAATACCATTAAACTTGATTTCTGATCCCCCCGCGGTTTCCAAACCCGCGGGACAAAGCAAGGCGAAAAAACTGGAAAAAAAATATGAGGATATCATATTTATGAGAGAAGAACCTATTAGTTTGATTAAAACTCGAGTTAGTTAGACCATATATGTAACAATCTTTTAGGTTTTGGGAATGTTTGAAGATGGTTGACCACTCCTCCCTCTGAAACCGTTTTAATCCGGTTGGAAAGTAAAGATAGGAAAATGGAATCATTTTAATCGTTTGAATCTCTAATTTAAACTCGGTACGTAAATGTTTTCTCACATTATATTTTGTATATAAGAGGCAGCATTTGGAGTTTGGATTTTATAAAATGAGAGAGCCAAGTCGTTAAGCTAGTCACTTGACATCAGAGAGCCTGAAAGAAGAGAGTCGCCAACTGGATTGTTGCTTTTTGATTGGCTGAGACCAAACTTGAGTTAAGCACCGAGCAGCAGAAAACGTATGACGTCACCACCAGTCAACGGAAGTCTGTTGAAGAGATTTAGATTCACAACCAATGAGAAGCCAGGATTTTGATAGAGTTGGCGGTTCTCTCTTTTCAGGGTCTCTACTTGACACATCACAGATTAGTAACATTGTCTTCCTGCATTTACACTAAAATAGTAAAAGGCTTTTGAGCTTTGTGAGTCTATTGACCGAATGATTAGAGAGAGAGACACCAGTGAAAATAAGGTTTGGACAGAGTAGGGATTTGTGATTCCCGAAGTTAATGGGTGCTTTCCATCAGCGGCACAGGCTGGCATATGCCAAAGGAATCTCGAGTTTTAATTCTACAAAGTCCTTCTTTTCGTGATAATGTGTCAACACGTCGATTTCTCTTTTGACGCTAAACCGCACCGGACTGAGCGCCTGACCTGGCACCCACTAAGAATATTCTCTTGTCTTTTACGGCATCTCCGCACCCTATTACGCATCTCCCCGAATGGAAAAATTAACAAAAGATGAAAAACCTCGATAATGATCATGATGGTTATGTTTATTGGAAATATTATTTTTAATCACGTCCGGCTAAACCGGAAAGGATAAGAACAT
The DNA here is from genome assembly GCA_023512825.1 of Liposcelis brunnea. Lineage (NCBI taxonomy): Eukaryota > Metazoa > Arthropoda > Insecta > Psocodea > Liposcelididae > Liposcelis > Liposcelis brunnea. The sequence continues at coordinate 9,747,885 of CM042072.1, read as the reverse complement.
TATTACATCGTTTTATTAGTGTGAGGTGGTATTATAAGCCCATTTAACAATTAAATCCTTTTAATTGTAAAACGAAACTTCCGTTAGTTATATTTGTTAAAAGGAAAATTCTACGACTGAAAATAAAATCGACACCTGCGAAACAGGAAAGAAAAGAAATAATGATCAGTGTGACCGCCCACTCGTACACGAGGATTGTTATGGAGACGGAAACGGAAGGACTGAGATAAAGGATAAGAAAGGATAACAGGAAAAGCAAAAGGTTATCGAACGGTAACTTGTAGAGAGCAAAAGCACAAGTCGAGCGAAGATAAGATGGATTGATAATGGAAAAAGAGCATTCGAGGAATTGGATGTTTCGGAAAAAGGACAGAAATAAATGGATGAAACTATAGCCAATATATATACTGCTCTTTGCTAATATTGATTTTTCGTAGGTGGTTGACGCCGAACGTGCAAAAATCAAAATCGTAGGAATTCTCCTTAGTTGAAAAATGTGTTTCTATTAGAAATTACCCGAAATTTGAATTACTAGTTTATTCGAACGGGGCTGAAAAGCACTTAATCATTCCCTGAGTGAATACCGAACCATAAAATGATAATTAATCTCTATGTCGCCCTACAGCTTGCTTAACAGCTAATTCCCATGCATCAAATCAAATTGAGGCAGCACTCTAATCGGGTATGAGCAAAGGCAAGATTCTCTGAAAAAACAAGAAGAATGTGACATGGTTGCAGGGCGAAAGGGGAGGGTGGAATGATTCGCATGAATTGCAGGTGAGTTGTAAGTCTCATGGGAAACCAGATGACGTCACAATATTAAAGAATGAGTCACTCAAGACTTTTTTTTTTCACTTTTCTTCCTGCAGGATATTCTTTTTCTTCACGTTAGCATTTCATTACACGAGGAAAATGGAACTATTCTTTTTGATATTTTGTACGGATTTTTGAAAAGGGTTTGAAGAGAGAAAACGGAAAAACACAAAGTATTTATAATCATGAATATATAAGGTTTCTTTGTCAAAAGGCAACAGCAATATTTTAACGACTATGCTATGAAACATTATTTGAGATCTCGGCTTTATTTTAAAAACGACAACGACGGGGTCGTAATGAAATGGAGACGCTTTATAAATTGTAAATTGAATTTATCTTTGTGTTTCAGACACTCCCCGTCAGTGACGTGTCTCGAAATTCGAGTGACGTTTTATTTTTTGGATTTATCTAAAGCCGCGTTTAATTTTGTGAGTAGGTAAATCCGTTTTTGGATTTCCTTTGAGGATTTGAGATTTTAAACTGTTGCGTCTGGCATGGCTAAAATTTTGGCTTGGCCAAATTTACAGTAAATAAGGGAGGCAGTTGTTGGTGTTTAATGGGACAGCGGATTGCTGAAAGAATTTTAAGGTGTGATTGAAAATGGTGATATCTTGCCCGAGCATGGTGTTTTTTTTACACCAAAAGATTATGTAAGAAATTTTCGGTGGAGGCTTCTTTCTTGATAAAATAACAAATTTAAAAATGAAAATATCTCTCAGTTGTGGGGAAAATACAATTAAAATATAATAAATAACCAGAGTAATCGAAAATAAAAAAGGTTTATCCCTCAGTTGTGGGGCCAATACTATTAATAACCAAATTTGATTTTTAAATAAAATTACCTTGAAATTTGAGGATTAAATCCTTGAAAGTAAAAACGGAGGCAAGGAAATTACGGACTTAAATTTTAACGCCATAAAATATAAGCTTAACTAGAGCTTTAATTGAATTTAAATCATAAAACTTATTAATCAAAGACATAATTTAATAAATCATCAAATGACACACCCTAATTAATAAATTCAGTAACGATAATATGGCTTGACTTAATTACGAATGCATTGAAAGATTACATCCCCTTGAAACCGTATTTAAATATTCTATAAGGGAAAAATTTCTTAAAATGACGCAACGTTGAGAAACGATATATCCGCTTTCAAACGTTGGCAACGCGAATCGAAATTCCCCTACCCCGACGAAAAAAAACAAAAAAAGTGAAATCATCACAAAACACAGAACTCACATTCAACAACGGAAAACAATTTTCTGCATAAATTCATTCCAGAAAAAAAAAATCGAAGACAAGGAATCCGATGTGGGCGTTAACGACCATCAGGGAAGAAATCTTTTACTTATTTTTTTTTTCTTTCCCTTTACTCCGTACGCTTTCGAATGTAGAGAAGGTGTGATAAGAAAATGCATTCGAGGAAAAGGCGAGGAGGAAAACGGGTTCGATTTGCGCATGGCCCAGTTTTTGTTCTCCCTTTAACCAGGAAATCCGGAAAAGTTTCAAGATGTTGGATTGCCTACTTTGGAATTTTGTCAAACTTCTGTTTGTGACACACCGTTTAATATTCAAATGATTGCGTTTAAAACTGGGAGATTGTCCCAGGCCATCCCATTATCACTTTAGTTAACTCCTATATTTACTATCAATGAGAAACTTCGGAAAAGGGGGGAAATCGTTTTGTAAGATCAATGGAGCGGGAAAGAAAATCCTATGGGATCAATCGATATGCAGTATTGTTTTAATTCGTTTACAATGCATGAAACGGAAACGGGGATAACAGACACTGCCTGATTAATAATTCAATTTTAATATTCGATTTTCGGTTTCTTCGTGTATGCAGAGACAACATGAAACGTCTGATAAGGAAAATGGCGGACGGGATATATTGAGTTGTATAACTGAGTGGATTATGCGTCAACTTCAGGGTCGAAAAAAGTTTTTTTTTTTTTATTAATATCCTTTTTTTAAATATTCATTCATTTGATTAAAAAAAAAAAAAGGAAAAAAGGGAAAAAGTTAAAACTGCTCAAACGTCATGACAACTGCAATGCGGAGTATATCCTGTTATAGGGAGTTATGTTTCTGTCAGCAGATTTTTTAAAAATCTTTAGTCTGCGACACACTTATGTTACATCTCGTAATATCTATGAAAATGGATATGGTTTTTACATGTCTAAGATAATTTTTTTTGGAGGATGATATGCAAAGACATAATTTTCTAGTTTATAGTGTATAATCATAGGTCGGTTTTGCCAGTACTCTACCGCTTTATTTATATGGGCTAAAATATCAGATTTCCCATCTTCGTCGCAAATTTTTTTTCTGATCTGTAACGGGTATGCCCGATTTTTTCTAATGTCTATTAGTTTCTTTTTCAAATTTCATCGCAAATGATTGACGGAGTCTTCTTTTTGTATGACTAGTAGTCATGCAAAAAAATGTTTTTTGTAGTCATACAAGTAGTAGTCATACCAAAAACATTTTTTTGTATGACTAGTAGTCATACAAAAAACCGTATGGTACAGTAAAACCATATGGTCATGACGTATTAATGACGTAGTCAATACCACTACATCATTAACGGTATCTGTATCGGTATCGCTATCACTTTCGTTATCCGAATCCGAATTTTTTCTGTTCATTAATCCACCAATCAAAAAATTGCAAAGGATTTCAAAAAATTATCTTTTTATCTTCCACCCTAAACTTGTTCTCTTCTGCAAAAAAAACAATAATGGAAATAAATGAAACGTCTTGTACAAATATCAGGCGTAATCCGAAAATCGATGTCGACTTGTTTAAAGATTATCTGGGACGAGTAAAAAAAAAATCCGTCCGGAAAATCTCACACTCGCTTAAAGATTTAAAACGAAACAATCGTCGTATACTTACAATCTAAAAAATCCTTTCAGCTTCTTGTTCTTTTTTTTCTAGCCTTTAATAATTAGCTTCTACGATAATTAAATTATAAATATAATTATAATTAAAAAATGAAGAATTTCCGTGAAAATTATTCAAAGTTGAAATTAATTATAATTCAGAGAAAACTCCCTTTTGTTCTTCTATTGACGCGCTGTAACAAAACCCAGTTAACGATGAAACTTAAAATGTAAAAAAAAAAAATTTTGGGGGAGAAATAAAGCACAGACGAATGCCAGACCATTTACTTTTTTTTTGTAGCCAGGTTCCGTTCCTCTTTTACTTGTACACAAAATTAAATATGTCATTTTAACAACCAAAAACAACGCTCCACCCTTTATAGCTGAATAAAAGATTAAACACAAAATCTTCATTTACAGTATTTCTGGCTTAATTATTTGATAATGTTTTGCTATTAAGCGAATTTAATTACGGGTAGTAGCCCTGGCGGATCGTTTTTGTGGGGTTTACCCGAGTAGCGATGTCACGTTTTGAAATTTATAATTTATAACTTTAGTGCTTTTCGGGGGATTCGCAAAAATATTAGGCGATGGAGGAAATAAATGCTGGCCCAGAGCAGTGACGGTCAGCAAGGAGACTTGCACTAGTTGAGTTGAAAAACAAGCCAGAGGTTTTTTACAGTTCGGGTTTTTTTGTCACTCTTAGGACTTCAAGTACCCTGAAGCCGTCCCTGTTCACCAGATGCGTTTGTCAACAGGAATAAAAATCTTATAATGGGTTTTTAAAATTGAGGAATAGTTTATTTACACAACCATTATGCGGTGATAAAAATCTGTTTGTTCTTCGCCAAAAAAAAGAGAAGGAAGAAGATACATTTTGTTAAGCGAATGCTCAATTTCCCGAATCTGCGTATTCTAGTGAATAAGGTTGACCGCTCGCCGCAGTGGGTCTGCAAAATATCAGGGAAATTTATATAAAGTGAAAGGTCGATTTCCTTTGATATCCCCGTTTCCGGAAAAACTTGGCCTATATTTTTCTTTTTTCGGAAACCCTCCTCTTTTTTTTTTTAAGTGCACAAAAGAAAAATCCTTCATTAAAAATGTTTGAATCGGTGGGATTTTTAATGTTGTTAAACAAGAGGGTGTAAAGCGTTTTGTTAATTTTTTTATGTTTTTTACTTTCTTTTAATTTTATATTTTTTTTTTAAGAAAGGAAATATCAAAAGTCTGAGGAGGGAGGAAAATAATAAGTTTGCGTTTTAAAGAAAAAGGAAAAAACCTCAGAAAATATATTCGAATTAAAAGGGGAGAGAAAAAAAAGAGTGTTGTAAATAAAGAGGGGTTGGTAATATCGATCAATGGAAGAGGGTCGTTTAAAGGACGAAGAGATAGGGGAGGCGCCGCTCCGTGTCTGGGGGAACCGCGTCAACATTTTCCATATCCGTTACCTTTTTTTTTCTATGCTATTAATAAGGGCGCCGATCTCTTCAGACTTCAAGTATGAGAATATAAAGATTCTACGAAGAAGATCATGTTTTTAGGGAGAATCCCACTGGTGTAGGAAGAAGGTATTTATTGACACTTTTACGATTAAGTTGCATCTGACTCTGGATTCGGCCCAAGTCAGGTATATTGCTTATTCAGTGACCGGCGCATGCGCGGATGCAACCATTAGGCTGCTTCCTTCGAATATATTGTTTTTATGTAATCTGATGGTGTGCGTCTGAAACGCTTCTATGAGATCATTACTAGCTGATCTGAAAAATGAGGATTAGTAAATAATAACATATCATCATTTCTCACCAAATGCACATGCATACCTCTTCATGGTGATGTTTTTGTGATGGTCCCAAAACCACGGTCTTATAAACAGCAGTGTTAGGTTAGGTTAGCTTTAGCCGATTCCTAGAATCGATTCTTCGATAAAAAAAGTATCGATGTTAAAGAATCGATTTTCCGATTCCGTTTTTTTTTCTCTTTAAAAATCGTGCTTTTTACTTAGAGGTATAAGGAATTTAATGATTAGTCAATTTCAAGGTTTACGTTTCAGAAAATTGTATTGTGTAGGTAGAAAAAAATTTTAATTTAAAAAAAAAAACATATTAGATTTTTTTTCCAATGAAAATAAGTGAAAGCGATTCTTGAGTTTCTGGAATCGGTATCGGAATCGATTCTAAAAAAAAAGAATCGGCAAAATAATCGATTCTTTGGTCAAAAAAGAATTAATTCCCGAAGAATCGACTTGGAATCGCCCATCCCTAGATCATTCTGTTTCTGCTGAGTCCATTTCTGGACGAATTTAATGGGCCGGAGGATTAGACAGATAGCACAAAATTATTTAGAACCAGCGATTTATCAAACCTCTATGAGTATATTATAAAGGCATTTTATTCCACAAATTTTGGTTTCTGTTGGCTAATGACTAATTTTCTCTTCGTTTGCCCTTCAAGATAGACGTTGTTAATTTTTAATGACTGTTAATGACATCACCTGAACACTCCCTATATTACACCAATCGGGCTCATCACATTTTGCTAATGCACTCTGGATATTTATTTTAAAATATCGGCCCGTTGAAATTTAAAAGCTTCCTTTAATAATATTTGACAATGTAATGAGAATATTGTTCTGCTTCGAAAGCTTAAGCTTACAGATGAAACAAGAATAGCGGATACGATAAAATTATAAAATCCCGACTTTTATTCAATCGCGAACGAAATATGGAACCTTAAAGCTTTAGCTTTTTATATCAGTGATGCAATATCATCAAATATTAGGATTCTATCGAGGGAATTAAATTCAAAAATCTTGCTTTTACAATATCAGGGCCCTATATGCAGGATTTATTTTCATTGAAAATCCCGGAGTAGAATTTTCCCTACGTATATATATGAATGGCTTTTTTTTCCCTTCTTCCTCTATATGGAGGAAATAAAAAGGGTTTGCTACTGAGATAAATTGCGATTTACGTTTGACTTTTATCGAGTTTTACCTTTTTAAACGACACCTTTAACACCTTTTTAACTTCAGCCTTCTTGAAGTATTGACCACAGTCCTGATTCCGTTCCTGCGGTTTTTTAAAAACTTCGAAAACAGTATTCGTGTTTAAAAAGATTTCAAAAATATGATTTTTTTTAAAAATTGAAAAAATTTTTGATGGGGATTGTTAAAAACGAGACAGGTGGAAACGCCTTTCCGTTTTTTATTTTTGGTAATAATTTTTTTTTTTTGTATAAAGCTGAAACGCTAAGGTCAGATTTTAAACAAAAAACAATGGACTTATTGAGAAAAGCAGACCAGACAAAACGAAGCGTTGGGAGGAAAAAACGTTGAACGTTATTCTCTCCTTGGAGTTTAGGTTTTAAATTTTTTCGGGAAAGGGCGAGAGCGTTTTATGTTGAGTACTTTCCCAAGAGAGAAATGACAACGATATTGGGTTCGTTGCTGGAAAGATCAATTTTGTGTAACGTTTTCCGAATGATAAAATTCGGAAACTCTTTTTTGCCAGAGTGCTATGATACATTTACCCGGACAGTTCTTTTTTTTTGATATTTTAATCGGGTTTTCTTTTTCCAATCTAACGGTTTTCTATATTTCATTTATTCTTTTTCTGTGAAGAAAAGTTAATTTTTTTTTTTTTTAAAAAAAATGTTAGAATGAAAGTCTAATTAAAAATTTTCTTTTTTCAGCTGCGTCGCGAATAATACTAGTTTTTGAGTAATGTTCTCGCAGTCTCTCTTAAATGGGAGCCACTCAAATTTTATTTATTTGAAAGAATTATTACGGAACCATAATTGTAAAATACTGTTGATGTAGCAAGTCTGCAAGTGTTTCCTAGATTTGTCAAATCTGAAAATGTTTGCAAAATATTTTTCGTGGAACCAAAGGAAAAGTTGTACGACATTTCTGCATCATATCCGAAAAGTAGAAGTTTGTTTGAGTCGGACGTATAGTGGCTCCATTTCAGTGAAATCTGGGGGGGAGGGCAAAACCAAAATCGGTTTTTCATGTTACTTATTGGCCTCTTATTTACCACTTATTGAATTTGCCGCTTATTGACTCTCTCTCTTCAGGCTCTCCAGCTGTGGCGATTCTTTTATAGGCTCTCCATAATAAACGTGAACGAATGTCGCTCCCTTCTTTGATAAAACACGTATAAGAAACGAAAGGATTACCCTTGAAGAAAGATCTTCCAACTAAAACCTTAACGTTCAAGCCTTGATGCGTGTATACATCATTATTCATCTCTTATCAAAGCGGTCGAATTATAGGGAATGGAGGACAATGGAGCTTTTCATGTGAATGTCATCTTGATCCGAAAATGTCGCCTGTTTCAATCTTTTCTTAATCCCCACCATTGGGGAACTTTATTATTTTGCCGGGGGAAAGACAAACAACCTCTCTCTTTCTCCCCTTTTGTTATGCCTATTTCCCAGTTTGATATTTTGAAAAACGGTTATATGATGGATTTTAATTTTACGTGGGAAGTGTGAGACATGCTAATTAACGCGTGAAGGGCACAGGGGAAAAAATTGTGAAATGAAACAAAAAGCAAATCTGATGACAAAACGTATTTTTTAATCGCTCTTGACTACCGAACGGTCCATTGGCTGATTCAATCATTCATTTGTTCCCTTTTATTTCTCTTTTTTGATTCAGGATAAAGGTACCTTTCAAAAAAAGGATTTTTTTTTTTTTTTTTTGAAAAAAACTGATTTGAAAAAGAAATTAAGATGGATAAAATTTTTGACGTTCGCTTCAGCTTTTTAACTTTAATATTTTTTTTCACATCCCATGTGAACGTTTTTACACTTGGGTGTGCTTGTCTTGTACTTTTGATCTCCGGAAATAAAATAAAAAACTTACAATGTTTTTGCCTGTAAAAATCGTGAATTTTTTTTGTGTTTTTTCTTCTCGATTTCATTTTTTTTTTTTACCTCACGTGTTTACGATCCGACCTTTTTTTTCGAATACTGTGAAATTTAATGAAGTATGCAAAAAGAAATTTGAGTTTAATATTTTTTCCCCCGAAAAGGATTTGTCAAATTTACCATGGAGGGAATCGAACGACCGGAAACGAAACCGGCTTTTAGGATTAATAAAACCGTTCAATGACATAATTTTAACTAAATTAGGCAGAAATTCGTCGCTTTGAATGATCCTAGTTGTTTATCTGTATCCAGTGAGGTACTATCATCCTTGTTTTGTTTCGATAATTACTGGGCAGGATAATAATTTGTGAATGGGAAAGCTTTGGCGGAGTGATGCTTGGAAAGTGAAAATTTTGTCGTAAAATGGAAATGTTCTACTTGAAAAAATAAATTTATTTGCAATAAATTTTACTTGAATAATAAGAAAAGGGACGGTAGTGTTAATGAGTTGGGGAAAAAGGCAAAGTCGGCAGAAAAAAATATTAATCTCTCTTTTTGGTGCTTTTTACCCCTTTTCATATATATTTATTTACGGGGTTTTTAAAGCGATCCAAATAAAAAGTTTTGGAAATGTTTGTAATGTTTTAAAACGTGTTTTAAACGGTTCAAAAAACTTTAAAAAAGTTGAAAATGTTTGATCAAGTTTGATATTATAACCGTTATAAAGACTTTTCATCGATCATAAATATTCTCTTAAATCTCTTTTCAAGTTCGGTCCATGGAGCTTTGTTTTGAAAACTGAAAAGATGGCGACGAAAATAAATATTTTACAAATCAAGAAATCAGGATATTAATGAAGCTTTCAGCTTTCTGTAAGTCACGAATGTTTCTTTTATTCGATTTTAACTCTTAAACCGATTTATCTTTTTTAAAAACTGAACAGAACGGGATCATGGAGTCAAGTACTTCCGGCGAGTCATTTAATTAAGGGTTGCGATTAATGCTCGGTGTGAATTAATCAGAGTATGGAGACAAGGTAAAACTCATGAAGAGGACCCAGCCGGAAAAGGGTTTTAGCGGTGAAACCAGGAAACTGGTAATTTTAATAAAATAAAAAGTACACAGTTCAAAATAATATTCTCATTTGAAAAAAAAGAGTTTCAACCTAAAAGTTTCAATTTGAAATTCAAACTTCACCATTTAACTTCAAATTCAAATTTAACTTCAAATTTCATGCTGTCGCATGCCTGTATCATAAAAAAGAGAAAAAGGCCTCCCATTGACGGTGACTAATTATATGCAGGCATTAATCAATCTATTTGAGTTTATTTTTACTGGGATCGGCTTAATAAGACTTTCATCCAGTGTTGGTTGCAGATACTTTTTTTTTGCACTTTACCTTGATTGTGATTGCTTCTTTCTTCTTTATATTTTTTTTTTTTTTTTTTGTAAATACTCTTCATAATCATCATCATGTTTTCTCTTGAGATGTGTTTCGCAATTGCCGAGGTGGATATCCTAAAATAATAAGTATAAGTATTTTGTTTTCGTTTCCCGTTCCCGATTTCATTTAAATCCTGCTTAGACGATAGTTACGGTTTTAGTTTCTTCCCTGCTTCCCTTTTTTCCCGCCGGTTTGATCTTCACTAATTCGAATGTATTTCGGTTTTTGATTCGTTTCAAAATTGGTTTAAGTTCGATTTTTCCTTCCCGTTTTTTATCCCGTTCCTGGTTCTTTGAAAGCAAAAACACGTTTTCAAGTTTCGTTTCCGATCTTTTAAAAATATTTTTCGGTTACTAGTCTCAGGAAACGTTCCTGAATTTTGAAAAAGGCCGTTATTTAACGTTTTTCGTTTCGCGTTTCCGTTTCGTTTCAGATTACTGGAACTGAGTAATGAAAATACATGGGAAAAAATTTTAATCCAGCTCCTTATTTTTTTATACAAAAAAATCATTGAATCAATGATTTTAATTGATTGTAATGACTAGGGATGGACGGCGAGACTTTCGATAAATCACTTACATTTCGGCTCTCAACCTGAAAACACCCAAGGATTTCAAATCCGGGTATTTCTCGCCCGGTAACTCTCTGCTAGCAGTGAAATAAGTGAATAGCAACCACTGAATTGGATGAAAACTTCCCAATTTATAAGAAAAGGAAGAAAACTTTAAAACTAATCCAGGATAGACACGTGAAATGTGGAAAATTTGAAATTTGCCTTTGGTTAAGGGAACTTAAAATATTAATGGCGATTCGAACCAGATTTACTGCCTTTAATCCAACACCCGTAATAACTTTCCCAGCAGCTTGAGGAAAAGTTTCCTCTACAGTATCAGCTATATATCTCTGGTTCCCTTGACTATATCGAGGATTATTCCTCGATATAAATCCGAAAGGATTTTGATTCATTCCTATAAAACCCGTATAATAAAAAAGGACAAACCTTTTAAAAAAGCATCCGAGGAATATAATAACCACCTAAGGGTCATGAATTGCGACGTAGGGATGCGGATGTAGTTCGATATACGTATTTCCGCGTCCGTTATTATTTTTTTCCCCGTACCTTTTTTAAATTTGGCGACTGCTGTGACGCTCGTGTCACGCTTTTCTTTTGTATCCCAAGAGTAATCATACAACTTGGCACGTTTTTTTTTTTTTGGAAGGAAAAAAAAACAGGAAATTTTTTAAAAATTCTTTCCTTGTATGTGTAATATTTTGCTTTTAAGTTAATAGAAAAAAATTTTTAAGAATCTTGGCATGCGGACGGTTTTTGCATCTCTTGCATACAGCACCGTCGTTACAAAATTAACGCATGGCGACGAGCGAGCACGATATATAATTCAAAAAGCATTAAAAATGAAGCAGGGAATGACATGGGAGCTGTATGAGACCTACGGGAGTCAGGCCAAAGCCGGTAAAGTCATTTTGTTTTGGTTTACCACTCGGATCGTTTTCAAATTGTGTCCATAACACTAACTCATCCCGGCTTGCGATCATTATGACCAAAAAGGTTGAAAGACCTCCATTGCTTATGTCTGGAAATGACTACGCGATAATCTTTTTCATCCGGGTTAAAATTACTTTCCGACCTCCATTTTGCATCCCCGGAGCAGACAAATTTACAAACCGTAAATTGTTCGCGATGATTTTTAAAAACCAGCTTTAATTTTACCTTTAGGAAAAATTTTTCTTTTTCAATATCTTCGTATTTTTTTTCTTCTCGTCTATATATATATATTGAATAGTAAAAGGGAAATAACGTCGAAATGTCAAATTTGCTTGGGTGAAAGGAAAATGAAAGCCGATGCTACATGTAAACGATTCACGCTTGTGTCCCCATCGTTTTCCTTTTGAAAAGTTTTCGCTCAAAGAAAAGGCTTTTGTAAATTCGTGGAAATGATGTAAGATGAATATTGTGTACAGGGTGGGAAGATTTATGATATTGGATATCTACAATAAACAGTAAAATGCTTTGTAAAGTGTATTGACTGGTATAAGCAGGACTTTCCCTTTCTCTCCCGTTTTCGAGTTCTTCGTTCCTTTGTTTGTGGTAAAGTACGGGTTTTGTTATTTGGGTGGCTTTTTGGAAGAAAGGATTCGGGCAAGATTTATCTGTCGTTTGTTTCTCAAAGAGAATGGGGTCTATCCTGTATGCCCGAATTAAAGTTTCTACAACCTAGTTAATTGAGAAGGTTTTGTAGTCTTGAGGGCATTGTCGTCCATACGATCTGGTCCTTCGGTTCATTAATTTACCATGGAACATCTTAATTAATTTTTAGTTTTTTATTTTCGAGTTGTCTCTTTTTTTTTCCTTTTTTTTCCCATTCCCGTACTCCCGGGAAGGGATGCATGTATTAGAAAAAAGTAGAGCATACATTTATCCCTAGCACGGCAAGGAGCCAAAGCCCCCGAAAGGGCTTGTCTGGCTGACATTGCCAACATGCATTTTGTCGCGTTTCGAAAAATATTTATTGAAATGATAACTTCTTGTCCTGCATTCTCACTCGGCATTTGAGACGACTCAAACTTCTCAGCCAGGTAGGCGGCTATTATTTGCGTTGGCTGGACCAAGTGGCCCGCCTCGCTCATTGCCTGAACGGCCGTGAGAGCTTTGAGTGCCTCTATGTCAGTTAAAGCTTGATTCACAAAACGATCGTATTTCACTTTCACTCGTTCCGCATAGATTTTCATTAATTCGTCGAGCTTCTGTTTGGTGACCTGCATCATGTAGAAGTGCGCGTGAAGTTGCCGCGATGTCAGCTGAAGATGGTTCAGAATTGCTCCTTCCTCGCTGCTCGCGGTAATGGGTCCTCCGAGTACTGCTTCCGACGATAAGCCCGGTACTGATGTTGCTGTGGCTTGGTCAAGCTGGGTTAATGCCTGAGTCGAAACTTTCTCAGGGCTAGCAGCCCGAGGTGGTGTGTCTGACCATAGCCTGTCCATTTCCGGTGTCAATCGAGACTCAACTGTGTCTCGATCATTTGTATGCTCCGAAGGGAGGGACTGATGAGTCCATTCGTCGACCCATTCATGCACTGGGAACGTGGGCGGCGGTGAAGGTGGCTTGATTGGAGACACTGGCTTTTCCAACCAGTAACTGTTATTGAAATATATAAAAAGAGGTCTTAATTTATGCCATTTATTTATGTGAGAGACTCGGCTAATCTCATAATCGATGAGATGAGATTGCTGGCCTTTAGTGTACAATTTTGCACTGCATGTTTTAGTGGTGCATCTCCACGTTATAACGCCCGATTTCGCCAATTTTGCCGACTAAAGTTTTACCCGATTTCGCCATGATTTAAACTTACGAACGACCGAATGGATGAGTAAAGTGGCTAAAACACCTGAAATTATTTCAAAAATTAAATAGGGTAAAAAATGAGCAATTTTACCTCCAAAGTTAAAACTGTTTTTTTTTTTTTTTTTAAATATTAACTTTTTTAAGGATTTTCGACTTACCTGAAACCGATAATATTGCATCTTTCGAAGTTTTTTTTTTTTTAAGTATGCGAAAAAAGTGGTTGAAGCATCCGTAATGAATTTCATAAATTGAAAATAGTAAAATCGTAACGTATTAGCCCTCCAGGAAAATATATTAGAATTAGATACATTTTCTGTAGCCACTTTACTCATTCATTCGGTCGTTCGTAACCCGAGAAACTGAAAATCTACAGAATTCTAGTAGAAACTACTAGAAACTACTAGAATTTACTAGAATTTATTAGAAATCTACAGTGAAATTGGCCCAACAGAAAATCTATATAACCTCACCTGTAGAAAAATTATAGAAAATTATCGGAAAATTATAAAAAGTTATCGGAAAATTATTGCAAATGATAGAAAGTTATCCAAAAATGATAGAAAGTTATCCAAAAATGATAGAAAGTTACCCAAAAATGATAGAAAGTTATCCAAAAATGATAGAAAACTACACAATATTAGTAAAATTTACTATTTTTTTATATTTTTCTGTTGGGCCAAATTCACTATAGCGTCCTATAGATTTTCAGTTTCCCGGGAAGTTTAAAACAAACCCGGGAAACTGAAAATCTATAGGACGCTATAGTGAATTTGGCCCAACAGAAAAATATAAAAAAATAGTAAATTTTACTAATATTGTGTAGTTTTCTATCATTTTTGGATAACTTTCTATCATTTTTGGGTAACTTTCTATCATTTTTGGATAACTTTCTATCATTTTTGGATAACTTTCTATCATTTGCAATAATTTTCCGATAACTTTTTATAATTTTCCGATAATTTTCTATAATTTTTCTACAGGTGAGGTTATATAGATTTTCTGTTGGGCCAATTTCACTGTAGATTTCTAATAAATTCTAGTAAATTCTAGTAGTTTCTAGTAGTTTCTACTAGAATTCTGTAGATTTTCAGTTTCTCGGGAAGTGAAAATTTAAAATTTTGGACAGCCCTGATACCGATTTTCCCATGGCTGATTCCGCCAAAAGAATCGATATTTCAAACCATTATAAGACGCATTGGAAGTGAATATGGGCACATAATATTGACATCTTGGGAATCTGCTTGGCTTAGAGAACGTAAAAAAAAAAGGTCCCATTAAAAAATCAAACTTACAGTTCGCGCACTTCCCTTGTTAGCACTTCCTGTGGATATTTATTTGAAACACTGAAATGCTCGACTTGATCATCCAACAATGAAGCGTCGAAACCTTTTTTTCCCCCTGTGCTACAAATAAAAGGGAAAATCGAGGAAATTAAAATGCGAATTCAAAAACTTGTAAATGAAATAGCTGGCTGTTACTATGTGTTCCCTAAAGGCAATGTAAAATCAGCTTCCCTCGTGTGTGTGTTCACCGCTCTGCGACGAAGGGTGGCTCAGCCGAGAATGCGGGAAGATCAGATAATTGCCAAGGGAAAAAAAAATTGGTGGGCCTTAAAGAAAATAAATCAAGAAAACTTAGATTTAATTCATTTTGTGATAAATTTTTCTTTCTTATGTGGAAGTTAACTTCTTTAACACACGATTAGTTTGAAAATTTTCTTGCTAAGAAATCTTTTTACTGGACATTGGGTAGAAAAATTTTGGATTTGAATGAATCGCTTTACGGGCCATCATCTTTTTCTCGGGTCAGTTGAACGCAAGGAAATCTAGATCAAACAAATTTGCGAGGCGGTTTATTCTTTTTTACCGAAGTAAAAAAGGAGCAGTGATTTTCACAGCAATGTTCATTCAAAGCAGGAGCCCCAACCCGTTGCTCATTATTTACCCCTGTGGGAGACGTTAGTTCCTCGAATTTTAATTCGAGATTATATGTACTTTGAAATGATTCCGTGAATGAAAAAGAAAATTTCGACTAAGTTTCATTAGAGAATATATACGCTCTCCTGAGAATTCTTACGACGTTGTGAGTCACGCTCGTAAAGCCTCATTAAGAATGTATGTTGCGGTTTTAATCGAAGAAAAGAGAGAGTATGATTCATGCGATTCGATGGATTTTTACTGATATAGTACACTAGCCCCCTTGTGAAAGGGGAATGGCGGCGAAAGGGAGTGTCGTAAACATTGCACGCGATATATAATACGGCCTACGTAAACCGCAAAATGGTTGCGTTCTTACGTAAAGATTTTACGTCCCTTGCTTTTATTTATTTACTTCCTTATTAACACGTTGAGCGACTATAAAACTGGGAGATGGATTTTGAGAAAATTGATCATTCTTTACGAGTGAGTGATGTAAGAATCGAAAGGGAGGGATGCAGTTTTGTATCCAGAAAATAATTTCGAGACGGTTTTCATGGGATTCCGAGACTTTGGTTTTGACTGCGGGGTTAAAAAATTAATGGTATTGACCTCGGTATGTCTGGGGGGTAAAATTATTAATTATGTAGAAAATGATTTCGATGTTAAAAGCCATGTTCTAAACGGGATTTAACCGACCGCGAAAAAAAATGTACGAGTAAAAAAGTTTTCACAATTGTTTCCAGCTAAACTTATTCAAGTAAACCTATCGTTCGCTCGCCGCGTGTTTCCATATTTTCGAGGATATATTTTCTTCCGGTACAATGAGCTTGTGGCGTGTGGTCTTCGATTTGGATCGTAAATAATGACGGAAAACGTTGGGAGGATGGAAATTGAGAGGATATGTCTAGTGACCGATAAAAAATGTTTTGTATTTAAGAAGGGGAAGTGTATCAGGGCAGGAATCAGTTGAGTTTAGAGCAAAAAATTATTAAAGAAAGGGTTTTTTCAAAAAACTGGTGGCAGCGGCACCAAAACATTTTTCAAAGATTTTGATTAAATTGTGGAAACTGCACGTGAGTCAAGAGAACACAATACAAGAAATAAGATTATTTACTAGATCAATTTATGTAAAAAAATCCTTAAATGGTGCTAAGATTTTTTGTTTATTTTATAAAAAATTTGTAGAGGCGGGGCAAAGCTTAAATTGTCATTAGCAATCTTTAATTCGTAAAAGGTAGCAAAGGTGAGAGATTCTTCTGACAACCTTTCTACACACGTGCAGATGTTCAAAGCCGCAGCTACGACGATGAACAGTTAAACGGTTGGATGGATGAAATAACCACTCAGTTAAGAAAACAATGTTTAATGCAATATTATTTATTACTCCTTTGACTGCGGAAAACAGCCCCACACAAACCACAAAACTCGATAAGCATTAATCCCAAAACTGGACACGCCTTCTTTTTTTTGAAAATTTCAATGCCCACCAGATTCATTTCTGGCTACGAGCCTGATCCCAAAGCTATAAATATTTTTCCACAAAATTAACTTCTTCCCTTTTAGCTTGAATATCAAAATCTCGTGATTCTTCTCCACATTTTCATGGCGTGTCGGGAACGCGGGTTTCTTGGAATCGATTTTTTAATTGTTTAGCTGATACCTTGAAATGAAAGCCGATTACGCGAACAGCAAATAATGATCCCCTTTAAAATTTCTTTGGTAGAGGTAATTAAAAGAAATAGATTTTCCTTTTTCCGATCGATTCTGTCAACAATTCCAAAAGCGTACTCATTCGATTTTTTCACTCACCTTTATACTCGCGAGATAGAGAAATCCTCGAGGTAGATTACATTGCTATTCCAAGCCGCTTTCTACTATAGAAAATCTCTCCTTTCCCTATATATTCCCTTTCACCCTACTCGTATGATTTATCACGTCCAAAGCTTTGTCAGTATTATTCTTATCTACTTTTCTCTTCACATCAGAAACTGCTGACTTCTCAAAGTCGAGAGAATTTTCTTCGGTTTTTTTTTCTCCACAACGGCTTTCCATTCGAAACCCGATTGTTTTGTTATCGCTTCTGTTTTTTTTTGTTTGCACCAAAACAAAGCTCACGATGAAATTTTTCTTGGAGAATTTCCCCGTACAGTTGTAACGTCATATTTTTATGTTTCCTTTTACATTTTTCCTTTTTAAAAATTGAACTCCGAAATTGCTTCCGGAAAACTAAATCGACCTAACAAGCTTTATTTTGTAACTGAATAGTAAAAAAGCTCGGGAAAAAAATTTTTTCCCTTTTGATTTTGTAAAGGAAACTTTTTTTTTTTGCTTTTTTGATCGCTCAAGTTTTCTTAGATGTAAGATAACGATTCAAGTCAACTGCAAGCTGGGTTTTATGAAGACAAACGGCCTCGTCCCAACATGGAACGTTAACTGGGTTATGCGTTTTATAATTCGATTCCATGCTCGCTGACCGCCCGGCTGCTGATGTTTGCTAAAAGCTTCGTCGTTAGTGATTATAACGGGATTAAAAGCTACTTCTGTTCTAATTCGATCGCTTCTTTTTTTTTTTCCTCTTCTCTCTTCTTTCCTCTCTCTCTTTCTCGCGTAACCCCGAAGTGACTGCTGCATATTAATGAAGGCCATGAGTCATACAAGTCATTTCAATGCTTTTTTAGCTGGAGTTTTTAAAATATTGTCTTTGATTTTTTTAAAGAGGAACTTGGGCCATCTATCACAATAAATCCTCTCGGTTAAATGATAAAAATGTTCGAGTAAGGGAAAACCGATTTTGAGAATTTGTTATTTCGAGATTGAATTCGAAAGTTTCTTCCCTGAAGTTTTTTTTTTCTTTTTAAAAAACTATGTCTCACGGGAAGAGGGGAGGAAAAGAAAAAAGAACGAAACGTGCAAAGATACTTAATTAAAAAACTGATATGTATTTAAACATTAAGGGGATAAAATATTTACATCGAGCTGGGTTTTGTGTAAGTATACAAGTGAAACATATTTTTTAATTTAACCGGATGCTGTGTTTATCCCTTTCTCCGTTGTTGGAAAAATTTTTAATATTTTGGTAAGTGCAGTTAACCGTGGGAAAAATAAAAGGGATTTTTTCCCCCGATTTTATCTTTTATCCCTTTTTCTCTGGAATTGAAGGTTCGTTGTTTTTTCATCTGGGGAATTTTCAATTTATATCTAGTTTTTGTTCGTTTATGCGGAAATTAATTACTCAAGCCGAACGGTAGCCTTTGTGCAAGGTGTCAAAAAGGCTCGGCATAATCTTTTCTTTGGGTGCAGAAAGAAAAATTTGTATGTGCAAATGATCATACCTTCTTTTTTTTTTTTTTTTTTGATTAAGTGACCATGGGTGCTAGTGATGAAACCCTGTGGAGGTTACGGTAAAAAGAAAAATACGAGCTCGGTTTTAGACGATGTTTATTTGACGAAAACTTTATGCAAAACTGAGTGGATTGACTATTCAGGTTTACTAATATATATTACAAAAGGAGGTACGCGACCATTCTAGAAGGTGCGGGGTAATCAGTGCCAGATTAACACTACTTGCCGCCCCTAGGCTAAACTTTTCTGCCGCCATTCTCCTCCCGCAATATTCAAAATTTTTGATTTTAATTTTTTTTGATTTTGAAATTTTTGATTTTTCTCTCATCTATACATCTTTAAACTTCTCACTGTTAAGTACGTTTTTATTAAGTGCGCTTATCAATTCGCTTTCAACGGTTTTGCCTGCGCTTAGTTTCTCCTGATCTACTTCAGTAGTAGGGATTAAAAATACATGTTATTTTCAAGAATATTTAGTGTACATTTCAAAAAAATTTGCCGCCCCTGAAAATTTGCGCTCTAGGCTATAATCTAGTCCAGCCTAACGGGTAATCGCTACTAGGGGTTATTGTCACCCTTGCGATTATTATTCGGTGTTAACGTATGATTGACCCCATTAATTTATTGTGCAGTATTCTTTTCTATTGAATTTTGTTTTTTATCTTTACCGTTTTAGAACGTTTGCGATACCGGCGGCAACCCCTGCTAAAAGAAAATTTTCGGTTACCTATTACTTCATCATTCCACGGTCACCCTTTATGATATAATATCAGGTATATGAAACGCAAAAACCTGTGATAACAAATTCTCTTTGACATGATCGTTTTTATTTGATGAATAATTAATTGTAGAAGAAGTTGAGGAAGCTGCTTGTTTTTCCCTGAATGCGATCGTTTGAAAAGAATAAGTAAAGGTTGTACTAAACCAGTCGATCTAAATTTTTCCTCATTGATCAATATTCCGTATGGTTTTTTTTCTGCTCCATTGTATAATAGTTTAGATTAGATCCCAAAAAACTTACCTATCTACACTGAATTTTCTAATTTTTCTACTAATTTCAATCCAAATACGACAATATTTCTTAATCTGATTTACCTTCACCCCCCTGCAAACGATATTTTATTCTTTTAAAAAAATCCCCATAACATTTTTACTCTATATTTTTTATTATGAAAGCAATATCATTTTTTTATTCAATGTTAGGCACAAAAGCTGAAATTTTATTTTCCCTTATTTACCACGTTTAGATTATTCTAGACTCGCGAAGAAAAACGAATAACAACCCTATTTTTCAAATAAGGAAAGACGTTTAGACAAAAACAATTTTTCGTCTCCTTCTCTCACGCCCGTTTTTAAAAGCGGGGTTTCCTCCTAGAAGATTTTTCACATTTTTTTTTTTTAAATTAAAGATCAAGGACGCGACTGATCAAGCGCCGCCATTTCTTTGTCAATAAATGCCTTACCAGAACTTTTTGACTTTTTCTGTAACTGATTTTTTAATTTATGATCAATCCTAATTTTTTAATAAGTATACTAATTATTGATTTTGAGAAATGGAATATACGATTTTCAAGCGGATTTTCACCGTAGACATGTTTTTTAATCTGCTCTTTTATAGTCTGGAAGCAATCGCAAGCTCGACCCTAAACCATTTCTTCAAAATCCTGCGAAAAATGTAATCGTCACATGTTATAAGAACTGTATCAAATCTCCTGTTGACTTGCAATGAAAATAAAAAGCAAATAATAATCCGAACATAAAACCTCAATTAAATAGTTATATCAAATATTAATAATTATAATTGGAATATTGGAAACATTGTAATCCCCGTCATTATTGAAGACGATAAATTTTCATCGAGAGAGTGGAATTTAACAATCTCATCAATTTGAGCATGATTAAACGACGAAAGTGAACCAAATTACTTTTCAGCAGAGAGGGGGGGGGGGGGGGAAGGGTTCTACCCCGTTCCCTCAGGAGGACTCTCGATGCGATGCGATCTTTTCGATTTTTTCCACCTCGACCGTCATCGCTTTTTAATTTCCCCGGTTTCGATTTGAACAAGGAAGACGTCACAATTTTTAAATTGCATTCCTCTTTCTGGTAATGTTGAGTGTATTGCGTTATTTTTATATTGAGTTTTTTTTTTTTTCCTTTTGCCTGTTGCAGATAATATGAAACCGAAGAAACCGATTGAAGTCATTCCATTGCCTACGAAAGAAGAGGAACAGCTGGAAGCCACCGAAGATGCGGATGATAGTGATCAGGACGATGATGACGATGACGAAGATGAAGAACAAATGGCTGGGGATGAACCGCAGGATGACGGGGATGATGTTCAAGGTGATGACCCTGCGGAGGAAGATGATGATGAAGATGAAGAGGATGAGGATTATGATGACGATAGGTAAGTTTGAAGGTGGATTTGCCTCGTCATTTTTAGGTTTCCTTTGAAATAGTTCTGGAACAGTAACAGATGCTCGGGCTAGAACCACAAAGTAAAAGGGGGTAAGCACAATTCGCTGGTCCAAAATAATTTTGTGCTATCTGCGAGTTTCAGGTTGGCACTTGTTTTTTATAAGCTAAACATAGTGAATTCATGCCAACATGATTCTCGCAGATAGCACAAAATTATTTTGGACCAGCTAATTATATGACAGGCACTATCATCAGTCAAAGGGGCCGCACATCGTAGACGTAAAAATTCGGTTATTTAGGCTGGGTGCTGCTAGAGACCCTAAATTAAAAGAGACTGGCAAACTGTCAGCCGTTATAAAAATTGAACGCCATATTAAGTATCATGGCAAATTCTACAAGAAGAATGTTCGGCTGCCATGACGGTGAACTTGCTCATGAACATAGGAACTTTTCCAGCGGTCACGGAGGCTCTGTCCAAGAATTGTCTTAAATAGAACGCGGTGTTCACCGTGTGGATATTCTCGTGGAAGTCACCATGATACTTTATATGGCGTTCAATTTTTCTAATGGCTGACAGTTTGCCAGTCTCTAGGTGCGGTCAGTGACCCATTCCACCGTTCAGCGCAAGTGGTAAACGGTCATCCGGTGTGCTAAAACGGGTAAAAGATCATTCAAGATCATATAAAACTCCCCAGCTGAACCTTTTTAGTTTATAATTTAGTATGCGTATCTGGCTTTAATTTTTACAGTGTTAAATGAAGGAGCAAAACAATATTTGGCCGCAACAAGCTCGAATTTCTGAATACCGGAGTTAAACTTCTTGAACTCAGTATTTTTCTGCAAGGAAAAATGAGATTGAAATTAATTGCACTTTTGTGGACATGTCTGAACTTGAGCCTAAGCTGGGCCAGCCCAGATTTCGGGTCTAAGTTAGCTGCCGGAAGCACTAAATGCGTAGCCGCGTCGTCGCCGAGTGAGTTCTTGATATTGTAGCAAATAATTCTTTTTTTTAGTGAATCGTCAACTACGAGTAAACCTAAACTTACTTCGGGCTCATCAACTACGTCATCATATCATCGATCGTCGACGTCTGTAAAAACGGTAGCGCCAACTCCAGATCCATATTTCACACATTTCGATCCTCGTGTTGAACATCAGGCATACAAAGAAGCTCAACAAAGGCTAGAAGAACTTCACAGAGAAAAAGTAACTAAGGTAAGTGGGCTAAACGGGGCTAGAATTCAATCCGACGACACAAGAAATCGGACCGAAGCTTTATTGGTTTGGTTTAGAATCAAAAAAAAAGTTTATCTTTTTCCAAGTAAATTTTTTCTTTTACAAACCAACATGATTTAATCCAGTAAGAAGATTATGATTGGCAGAGGAGACTGACAACCGCAGGACAAAAAAATACGATTTTATTGGGAAATATACTATAGAATTTTAACTGGGAAATCGAAAAGTCCAAAAATAGAATCGGATTCCATTTTTCCAGAAATATACTGGCAACCTCAAAAATTATAAAATCAAATTTTTTTTATCATTTTTTCTCCATTTCATTTTTTTTTTTTTTCTAAAAAAATCGCAACCATCTCTCAATGGGCTTACTTGATTTCGAACGAGGCGTTGACAGTTTCAAAACACCCCCCGGGGAAAGTTTTTGTAATTATTTTTCATTTATATCAAATTAAATCATTCCTCGTCACGTTTTTTTTTTTTTTAAATTTGTAGGTTATGAAAGATTGGTCGGATTTAGAGGAAAGATATCAAGACATGAGAACGTCCGATCCGAAAGCGGCAGAGGAATTCAAAAAGAGAATGACGCAAAGGTTTCAGAGGACGGTCCAAAGCCTGGAAGAGGAAGGAAACGCTGAAAAACACCAATTGGTCGCCATGCACCAGCAAAGAGTAATGGCACATATCAATCAAAGAAAGAAGGAAGCAATGACTTGCTACACCCAGGCACTTAATGATAATCCTCCCAATGTGAGTATATAGTGCGTGACCCTTCGGGATTTTGTCAATGAATCAGATCGATATTAATATTTATTTTTTAAATTTAGACACACCGAGTTCAGAAATGTCTGCAAAAATTATTGAGGTCTCTTCATAAGGATCGACATCATACCATCGCTCATTACAAACATTTGCTGAGCACGAGCTTTGAGCAGGCTGAGAGAGAGAAGAGCATAACGTTAGAACACTTGACAGATATCGATAGGATGGTTAATCAGAGCTTGCAAATGTTGCAAAGGTATCCTGACTTGCTTAGCAAAATCGGGCAGCTGATGGATGATTACATCCAAGCTTTGAGAAGCAAAGACGAAACACCCGGCTCACTTTTGACTATGACGAAAGAAGCAGAAGCCGCTATATTGGATAAATATAGAGCCGATGTTACGGCAAAACAAGAAGGTAAATTTTTAAAAGGAAATTTTTGCTTTGTTCGCAAATCAGCAGGAAAATTAATTTTCATTTTTTCCCTTTTTTTTTTTTGTAGAAAAGGAACGCCAACGAGTTTTGGAAAAACAGAGAAAAGAAGCTAGAAAGAAAGAAAGAATGGAATTGAGAGAAGAAAAGCACCGAGTGGAATCCACGATGGGGCAGAAGATCGATAAGTTTGACCCGGAAACAATGGAAAATGAAAAAATTGATAAGAATCCGGTTACCGTGACCACTGCCAAGACATCGGCTATACTCTCAGCTGTGCATCACGATACTCCTCGTGTTGCACATGCACAGAGTCATGATATTAGTCACAGTGAACCAGTAAGTATTTAATTTTCGTGTTGTTATCTTGATGTGATTCATTTTTTTAGAAAAATAAATCTTCATTTTTAATTTTTTTCCCCCCCAGTCTTATTCAGTCCGTCGAGAAGTGTATCATCGTGAAAGCAGGAGTATTTATTTCACGTTGGCATTCGCTGGAATTGCACTCATGGCAGCTGTAATTGTGGGTGTAGCTGTTCTTCGAAGAAGGCACGCTCGACACCCTCATAATCAGGTAAATTTTTTTTTCATTTATTAAGGCTCAGTATCTTAGCTAAAAATTGTTAAAGCTTACTAAAAATTTTATTCTCAAATATGCTGATAGTCTCAAAATTTAATTCTTCCAAAAAAATATTGATAAGAAATAATTTCTATTAGAAAATATTATTTACAAACTCTTCCATTTAAATTCTCCACGTGAAGAAAAATTGAGGATGATGAATATACTAATTTTCTACGTTTAATCTTTTCAGGGGTTCGTTGAAGTAGATCAGGCAGCAACACCGGAAGAACGTCATGTTGCTAATATGCAAATTAATGGTTATGAAAATCCAACGTACAAATACTTCGAAAATAAGGAGTAATCTAACATAACATTCCTTCTCCTTTCCATTCATTCTCATACTTTTATCTTCTTTTTGGTAAGTTGCATTTTTTATTATATCGCCCCTCAATCCTATTAAAAGTAATTTTAATTAATTACTTTTGCATATTTTTTTTCAGTAAAGTCAACAGAACATCCATCCATATAAAATTTGTAATTAGTTCAATATTAATTTAGAATTCAATAAACTAATTAGATTTATAAACGAAAAAAAAAAAGGCGAAATAAGCCTTGTCGAGATCCAACGCCCTTTGTAAATTTTTTTTTCCCCTTAAGTTTTGCCATAATGTAATCTTACGCTTAAGTATTTTTAATTTTGTTAACTGGAATCTCTACTGCTTTATCATGGTAAAACCAGTTTACGAGTATTAAAATTGCTTCTATTCCCCCAATTGCAGCATTTAAAAAAAAAAAAACGAATGATATATTCCATTTTGTAAATGTGCATTTACATAAAGTAAATAATTCCTTAATCAGCTAGTCTCGAATATTTAAAAAAAATTAATTAAGCATTCTTAAAAAAAATTTTAATCAGACTGATTTTAAAAGAATATTTATTGGGAAAATATATGAACAGAAATAATGATTTTAAAATAAAAATCATCATAAAGAAGTAGACATTCTCTTGTTATCTTTTTTTGTTTTTTCCAAAATTACCACAGATATGAAATAGTCTTCTTTAAACGTTTACTTCCCATCGAAATAACAAGAAAAATGTTAAAAAAAGAAAAAAAAAAACAATAAATCAATATATTTATATCATGACGTATCAATATATTGATAAATTAGAACATAGTTCGTAAAAATCTAAAAAAAACCACAAGAATCTGGGGGGGTTGTACCGTAATTCTTTATTTGAATATCAAGTTTTACAGATTCAGTAAAATCATTATTTACACAAAACTCAAAATTATATAAGAAAAATCGCCCAGCTCAATTTTACTGCAGAATTTTTTTCTATAATAATTGAAACAAGATATTATTTTGTTAATCGGAAAAAAAAGAGCGAATGTTAAAATCATTGATCATGTGTACTTTGGATTTTCGTCTGCTATAAGTAAACAAAACAATCATTCAAGTGCGCAGACACTTACTTTTTGTTCTGTGCATAAGCGGAACATAGGTTTGTTTGTAATAGAGAGCGCCACATTCTGCAATTGCACTGAGTCGTCTGCTTTTGTTGTATTTTTTTCGCTTAGCAGAAACAAAATCATCCACTTTTTATCGGTCGAAAATTTGTAGTAGGATTTTAAAAAAAACGAATGTTAGCGCATTCATAAGCAGGAATGAAGACTGATTCTTTTTTATTTTACAATTGATAAGTCCGGCTGCTTATTGCAATTTTGAAAGTTATGCTTTTTGAATGCGTAATTAATCTTAAATTATGGCATTTCATGTTAGCCTAAATTTAACACAATACAATCTTATGCAGTAAGATTATTCCATTTGCCAGTATTATTTATTATTGTTTTTTTAATAATATTTTTGTGTATTTCACCGAGCTGTTGCCTCTTTTGCTTTGGTGTTGTTTTTACTTTTGACTGCGCTTTTAGCTTAGCGCAAACATTTTTTTACCTTTTATTTATTCATTTTATATGTTACACTAATGAATCAGTAATACTAATATTCATTTAAAGACGTAGTTAGTTCATTAGTTAAGATAATTTATAAAAAACAAAAAAAAAAAAGTATTTTTTATGTGCTTTAAGGAAATATTCATGTTTATTGTTAGATTAAACAAAATTAAAAAAAAAAAAAATGAAAAAGCACTTTGTGTAAAACTCGTGAGTTGTTGCTTTTTAATCTGTAGTCGTTTTAAATTATAACCTTAATATTTTCATCTTTCATTACGAGCCTTTGCAGTCTGATTGATGTGTCCCTTTTTATTATTTTTATTAAATTTGTTATGGTTTTATTTTTTTTTGATTTTTTATTAAACTAACTGTAAGATGTACTTAAGTAAATTTAAAAAAATTTATAAAAAAAAAATCGGCAATAGGATTTAAGGTGCTAATAATGGTCGTGGTATATTTGATTATTGAGCTTTTGATTTTAAATATTTTTCTGCCTTTTTAATTGACGTGTTTTGTTTATTTTGTTTTTTTGGTCCACACGCAGCATAAATTTTTTTAAAAGCTTCTGCACAGTGTGATTTTAAGGGAATTTTCAATGATTACTGCACTGAGAATCGTGTCAGTTTTTGTTAAAAAGCTATTTTGAATTCTAATAGTTTTTCTGTTTCTGTATTCGATCTTTTTTTATAAAAGGAACGATTGATGATTTTAAATTTTCATGTTGACAAGCCAAGATTTTAATTTTATGACGAAGTAGAGTTATTTAGGGAAGAGGGTTTGTTGTTAAAGCGCGTGGAGTAGGATTTATTATTTCCAAATTAGGACAGGAGATATTTTAGTGAGAAATCTGGAAGAGGTGGCCTCCAGGGCTCAACGTGAGGAAAATGTTCTGGCATTTTCTGGTATCGGTTTAACAATTTACTTTCTCTTTAGAAAATGATGAATTTCCTTTTTAGATTGCTAACATTTTCTCTGACTTTTTGAAGACAGGACCAAACTTTGCATTATAATGTCCATTTTTCTAAAAAATCAGCATCATTTTAACTTTTATTTATTTTTCTACTGTGGGGTTAAAAATTTGAAAGGCAGCAGGACGTTTAAAATTGCATTTTAACCACTACCATTAAAAATCACTCGAAACATCTTAATTTTTTGCCATAAACAATCTCGATAAGATCATTGAGTGACTTGCTAACACAGTGTGTGCCATAATCATTCCATTTAAAAAAAAAAAAACTTGGCTATCAATGACAGAAAATGATAATCTGTAAGGCAGTGTCATTATGTAATTAGATATATATAAATTATAATATATTTATTTATTTAGTGGAAATCGACAAAAAAATAGATGCCGATTGTATTGAAAAATAAATCAAATTTATAGGCAAAAAAAAACTATTTTTCGTAAAAAGAATAAATCGCCGGCTTTTCTTCGGTCAGAATTAGCATCAATAGTAGTGTTGTCAGTTCAAAAATTTCTTACACTCAATTTTTTGGCAGCTTAAAATTTTATAAAATTTTAGAATTTTATCAAAAAATAAAAGTCCATGGTAGAAAAAGAGTAAAAAGAATTTTAATGAGATTTATGTAAATTGAAGTAAAAAACTATTCGGACAATAAGTTAAATCGAAAAAGAACATCTTTGAATCTTTTTCTCCTGTCATTATTCGCCTAATGTTGCTTCGCGACAGTTTGGTCCATTTGCGACTTAAGTTAATGTTTTTAGGCTTTTTATTATGCGGCGACGCAGTTCATTATTAATTTTCTTTTTAAATAAAAAAAAAATCGTACCTGCATAAAAAAATTTTTAGTTCGTTAACCAAAGTGCAAAGTATACAAATTTTTTCAGAGGCTAAGTGCGTAACCGTCCAAGTTATTACTAACGTAATAATTTAGAAAAATTTTCGGCTGCTTTTTTATATTTATATATCTTCAGCTGTGATCTCATTATTTTTCCTAATCTTTATTTTTTCTAAAAGAAATAATGAACTGCGAGGCTTGAGTAACGCCATTAATGTTGACCTTTAACCGAACGCATTTGACAGATTAAAAATTAAGAATATTGAAAGAAGATATTACTAATAAATAAATTGTACAGAATCGTAGTGAGTGTTTTTCTTTAATATCGTGTAAGATAACTAAAATACTGTATTATTTTGAAATAAATTAACAAAATGAAGATTTAAATTTTTCTCGATCAATTTCTTATTTAAAAATATCAATCTGAATTTTGTTTGAATTATTTCAAAATATTTTTTAAAAATTATGTATTTAATTTTTTTTTATTTTACGAAATAAAAAATACCCCGGATCAATCGTACTAATATTTTGAATAAATCAAGAAGGTTCTTGGAATAAAAATTCTTTTGTATTCGTTTAGGTTAATCGTATCATTAAATATCGAAACGTTAGTTTGATATTGTAGTATCGTGTTGTAATATTCGCAATTTGCCCTAAGAAGAAAAAGGTAATGGAATTTTAAAATTCTCATAATTACTCAGATTCATAATACTCAGTTTTTATTTTACAGATTGTAGGATATTTAGTTTTTTAAAAAAAATCATGAAATTTTGGAAAGACTGATGATGAGCATGAATGTGATAATATAAAAGGAAAGGTATCCGATCATTGTTTTTTCTCTCTAAAGCATAAAATATTGCAGCACGATACTTAAATGTTTAAAGATGTAACTTAAACTCCCAACTAATTCGGCATTTCTAATTAAAATGAACTTTGTTTTGCATGCAATTTTATTTTCAGTTTTTGCTTTATATCCTTTTTTCTCGATTGTAGTTTGATAAATTTATCTTGTTAGTATTATAAAATTGCTATGCAGTTTTCAAGATTTAAATTAGCGAGGAAGAGGACGAAGGGCAATACATTTGAAAATGAAATTTTTTGAAGGTAAATCAAAGTTCAGTTTTAAAGTGAAATGTCTTAAGCGAAATCTTTGTAAAAATAATGTTAAAAAACATAAAAATAAAAAAATCAATTTTATTGTTTAGCTCTTGAACAAAATGGTGTCTAATTAGTCATTTAGTTAGTTGAAATGTCTCGTATCATTTTCACAATAAAAATTTTAAAAATCCACTATTTTGGTCGCGTTTATTTAATTATAATACCCTTCTTAATCCTTAGAAGACGAATATACACTTAAAGCAGCTTTTTGCTCTCCGCAGGGAAGCTTTTTTTCAAAAATAAAAGATAATTCTCCAATTGTTAGTAAAAAATCAGCTAGATGGTTCTGCTTTGGTCTGTTCACGGTTAGCAGCGCTCCTCGTGTTAAAATTGGGAAATAATTTTTGATGTAAAACAGTTGAACAGTAATGACCAAAGGATTAATTCAAAAGGTCTAATAAATCACAGTCAAGCAGTGTGCCGTCAGAATCTTGTCCTAAAATAGAATATGCGAATCTCCTGTTTTCATCAAGCTCGCCCTGAAGTCTTCCTGGCAGCCATTTTATTATAGTAGATACCAAAATTTTTTATTACCATTTTACAAACTAACGCGACCTTTGCACCTTTAAAAACAAAATTTTCTTCATAAGTTTTGAAGTTCGATCCTAATACACGGTTTTCCTGGTAACGGACCTGAAAATAACCAACAAAACAAGTTTAAACACATATTATTTGTGCAAGGCTCTGTAAATGTAACAATTTCAAAATTTTCATCGGGGAGGAGTGCTGTTTCGCAAGAAATCTCATTAAATACTTTTGCAAGAACGTGCATCAGATAAACATCAACTCTCCCTAACATTTTTCATTTTACTTCTTGAAAGGAAGATTATTAAAAACCAAGTAAAAGTAAAATACTTCATCTGTCATGAATTTTGTTTACCGAATAATTAATGATAACATTGCATGACAGAAAGCAGTTACGAAAGTGCTCATATATTAATTAACCGCTCAGTAAGTAATAAATTTCTACTTCTGATAAGAAAAACATAATGAAAAGGATTATTCTTGTAATTCAACAGCGGCAGCAATTTTCCGCGGGGTTCGCCAAACTCGTGTTTTGAAATTTGTTATTTGAATGTTGGTAGTCCAACTGAAAACAAAATGGCGTAATGCGGTAGTGGAAAATTGTTCTGTTTTGTTTTCGAAAATCAATAATTATGACATTGTGTACGTTAATTAATCACTGTGGACCTGAATATTGTTCAGATTTAAGAAGATGGTTTAAGTGCACAAAAAATGATGAGAAATTATGAGCTTTTCACCGACGTCTCGTCAAATTGTCCTTCAAGAAGTATTCGATGAAGCTAGTGTACCCACTGACGAAGGTAAGGTTGATAATTGATATTTGTGTCAAATTTTATGATTAATCGACTTTAGGAAATCTGCAAGGTGGAAATATAAGTCAGGGTGTCGGGTTTTAAGGTTATAAATCTGGGACATTTTGTTAGAAAATGGGTAGAATTAGTACCTTGATTTTTTTCCATCCCCGTTAATGAATGCGAAAAATTACTGGAAAAATGAATGACTTCTGAAAGTTTGAGTAATTAAATTCTTAAGATTGATAAGATTGTAATTTTTTGCATTTTTGTTTCTTTAGAAATTTCAATCTAGTTTTATTTTCTACATTTATTTTGTAAAATGTTTTGATTATTATTTTTTTTGCAGAAATCCATGATTATGCCTTGAAAATTGGGATAAATATTGAGACTGAGCCCCATCTCTTTTACTTGGCTCGGGATGGGCTCATGCAAGCACTTCCTCCAGGTTGGAAGCCTTGGTAAGTCAATTTTACTTTAAAATTATAAAAAATATGCCAAGGGTGTGACATGATAAAATAAATTGAATTTTTTTTTCAGTTATGATGAAGACAAAAAGGAAATATATTACTTTAACTTTAAAACTGGGAAAGCACAGTGGGAACATCCATTAGATGATGTTTATAGGAATTTGGTTAAAAAAGCACGAGCAGAACTTGCCACCAGCACTGATCAAGTGGACGAAGATTCTCGAACATCAATCAAAGAAGATTTAAAAAGTTTTGAAGAAGCTTCAATAATTCTTCCATCAAGCGAAATGTATCCGAAACCAAGAGTATTAGAACCTTTAAGTCCAATTGGGCGGAATGCCTTCAAGAAAAGCCCTACAGCTTTAGCGCCAATGAACAGATCATTATCAAAGGAATTACTTAAAACCAACATTGCAAAATCACCTGCTGGACTAGAAGATGATGGATCCATGAAAAAATCCATTGGAAGTGATGAACCAGATCAAGCCAGCAAAGTCTTATTTGACGAACCTGAAGTGAGAAAACGACCTAATTCTTCAGACATTAGAAATCGAAGGAATATCGGGCCTATGGAATTCAGGCATTTATCAAAGCAGGATATAATAACACCAAAATCAATTGGAAAAGTTAATTTCCTGACAGAAAGCAAAAAACTGGTCGAGCAGAATAAAATAAACGACAATCAGAATATTGAAAATAAAACTAGTGAAAGTACGCCTGTTACAAAAGATGAAGGTTATGCAACTGAATTTAGTGTTTCTTCGTTGGGAGAAAAAGATGTTGGGGGTAAAAAAGAATTGACGTTGACTGGTGGAGGATCAGTATTTTTGAAAACTAATAAAAATAAATCTAGTCCATCTTCGGATTTGATATCTCCGTCGTTTTCGAAAGAAGAATTAACTGATGGTTTGTCGTCGCCTGCAGATGCGAGGAGGTCGAGTTCGGATATTGATTCACATCCGAAAGGGATTTTAAGAGAGAAAAATCAGAAGTCGATTGAACGAGAACAAATTGATATAATAGGTAATGTGTATTCGAGTTTGTATTTTAGTTTTTAAGCAGTGTATAATGTTAATTACAACTGAAGGAACAAAATGAAGTGCAAAACAATTAAATTTTTTGACCAGATGAGGTTAAAAAAACTAAAAATGAGCTACAAGTTAACTTCTTGCTTATTGTCATGTTTATTGTTAAATTTTAAGCCATAAGGATTAATGGGGGTCTAATGATGCTAACAAGGTCTTGTACGACCCTTATTACAGAATTGGCTGACTCTATTTAAGCTGCCTAATTACCAAGGATTAAAAAATCCAATTTTGCAAAATAAGAATAATGTCAAAGGTCATGCACTTGTGTTCTTTTTTTTGAGTTCTTGATGTTTAGGAAGCAAAACCAGAAAATTTTTACCATGGCTAGTTCTTGTCTTGTATCGTACACTTGAGACATTGCTAATTAATTGTAGTTTTAATTTAATTTTATTTTTTTTCCAGCTATGGAAATCAAATCTCGAAAAGAAGAATTAGAAGAAGATAGAAAAAGCGTTCGTTTCAACTTAGAAAAAGAGCTGAAAATCAATTTCGAAATCCCTGACATCACCAGCTCTGAATCTGAAGAAAACATTTCAATGTCGGATCGAAATAACGGAACTGGCATTAAACCCGAAAGTTCCTATTCTAAACTATTACACGAGGATAAAGAAGACGATGCCCGACAATTCGAAATAGACTTCGAAGATTTAGAAATCGATTTAAGCGATGCGAAATTAGAAAAAGACAAATCACCGAAAAACGAAGAGGAGAAAGTGCCAAATAAAACAGAGCAGAAGACTGTCGAACCAAAGAAATTTAAACCTAGTCAAACGTTGATTCAGGAATTCCGTGATATATTCGAAGTGAAAACTAAACCTAAAATTAACATTCCAAGAACTGTGAGTCCTATTAATAATAAAAAGGACGTGGAAGTTGAAAAAGCCGAAGAAAACAAGTCTGGTCAGAGTAGTAATAGAAGCATATCTAGTCAGAACGAAGAGAAATCAAGTTCTCCAAAACTTGATGGGAAATTTTCTAGTCAAAAAGGAAGTGATAAGATTGATAATTTGATAGATTTAAGCGAGTTAGATGATAGTAAGCTTTCGAGTTCAACCGCTGAAAGTCAAAAATTAAGCGGGAGAAGTGAAAAGAGTTTGAAATTGAAGGATGAGATTTTTGATTCCGATTTTGGGAGTTTGGTGGATTTTGCTATTAAGAAAAAATTGTTCGAGAAGGAAACGGCTGAGAAAAGTATCACTCCGCCAAAGAAAAGTGTCGCCATTGCTAAACCAAAAAGTATTTTTAAAGATAAGGATTTAATGGAGCTAGAACTGCTTTTGAAATCAACAGAGCCCACGTCTTTGGGTGACGGGGAAGATGAAAAATCGCAAGAGAATGAATTGGAAGAATTTCAAATTTTTAAAAGTAAAAGTTTTGAGAATCGTAAAGCGAATGAAAAACTAGATAAAGAGCTAAATGATAATTTAGAGAATTTTAAGGAGAGTTTCGAGAAGAGTAAGAATGAAAAATTAAAAGTTTTTGAAGCTGATTTTAATAATTGGTTGGCGAATGTTACCAAATCATTTGATGAGAAGAAGAAGGACGCTATGGGGAAATTAGAGAAGGATTTTGAAGCTTGGAAAAGGGATCAGGAAAATGAATATTTGAAGAAAAGGGATGAGATGAATGATGAGGAAACGTTGAATAAAATGAAAGAGATAAAAAATGAGTTTTTTAGGAAAGGGCAGGAGGAATTTGAGAAATTGAAAACGCAGTTGGAAGAAGAGCAGAAAGAAAGGTTGAAAAATTTGAAAGAGGAGATTGAGGCTCAAGAGCAGAAGGAAATGGAAGCGATAAGGAAATCTTTTGAACAGAATATGAATGAGAAGAAATTGGAGTTGATGAGGAAGCACAAGGAGGAGTTGGTGAAGATTGAAAGGAATTTGGAGGATATGTTGTCAGGTTGGTAGCAGTTTTTTAAGAAGAGTGGTAATCTTTGGTTCTGCTCGTAATCTTTTCTTGCTTGAAAAAATCCGCTATAGTTATTTTTTTAAAAAAAATTGAAAAATAGTTTTATTTTTATTTTTTTGTGGTCAAATAAATTTTTTAGAGTAAGGGAATTTTTCAACAAAAGTTTCAGCAACTTTTCTGGACCTGGAAACGTTGCTAAGGATAATTTGATGGAAAAATGACTTAACATGTTTAAGAGCCTCTATAGGAAAAACTGACGAAAAAAACATCCACCAGAGTTGCTAATAAATATCGTCTGCTTCAGCAGCCACCTCCTTCCAATAAGAATAAGGGGGGGGGGGGGGGGGGTTTTGCATCACATCCAAAAAGCACTTCCTCCAAGATTTTTTTGGAGAAAGTGAAAGTTCCTCCAAAAAAGTTAGGCGGAACTTTGAAATTTCTTCCACAAACTTCCTCCAATTTTTTTTTTTTGAAGGAAGTAGTTCTTGAAATCTGAAAAGAAATCAAAATGGATCCTTAGCTATAATGTTACATTAACTTTTTTTTTTCTTATAGAACAAAGATCACAAAAATTAAAAGAATTTGAAATCGCTCGTGAAAACGAAGCTGCTATCGAAGTAATGCGATTAGAACTGAAAGAGACTTACCAAAAACAAAAAAATAATCTCATTAAAGAACATGAATCATTGCTAGAAAATCTCAGACAGGAACATATATTTGCTGTCGAACAATTAAAAATTGAATTTAAAAACGAAGAGGAAGTCATTCGAAAAATGCACATGAATCGACTGGAAGAAAAGAAATTAAGATTAGATGGAATTGAAGGAAGAAAATCCGATAGAACCTTTGATACTCAACGGTCTGATACAACAGACGTGAGGTATGTTCAATTATTTATTTTTTAATAAATTTTGATTATGAATCTTAATAGTTTTTATTTTTTAAATTTTTTAGAGTGTTCGAAAAAGTGCGTTGCGAGAAACGCCTTTTAGAAGACAAGTACAAAACATTAAAAGAAAAATACATTCGATTAAAAAGCGAAACGAAAATCGCATTAGAAAGGAAAAAGAAAAAGGAAGGAGGCGCTACGACCGGTTCCGAAACCGAAAAATCTTCTTCGTATAGGACGAACCCGGCTGTAAGCAAATCCGATTATGATTCTCCGAGCGCTAGGAGAAAATACGAAACGGAAAAAAAATTAAAGTTGAAAAAACAAATAACGAATTTAGATAACGTTAATCAAAATGTATCTACAGAAGAAGAAGGAAATTTACTGAGTCCAAAAAACTTGGCGACTCAGCTGTCTCCGAACGAATTTAGGAAAATGAAAAAATCCCCAGAGAGTAGTAGGAAACAAAAAAGAAACGAGGAAAAGCAAAAGAAATTATCTGTGGAATGTGAAAAATCGAAGGATGAGTCTTCCGGTATGGCGGATTCTTTTTCCGGTGACGAGAAGAAAAGTGATTTGAAAGATTCGAGGAAGAAAAGGCAATTGTTTTCAAGGTTGAAGGCTGCGAGTACTTCAAGGCTTAATTTTAATAATAGAAGTCAAGAAAAGGTAGGATTTTGAGAATTTGAGCTGAGGTTTGATGTATGTTTAAAAATGTTTGAAAATGTTTGAAAATGTTAATTTTTAAATTGTTTGTGTTTGCAGGAAGACTCATGCTTATCTCCAGTGGAAAATTTGAGGAGGCAGCTGAAAAAATTAGAAGAATTGGAAGATCAGTTTCCTGTAACAACTCATACAGATACTTATATGAGATATCCTTTCACTGATAACCCGCAGTTTGGGAGCTCTGAAATAGAATTTTTCAAGCACAGGTATATCATTTTTTTTAGGCTTCCCGGGCCGAGCAACCAGTGGCTCCTGTCGGTTGGCTTGGGCGCTGGGGTGCTTAATAGGGTTGCTGACCTAAGTTACTTTCATGGGAAAGATTTTTTTCTATAGTTTTTTAAAATAAACTTTTAAAGAATTTTCATGAGAATTTTTTGATTTAATTCTTGGAATTAGATTTATTTCTCAGTATCAAAAATTCCGAATGGAGTCGTTTTCCGAATCCGTTTAAAAAATTTCCCCAAGCACAATTTTTATTTTTTTTTTTTAAGGAAAATTTTTGAGCTGTTTTGGTAATCGATTTTTAAAATGATTTTGTTACAGAATCCACTTGGAAAGAGACTCCGTACGAAGAGCTAAAGAATCTTTAAAAGCGCAAAAGAAATGTTTTGAAAATCGTCAACGAGAGTTGAAGCAAAGACTTATCGATGGAGGGCCAGGGTCTAAAAGTGTCATCGAACAAATTTATCAGGTACAAATTAATTAATTTTTAAAGTTAAAAGACTAAAATATAGTCGGCGGCGCGGCGCAGGGCTGATGAAGGACCTTCATTAGGCAAATACTAAATTTTTTTTTAAAATATTTTTGATGCAGGAAGAAAAAGAACTTACCGACATGGAAGTCTCCGTACACAGAACCCGAGCTTTACTCGGTGAAAAAATCATACGCCTTCGACATTTAGAGCATTCTTTAAGAAGAATATCTCAACCACGTAAAAAGGAATCATTTTCAGCTAAGAATAAAGATTTATTAGGACGATTGGGAGTGAAAAGTCATAGCAAAGATGATGACGGAACTCTAAGTGATTTAAGTTCCCATTCGGGTAGCTCGGGTTTTAGTAGCACGGACTTCAACATCAGCGATACGCACAATGCAGTTAGTGGCGGAGGTAAGAATTAATAAAATTCCCTCTCTTGTGAAAATTCTTATAAATATAATTTTTTTAAATATTTAATTTAGGCAATCGCACTAATCTAGAACAAAACCGGCGACATTTCCAAAACAACATGCAAGAATCATCTGAAATAATTCAAAGCCTCGAAAATTTGAATTCAGAAATTCGCGAGATCTGGGAAGTTTTAAAGAAACAACATCAATCGGGTCAGGGAGGAAACACAGCGTTGCCGCCCCCTCCTTTGATTTACAGCGATTTAGGTTGGCCTGCTTTTACATTATCGCCTCCTGTTCCTTTTCGCAATACAGTAATAACTTCCAGTTCAAATGTTCAAAGGTAAATTTTTTTTTAAAGATAAAAATTTTTTTATCATTCAAAACTAACAATTCCTTTTTTTATAGACCTGTCGCACAACAGTACAAGACTCAAGTAACTGCAAGCTCAAATCTTGGCCACGTAACAACGGTCGTGGATTCAAGTTTAATCGATCGAACGAGGAGCCTTCGTGATTGGCTCAAAGCAGCCCGAAGTTCATCTTCCCCGTCTGATGTAATAAGCCCGAATCAAGTTACTTTGTAAATGACACATTTTTTTTTTCATGTTATGTTATTATATTTAAATTTGCATTCATACGATATGATGAATGATAATTCAGTCAGTCGCACATTGTAGTTTTTTTTTTTCAAAAATATGTGTGCATTAATTTATATTCCGTTTCTAGTCAAGATGAAAGCTCAATTATGAAAAAATTAAAGCCCAAGTAGTGCCTTTAGCACTAATTTTTGCCTGAAGTACAGTATTATTTTTAAACTACCTAAAGAAGTTGGCTTTGCAATTATTTCCGTGCCCGCAGATTTTTAAGGAACTGAAGAACTATAACAAAAAATTGCGATAAAAGATTAGAATATCAGTCAATAATGTAATAAAAATATTTATTTTAAAATTAATTTTTTTTTCTGTGCTAAATATGATGATAGTTACTGAAAACAAGCTCAACGAAGAAAATTTGAAATTAATTTGCTACTGTTGAGGAAATCGTTCCTGAAACTTAGTTTTAGTTTTTTCGGTTTAAAACAAAAACACTTTCTCTTCAGAATTTAAATTACAAACGATTTTTTTTTGTATTAATCCTTCTGACTTGGGCTTTAAAAGGATATGCGAATATTTTATATATTATCAGTATGCCTTTTTTACTGTAGTAATTTTAATATATTTGTTTGTAGCTATGTACAACAGCTAATGTAAATAGCATAAGGAATGACTATAAGAATGAGAAAGGATTACTGATCGTCAAAAGCTCTCAAAAAACGATTTTAGAAAAGAAAATGTATTGAGCAATGAAATGATGATATGAATAATATTGTGATAGCGGATGGGATTAACTTTTTTTCCTGTATTTGTATAGTCATTAGAAAACAAAAAAATATTGTACAATGTTGTGTAGTCTTTAATGAATTCATTAAAAAAAATTTTTGTCTGTTTTATTGATTTACTATTTAAATGGAAAAATTTTAAGTCGAAAAAAGTCAATTTGTTATTATTAATGAGAATGAAATAAAAAAAATGATAGAAATGATAAAAACAAATACGTACATTAGCTTAATATTGTTCTTCGACTAAAAAGACTATTTTTATTTTTAGTTTTAATATATTTTAATTAACTGTACTTCCCTAAAATGGGAAATGTAAGATATAATAACAAAAATAATCGTCACCTTGTTTTATTAGGTATATCAAAGTTCATTCCAAAGTATTTCCAATGAGATGGGAGGAAAATGATTTGAAATAAGAAACTTATCATTGCAATATGTGAATTTTTTTTTCTAATAATACTTTTGATTATTTAAATTTTTTTGTAATGTTTTATTTAATTTTTAAAATATTTTACGGGTTAAATGAAATAAGCGCTATGCTAATAAAAATATAATTAGTCGATGCATTTTTTTTTAGCATTTAAAGGATTTTACTGATATTTATAAAAGTACTGACTGGTTTTTTTTAAAATTTAAATTTACTGACATTTAGTTACGTTTCATTTTTTCCCCCCCGTTTTTTGTTCTTAGTATGAAATTTTTTCTTTTTTTGTAATTAATAGATTAGGTTTTGAAAGGTTTTGTGCTTACTGAAAGCAGAATATAATATGAATTCTTAAATCTTTATAATGTGATCCATCTACCTGATAAAAAATTTCAAATAAAGTTCGTCTAGATTCTAATTTTGTTATTTTTACCGCATTCCTTTCAAAACATTTTGAAGTGAAACTTCTTTCAAATCGTATCTAAAAAAAAATAGGTAAAATGTACGGGAAAATGGAGGAATGGATTCCACTCGAGGAACACATGGGGTGAAAAACCTGGGATGTTAACAAGCAAAAATTGGTTACATTCTACGAAGCTTCGAAAATGACTTTGGATCGTAAAATATATCTCGTATTTAATAGATCCCGGATTTTGGATCGTAAAATTTTTGATTTTTGATCGTGGATCGTAGAAAAGTTGATCCTATCTCACCAAGCCAAAATTATTGACTCCATTTTAGAGCTTTCCAGAAATGAAATGTGGTGTTATGTAACAGGATACTGGTTTCTAGCAAAGCTTTCAAGCAAATAAATAGAAAAAAAAGGACGACTGAAATTGTTTTTTTAAATTTTATTATTTGTGTTACATAATTATAAAATAATAAACAATTACTGCGCTGCAGCAACAGCAGGAGGAGCAGCTGCTGGCTGTGTAGTTGGAATTACAACTCCAGTTATTGCTCCTTGTGTTCCAGCAATAAGTGCTATTTTGCTTTTCTGATGGATCTGGGCAGCAATTCTATCTAAATCTCTCCTTCCTTGGGCTGTAAGTTTACGCCCTCCTTCGGTTTTTTCAACTAACTTAGCAGCTTCCAAACTCTGAAGTGCTTTCCTAGCTACGCTTCCTGATCCTTTACAGAAATGAGATGGACAAACTCCGTTGCGTTTTCTTCCTGCAAAAACAAAACATTGGATGTAACTAATGTTATCAAAGCAAATATTCATTGAAATAGACTATAATAAATTTTTACTTACCACCAAAAACTTTAGTAACAGCTCCTACTCCAACGGGTGATCTAAAATATATATGACGAATAATGGCTGCACACCTTGTGTAATACCAATCTTCATCATATGGCGCTAATTCCTTATATCTTCCTGTTTTAACCAAATCAACCCATTCTGGTACTTTTAATTTTCCTGATCTAGAAAAAAAAAGTTGGCACGTATAATAATGGAATGGTTATTATGCAGTAACTTAACCTATAACCCACAGTGATATAAACTTACTTTTTAAGGAAGGCAGAGAAAGCCTTTACAAATTTATGTTGATCTACGTCCTTTAGCGTTACGGACTGAGTCAGCTGAAAGAAATTAGGTAAGTATTAATACATAATTTAAAACAATAACAAATTGACAGACTGCACGGGATAAACGTGGACAAACATGCCCACATTGAGATGCATTTTTAGCTAAGAAGATAGGTGTAAAATATGGCAAAAAGCTGATAAATCAAACGGTTTATAAGAATATTTGCAGAAAAAGATGTAGTTTTTAGTCTACCTATTAAATTAAATGATAAATAATCCTACCTTCCCTCGAAACTTCGTCATTTTTGTAACCGGAACACGGACAGTTGTTTTCAAAATGGCTGCGATTAGAGTTTCCTTTGAGAATTGAAACTTCCTCCTTTGACTTCCATTTCATTGAAACTGAACGTACACCAATAAAAAATGAGCGGAATTTAAAAGTTTTTTCCAATGATTTCTGATTGAGCTATTTTTTTTTATCAATTTTAATGACCAGTAAAAATAAAGGATGAAAAATTAACGAGGTTTGAATTTTATTAAGAAGTTATAGCATAAAAAAATTCACATTAACAATTCGTCATATGCAATTTAAAAATATAATTTTTGCCAAGCAAAAATATTAAAAAGAAAAAAAAAATCAAGTGCTATGAAATAAAAAAAAAAAAACTTGTCAATAAATTCTTTGACAAGTAGAAATTTATCATTTTGAGATTTAAAAAAATTAAATGAAACTTCTGTGCTCAGTCACTCATATAAAATTTAAAATTGTAACAAAAGAAAATAAAAAAAGCAATCGTAACAACTGGCATGAATTACTTAATAATTAAATTACTTATGAGAATAAAATGGGAAAAATGTAATTCGAAAATAAATATTACACCACGATTGAAGAGTTGATCAATTTTTTTCCCGGTTGACAATATTGTTGATTAAAAATAATTTTTTTTCTTTATAAATCAGCGTTGAATCTAATCAAAAAAGAAAGGAGAAAGGATTAAATTCTCTTAGTCTCCGAGCAAAAAAAAAAAATCAAATCACGATTCATTCGAAATATCGATAAACTTTAAAATGATCGAGATTTTTCTTAGCTAAAATATTTTCCGCTTTTTGCGTTAAATTCTTACTGCTAATATATATTTCCCTCAAGCGATTGCAATTTTTCGCGATATGCTGCACCCCTGCATCATTAATCTGATGACACTGATACAGCGTTAATTTTTCTAACGATTTTGAATTAATTGTTAACGATCGTATACCTTTTTGAGTAACTTGAGATTTACTTAAATCTAACGTTTGCAATTCGTTAAAATGAAATTCTTCCACGACACTAACATCAGTTATCTTGCTACAGCCAAACAAATTCAAAGATCGAAGTCTTTTTAAATCTTTAATCGATTTTCCAATTGCCCTAGGCGCCTTCTTTTGGTCGTTAGCTTTAACCAAATCAACCATATTCGTTAACGGTATCCTATTTCTAACTCTTCCTCGTTTCTTCTTTACAGAGACTTTCGGGCTTGCAACTCCCCTACCAGTAAATCCTGCATCCGTTAATCTATCACATTTAATTAAACACAATGTTTTTAATGACTTATTATTTTTAATGATAGCTTGAAGAGAGGCATCTGTCATGGCTAAATTGCAATATCCCAAATCCAAATGAATTAAATTCGGAACGCACGCCATTAATCGAATAATACAATTTTCGGAGATGTTCCTCAAATTATTCAGTCTTAATTCTTTCATATTTTGATTAACATGCATGCATAACCCACAAATGATTCCTTTATCGAAAATCATAGCACAGCCAGACATATTTAATGATTCTAGTTTTTTTAATCTCCATAGCTCTTTGATTCCGGTATCCGTAATGGACTGATTTCTTTGAATAGATAAAACTCTAAGATTTCCTAGATTTGTTGTTATGGCTTGGACAGACGCATTTGTTAATTCTGGACAACATCCTATATCCAATTCTTTTAGGGATTTTTGATTTTCACAAATTAACTGAACACTTTCATCTGTTAAATGCTGACATGATTTCAAATATAAGCCGTTTAAATTTAAATTTTTTACTCTAGTTAACTGATAAATTCCTGGGTAATCCATACCAGTTTTAGTGAATGATAAATATTTTAGTTTATCTGCTTTTTTAGTTAAAAAACGAATAATATTAGCGTAATTTACATGACCCGATGAAACTTTATAATTTCCTCCAGCTTGTGGTGCTTGATCAAAATTAATAATAAAAGAACCAGTTAGTAGTAATGTTTCTAAATTCGGAGCAAGAGTAACTATTTTCACAAAAAAATTATTTGTCAAATTTTCATGGTAACTAAGATCTATTTTTTTTAACTTTCGTAGAGTTCGAACAAGCTTTAACCTTTCCTTTCTATCCTTCATATCAGTCTTCCCTGGTAAATCAAAATCCTTGCAATGTATTATGGATAACGATTCTAAATTTTTACATTTTTTTAATATTTGTGTGAATGTCTTTCCTTTCATGTTACAATTTAATAATGTTAATTTCTTGACTGTCTGGCCATGGTTCTTCCAAAACAGGGATGTATCGTCTAGTTTTCTGCTATCTCTAATGAGAAGATTAAAATATTTAGTCTTTGCATTTAACACACTTTTTAACTTTAACTGTTTGCCATTGTTCAAGCACACTACCACATTTTCAGATAGTTCAGGATGGCGATATGCATAATTCCATCTTTTTGAAACTTGACTAGCTGCTTTTCTATCGCTCAACGATAGAAATTTAAAAATGTGAGTGATTACTTCTACTGGTAGATCGTGGATGGTTGTCTTAGGTCTCAGATACATTTTGCTTCTCCTATTTATATTGCTCCTAAAATAAAAAATAAATCATTTACCCAACTAAATTATAAATTGCATGTAACCAAATAATGACCATTTAATTTTTTTTACCTAAAATAAAATGTTTAAATCAACCTGTGGTACTATCTTAGTTTACAGCATGAAAGAACATG
The DNA here is from genome assembly GCA_023512825.1 of Liposcelis brunnea. Classification (NCBI taxonomy): domain Eukaryota; kingdom Metazoa; phylum Arthropoda; class Insecta; order Psocodea; family Liposcelididae; genus Liposcelis; species Liposcelis brunnea. The sequence goes on along the minus strand of CM042072.1, from coordinate 9,705,086 downwards.
CCTTTTAAAAAAATGCTCATTGTATGTAATTTGAAAATTCTGTTTTCAAAAAAAAAAAAATTATAAAGAATAAGGAGGATACTGCAAATTTTTTACTTTGGCACATTTAACCAATAATATTAAACAGGTTTCTCCAGATAAAAAATATCATACCTACTCTGGTTCATGCAGTTTTTTTTAAACAATCAATTTCAAAGGCGAGTAAGACCACTATTTGTAAGAAAAAAAATATGGAAGATCTTCATCATTCAGTATTTTATCCATTTAAGGTTAGAATATTTTAAAAGTTATATTTACCTAAATTTATATGACACATACCTTCGAAATATACACTTTTGTCTTTGAGTAGTTTTTCTTGGATAAAGTTGACGTCATGTACAACCTTAATCCAAAAATTAAACTCCAATCTCGGATTTTTTAAAACTTCCACGGCCATTACTTGTAGTTGGTTGGAGAATGTTTACTTTTTGCTCTGCTTGCTGCTAGAGACATTCAGTGACTGTTAACTTCAAAATTTTACCTTTCTTAACTTTTGTCCAAATTTAATGCTCTTATTTAATTTCTTTTCTTTTTCAAAAGAATAAAAGAACCACCTTTTGCTAATTTTTTTCTTTTGTTTTCTAAACAATGCTTTTGACTAGCCCTCTGTAAAAAACTGAATTCCTGCATCATATCAAGACTTCAAAAAAAGTAGGATATACAAATTCAGGTTCAGAATTTATTAAAAAATCAAATTAACAATTTTATTTACACAATAAATTAAACATACATGAGGAAAAGGGGCAATGCTTTTACTCAGGAAGACTGTCTTTTAAATCTTTGCAAAAAGTTGATAAAATGGGTTTCCTCCTGCCTCGAAAATTAATTTGCTCCTTTTTCTTAGGTTTTAATTGATTTGGCTTTTTAGCATCAATTCCTTCTTCAACATCCATCATGTTCTCCTCATTTGTACTACCTGACAAAAAATTAAATAATCAAGCCATTTTTTTATCTATAACAAAAAAATTGCTCCCTTACTTTTTTTTGCTTTTCTTTTTGAGTCACTCTTCAACTTTCCTTTGATATTTTTATTTTGTGAATTTTTTCTTGCTTCATCAAATCGAAAGTCACTTGGAAATTTATGAAAGCTGATACAATGATCTCTTCTTTCTTGTGCATTTTTAAATATACTTTTACATTCCTCTAAGTAGCACTGAAACTAGAAAAAAAATTAAAAATAACACGAAATCTGAAATGAATTTTCATTATACCAACCATTGGTTTTTTCTCAGCTTGAGCAGCAAAAAAAGCATCATGTGTTTCACTAAGATGAAGATCAAGTAAATGTGAACTTGGCAAATTTTTATTGCATTGACTACATGAATATCTATGGCACGAATTATAATGCTGATCATATTGTAATACTGTTTCGAAAGATGCAGTGCATCCAGGTACATGGCAGGAGAATTCTTGGAACCTGAAAAAAAAATTTTCTTAAGTTGTAATGTCATTTAGAAACAAAGTTACTTTTTACACTTACGGGCGATGGAGTAAATCTTCATCATCTATTTCGAAAACACCAAAAGTTTTAAGTATTCCTGTAGCTTCAGTCCCTTCATTGAAAAATTCATCTTTGGGATTTCTGCAACCGACTCCGTATTTAATTAAAAAAGACGTAAAGTCATCAGTCATGATGAGTGAAAACAAAATAACTTGTAAAATAAGAAAAATATTCGTTAAATTTAAATTCTTTCATTCGAAATGTTGTGTTCCATTTCGATTCTCGAAAGTTTTGTTTATATTGACCGGAAATCGAATTGGCGGAAACGACTTCTCTTCTCTCTCATCATTTTTTAAAAAAATGTTACCATTTGAATCGTTTTTACCTTTTTTTTACATTTTTTAAATTTTCTTGAATACTTTCTAAAATTTATTAACATCATTTTACCTTCAACAATTGGAATTTCATTTCCTCTGCGTATGCCTGCTCCCTTTTCAACGGTTCAGTCAGTGATTAACGGTTGATGGAGGCAAAATTAAAATTTTGATTTAGTTTTTTCTAGTTCAAGATTTTAATCTTGCCAAAAGTTGAATTCAGAAAAACGGCTAGGAATCATGAGAAATTAAATATCATGAGTAAAATTGTAATCATCTCTACAATTATATTTAAACGGAAAAAATGAATTATACAGGTTTTCTAAAATTAAAGTGATCAGGTAGTAAAAAATTTTTCTTTCACATCCATTATTTCTTAAATGCTGAAAATGTGATTTCTCAACATCAATTAAATTAATTTAAATTAAATCAGCAACATTCATAGGCATTTCATCAATTTGTGTGGAGTAATACTGTTCAATATCTCTTAATATTCGAATGTCGTCGCTTTTTACAAAATTGATGGCAACACCTTTCCTTCCAAATCTTCCAGATCTGCCGATACGATGAATGTATAATTCTCGATTGTTTGGTAAATCGTAGTTGATGACCAAAGACACCTAAAAAGGCAAGATAAAAAATTTAATAAAAATTTTTCAGTTAGATATGGAACTTTTACAAAGTGGCTGGCTAAAATCAAAAAAAATTTATATCTACCTGCTGAACATCTATTCCACGAGCCCATACATCAGTAGTAATCAAAACCCTGCTACCACCAGATCGGAATTCTTTCATAATTGTGTCCCTTTCTTTCTGTGGCATATCACCATGCATTGAAGACACTGTAAAATTAGCTTCCCTCATTTTTTCTGTTAACCAGTCAACCTGCAAGTAACAATAAAATTAATTTTCCATTCTTCATAAATTTGGTTATTAATGATATCACTCACTTACCTTTCTCTTTGTGTTGCAAAATATGACAGCTTGTGTAATTGTCAATGTATCATACAAATCACATAAAGTGTCAAATTTCCATTCCTCTCTTTCAACAGCAACGAAGAACTGTTTTATACCTTCCAATGTCAATTCATCACGTTTTACTAGAATCCTAATTGGATCTGTCATAAATTTTGAAGTCATTTCCAAAATTTCATGAGGAAGTGTTGCAGATATAAGAACAACTTGTGTTGCTGGAGGAAGGTATCTGTAGACATCATAAATCTGCTCCTTAAATCCTTTGTTCAACATTTCGTCAGCTTCATCCAACACCAACATTTTTATGAATCTTGTACGTAAGACACGCCTTCTGATCATATCAAAAACTCTCCCTGGTGTACCAGACACAACATGTTGCCCATAATCCAATTTTCGTATATCTTCACCCAAATTAGTTCCCCCTATACAAGCGTGACATTGTACATTCATGAAATCTCCCAAAGCAAGGATAACCTTCTGAATCTGCACAGCTAATTCTCGCGTCGGAGATAAGCAGAGAACTTGAGTTTCACGAACGGTTGTATCCAAAGACTGTAATATAGATATTGAAAAAGTGGCGGTTTTACCAGTTCCTGACTGAGCTTGAGCGATAACATCTCTCCCTTTTACAATAGGCTTTATCGACCTCTGCTGAATGGCTGATGGTTTTTCAAAACCGTAAGCGTAAATACCGCGCAGGAGTTCTTCCCGAAGTCCCATGCTATCGAAGGTCGGAATAACCTCGACATCTTCGCTGGTTTCAAATTCGACATGTGATAAATCTTCTGTCGGTCCTTGATTTTGCACAACACGACGCACTTGAACATCAGCCATTTTGTTGATGATGTACGTTCAGTTTACGTTTTGCCTCAATTTCCTTTTCTGCTTTCAAAGGAATAGAGCAATTCTCAATGGAAAGTTTCCATTGTTGTCTGTCTGTTTGGCGAATGGCGACATAAAAATAAATAAGAATTTTTTAAAAATATTTTATTAAATAAATATGTTTGTAACTAGCGTATTGTTAGCTAAACAAAAGAGTAGGTAAGAAAAGTGAATTATTTAGAATATATAAAATTTTTTGGTTGTGTTAGTGCCGTTAAGGCATTATTCGAAATTTTGGTTTCAGGTACCTGTTAGTAAAGCTAAAAAGTATCGGCAGTGGGATGATAATAGTTAAACCTAGGAAAAGAGAAGATCTAAGTAAAGGCAAAATAATGTTTGATCCTAAAAGTGAGTATTTTTTCCCTTATAAAACATGACAAACCATTAAATGTGAATAATTTCAACAAAATATAGAAAACTAATATTCGTGATAATTTTTTTTCAGTCGGAAGAGATAGCCTTTTTGTAGAAGTGGAAAAAATCAGAGCATTGAAGTAATAGTAAATATTTGTCAGTGTAACAATACTATTGTTGATAATTATTTTCTGTTGTGACCATAAATTTATTTTGTAAATTATTTCATACTTATAAATAGATGTAGGATTTTTATAGTGAAAGTGATTTGAACATCTAGCATTTTTCTACTTTCCTTCCCATACATTATGAAAGAGAATGTCTGTTTGAGAGGAGAAAGACAAGACACAAACACAGAGTGACAGGTAGAGGCCATTTAGGGAAAATAAAGATTGTCTTAAGAAAGAGGAGGCTAACTCCGACTCTGTAGATCTTATCTAATAAATTTTGATTTCTTCTGTCAAATACTGCAGTCAAAATCTCGAAATTACTACCGGAACTGTTTAAAAAACTCATTTTTTGATTTTCATGAGTTTTGCTCTAAAAAAAAAAAAAAAAGAAAACCGTGGGCAACCGTTTTTTTTACAACGTAAATTCAAAATTTACATTCAAAATAAAAAAAAGACTGAGTTCTCCGTTAGAAATCCTAATGGTTATGCCCCCATAACCACTGCCCGTTTTTAAATGAAAACTTTAGTCACTGTTCAACACAAGCGGTACTTAAGAAAATTTTCTTAGAAATATAAGGACAAAATAAAAGAAAAAATTAAATTATTACATGATTTTATTTTAAGAAATGTTATAATAAATAAAGAAAAGTATTTAACTAACTAATAGCGTCAAATTATTGCGATTAAAAAATGCTATCAAACTTCATTAATGTATTTATGAGACCAAGGGACATTAATAATGTTATAAAAAGCATTTTTTAATCATAATATTTCGGCGAGTATCATCACAAGTCGATGAAAAGAGCTAATAAGAATGACAAAAAAAGTAAAAGTTTTAACTGAGACAATAAACAAAACGTACTTTAATAAACAGGATCAGTCGATCAATTGTCTTATTTTTTTATATTTTATTATTTGTATTAAAATTTTTTATCTTGAAAGTTTCAGCAGTATTGCCCTGATTGATTGAATAAATAGAGATAGTAATCTTATTGAACTGTAAGAAAAAAAAAACGAAAGATCATTTTCATTAAAATGATGCTATATAAATAATGGGAGAATGATATTAAACAATGATATCTCGTAAGACAGGTCTATGACTATGATGTTTATTTTACAAAAATTTTTTTAAGACAGTTATTTTAATCATTATGCTATTCAATTTGAAAAAAAAATACTATAAGGTTGAAAATGTTTTCTTAACAACGTTTTTTAATTTGTATTAACGAAAAAAACCGACAGCTCTTACCTAATAATTTTAGTTTGGCTAAAAAGTAAAAATAATTTTTGCTTAAAAATTTCAATTCAAATTCTATACATAAGAGAAAAACCTACGAAAAAATTTGTATTTCTGTAAGAGCTGCAAAAAATTTTGGTTCTATACATTTTTAAATGATTGCAATTAATTTTTTTTTAAATAACAAGTTTAAGGGACATCGTACAATGAAACAAAAAGGACTAAAACAATAATTCATACTCAGCAATTAAGTTTGGTTTAATTTAGGGTATTTTATTTTTTTGGACCACGTCAAGGAATTATTTGACAGCAAATGTGAGCGTCATAACAGTCCTGAAAGTTGCAGCAATAAAGATAATGCAGCAAGAATTAATTAAAAAAACTAGACAAAATTTTGCTATAGAGCTTCCTACAAAACTATTATAAATCTTTTCCAGCGAGTTTCGCTAAGAAATCTAATAATAGATCCAGGAAAAACCTCGACAATAAAGTAAAAATTAAAACTACAATCTTTCACAGGTTATTTTTCACCGGATTCTTGATTACTTCTTTGCCTAGATGAGAAAAATTTTTGCTAATTGAAATTTTGGCTTTGTAATTTTTAAAAATAATAGTAAAGTACTTAAAAAAGGAAAAAGGAACCAACCAACCAATCAATAAAATTAAAAAATAAGAAATACGGTTTGCTTTTTAAGTTTGATCAAAATCTTAAAAGCGGTTCTACAAGAAAAAATAAAAAAAAATTCTTTTCGATATTATTTTTAAAGCCTTTTGTCTCTTTCCAACAGAGATCATAATGGAATTTTAAAATATTCAAAAAATTCACATTCGTCATGATTCTCCCGCACTAATTCGATAACAACATTTTTGTAAAAAAAAAAAAAAAAAAGTAAACAATGAAAAATAATGGACAGCACATGAAACGAAACAATGAAATAAAAAAAATTGCATTCAACGCCAAAAAATGTCTTACTCGTTATTTACAAATAAATAAGAAATATAAACACGAAGTTAGTAAATGTGGATAGGCTCACAGATTGAAAAACCAATTATTTTTTTAGAATGGACGTAAAAATCCAAAAGCCACGCTTTATGATCTCTTCGCTAAGTTTGCCGAGTTATGATCTGTTTTGCATACACAAAAATAATTTACAGATTACCTAAATCTTTCAAGTTTCAATGAAAAAAAAAAAAATCGACGGACAAATGCCATAAATGCAAATTTACAACATAATTAAATACGTTGTCACTCGCAGGAGTATTTTTTTTTTTTTTTACAAATATAAAGAATAAATTGCACAACACTAAATATATTGCTATTAAAAAGAGTTTCTTGATTTTTCATGCGGCGAAGATCTCTATATAAACACGGTTCCAGGAACTACAACTGCGGTAACGAACGTATCATTTATAGAATATATATCAGACTTTAGAATACCCCAAGGTATGTATATAGCATTTTTCCAAAATAGGCTAATCCTTGCTAGGAAAAAAGTCTATAATTACAATCAGACTGCATGATTGTAAATCACGTGATTGTAATGCAAGCCCAACGACCAAAAAGTAAAGACGGATTATTTTATATAGTAATAAATATACGAGGCAAATTGTAAATTCTAAAAAACAGCAATCCTCCAAGCTTTTTTAAAAACAAAAAGTGAATGTTTCACCAAAACCGTGATATATAATCCCCAGTGCTAAGAAATACAAAATACAAATTTATGACTGGAAAAGTTTACTGAATATTTTGCATGCAAAGATTAACTATATTTTTGATCGTTTATTACTGTTTATACACTGTATTCAGCCATTTTCGACGAATATTAAGTCTGTTAATATTGCTAGCTATCACAATCGCTTTCAACGTTTAAGAGAAAAAGCCGTTTAAAGTATGAAACTGGAACGGGGAGCAGCCATGATGGATTTGAACTTGTGACGTCATTTCTAAAAAAAAATAAAATAAGCTGAGTGCTACACGAGAAAAGCCTTAGAAAGACCAATCTTGAGTATTAATATTGCTCATTTTTTCTAACCAAACCTGGTCAAGTATTAAAACGACTGAACGACATCCCGCGGCTTTAAAACAATCGAATAAAGAATAAAGTGTCCAAATTTTGCAGTGAACTTTCCCAGTACGTTTTTTTTTTAAATTTCACGCGTTATTTACAAAAAACTTTCAAAAAAATGAATGCATCTGTACTTCTTCGATCGTTGTCTACTCAATTTAAATTTAAATAGAAAATAAAATTTCATTGTTTTTCTTGATTCTTGCTACGAATATAGTTTTGTCCCAAAAAAAAAAAAAATGGGATCACAATTTCTACACTTTCTCCTTTTTTGGAGCTAAATTAACACATTTAAAAAGCATAAGAGAGGTGAAAAAAGTTTTTTTTCATCTCCTTTTCTTAAATTTTATAGTTTTTACTGCTCCGTGCTCCCAGCCAGGTTTTAACACCTTAGACTTTTATCTGTTTTATTTTTTTAAATATTCATTTAAATAATCTTTCTATTTAATTACTTTTATAAAAATTTTACATTATTAGTGATCTTTACAGAGCAAAAATACTAATCAAAACTGAAACGTATCTTTTTTTTTTTCATCGTATAAAAGATGGGTTAAATTTTTTTTACAATTAAGGTCTGGAATGAAAGAGATGCTACGATTTAAAAAAAAAATAATTTTAATAATTCCAACCCGGGTGTAAGTCATTCAAAAAAAAATTCAAAATTCAAGGGTCGTGAATGAGAATGATAAATTCACAAATGTTATTTCAAATTGGAAAAAAATTATTGGCGTGAATTAAAAGAAACACATATTTTTCTCTTTTTCTGCGTTTAAATTAAAATAATGATAATTTACTTTTTATTTTTTATTTTCTTTTACCAGATCCCGTATTTGGTCGACCGGAGTTCATGCCTGTATACTGATATTTTGCTTTTTTCTCTGATGGTTTTAATATCTAAAAAAATAAAAGCAATTAGTAATTATTTAGCATTCCTAGTTACTATTTCGCTATTTTGTAATGAGTATACTACGCATAAGAGGCGAAAGTAAACGATTTCACGTCTAAATGGGGAACTTACTTTCGCTTCTTACAACTTCAAGGCTGCTACAAAGATGCAACCAATTACCATTCATTAACGAATCGCTAATTATCAATTTCTTGAGATGCCAGAATCTGTTGCTGGCCAAAGCTATAAACACGGAAAGACGTCCTTGACGTCATTATGGCTCGAGGTCATCAAGCCTACTTTTTCCTTCAAGTGTCATGAATTTTTTACGAATGATAAAGTAGCGAAAAAAATTCTAGATTTGAAAATTCAGAGTGAAAGCTCACCTGAAATGAACACATAAGTGTCTCGTCAACTGACATCATTCCTCCTGCATTGTCAAATTCACCACAATAGTTAGGGGCCGAAAATAACGTCACCAATTGCCTTTTTGCAAAAAATTCATACCCATCTTCTACCACCTAAAAAATAAAAAAAATTCGCATAACCCATTTCTCCATTCACCTTTACCAAAAATTTTTAACAATCATACCTGATGTGCCCGACATATTAAATCTAAGTCATGTTTATTTAAAAACTTAGATACAACATCAGCTCCAAATGTAAATGATACACCACGATCATTTTCTCCCCAACCTTGAACATCCTTATCAGGGTCTGACCATAGCAAATCACATAACAAACCTAAAAGGGAAATCACACGAAAAAAGGAGCTATTATTCAATTGTAACTTTTAACCTTGTCACAAGTTATAACTTGTTCCAAGAAAACGATTATCCATGACAGCTAATTCAGCTACTTAACAGCTGTAAGCTAATCCAAGAACTTTCATGACTGATTTTACCTGTGTCAGGTACATCTGTAGGTCTCATTATCCGTCGTATCTGTTCCATTCCTTGTAAATCCGGGGACAACCCACCATGACAACAAAATATTTTTTCATCAATGATTGCTGCTATAGGTAGGCAGTTAAAACAGTCTGTAAATATCTTCCATAATTTGATATTATACCGACGTTTACCTGAAAAAAAAATTAGTAATGCTAATTTAATCCTTGCCAAGATAAATAAAAACAAAGCCCTAAGCTTTAGAATCATATGACAATGAGCTCATTACCTTAAATTAATCATTAAAATTTCATAGACATAACTAGAATCAAACTTACATTCATCGTAGAATCCATATATTCTATTAATACTGGCGCATTCGTGATTGCCACGGAGCAAAAAGAAATTTTCAGGATATTTAATTTTGTATGCCAAAAGTAAACATATGGTTTCTAGACTTTGTTTTCCACGATCTACATAATCACCCAGGAACAAATAATTAGCATCAGGTGGAAAACCACCGTACTCAAATAATCGAAGGAGATCAGTATACTGTCCATGTATATCACCTAAAAATGAGAAAAAAAAACATAAATAAAAAAACAAACTCTTTTCCTTAAACAAAGAAAAATGCTTAGTCAGAGGCAACAACAATAAAAGGAGTTTAATTAAGTATCATTTTAATTACACAGGTGTAAGTAGTAGTTGTCACTCACTTTTTTTTCTTTATCACAAAGGAACTTACCACATATTTTTAATGGCGCTTCAAGTTCTAACAATATTGGTTGCTGCAAGAATATTTCCCTAGATTTTAAACATAACCCTCGAACTTCTGATTCTGACATTTGAACTGTTTTTCCTGGTCGACATCCTCTTACTAGAAAAAAAAATTAAAACTTCAATAAAGGCTGAAATTAAAATCTGATCAAAACGATTGATTATGGTCATTTTTTTCTAAAAAAGAAATTGAGATTTCCTGTAAAAAATATTTATCATATAAAAATTTTTTCCCACAGGAAAGACGACTAATTTGCTTTTGAAGATAAAAATAAGCATATGCATACTCAAGTAGAAGTAACACAGTGTTGCAACAAAATTTATTTATAACTGCTTTGCTCTTTTTGACAAAGCTTACAAGTAGTATTCATTTATGCATTTCTCTTCAACATTTTACGAACTTTTTAACTACGTTTTAACCATAAAAGAGAATATTAATTTACATTTAGTTAAAAATCAGTTCAGTGTTATGAAAAATTGAACAGCTTTGCCACTTTCAAAAGTGAACAGTAGTTCGGTGCGTCGTACTTTTAAGGGCGATCTCTTATGGCGTAAATCTTATTGACAAGGGTATTTAACTGAATCGTAAATGATTGCTCTTGGAATGTACAGAATTAATTAGCGAATGTCAAACTTAAAGAGTCAATTTGCTCGACACCCAACCCCTTTAAACTTCAAGGTCAAGAAGCAACGGAAACAAAAATCCAAATACTTTCTTTTAGTTCGATTTAAAACTTGCGAGGGTAAATTAATTTGAAAACAAAAAAATCCCCTTTGTAACCTTTGTAATGTTATAAAGGTTAGTAGGGAAGAATTACCTTCTAATAACCGCGCAATTAATTGATCAACATTTAACTCTATGTCGGCCATTTTCACAACTGTAACAAATTTAATTAAGCGCGTTCAGAAACTAACAACGCATCAAAACAAAGGAAAAAGCTTCTGCTAAAAGATTTGTTTCCTTTTTGTTTTTCATTGATGTTTATTATTATTTAGATATTTAAAAAAATAGTTTTTTTTCCAGACAAATCCCGATTTTCTGTTCATTTTTTTTAAAATAAGTGGTTTGAAAATGACTGATTACTTCCAATTTATTCTTTGTTGTGATGTAATATCAAGAGAAGAGAGAGATAAACTTAATTTAGGCAATGGTTGAGTTCAGGTACTTTGTTTACTAGTAGCTTTGCTTTTATTTTTAAAGAAAGACCAAAAAATCTTTTTTATTGCAATTGCTTAAAATAATTATGAAAGTTAAGGACAGTTTCAGGAAAAATTTAGGACTGAATAACAAAAATTCTGTTTTTACCTTATATTTTTCTTGCACGAAAAATGATACTGCTCATACAAAATCCATCCAGTTAACCCAAGCGTAACCCCAATATTTTGGGTTACTTCTTGGATCAGCTGGCTTATTTCTTGGTGGCACAACAGTTATCATGTAGTCCTGTAATTTTTTCTCCATCAGATTCAAAATCTTTATTTCTGTCTCAGCCAAATTATTTTTTTCACAAGGATCCTCTTTTATATTAAATAAAAATACATCTTGCTTAGAATCTGAAACTAAAATAATTTTAAACATGAAAACGTGAAGATTCTCAACTACAGAATTCAATTTTTACCTGGGATTTCATTACTGTCACTACAGTTGACAGTTGATTTTTCACGAATTCTTTCAATTTTGTTTTGATTAGGCAATGGCTTTTCAATCTGAGTTAGGATTTTGGAAGTTGTACTGTTGTATAATTTATCCCAGTTGTAAGACCCATCTCGCCCTGATGGACCAAACCATTTATCATAAGAACCATTCCAAGTTCGCCCTATTAATTTAAAGATTTTTCAGAATCATATCTTGTTTAATAAATTTCTTTGGTCAGTGTTTTCTTTTACCCTTCAATAACTTCCAATTATCAACTCTAAGAGCAGCTATTTTTCTATGATTGTCAATATTTAAAAGAATTTCATGCCTTGGAGATGGTTCGTTTCCAAAAAGAGAGTTCTTAACATCTAATCCATCTATTCCGGTCATTTTACCTGAAATTTATTTTTTATTATTAAATATTTTTGCTTTTAGGATAACAATGGTTAGTTATTGTAAGCTTTAACTCACTCTCATCATCAATTAAAGACAGAATAGTTGGAAGCCAGTCAGTAATATGCATCATTGTCTCTGAAATTTTTGGTTTTATTAATCGTGGGGACCAAATAAAACTTGCACCTCTTACTCCTCCCTCCCATAAAGTGTCTTTGACCTGTTATTTAAAAAACGTCCGTTAGCAACTTTTCTTTTGGTAAAGTTAATTTGTTTAAATCCCTTTAGACTTACTCCTCTTAGAGGCCAATTCGACGCGGCATTACGATTAAAACCAGCAGCTGGTCCTCCATTATCTGTTGAAAAAATTATTACTGAATTTTCTAGCATATCTGCATTAAACAGAGCTTCCACTACGCTTCCAACTGAATCGTCTAATTTCGATACCATTGCTGCAAAATTTTTTTTTTAAATAAGTGAAAAGCATGAAGTTTATTTAGATGAAATAAATTTTTATTACCAGCAAAAATTCTTCGATTTTCATCCTTAATGTAACTAAATTTAGCAATAGTTTCAACAGGAGCTTGCAACGGTCTGTAAGCATTGGCAGAATGCGTAGCCAGATGAGCAAGATATAAGAATAACGGTTTTTCTGCATCATGTTGCTGAATAATCTAAGAAAAATTTCAAATTAAACAATAATTGTTTGTAGGCGTGAATCTTGACCACTAGTGTCGCTGCAGTCAGTTAACGATTTTATTGTTGACATCCAATCAGATTTATAGAAAGGCATGCTTTGCGTTCGCCATCTTCATTGAATAAATCTTGATAAATTATTCATAAAGTAAACATTTCCTAATTACCTTAACAGCTTCTTTTGAGAATAAATCAGTTGAATAAGACCCATAATCCGACCAAGTTATATTCATGCCTCTTCTCATATCATATCCCCAATATCCTAGCTACAAATATATTTTTCTTTAATAATTTTTTTTGAAAAACTATTAGGTACCATCTTTGAAATTTTTCTTACATTTTCAATAGCAGTATGATCATAATAATCTTGATGACCGACCCAATAACCGTAATGAGAATCAAACCTAAAACATAAATTAAAAAATAAAAATAAATCCGAAGTAATTAAATTTTTAATAAAGGAATTACGGACCCTCTCGCTTGTGGTAAATACTGATGCTTAAAATGACCCAAATGCCATTTACCAACTGCTCTCGTAACATAACCCTTTTCCTTTAAATACTGAGGTAAAATTTTTTCACCGAGTCCAAGACCCCACGGTTGATCACCAAAGATAACTTCATGCTGCATTCCTATTCAAAAGAAATATTTTTACCCTCTTTGTTCAGGCGTGTATTCTTTCCTAAAGCTACCAAGATGCCATTTCCCAACAGCTCTGGTAACATAACCCTTTTGCTTTAAATATTGTGGCAAAATGGTTTCATTCAGGCCGAGCCCATACGGGGCTGAACCGTGAATGACACCATGCTGCAGACCTAAAAAATTTTCAAAGTATAAATTTTTGTATTTTTAAATTGAGTGAATATTTATACCTGTGTGTATTGGGTATTTCCCGGTCATTAGAGCACTTCTTGATGGCGTGCAAACAGGCGTAACGTAGTAATTATTAAGAATGATACCGGTATATGCGAGGGAGTCGATATTCGGAGTTGGTATTTGATTTGAACCGTGGAAGCCGACATCGTTCCAACCCTAAAATGATAAAGGCAAGAAAATTGTTGAAAGGAAGATTTATGTGAAGATAATAGTACGAAGGCGTTATCACTAACATGGCTGCTAACTTAAGCTGTCAACAGAAAAGAATTTAACTATCAGGATAGATCATTTGTGCTTCGGTGGTTTTCATCGTGAAACCAAAGTATGCTCAACTGGCCTATCAAAACTCGCCCGACTAGCGCATGACGTCACTTTTTTAAATTTGAAAAGACATCTGCTGCTTTGCTTGGTTGGCACTCATGGTCATCCCTTTACAAATTGTTATCTCATTAGTTATTTAGGCTCCTTAGCAGAAGAAAATTGCTTAAATTTCAGAAATGTGACGTCACAGCAGACAGATCACAGCATACCCCCTGCGTATGAGCTAAAAAGAGCCCGAAAGGAGAGAGTCGCCAACTAAATTGCAGCTTTTTGATTGGCTGTGACCAAACTTAAGCTAAGTGCCGAGCAGCAGAAGACTTATGACGTCACCACCAATTAACTGAAGTTGAAAACGATTTTATTTCCTTCACAGCCAGGATTTCGATTTACACAGTTGGCGACCCTTTTATTAAAATTTTTGGTAACAACAACAATAAGGTAACAATAAGCCGCCATTTCCTTTGTTATTGTTCGGCCTTTCAGTTACGTCACACTCACTCTACCATTGTGCTGAAAACATTTTCTATTTTTGAAACTCCTAAAAAACTCAAAATTTGAATTACCAAATCATCTGCCAGAATGAAAATGATGTGAGGGCGCGTTTGGCAATTAATTTCAGTAAATATTAATCCTAATAAAATTAAAATCAGTGCACCCATCTTCATCGGTTGAAGATCCCGAACTAAGACAGCAACCCATGTGTAGAATAATGAAGGTCAAATTGATTACTCTTAATTTAAGGCGAGAACTTCTGCTTCGAGACCCTTAATCTGTTACTGATCTATTTATTTTATATTAATAAATTTAAAATTTGGATTCGTTAAATTTTGTTGTATGAGGCAAAATTAAATACATCATCATGTGACTGCAAAATGATTGGAAGCCAGCCGTCTAACAGAGCCGGGTGATTTGTTTTCCTAACGAGAACATTCTTCTGCAAGCGTCAAGTTAATAACTGACGTTTCTTGAATGTATCCTTTGCCAAAATGCGTCCTGGCCAGATCGAAAATAAACAGTTGTGCTTACGTCGCTTTCCTATAATAATTCGTGTTTGTTTTGTTGCAAAAAAATAATAGGTAAATATGCGAATTTAAAAAGCGAGTTTATTGGGGAAAATATTTAAATCTTTAAAAATGAGTTTTTAAATTTTGGATTTTCCTGTTGGATCTTAAAATCTATTCAGTTTGTTTAACCCTAAATTATAAAGATAGCGTACGGAAAACCGTGTTTGATTAATAACTGGCTGCGGTCGGTCATCGGAAGTTAAATATTTGACATTTCTTGAAAGTGCACTAGAGCCTCACAAAATAATTATACAAGCGTAAGGGCTTGTTAATATGGCTGGAGAGTTTATATTTATAAGCATTCCTATGGGATATAGGTTCGTCTTTGCTTAGTATGCAAGGATAAATGGGAGTGGAGAATTGCTTATATATTACATCACAAGGAGGAGCAGGATATAAGGTTTTGGAATATGATTAAAAGTGAGGAAATTGAAAAAACTACTATAGTCAAGGGACTGATTCTAGAGGCTTCATCGAGAATTTTCGTAAGGTCCTGCACCGTATGGAAAAGCGATAAAAAATTTTTTTAGAACGCCAATCGAATTTTGTTTGCATTTTTTTTTTTATTTAATCTATAATAATATATACAAGTATTACACAAATGACTTAACACTAAAGCCGCCAGAGCGGCTTGACTGTGTAGATTTAATTTAACAAAACCATGAACTTAAGAAATTCGCAAATTTTAACTGCGATCCAGAGATCCTGCCCAATCATATTTGAGCTCTATGGCGAATGAATAACGCTATGTTCACTATAGCGTTATTAGTTGCAAACTTTTGCAGCGGCCTTTTGTGCGGGGATGTAAGTGGCGGAGTGATTTTTTTAAGTTCTTCCGGTCTAGGATTTTTTTTTCGACTTGAACTACAATGGAAGCAGTGGCCCAGTGTCTCAACAAAAGGCCGTGTCTCTAGTTTTTCCTACATGTAACTTCCACAGAAGCAACGGCCGGCCCTCCCACATCTTGCCATGTGTCCTCACCAATATTAATAGACATGGCTATACTCGCAGCTTTGCTGAGTCGATTGGAGACCTGGGAACAATTTCAGTGAAATCTTGAGTGAGCCAAACACTGGAAAACCTTACCAATCTCTGAAGGGGCGGAGTAAAAACCTCCACTGTTCTATTTATGGAAGCTATACTGCTTCCCTGCCCCTTAAAATGGCGCCAATGGCAGGTCATTCGTAACTTCCTTCTCGAGTGTGTGTAGGTCATGCTCTGCTTTTCGCTCAAATAAGACCTAGCTGGCCTTTCAGCAACTAAACCCGAGTGGTACCTAGCTTGGTGTTATCTTGCACGAGTTGAGCACATGCAGAGCAGTACGGTCGAATTTGAATATCAAATGTCCTCACCTGATTCGAATCTAGCACTTCAGCACTTTCATGAAAGAAATAAAACAAACTGTACAAAATCGTAAAATTGAGAAAGATTACAGGAAAACCTAAAAACTTTTGAGGTTATATTAAAAGAACGAAAGCAACCAGAAAGACATTCAAAATGAAATAGATAACCCAATAAAACGGCATTAAAAAGCGATAAATCTAGTAAAACCGTGTGACCGTATGGTTGCTTTAAAGAATAAAAAATACGATGAAATTATAACTCAAAAATATTGCCATAAAAATAAAAAATGACCATTTATAACCATAAAACTGACTTTCCCTTTTTCCAACTTGTGTTTTGGAATACCTCAAACGAAATTTTCACGAAAATCAATATTTTTAACTTTTCAGATACTGTTTTAATAAACTTGTGATGTGAAACAAGTAACCCAAAGTCGATGGTGGGTAATCCATACAGATGGAAGGCAGTCATCCCTCAACTAGAACATCGGAACGCTACAGCAGGTATGCTTTAATTTAACTTTCTTAACTGAAAAATAACATCCTCAAGCGAAAGCTCCTTACAACGTAAGGAATTGATAATTCCAGGATGCTTGTTAGCAGTCCTCTTCATTGTTCCGTCCCTTGCCAAGACTTTTCACATTAGTCTCGGAATATTAGCGCTCTTCGTAGCAATTTATGTCTCCATCATCGTGCCATTAGGAACGGGGATTATATCTAAGAAATCTTTAATCGGGAGACTAAGGTTGGTGTATAAGAATTTAACCAAAAGATATAAAAGAATCCGTAGATTTTTGGATTTAAGTGAGTAAAAAAAAAAACTCTTGGGCCGGGGGGGAGAAAAACTAAATTATTAAATTTTACGTGTAATCCTTTAGTTTAAATTGGTTTCAGGAAATTAGCTTCGGCAATATTAGATAAAAGCAGATGGAAGTATCACGTTTCTCAGATAGTTTACATTGCATCATGGTTGCATTTTCTATACCTTCAATTAGAAGGTATACATATATTTACGATGCAAGTTGTATTCAATATGGCTGCAGAAAAATTATTTTGCCCGGAGCAGAGATTATCATGTTTGTATGTCCTGCTGTTTTATAGCGTTTTAGCTTATCTTCAAAGATCTTTGCATGTAAGTTGGGGATACGAGTTGGAAGAAATATCGAATCTTGGGATAATTAATTACTGTCGGAGTATATTGTCACGTTTGTTTTAGACTCGACCATGGGCGCAGTTGTTGAATGAAAGTTCTACAACAGAATTCATCAAATTAACAACGGCTTTTATTATTGTACGGCTAGGGAAAGGGGTAGCTTTAAGTTTAGTCTTGTTAACTTTCACACTTCAGTTTAATCATTTAGAACCGAGTTATACTTATGTGGTTATAACTTTATTTTATTTTTGCCTTTCTCAGTATCAAAGTAAGTTTTAAAAAATTGGGTAGCCAAACTTTTTAACTCTCTTTGTGGTTTATAATTGTATTTTTTTTTTCCTCCAGATAATAATTTAGTTAAAGTCGTTTTAACGGATTGGTTAAGTCGTTTAGAATTGCAGTGTTTGGATGGGATGGAAGAATTCTGGGTGCCAATATTTACGAATGGGATTTCTATGGGACTTTCTAGTATAATTTTAATTGGCCTTCTGTTTACAACGAATAATTATATAGTGATAATTATGTTTGGGTAAGTGGTTCGGATGAAAAAAGACGAATGAGCTCTTGCGCAAAAATAAAATTGAAGATCTGAAAAAAAGGATTGGAATGAAGGGTGATGGGGTGAGAAATGTGATTGAAATGTCCTTAGTCTTAACTTTCTCTCTAAACTCAAAAAGTTAGGAGTTGATGTGCTCTCAATGAAACGGTATAACCGCCTCTTGCATATGGATTAAAAAGGTCTTTTCGCTCAAATTTACAGTCCATAAAAAATTAGGATCACAATTGAACTGATTTTGTCGCAAGCAAGGTCGTTGTTTTCATCAGTACTGTAAAAGAAGTTTTATTGTAATGTCTCCGCAAATTTTTTGGAAACTGATTCGGGATCGTCTTTTTGTATCTATTAGCGATCTTTGTTTTTCAAGGAACAATAAAGTAAAGACCTGGTTGTTTTTGTTTTCAACATTCAGACAATAACATTTTAATTTCAGCTATGCAAATATCTTAGTTCCTTATTCCCATTCATTTTCAAGCGCTTGGAAAACATTATCTGAACAGAAGGCGGTGATTTCAAAATATCATGTTGCGACTTGGAAAAATCCACAGGTAAGTTTTTTACTAGAGAGCCTAAAAGGAGAGAGCCGCCAACTCTGTATATCAAAATCCTGGCTTCTCATTGGCTGTGGCCAGAATCGTTTTCAGCTGACTTCTGCTGCTTGGTACTTAACTTAAATTTGGTCAAAGCCAATCAAAAAGCAGAAATTTAGTTGGCGACTATTCAGGCTCTCTATTTTTCACAATTCAGAAAAATTTCGGTTGTTCCCATCTTTTTCAAAATAAACGATTTTATCTTCTAGATTAGAAATGGAAATCCATGCGCTGTTTGTTTGGATAAGATGCGGATCCTTTCAGCAAGATGCACACCATGCGGGCACGTATTTCACGGATCTTGCCTCCGAAAATGTTTATTCTACTCTAATCAGTGCCCATTGTGTAAGCATGAACTGTAATATACAGTTTTTGTTGAGATGTTACATAGTTTAATAAATTTTTTTGAAAATATACAGTATTAAGTAGATAACGTAAAAAAACTTGTTTTTGTCATTTCTGGATAAGATACGAGCTAACTTTTCCGTTTGAATTCCCAAACAAATCACGACTTTCGACCAACAGGATTAACATATTTTACATCAACTTATCGTTTTCATAAATAATTGATATTTTGGTAATTGCAATTTAAACCAGCAATTAGACAATATCAAATTAGGTCACTGACTTACAGTAAGCTGCATTTAATACCCCGTCAAATGCAATGTACAGACAGCTGCTGCTTCGTGATATATAGGTTAAAAATGAAAAGCGATAACTTTCAAAAGGGTAGATAAGGATAGTCCAGCCGCTTAAAGTTTAGTGGACGAATTTCAAAACGATTAAAATTAAAGAAATAAATATAAATTGAAAAAAAAAAGTAAATAAAGGAAAAAAGTCAAATTTATGACCTACATCGGGTTTTGAATGATTTTAGGTTGATGCAGGTTTAAAATCTTACAACTGGAGATTTTGCCAGGGTTGATCACTTCCTGACTTAAAAATGAACTTACGCTCTAATGTAAACACACTTCCTCAGTCTGGGATCTTAAGATAAATTGAAACCGGGATTATTAGGATATGAAAGGGATTATTCTTTTAAGGATGATTTCACTCGGATAGTATGAGAATAATTAATTCAGTGTAAGTTGGTGGGATACAGGCTCTTAAGTGGCAATGTAAATGAGCAACATTTAAGTTAGTTTAGAAAAAATTCGGGAGATTCCTTTCAAGAAAAATTTTTTGACGTACATCAGAGCCAATGGTAAAACCAAAACGCGACCTCTTCAATTATGGGACAACTATGTGTTTAATTTAGCTTGGAATATAAATAAAAGAGGCAGTGGTTTTGCTCTCATCGATATCTTTGCAGCATCAGCTCTATCACCTATTGGATTTTATTTAAGACCGGAAACTAGCTGCTTCTTATATCTTTATGAAGAAACTGTTCGAGTGCTAATAGATATTAACAACTATACCCATTAAATGAGCCAGCCTCGTGGCTCAGTGGTCAGCGTGCCTGACTCACACTCGGGAGTTTATGGGTTCGATTCCACTCTACGGTTCGGGTTATTTCCGACCGTATTTCACCTCTGACCATTGCCATCTGCGTCATGTGAACTTAATTCGAGGATTTGGGGATTCCGAGAAAGCGATTAATGAGTGTTGTGTCACTCGGTCTCACCCCCCTCCCCCTCCCCCCTGCAAGGCAATGGCAAACCAGCAGGTGGTAACTTGCTTAGAACAGCCTCTCTACTTAGCTTTTCGGAACTGGCATTAAACTGTAGGTCCCATATAGCTGTGTCAACTCGAAAAACACAAACTATCTAACTGGCTCCTTTTTGACCGCGCCAATAAGGTTGACCACCGCAGCAGAAATTTTACAATTTTTAGTCTTAAATCTAAACCTTGATTTTCCTAACTTTTAATGTGCGTTAAATCCTGCAAAGAAAATTTTCAACTAATAGCTTCATTTTTTTTTTTTTTTTTAGTAAAAATGTTGGGGCAGTTTTTTTTAAAATACAAATGTGGGGCAGTTTAATACCGCTTTACTATACTAGTTACCTTACGCATGTACCTGTTTTGATTTAGATATCATCTATAAGAAAGTGGGGATCTTTATTAGAACTACGATATTTATGCCAAAAAACTTTTACTTTAATTTTTTTTTTTTATAAAAAGCAAATTATTCTTAGTCATGTAAAAACGAAAACCTTTTGATTATTTAAAGACATCCCCATCTTTTCATAAATAGCCTATTTTCCTTACAATATCGAAACACATAAAAACTAATATTCTTTTAAGAAGCTGGATAAAAGTTACCTTTTTCCATTTTTTTAAAAAAAAAAGATTATTACAATGGGGAAACGTGACCGATAAAATCTTCATTAAGGGGTTTAGTCTCTATGGCGACAAAAGGGGTCCTAATGCAAATTTTTTTCTAGCAAAATATTTTTTTAAAAAAAAATAAACATGTGCTTTGAAAAAAAAATAATCAGACCTAGTATCTTGTCCACACCATTATATATTATATAATTTGTGTAGTAAATTGTTACCGATAAGTTTATATTTGTATATTGTCGAAGTAATTTCACAAGTTCACGGTTTTAGGCAGTTTTCTTTTTCCGTTACGAGTCAGCAGTTCGTTTAAAGAAGTGATTTGGGTTTTTTTTCTTTGTTTTTGGCTAACACTAATTAGTAAGTTGTAAGTGTTAATGTTTTTGAAGAATAGAAATTGTCACAAAAAATTTGATAAATGACAGTTTGCAATTAAATATGGTCGTTGATAGAATATGAAAGTATTGCCAACTTCATTCTATTTCCGCGGTTAATTAATTTTGAACTTTTACGTGGCAAGTGCTTTTGAATCTTGCATTTTTCTTAAAAATCAATTGATGGATAATAGTCCAAAATTTCCGTACTCTTTGCAAAAAAAAATCTGGTAATGTTGTCAATATTTTTTGGTGCAAGTCGTTTGAAAATATCTCAAGTGCTAAAAATAAAATTGTAACTGAACAACTGCCCAAGATTCCGTTAGCTTACAGTTAAATAAAATTTCCAGTATTTAATATATTTAAAATTCATTAGTTTCAAGAAATAAATAAGGGAGAGGGTTAAGATCTATCAGTTACACTTCGATGTTTTGGTTCAGATTACCAAATTTGAACTAGTACCTAATAAGTTATTTTCATCCACTGACAAACATATTTTAGTAGCATCATTTATAAATAAGTTTCTTTTATGAGATTCTCTTTTCAAGGGGAAAGGTAGACATACATCTCTGCCGTTTAGGGTCACCAATGGCCTTTAGGAAACAAGCTCAGACTCAGGACATAAATGATCATCGCGACTACTGTTAGCAGTTCGTGTCAGCTTTATTTATAGTATACTTAAACTTTTCCACAGATGATTTCCTTGAATTTTTTTCAACTATTCGCTCAAAAGCCAATGCTCATTAGTCCAACATTCCACCATATTTTTTTTAACTCCGACTTTGCGAAAGTTTCAGTCGGCGAAGTACCGACAACTCAAGGGATGCTGACAACAGAGCACAGAAAATTTCTCCGCACGGAAGTAGAAAATAATGATTTAGCTTCTTAAATGTATTACTTAATAAGTAAACAGAAGATATCTTAGTTCAATGCACTCAAGTTCCGAAAGAGTTGTAAAAACAAGGAATACACTGTACTACTTGTGCAAATAAATGAATTATCAATCTCTCCCAATTAATAAACTTAAGCATCAAGCAAAAAACAGACATTTTTTTCGAAACCTCAATTACTCATTTTGAAACATAACATACGAATCCATTCAAAAAACTGACATACTATTCCCTCCACAAACCAAGGTCAGCATCCTATAAAACTTTAAAACGCGATTTGAGCTGTCAATATTCAATCATCCAGAAATGATGATGTTTTAATCCCTGATATTGCCAAACCATCGGACAATCATATAAAAGAATAAAAGGTCGCAATTATGAATTTAAATGAATCGAAAGCTTTATGTGACCGGGTTTAATCATCAGGCCGAAAGGGAGTGGAAGTATATTCGATCTGATCAATGTCAGTATCATTATCAAGGGAAGCGATTGTTATCATCTACACTAATACCATGACGTTTTCATCGCATTATCATATTTCAATGATTATTTTCCCTAAAAATTTTATCAGTTTAGCGTATTAACAAAATCTATTAGCAAACATTTACCGATGGGTTTTTTTTTAAAAAAGATGCTGCACAACGACAAGGAGCTTCATAATCCTTTTGCTTCCTAAGATACTGAATCATAATGATAAACAATGTTTGTGGTTTTCGTGTTGTTTTGTAATGCTTTTACGTAAAGTCAGAAGTGTTGGTTACGAATGTGTCGTGAGATTTTTTTCTATTTAAAGTATGTATGGCAACTAATTAATTGTAAGACATCTAATTATGTTAATTTTTCGAGTTGATGTCATGTCGGTTCCTCGCAAAGTGTTGCTATGTTCCGATTTTTATCGGGTTTAAAAATTATTGCAAAGGTATTGAAAATTATTTCAAAAACAAAATTAGGACTGTTCGTGCAAGAATGGAAAGTAAAATGTTTTTATACGGAAGTGAGGTTCGCGAAGCTGGCAGGACCCGAACGAACGTACTTCTTTGTATTGCCCCAACAACAATCGACATAATCGCGACGTATAATATACGTCGGAATTATGCCGTTTGTTGTTAGGGTTCCTGTTGAATATCTGGGAAATTTGAAGCAATAAAAACTTCAGTGCTACCAACAGGTCAAAGACTCTTCTTCTAAAATTAGGCTAGGGAGCCTAGTAGGGAGTGGACACTTCGATAAGTCGTCTGCTACACAAAGGTAAGCCATTTTGAAAAATTGGAAACCATGATTTCGAATTTGGTAGCCACCATTCTTGAATTGAAGAATCTTCCAATCGCGATGTTCGCTTTTCAATTCGAGAATGGCGGCCGACAAATTCGAGATCATGGCAGCTTACATTTTTCAAAATGGCGTACCCCTATAGCAGACGACTTATCGAGGTGTCCACTCCCTAAATTAGACCAAAAGGCCTGTTTTTTCAAACTACTCCTGACGTCCAACTATCGACTCGTCTGTTAAGTAGTCTTCCGGCGGGTCAAGTGGTCTCCGGTATTTGGTCCGAAAGTCTGTTTTTTCAACTATCAACCCAAAGGGCAGACGATCTGTCGCAGGATCTATTCTTTGCTTGGCTGCCTCTTCCCCTGTATCTTTTGTTAACTGTTCGAGAAAACTGGTATCAACGATACATGATAAACAAAATTATTACTCTCCGCATGGGCCCTGCCAACACAAACACTACAATGTGCCCTTCTTGCATTACAATGCTTCAAATGTTCCTTGCAAAATTTCTTTCTGTTTTGTCGAATGGGATCTTATTGCTTTTGAAAAAACATTCCGATCATGCGGGATAAAAGCACTTGAATCGAAACTTTGGAATTTGCGAAAGTTCCGATTCCCTTATTTGGTCAACTATCAATAGTCATAAATTCACGCATAACGCGTGACAAGAAATAACCCGCATCACGCCTTCCGCATTGACAAATTGCTCCATGACATCAAATTCACTTACACTCTCCAAACTTACTTAGTTTTCTTGCTTCCCAGCCAATTTCTTCATTATGACTTAATTTTTTTGAAAATCACAACACACGACATGATAAAATTCAAAGAATCTCATTGCAACATGGCTTTTCATCTCATCCTCCCATTTTTATTTCTGGAAGTAGTCCAGGTTTACTCAGCTCACGGTAATATAAGGTAAGAAACAATAAACCCAACCCGAAAATTCATAAGTATTATTCCCTTGGGAGATTAATCTTTTGATTTAATTTACCGTAGGATGCAACGAGATTTCCGCTACCCTGTTGTGGAAGATTTTCCCGTTTACTGGAATGTTCCCACCTTTATGTGTCATAAACATGGTATAAACTTTCAACAACACACTCAAAGATTTGGGATAACAGCCAACCATGGAGATCAGTTCCGAGGGGATTATATTAATATTCTCTATGACCCAGGGCTGTTTCCAGCAATGTTGCGGGTAAGAAAGTTTGCATTGATTAAAAGAGGAAAAATACTTGAGAGACTACTTTCTGACATTTATAAATAATACTGAAATTAGATCGACTCATTCGGGAATGCTTTCTTGCGGGTTTGCCATTTGCGAATTAGTTAAATGTAACTTTTTGTTATTTTAGATGAAGGTCAAATAATCTTTCATAATTTTTTTTTTAGAGTTCAGGAGGAAAGTCGACCGAGCGGAATGGTGGAATTCCTCAAATGGGGAATCTTACGAGACATTTGGAATCGTTCCGAGATAATGTGGAAAAATTAATACCTGCAAACTTTTCAGGTAAAAATCAAAAAGATAAACATGAAATGATGATTTTAAAAACTTTGAAAATAATGATTAAATTTTTTCCAGGGGTAGCTATTATTGATTTTGAGTCATGGCGTCCAATATTTCGTCAAAATTGGAATTACGATGATATTTACAAGCGAATGTCGAAGGACCTAGTCAGGCAGCAGCATCCCTATTGGAAGGAAAGCAAAATTGATAGTCAGGTACAGTGCAACAACAAATCGCTCAATTAGCTTTTGATCATTATGTAATATAAGACAATACAATATACAAATGATCTATTAATCTCTCCTTTTTAGGCACAAAAAAGTTTTGAGTATTCTGCCAAAGCTTTTATGGACACAACATTACAACTTGCCAAATTACTTCGTCCTAGAGCCAAATGGGGATATTATGGTTTTCCATATTGCTACAACTACCGCGCAAATAACAATATGGAGCCGTGGTGCCCTCCGGAAGTCGAAAAAGAAAATAATAAGTAAAAATCATTTCAGCTTCTTTCTTCTTCCTTTGTAAAGCAAAGATTGTTAATTTACTGAATTTTTTTTTAGGATTCAGTGGCTTTTTGACGAAAGCACAGCAATCTATCCTTCAATATATTTAAGCAAAAAATTAGACGCCGAAGATCATCGAAAATTCGTGCTCGGGCGCCTTAATGAAGCATGGAGAGTTACGAGCAGGGTATCATCATCTAACTTTCCTCATGTTTACCCTTACATATGGTACAAATATTACGATTCTTCAGATTTTTTAACAGAAGTAAGTTATAAACTCTATTCGTCTCAAGTTTCAGGATACCTGGTTATCCTAATAAAAAAATAATTTAAATTACAGAAAGATCTGCAGTATTCTTTAGAAACAGCTCGAAAGTACAAAATGGGCGGAGCAATTATATGGGGAGCTACAAACGATGTTATCACAAAAGAAAAATGTCTCAATTTATTAACTTATCTTAACAGGGTATTAGGTCCGACCGTCATTAAAGTTAAAAAAGAAAGTGCGAAAAAACTCCCGGAAAGTCAATACGAATTTGTTCCTTTAGTTATAGTGCCAAGCAATTCGAATAGTACTAGGAAACTTAATTACAGTTATCAAGTTGTGAAAAGGGATGAAACTTCATCACCTACTACCACGTCAGCAACGCCAAGGCTTAAGAGAATCGCAGATTGGTATGAAAATATGCTTAAATATATGTTCAGTTTTAATTTAGAATACCCCAAAGATAATGAATAGGTATTCAAAAAAATGATGGTACATCGATATGATACTTATCGTCACATCGTATATGATGCATTTGCAATTAAATTGCAATTTGTTATTTATTTCTGTTGTTCTAAAAAAATAAAAACGTGAATTAAGCTCTTAATGTAATTTTTTTGATAAGAGAAAGCATAGTCAAATGCAATGATGAAATCATTAAAAAAAAGTTACCATTCGTACAAAAACGAATATAAAGATTTTGTGAAAAAAATTTTATTATAAGTTACCGTTTACTATTAATGGTCTAGTTAAGATTTTGTGAGCATCCCAAAAATAAACTAGTCAGATTTTAATGTCATTATATCATGTTTATTATTTTTTGTTTTTCGCAGTATTTTTTGGCGATATAATGCCTAATTTCTCAAAAATA
This sequence comes from Liposcelis brunnea, assembly GCA_023512825.1. NCBI lineage: Eukaryota > Metazoa > Arthropoda > Insecta > Psocodea > Liposcelididae > Liposcelis > Liposcelis brunnea. The sequence continues at coordinate 9,678,408 of CM042072.1, read as the reverse complement.
AGAGCATTAAACTATTAAGATTTTTCAGTACAATTAAGATTTTAATTTTAAATAGCCACGATTTATAGGTCCAAAATTGTGTCGGTCAAGTCAGATTCGGATTTAGATCGATAAAAAAACCAAACATCTGGCTCACACGATTTTTAAAAGAGAAAAGCCGATTTCACGTTTTCCAAAAAATTAGATGGAAACCTTCTTTTCAAACGATAAAAAGCGGAGCCGGCAAGACAATAATTATGCAATTCCAATGTAATAACAACATGAGAATCTAAACGTTGAAAGTCAGGCGTTTCGTTGTTCAAGCGGACTGTAAGCTATGTCGTTTCTTTCAATGAAAAAGTAATTTTTTAGTCTTACAGTATTTTGAATGTTACACTGAGCAGAAAATGAGAAATTCAAAAATTTTGATGCAACATTTGGAATGGGAAATAAAATCATCTTGCTATACTGCATCGGGGGCAGTCTTCCTTTAAAAGTGTCAGGATTTACAAACTGAAGAGAAACCGTATCTTCATTAAACAAAAATGTGCCGACGTGCCCCGTGAATTTAGCTTATACATTCGCAAAGCTCTGATTCTTAAAAAATACTAAAAAATTCAAATTCAAACACTACATCTACTATCAAGTGATGCAGTCATGTCTTCCGATCTTTTTTTAAAAAATTGTTTATTGGTGTTATTAATTTCAATCTGATTAAATGAATCATTAAAGCTTCAAGACTAGCAACTTCCCACTTCTGTTTGGTGTTCTCAGACGTTTGTAAAACATGAAGAAATGCCTTAGGGGTATTCTTGTCTTAAAACATTCTCCAAAACGTTTAAGTATAAAAGAAATGCCATAAGTACCTATGCATATAACGATTATATAATGAAACGACGACGGTCGATGAACATTGAAAAAATAATTCAATAAATTATCATCGGCCTTTTTTTATTTACTTCATTTAAACTAGTAGTAAACCTTCACTCCCACGTAAGTAATAGATGAATGAAGAGCTGTATGACTACTGTTGAATACCTAATTAATTTATTAACAATAAATGGAAAGCGATATAGTACTTTTTATTTCTTCCAATGAAGCTGGCAAAATTCAGACTTTACTGCGCTCAGCTTGTTTTTTTATTCATTAAAATAATTAAAAAAGTTTGAATTAAATAATTTTTTTCGTGAAATCTTAATTTAATCGTGTGATCTCCCAGCATCAAAACCCCGCAACCACCCCGCGTCCACCCCACAGGTAACCCGTGCATAGTCCGCGCGGAGATCCATGCGTATGGTCTAGGGAAGCAAACCTTAAGGATCGTCTAATCATCACCTTGCCATATGAATTTTTAAATTAATTCTGGAACGTTTTTATGTTAAGTGTTTTTCCACAATGAAAATCTAGCCTTTCGGCGGGTTTATACATCGTTACACAGAAAAGGATTATTTTACTTGCTGATGCGAACATGTGCACAATACTAAATAGGGCAGAAAAGAACGATAATAATGCAGCAGAGAGGCATTAAGAAAGAAACTCTCAAATCCGGATTATAAAAAATGTTTCCAAATGCTATACCCGCAATTCGAAACATCAATCATTTTTTATTTAATGAGTTTAGTTCGGATGGCGCTACCATACTTGTAAAACTGTGGCTAAAAAAAATCTTGAATAATTAAATTACAGCGCCTGGGTGTATAGTAAGCAAAATTTGTTTTTTGTTTAAAAAATTAGCTAATGGAGCATACAACTTTTCTTATTTTGCTGCAAACCTCAAGCAAGGAGTGGTTAAATATTATTCAAATAATATATTTACCCGACAAAGCTACCGTGTTTGAAATAATTATATTTCGATGAAACAGGTTATAGTGATTTGGGTATATATCATTATACATTTTAAATTAGCTGAAAGATTAAGTATCCGATTTATGTAATTGGAAAATGTTTAAGTCAACATTTTAAAAATACGAATGCAGTTAAAACTCGGGATAGGCGACAAGTAAAATTTCTTAAAAAATGACTAAATTGCACCTGGAATACCGGGTTTGAATTTATTCATAATTTGAAGTATGTCCATAAGAAAAATAGAAAAGATATCTTTGCACACATTAATAATCACTCATTGCCTCAGAGACCACGAAGCTTTATTGCTTCTACAAATGCAAAAGCGTATGCGCAACTGCAGTCGGCGCGAATTAAAGGTTGTTTAGTGATCCATTACAAGTTCCTTCTTTATTTTTGGTCACCGAAGTATGGCCATGAGAAATAATATGATGTTACTCTCTTAGGAAGAAAAAATATCTTCAGAAACCTTTTCCACTAATCAGAAAAGAAGATACCGGTAGCTACTGAATAACAATGAATCAACCTTCATAAAAAAAAAATGTCAGACAACTAACACCTTTTTTTTAATCCTTTCTAAGACCAAACCTGCAAGACCTATTGATACATTTTAAAAAACCCACTTTTTTATATCAAAATAAAAAAGTATCATCTAAAACTCGGATCAGGTTCTCCTCAAACCCCTTCAGGCACCTATCTGTAAATCGATATATTTAAAAATAGACTGTCTGCTTCAATCGAGACGTCCAACTTGTAAGTTATACTTCAACATCTCCCACTATTGACAATGACATTAGATTCCACGACAACTTCCTACACCAAAACCATATTGTTTGTCTGTTTGTGATACCTTTAGCGCCTTACTGAGCCACCCACACAGAGATCGTAAAATTTGGGTGGTGTCTCCCGTCTAGCCTCTTCACCATCCTTAAAGAACCGCACACTGCATATTCACCTTACGTAACAGGAATTCATTCCTCTCATTATCAAAAATACCCGGTAACAAGATTTCGTGTCCCTTTTTCTTCCCAGGGAAGTTAAGCCAATTAGAAAAATTGAAAATAAGTCAAGATTGCTGTTACTAGTTGACTAATTACCTTCTCGCGTGTCTTTCACTTTACCCCGTTTATTTTAAATATGAACAAAAATGAAAGATTGCCTTTGATTTATTAGTGCAAGTTTAAAAAACAAACTATTCCGTGTGATTGCTATTTATGCTAATGAATTAATTAACATTCAAAATGTGGATTCCTATCGGACCTACATGACTGACACATTCCCCCGATGATGTTTACTTTGGTTTTAGGAGCTTGACAAACAAAAATTAAAAGGAAAGCTTTTTGTTTGCACAATTGCCATCGTTAACTTTCTTTCCCATGCGATTAAATAGTTTTTGATCAATGAAAAAGTTTCTAGTTAAGAACATGATTCATATAAAAATTACAATGATATGAGAAGAATGATTCCGTAATTAGGAAGCCACAAAAAATTTATTCTATAAAGCTCTGACACTTATTCATTTGTTAACTTTTTGATCAACCCTCAAACATACTCGAAATGATGATTTTACATTTTTCAAATGAAAATACAAACGAAGCGAATACAAAAGAACTGAACGTCGGAGCCTTTCGTCCGGAAGTAATTTTATTAACTCTTATTTCAATGGTTTGTTCCCTACTTATATATATACTCTAGCCTAGTAAAAGAAAATTATTTTTATTTATATTAATAATGGGAAATCATATCGGGATTCATTTCACATGCAATGGCACAATCCGCCCTGCGGCTGTATGCTTTCCTCATCTTGTTTGAGAAAAAAACGAAACCGTAATTAAAATAATTTTCATAAAGGCTTTCTGTAAAAATAATACTACGACCAATGATAGCCACGCGAGGGGGGTCTTTTGAGAGTCTTGTGCCATTAGAATGTCTTCATCGAAGCGAAAATAACACATGCTAACGTTTTGTTTATGTTAGATTGTAATAAGAGAAATGAATGGACGGTTATATGTGCACACAATCATAAGGCATTACTGTATCATGCGACCAGAATGTTAATTGAACATAAATAATTTTATTTGTTTATACAAAACGGATTCGGAAATCAGAAGACAGTCGGTCTACTGTGTCAAAAGCTGATGTGAGAGAAACAGCAACGAATAAATTCTTTTTAACAAAATAACAAATGTGTTATTTAAAATGAAAAACGGTATTTATGTTCCAATAACTTAAGGTAAATAAAATGTTGGCGTAGTCGGATTACGAATTTGTGAAATGGAAAGTTCTTCAATAAGATGTTTGAAGAAAAACTGACAACATAATTTTCAAAAAATTTTTCAACATGGGCTTTTTGAAGATTAAAAAGATATTGTTTTTGTATTAATTAGTTTCAGGTCTGTTGAAATAAAAAATAAGAAAAGGTGGAAGTTTTTGTGGTCTCGGGCACGCTCTTATGTTTAATCGTGGGCTTCGATCTTCAGTTTATAGGACGTATCAATGACAAGATATAAAACAAAGATTAAGATCTTGAGTTATCCGTTAAAAATGACTGAATTTCTCGGAAAATTTGATGGACTTAAGAAACATCGGATGGATCTTTTCATTCAACTGCATAATCTTTCATAAACTGTAAAATTCTTGCCCCCAGAAGTCAGTAACTACTGGGACTGAAAACTTTTGTCAGTTTTTTAAAAATGTTTTTTAGACCAAAAACTTACATAGGTAAATTTTGAATTTTCATAGGCCTGCATTTTGATAACACAAAGTCATTGCTATGGGTAGCCGGGGGACCATTAACAGTCCTGCTTCAGGTTTGGCGCACCTGCCCTTGACGAGCTCCAGATTCCTTCTGACCCGGGAGATAGCAATCCGGTAAGAGTTCTGGTAGGGGGCAGCAGTCCTACCAGTACTGGCTTAAGGCTGAAGACGGTAAAAGTTGGCTAGGCTTAAGTTCAGAAAGCAAGAGGTTGAGTCGAAAACTGACGGTATGGCTCCTGTGCTGCGATGCGGAAGGTGTTGGAAAGCTACCGCATTAAGTTCCCTAGTATAGCCATCTTGGCCGAGGGTTTGGTGTGCAAGATCCAAGACAGTCGATTCGGCTATGATCTCTTGCAAGCCGCAATAAGCTCTCTACCATGATGGTCGCAAATTCCCGTCACAGGAGGGCACTGTAAGAAGATTGCTTCTCAGATTTTCACAATTTTCATTTCCTAAACTATAAACAAATATTCTGCTTGTTTATTTATAAACTTGTACGTGGAAAATAAGCACCAGATGCAAACTCGTCAATCTCAAAATTCACCAAGTATAAATCCTTGAATGTGAAATTAAGTGTACTCAGATAAAATTAATATTAAACGGGGAAGGTCCGTCTTAAAGAAGCAGTCAGTCGTGCGTGGTCCAATACAAATACCTTATGTCAATATTAGTGATGTATACTTCATTAACTTTCAATAACCACTTCCTCAGAACGCAACTGATTAAAACCCATCTTAGATGACACTCAAGAGTGTTTCATAGTGGCAATTCCCCTTTATAGTATAGTCGACCGCGGACGGGGCAGGGGCTCGCTTTTAAACGCAAGAACCAGCAGAATAATGATGTATTGGGTCAACCAACGCCGTGAACAAAGCAATCCGAAAGTGGTGACATCCCCTCGACAGTAGTTTATCAGTCGAAGGGATGTATTTTAAAACTTGTTAAGTCGTTTTGAGAAGGCCGAACAACATATTGGATTATGCTTGCGTTGGGGTTGAAAAATAAATGGGTGAAATAGAAAAACGTTCCATGTTGATTATTTTTCACTTGAATCTCTATGCGCATCTTCAGTTTATATAGCATTATCTCTGAGTCACATGTCTCTTTAGTAACTACATGTGAATCTAACATGTCTTTCTATTGTATTAGTAGTACAAAACATGGCTAAGCCTTCGTTGCTCTATGTTTGGGGTTTATTTTATTCAAATGTCTACTTTATTCTTTTATCCCATCATCCCCTTAATTTTATTTCATAATAATTGATATATAGGTAAATGCATCGAAACATTTTAGCATTCCCCAGCTTAATAGGGAGCTGTTTCAGATTTTCAGTGTTAAAAGGGCAATTGCGGGTGTCAAACATTTGCTTTGCAGCGGATTAGTAGGAGGAGAATGGAACAAAATTTATTCTGAATGAACACTTACCAAATAAGTAGAGGAGAGAATCTGCAACATTTTTTGTGGTTCAAAAATTAAAGTGTCCTGCGGCTGAGACATCAAAGGCTTATTTTTAATATTCTTATTTTATGCTTATGTTTTACTTGTATCAATCCATTGTTTCTCCAAATTTTCAAAAAAGTTCTTAATACTGAAAGCAACGAAAGAAGATATAAGTTCGACTTTCAACAGTTTTGATTTCAAATTTTTAAAAAATCAGCAAAATAGTACCTCGTGCTCCAAATAATGAATCTGGGAACGAGTCCTGGATAGGTAAGAACTTAAACAATTATGCTACAAGTGGTAACAGGTGACAGAAGATAGCAATTACCAGTGCAGTGTTGTTTGAGTGGCTGCGTTACTTTGAAGAATGGCGCTAGTGTTGAAATTTGAAACATGATCAAATATTTAAGTTCCGAGTTGTAGTACTTGGTAATCAATGAATTTTTGCAAACAGAATGACTGCTCTTATTCCGAATATGATCTGCCAAATTCAAATTCAAATTATATTAAGTCAGTTAATGTACAAAAAAAAAAAAAATACAAAATTTGACATCGTTTAAATATAAAAACCGGAAACATGGGAAAAAAGTAAATTATTAGAATCAAAGTAGGCATTCTTTTTTACTATAAAGCAGCAAATTTTTGATTAAAAATTTTCCTTAGAGCAAAATAAAAGGTTCTGAATTTGAGTCAATCTGAAGTTTTTTGGCTGGTTATTGAGAATTTACATTATAAAACAGAAAATAATGATTTCAACGTATCGATTACAAAATTGTGGTAAGGAAACGTGAAAAAATCCAAGACAAGCTTATGAAAAAAGTAAACAAAACTATTAGAAAACTAAAAATTTTTCACACTTAGCACCACCTCTCCCTTAATTTATTAAAAACCTCACACACTCGTTACCCATAACAATAGATTGTTTCAAATTTAATTGTTAAGACGAATGAGAATGAGCTATTTCATTTGATACTTTTATTATTTCTTTGATTTATTTCCTCCTGAATGTTCACACCAATCAATGAATTAAAAAATAACATTTTTTTTATCCACTTAAAAATCCAAAGAAGCTAATTTCACCTCCAACCATTGTATTATATTTAAATTGGTGATAATTTATGTGAAATATAATGATTAACAACTTCCATTTTTTAAAAAAATAAAACATTTTAACTTTAGACCGGAACTAAATTCACCTTTAAATCATTCCCTTTATCGATTGCCATTTGTAGGCGTCATGTAACATAATAAAAAGACACAACATAAACGTTTTTGCATAAGGACAAGTTGCCTAGAACTATATAAATGGAAAAGCAAAGGGCTTTTGAAAAGTTATTTCACAGATAATTCTTTTGAAATCAAAATGAGAAACATTTTACCAAATTCTTCAAGGTTGAGTGCCTCTTTATACAATCTACCCGACATTGAAATATTGGGTTATGTTTCTGAATGCACCCTACGGTTAGCTGAAGTTAGCAAAGAATGAATGCACCCCATCTCACCGCTTCATTTAACATTAACCCACAGGATATTTGCTTCTGGAAAAGGGTACTTCATTTTTTTTCCTTTTAATAGTTTATTTTTATTTCTTATGATTGACAGCTTGATTGAAAGTATTAGGGTTGGATTTCAAGGTGTAGACTATACATCACTATTCCTTTTATTTATTTTTTTTTCTTCACTTGCTTTTTAAGGTTTTTATCTCCGCCTATTATATTTTTTTTATATAAAGTTTATTATAAAAACTTACATACATTGTATATTATAACAAGCTTTATTTATTTATGTATTCTCGCTAATGTGTAAGCCAATTAATAAAGTCAAACTGATGTCTACTTAATTATAGCTATGAGTGTTACTTTTGATGTGGTGACCTTATTCTTTTATTCGGGGGCTCAGCCCCCATGGATCTATTCCGTTTACTTATAATACGCATATGGTATTTATCTTGTGCACGCTATCGTCACAATTTTTGATAAGTCTGACATTATGGGAATCAAGATTTGACATGGGAGTTTTCGTCAGAAGATAGATATTAATGGTCATATATATAATTTTAGACTCAAAGAGAACATTATTTAAAATATGAATTAATTAAAAGAATAAAAATTTACAATGTGTTTAGGTCTCGAAAAATTTTAATGATCAACCTCCTAGGAAGTAAAAGGGGATGATTAAAAAGCTAAAGTTCTCTTATCAAGATCACTTAATACAGCTATATTAATTTTAGATGTAATCTAGCAAATGGAAAATGATTTTTAGTAGAATAAAAGATGTGTGATATTGTAACTTCCCCTTTTTAAAATTTTAACGTACAATGCGTTCCGTTGAATAACTTTTGAATTTAAATTTTTTCATTGTTATAAAAAAAGTTCTATTTTTTTTTAGTCTTGAAAGAAAGATAATGCTTTTTATTAAGAGATGCTGAAAGGGTAACGTAAATCATAGGGAGTAGCCTCGATTTTAAGAATGACAAAAAACTGAATTTCTTAAAGAAGTTTACTTTGTTAATTTAAGATCTCGATGCATAAAGAAATATTATAAATATATTTTTTTAATTTCTCAAAAATATTAGTGAAAAAATCATTTAAAAAAAGTTTCTTTCGGGCTAAATAAAAAAATTGAAAATAAAAATTTTCTCGAGTTCAGAAAGGTGAAATCTTTGGGCAAATGGTAAACACTTTAGTAGATCAGCAACTTTTTGTACGACTGCTAGTAGATACTACAGTATTTGAGCACAACCGGCAAAACTTTATATTTAATTTTTTGCGAATATTTTTTTTGTACCAGGTAACAAAATTATAAAACAAAATTATCTTTAGAGTAAACCTCATCAAAACTCAAGAAAAAAAAACCGAATCCCTATAATAAAAATGTTACTTAAAATAAAATCCAGCAAGGGTCATGCCAGCGCTATAAATTTCAAATAAACCACATCGTTTTTTAAAAACTTTGTAACTCCGCTCTATTTCTTCTTTTATCCTCGCGCATAATACAATTTTTTGTGTGATAATTTAAATCTCGTAATCTCAACCGTCATTGTCAAGCATATAAATAAAAATAACGCATCCATTCGATTTGGCTAAAATACATTAAAGCACCTCTTAAATTACTCCCCATCTGATAAACTGGTACTTTATTCTTCAAAACAACACTCAGACGCGTGTGAAGATAAAAAAAAAAAATAATTTGTTGGCATGGTGAATCCGTCACACTGAAGATGTAACCCCCTCTCATTAAACCTAATCAAAATCGGATATTAAAATTTTTGTCTTTCTATTACCTTTAAAATATATAGAATGATTATTTATCTGGTTTTATATGTTCAACAGTCACGCAATAACGTGCGTGAACGACTGTTCAGTTAAAAACTCAACCTTTATCATATTATTTTTCAATTTCGGTTCGACCCCCGCATCCTCTGGGTTAAAAAAAAAAATTCCAATAATTTTTTTTCTAATAGGAACTGTCTATAACTATAATTCCTGGGTAAGAGTATAAGGGGTGAGATTTTTAGGGTTGAAAGTCTGAGTCATGCACCGACGTGTGCTGTTTACCTTTTTCGGTTCCGGTGCTATCGTTACATAGTCCTTCACACGGGACACCCTATAGTTATTATAACTTAACAGATCATAATGAATACTAAAAAAACAAAACGTCGGTTTTCGACTTCCTTAAAAAATGCAAGTCACCTGACGGTGCAGTTAAATTGGAATCAATCGGAGTTGTACGATTATAATTATTGGAATTATACGACGACGTTATTAAACGAATTTTTCGTTTAATTATTTAATTGAAAAAGCTACGTGATTTAAAATAAAACCAAAGTGCAAAATTCGCCTGGAGAGCTAAAGATCACGATAAACAAACTCAGTGGCAACGAACTTTTTAAAGAAAAGATCAGGGGTTACAAAAAAAGCATCAAGAATATTAAAGAAAAGATTTTGCTGGATAACGTTTATGATTAATTACATGCGATGAATATAACGTGTGTGCAATCAACGAATCATAAAGAGTGGTTGAAGTATTGGTTTTAAAGAGCAGAGACACATGCGATCGTGGCTAAGAGGAAAAGTCATTGTGTTGTAAGTAGATTTTGTCCTTTGAGTGGGATCTATGATAATCCGTGAAAGGAAGATGGTAGTGGTTCCATAATCTCATAATTGCCACCATTGTAATCAACAGAGGAAATCAGCTCATCCAAGTGATTCCCGTTTATTGTTTAATAGGATTGCGTATGGTCTTCATCATAACTCTTGCTAAGTCAGGGTGATTTATTGAAATTGATTGTTCCATCATCTTTGATGGTAACGTTACGCACAGTTTTACAAATATAAAAGTGTCCAGGGTGACGTAGACAATTATATTTGGTTGGATGATTTAATTTAATTTCTTGGGGGAAATAAAACAGTGAGATCGGATGTTGAAAACTTTAAGTTAAAGAGAATAAGTAGATAAAAAATTAATCAATGTGCGTTTTGAAAATGTCATATTTCTTTTACTTTGGAGCGACCGACAGGATTGAAAGAATGAATATTGCGGCCATCAAAAATACCCTGTTGTCATCGAGGATCGCCCCCAGAAGAAAATCGAATTTAGATCCGTTTGGAAAATTAGCAAAAGACAAAATCGTTACTTTATCTTTGTTTTGAAAAAACCCTCATTGTGTGATTTAAAAAAACTGATAAAATAAAAAACTAGTTACCTGTTATTTTCCCCTCAAATCATTAGTGACGTTTGTAGAAGCCAGTAGCAGCAAATTTAAACAAAAATCCACGTCTTTCCGTCAACGAAGATCTGCAACGAAAAATTTTAACATTAAAATCCAGCTGGTAATTAAAAATGTGCCAGAGCCAAAAATACGCTTCGGGCTTACTTTAAACAGGCTAATTACTGACTTAAGAACCAAGCACCAGCACCCGATTTAATTTTAATTTCCATCATACAAAAAAAAATAACATTCAAGAATGAGGAATGAAACTTAATTTAAACATTAACATCCATAAAAATAAAACCTCACCCCGGCATATGAATGAAAAATGAAAACATAAGAACATAAAAACAGGAGCAAAACGATTTACACCATGCAGTCAAAGAGTAAAAACAAGATATTCAACAAAACACCAAACCGAGCACATGTCAGTAAGTCGCGTGGCAGTTACAATCGCTATGGAATCCGCTAATATAAATCAATAGTTAAATCCCGAACGAGGCGTTGTAATTCAACGCAACCTCTTAGCCCAAGCACTAGACTTGACCCACCCATATTACAAATTTACTTCACACCCTATACACAGCATCATCAACACAAAATCCCTATATCCGTTCTCTAAAAAAAAAAAAACAAAAAAACATCATTAACACCATCATTGGTAAATTAATAACGTAAAGAGCTATAATTTACGAATTGACATTGAATTTCTCACATTCTTTTAGAAAAAAATAAATGAAAACGCTTTGACATAACATTTTTAGACTATGAACCCGCATTCTCCAGCAGACCGGACAAAGTCAGACCTTTTTCAATTTTTTTTTTTTTTTGAGAACATCAGAAAATGAAAAAAATATAATATAAGGCAATAAAAAGAATAAATATTGCGTTCTATTGTCGTAAGGTTAACACATATTTCTATTGGATTTTTTGATTTTTGTTGTTACGTTCAGTAATGTGATTTTAACACTTTGACAACTGGCACAGCTTTCAATTGCTTTTCCGTTTCTTTGTTCGCTTTATTGAGCAATGTGATTTCTTTCGGGAGGATTGTCACAGACTTAAATGGATTATTTTTCCTCTCAAGGAGAGATGTGTATTAAAAAAAACAGAAGAGCATCATTTTGTAATTTTAAAACTGATAAAATGGCTAAACAATCAGAAAGTAGAAATAGCTTGATTGAATTTTTTTTTTCCAAGTGGCGAAAAAAGAAACTTCTCTGAATGACAACAGTCATAGCTTGGCTGTACGCTCAAAGCTCAAAGCTACCTCTCCACAATCCTATTGCTTTTTCATTATAATCAATAATTACAAATGACTACATAGTAATTTTTCTATACAAACCGGAAGATGAATCCACGAAGCCGACAAATAAATTCACGGTAAATATAAATTTCATTTTAAAGGCGTCGAAAAGCATCAACTCTAATCCAAATTATTAAATAATCTAAAACGATTTTCTTTTAAATGTCAATGTCAATTCAAATAAAATCTTCCAAACATTTCAAAAAAAAAAAATTTGTTTCGTTGGGATCATGCCCGATATCTCTTATATCATCGGCTATTTAATTTGACACGACCGATTAATATAGTGACAGAATCATTAATTACCGATTTGCTCCCTGATCAATGGTAGACGTTTCGACTCCAAAGGTCGGTGAACCGATTAAAACAACTGACACATCGATCACCCAACTATAAGAATATAAATATCTCGAACAACATTATTGATTAGTCGGCGTTTTCTTTTAATAATCAAATCAAAACTAAGGCGACATTTTGGATTCCATTCTTCCCGGAACTGGAAATGTTTCGAAATTATCGCATTTTCCCGCATGTTTCCCAACACATTACGTAATCTTCATCCCTTTCTACGACCCTTCCCTTTTACAAAAAAAAGTGAACATTCTGCTATACTTCGGAAAATCAGTCTTGAGTTGCACATTCCATTGTGCTCATGAAAGCGTGTTAAGTCAATTATCCACTTACGCTGCCTTTATTATTCCGGCATTGATTCTTCCCTTATTGCTCGCGGCGAAAAATCCCCCTTTAAGACATGCATATTAAATAAAAGAGATGATTCATAATCTATTATGGCAGATTTCAATGTTTTCCTATTTTCCTCGGTCGTCTTCAAAAATTATGAACGGTCAAGTGGAAATTCAGGGTGGTCCTTAAACAATCGTATCATATACAACACAAAAGTTTAACTGATGAAGAGGATAAACTTTTGTGGCAATGAGACGTTATATGGGTGACATTTTTATTTTATTTATTAAAAGAAAGCGGCACGAAATATGAGGGCATATAAATTTCTTAATTATATTTCTTCCGTTTGATGTTAAAAGAATTTATACACAAAAACAAGTAATGGATTAAAGCGTTAATGGTTTTTCGCTCTTGGTTGCTTGCAGATATTTTTCTTACGATATATTAAAGTGTCAATCAAAATTACATTTACTGCATTTCTTTTCATAACAGAAAACTTATACTTAGTTTTTTTATTGCCTAAAAAATTGATCCTAGGCGGTAATTACAAATAAAGATTTTCAAAAACGCCAAAATTTTCTCACGCGTAGTATCTCAAAGGATCTGAAGGGCTTAAAAGCAAAAACAAGAATGTTACGTCGGAGGATTCATGAAATGACACGGACGTTACACAAGAAATCGGTTACGCGTGCTATCCTGTTTGAAATGAAACATATTTTTTAAAAAAATGAAGTAATACCCGATTCGTTTACCTTTTATTACTTGTCGTGGTTTAAAACGTGATATTTTAACCGCGACAAAGACAGAAAAATCCGATAATATGATTTCCCTTTTCAAAGTATTTAAATTAGACGCACAAACTTGTTAATGTAGAATAAGCAATGGCCGGAGGCTTAGCAAAGATAAACGCTCCCCCATGCACAGCAGGACCTTCGTTTTTTACCTACAAACAACCCTTGATCCCTTCAATTGTGAAGACACAAAAAATCACCTGAACACCAAACTTCGTAAGAAGGGGTTTTCCTGAATTTTCATCAGAGTGCTTTTCGAAGTCAAATTTTAATGACGTTTCCTTGTTTACTTAAAACGATGAATAAACTTGTCAATCAAATCATTGAATAAAGGAAAAGATGGTGCAAAATATTATGACAGATGCTAGACAGCAGGGGGTGACAACAGGAAATTTTATAATCGAACTTTTTCAACCGACAGCGGCTCATCCCCGAGCATTCCTTGCACTAGCTTTGACCTTTGTTTTTCAAAATTTGCCTTCTTCGATTTCAAAAAGTCGTTTAACCAATTTCATCATTGAATTTCCAGGCGCAAGAGCTTTTGCGCTTCTGATCTTTACTTTCAAAATTTTGTCCCATTACTTCTAAGAAAATTGCTTCGCGGGTATCCTGCCCACCTAAATGTCATAAGACGAGACACGTGTTGCGAATTGTTACGTCATCACTGAAGTGACGGTGACGCCTTGTCCACAAACAGGCGACTGCATGAAAATCGATTTTTTTAACATCTTGGCCTTAGTATGAGCTATGAGCTCTCTGGTAAATTAAGTTGTGTTCATGCCCAATCTGAGCACATCCTCACGCTGTCTGCGTTATCATTCACAGTTCAAAATGATATTCTCATTTGAGAAAAAAAAGTTTCAGCCTAAAAGTTTCAATTTGAAGTCAAAAAAGTTTCAAAATTGAAATTTTTTGACTTCAAATTGAAACTTTTTGTGTAAATAGTTTCAGGAAAGTATCATTTGAAACTCGTTTGCATTCAATTTGAAACCGAAAAGGTTTCATCCGCCAGTGAAACCTAAAAGTTTCAAATTTTCTCAAATATTTTGAACTGTGTTCGAGCCAATTATCCAATATTTCAGGAGTACATTGGGCCCTATTGAATCCAATACATTCTTACAACCTGTTCGCTCGAAAATGAAAAAAATGCTAATTTGTGTTTCGACTAACAATTTTTTTATAAAAAAGATTTTTCCGGTGAATGAAGGAAAAACCATCGGAAGTACGAATCCCTTGAAAATTTATTACAAAATACTTTAATAAAAAAAAGGGGGAGCGACCTTAAAACTTCATCACCCCAAGGAATATATTTTCATTTGGAAAAATTATTTGTAATAGAAAAAAGAATCTGTGTGTGTTGTTCCGGATTGGAAATAAGTTTTATTGCGATGGTTTTCGAATTTATAAAAACGGCCATTTTAAAAAAAATTTTAACCGACGCTTTTTAAATTAGTTTTTTATGCTAAATTTTAAAGATCAAAAATCTAACCTTTACCCTATTCGTCTTCGTAATTTTTTTCAATTCAAAGCCTAATTTTAGACATCTTAAATTCTCGATAAAAAATTATGACTAATTTTTCCTTTTAATTTTTCTCACCTTTCCACGACCACATCAACTCTGCCATCTTCATAAAGTTTTTTAATTAAATCCAACTAATTACCTAATTATCCGGAGGATAAATTATAAGTTACTTCCTCATTTAGGGATGAAAATAAAGTAAGTAGAAAAAAAAAATCACCCCTTTCATCTTATTCATTGAAAACTCTGTTAGTGATTTAATACCCTTCATTAACACAACAACGTCTTCAATACAATAAGACTGTTTAGCCTTCCTGTTAATTCAAACGGAAAGGAATCAAACAAGATACAGGGAACCTTTTATCCTTTTACCGAACATCTGAAAGTGACTTAATCTTCGAGTAAATAAATAAATAATGGGAAAAAGGCTGCGGTCGAACTCCTCGCGCCGATATATGTATATTTAATAAAAAATATAACCCATACAGCCGAAGGGTATAATTAAATCATCATTCGGCAGCCGAACTCAGCGAGTTTTTTTTCTCCTAAACAAGTAATCCCTATGGTATAAAAGGGTGGACTCCAGGACTGGAATATTGGATTTGAATTATTAAAACCCCATATCATGTTCCAAGAAGCCTTTGTGTCTCGTTCAACCCTACCCTAGCACGATTTATCAATAATTAGACCGGTACCCGCTTCATCCTGTTATCACAGCAACCCTTGATGACAAGTAGTCAATGTTAATGTAAATGAATCTGACTCCTGTTCCCCAACGGAATTAGGTGCTATTGCCAAAGGAAGGTGAGGGTGATAAAGCATCACTACCGGTAAGGATTAAAATATAGATACGTTGTTAAAGAGAAATTGATGACAGTTTTCGAAGTGTATGAACTCTTTTGTTATCGTTTGATCTAGATACGAGTTGGGACAATGCTGTGCTGGTCATGAGGGGTTCATAGGTGAGGGTATGTCCAATGAATAAATCTAAATCAAGTGGTGCGAAACAAAATCGACGGCTTTAAGCATATGAAAGTTCATGGGCTTTAGGGTGTCAGTAAAATAATGTTGTGAAAGCGAGAAGGAAGACTTGGAATTCACATGTAGAAAGAGCCGATGACCAGCGCTTCATAATTATTGTTAAAGATGCCAGCCAACAACTAAACGTCTTCCGGGCAGACCAACCAAGCGATGGACTGATAGATGGGTGTCTTCGTTGTTCGACACACCGTAGCTGTCCATCAACACTTTCATATATACTCGTCGGTTTCACAACGTACGATGACATCTTCCAACTGGCAAGAGCCATTCTTCCCGGTTCAGACAGTCATCTTTCCACAACACCACCTCCCTAACTAGCTCTCGGCCTACCCTGCTTCATCCTCCCCGAAGGCTGCCATTTAAACGCTTGCTCGGGGATTCTAAACTCTGCCATTCTTTGGACGTGCCCGAACCACACTAACGGCTTCGTTTTAATGTCCTCGGTAATTGGTTGCGGAGCCTCCATAATTTCTCTTATTCTGGCGTTCGGGATGCGCTCTATACGAGGCTTTCTGGCTGATCTCAAGTAGTCCATTTCAGTGGCTTTTAGACTTCTCCGCTTGGATTTTCAGGGGCCACACCTCAGATCCATACTTTGCGTGAAGAAAATCAGGCGAAAGCCTTTTATAAGAGGAAGAAGTAAAATAACGGCAGTTGCAGAAGTAAAAGTGTTTAACTTAGTGATGGGGTTGCAAACCTCTATTTCTTAGTATTACTTGATGGTGCACGCTTTGTGTACTGACCTGTACATCTGCTCTTTCAAGACAACCTAAAAAGCATCCAAACACTAAAAATATTAATCCAGTCGATTTCTTAATTAATTCTCACCAACTTTCAACTTTTCTCAGTCTTGTGTACTGTACAATTTTTTCTGTTTTTAGAAAACGAGCCCAAAATATATTTATCTCTCTGGCAAAAGGTCCAAAATCCTGCTGTTTTAAGTTCGGGTCATATGAAAAGAGCCGAAATTGAAAAGGGTCGACACTGAAAAGGGCCGAAAGGAAAAGGGCCGAAAGGAAAAGGGCCGAAAGGAAAAGGGCCGAAAGGAAAAGGGCCGAAAGGAAAAGGGCCGAAAGGAAAAGGGCCGAAAGGAAAAGGGCCGAAAGGAAAAGGGCCGAAAGGAAAAGGGCCGAAAGGAAAAGGGCCGAAAGGAAAAGGGCCGAAAGGAAAAGGGCCGAAAGGAAAAGGGCCGAAAATTACTTTCTGCCAGAAAGTAATTTTCGACCCTTTTCATAACCTTTTCATAACTCCCTTAAGTTCTCCCGTCATCCATTCTTCCTATCTTCAAGCCATACCTATTTTCTTTGTCAAGCCCACTTCGTTAATTAATGGACTTTGTCTGACATCAGCGTCTCGCAGAAAATTTGCAAAGCAACTCCTTCCCACAACCCTGAAACCATATCCTTTAACCTATCAAACGAACACAATTACAATAAAACCAACAATATAAATCAAAATGTCAAAGTAAGAACTCACACGCAGCCAATCGTAAAATCATGAACATTACTGTCCACGAAACTCAAGTACATACTCCGTCAATCAGACCAATTAATTGAATGGAATCGAGATTATGTATCTAATGAAGAATATGGGCTGATGAAAACACCTTGCTCATGAATGAGACAGGACCCCTTTCAATCAATGATCTTACCTTATATAGAAAGTGGAACTCTTAATAATTTTGTAAGTAATATGTCATGTACTATTTATAATTACGATTCTTTCATGCGCTATTCGGTAGATCTCTTTAAAAAAAAGTGTATTAGTCTCTGTCAAGGTTAAATTTACATAAGGGTGCGTTTAGTGTCGGATGATATAATCCACACGGACTGACCGTTTTTCACGGTCACCATTCCGAAGTAACATTTAACGAGAAAAATATGATATCACCGCGGGCGTGACTGTTATAACATTGTAAATAAAAATTACATTGTATTCATAATAAGTGGAGAGGATCCCTCTGA
This sequence comes from Liposcelis brunnea, assembly GCA_023512825.1. Taxonomy (NCBI): domain Eukaryota; kingdom Metazoa; phylum Arthropoda; class Insecta; order Psocodea; family Liposcelididae; genus Liposcelis; species Liposcelis brunnea. The sequence continues at coordinate 9,660,374 of CM042072.1, read as the reverse complement.
TTGCAAATTAACCCGCCGATCCCCTTGGGGTTTTGGACTCGCAGCCTGTGAACCATTGTTAAACTGCTATCATTTTAAATCATCTCCCTAAAGTTATGGCTTTTAAAGTTTTTACTGGGAGGCAAAAGAACCTCAGGAACGTTTTTTTTTTTTATAAAACCATATAACTATAAAGACCGGCAATAAAATTGGAATCATTAAAATGGGAGTAATTAAAAAAAGTTTGGCAGTAAATGCGGTTTTAAATGATAATTCAGAATGAGATTGTTGCAACCGATGCAGTGAAGAAATGGCCGTAAACAAATAAAGTTTTGCTATAGTTATCTGCTGTCTTTAAGGCTCAAGAATATTCATCAAATCGATTTAGTGAACAGTGTAAATCATCCTTCGAAATTCTAGAAGAATGACTTCTCTTGACGGTCATTTAAATCATGGAAGTGATCCCTATCAGACTATAGAATACCGGTTAAACTTATAAAACATGACAAAACTTTGGCGTACAGATTAATGACACATTAAATCATAACTTTGAGAACTGCCTTGAACTTTTGGATTACTCAAATATCAGTGACTTGGTACATACATATTATGATGTTAGATTTACACCTAGGTGAAACTCAACCCGACAACAATAACAATTTTACAACCTTCTTTTCCGTGGGCTTGTTTTTCCAGAATTTTATTTCAGTTGCTTTAAGCAAGTATCAAGAAGCCGAGCGCATTTTTACAACCCATAAATCGGTTGCAAGCCTAGCTCAGGAAGGGAAAAAATTAGGGTCACATGATGCAGGTGATCGATCTGATTGGAATCATAGAGCGGACAAGTGTGGACTCGAGGCTAATATCTCTGAAAAACGAGTCCGAAGCACGTTGCTACTTGAGACCAATTCTGCAAGCTATTTTAAATAACAATTAAAAAATCTCTGAAGCAGACCAATTAACCCTCCTTGAAATAAAAAAGCTTACCGAGAATATACTATACGCCCAACGTTAAAAAATCATCATAAAATCTCATATTCAACTCTACGTATATCGCGGGAGTCTAAAAAAAATTTTCTAAATGGTTTTATTTTTCATTTTTATTCGAATAATTACCATAGGGAACCCTTCCCTTAACGAGGAAAACTTGTCGAGTTTGGTGAAAACAAATGAAATTATTACAACACTGAGAGCTAGGGTAACAAACAAAAGAGAAAACTAATTTGCTGACAACGCAAACTCTCATTCCACAGCATAGGGATCCTTTTTTTTTTTTCACTTGAATTCAAACAATACGATCAAAAATCATTTTTTTTTCTCCCTCCCAAAGACTTTACCTTTGGCTTATTAAATTTTCATTGTATAAAGATTTACTTAGACCATACCGCGCGTTATAACCAAAGCACGTTGATATGCAACTGTAACAATTCGTTCTAATCGTTGAATCAAGTTTTTCATTACGGAGAGATATGAATCTTGCATTAACGATCGTGACTACTTGTCATCATTTAACACGACCAAGTTCATTGATTCATTGACGTTAACACTAACTCAAAAAGAAAAGAAAAAAAGAAAAAAAAAAAAGAAACCCATCGAACTCCCTGGAGGCTCTTGTTTAGTGAAATGTGACGTCACATGGGAAGACAAGGGTTAGCGTTATATAGAGGGTCCTAATATTGTATTATTAATGCCTCTGTTCCCCCCTTACATCACCTGGGTTAGATCCTTTCTTTGGGTTCACGTTAATAGTGTTTCGATGTATTTGTTTTTTTGAGATTTTCCAACAGCAGAACAAGAAACCTTTATTTTTTAAAAAATGTCGAAGTGGATCTGTTTGCGAAGAACTAAATAGGCCTAATATGCATTAGGTAGGATAACCGGTGAGGCATGTTTTGTCTTGCTCAAGGAATGGCGTCCTTGCCCTGTAGTGAGCTCCCTTCTCAGGGTTATGAGTTAGTGGAGGGCAGCAGCTTCGCTAATACTGACCTAGGGCTGAAGATAGTAGTAATCGGCAAGGCCTAGGCTCAGATACCGGGAGGCAGAGTTGGATCAATGGTATGGCTCCCGTGCTGCGATGTGGAAGATTATGGCAAGTCACCACATTATTTGATATTCCTAGTAAAATCATCAATGGTTACCATGATGATCGCCAATCACCGACGAGGAGCGGGCATTTAAAGAAGAAGAAGAATATGCATTAAAAACAAACTTAGCAACGAAAAAGTTTTTTAAATATCGTGGCCGAAAAATTGCTGGAATGTCGTGAACCTGCTCTGGCTCTGACCACAAGTCGGACACTAACAAAAGATACAGTGCTATAGTATCTGGCAAGTCACTCTCAGACCGCAACAACAGTTTGCTGCAAGGTTGCAGCAAGTGCAAGTTTACACGTCAATTAGTTCCCTTACCTCAAATTTGCAGCAAACTACCGTAAGTGTTCTTGCGGACGGGGTATGTCTTCTGCTATCGCCGATGGATTGTCTTCCCACTTATCTGGTTGCTAAAGAATGGCATCTAATGGCTTTCCCACTGTTCGCAACACGTGGCCGCGGTAAGCAGCGCACAGCTCAGCCATGATATTTTTTTCAATTTGAAAATTTCGGCTTTATCTCGCCTCTACTAGAATTTTTTTGCTGCTGGTGTCTCCTTCCACTGGTATGTGGAACCCTCCAACTCAATAAGTTAGGTCATAATTTAGTTAAATTAGTCCTTTGCAGTTTCATACAGTAAATTCCACAATTAAATTTCAAATACTTCAGTAAATAGAAAATATGGAATCTTGCCCTTTAAAAAATACTGCGTATTTTAAAATCGATTCACCCTTGAGGATTAAACTCCGTATGGGGATCTATCTCGAGGCTTTCATGAAGATTTTCATCCCTTCAGGGATCATTAGCCCATCGGTGTAGGAAAAGGTTCAAATTTCCATTGAAAATCTCTAGATTATCGAAAATGGATGGCGTAGGAATAAGCCTGTATTTTTTCCCATCACAGCTCTATCTCCTTATATATAAGCACGGACCAAAAATTCGCCTCCTCGCCCTCTTAATAAAATTTCCCCCGGTTTCCTTGAAAAGCTAATCTCGTAAAACGTTTTTTAAACTAATTTATTCTTTGAAGGGGTTAAACGTTTCATACCTTGATTCATTACTTAAGAAAATGCTAAATGAGTTAACCGGGATACATCCAGACATTCAGAGGAAAATGAATATCATAAAATACAGCCGCGATTCTTAGCCCCCAATGGAATACAAGGGATAAATATTGGTAGAAATGTGAATTGATGGGGTGGAAAAGGATCTTAAACATTAACGGCACTCAAGGGCGGTTTCTAAAACAAAAACCAATATGCAGGGTTCACGCTTTTCATTTTTCATTTCCGTACTCTTTTTGAGGGTTTCTCACGTAGATTGAAATGATAAAACAGCTAAGTGGACGGCGTTTAATTTTCAAGTATGAGTTCACAAAATGTTAAATAAAAGGGACAGGCTTTTATTCCTTCCTTTCTTCCAGGATGTATATGTTTGAGAATGACATTTATAATTTTTCTTCCTCCGGCTAGATCAATTATTCAATATGCATTACAAAAACAAAAACACTTTCAGGAGTTAAAACACTAACATTTGGTAATTGAAAGATAACAATAAACAAAACCTCAGTATTGTAAACCATACATGAAATTCAACCCCCGCATTGGTTGTAATCATATTACTTGAAATCGTCAAGAGGGTTTTGCCATTCAAAAAGCTTTTTTCTTGCCTCCCTAAAGCCACTTCACTCTTAATTGATTTTCTGTATGGCTCATCTTTTTTTTGTTTTGGTAATATTTCATAAACCATAAGTACAGATTAGGAGATTTGTTTTTAATCCACTTCATTTTTAAAACTTTGTAAGAAGTGATGATGATAAGCCTTATAATGTTTCAATGTCTGAATTAAGGGGGATTGTCAAGGCGATAAAATCTCGGCTGTTGAAGTGGATGCGGTATTTGGTTTAAACGTCTAGGGAATTAGCCATTGTACTAAATGGGGTGGTGACTTCATTCTAGGTTTCCAGGTCCTAGAATGAAGTCACTATCCCAAAATTGGGGTACAATGATTAATTCCTGGACCTAGAGTCCTGGCGTGTTCGAGAATCGCGTCCTGCGTACGATCCTTGGGCCCACGTTTGATTCCGCGACCGGACAGCCGTGACTTCGTACTAACCGCGATATCCGAAATCTTACCGCCCAACCTCTAGTCACTAGTAGGAGACTGCGGTGGGCAGGACACGTGGTGTGGGCGCCGAGGGGCATTTTCAAGGCCGTGTAAGGCCAGGCTGCTGGTCGGCGGCCACAGGGCTCGCCGAGGATGAGATAGGTCGATAACATTTGTCAGGATGCTCTTCCCCTGGGAGCCAGGGATTGGCAGGTTAAGACTTTGGATCGCGGTCAGTGGAAGAAATGAAACAGTCATTCATCTAGGCCCGAGTAAGAGGATTTCTCAAAAGTTTAGTTACACTGTCGCGTGCACCCTGCAAGCCACTTGCCTGGAGGTCAGTGCGGATGATCTTGGGAAGCCAACATTTAAGTGGCTCGCCTCAATGGAATCGCGTTTCACCTTTGTCGAAGAGCCTCTTCATAGAATGCAAGCCGGACTGACCCATGATATTCGACCCCTCTTGACCTGATGGAAAGAGAAGCCAGCCTATTGTCTTTGGGCCAATAAGGTTGTTAGAAGTGAAAAACGATGAACACTGTCTAAACAGTTCATTCGACGATCAGATTTTTAAGCCCGATTTGGACACTTCATCCATCGAGCCACGATCTTGTTTCTTAATGACAGCTTGTACTATCAAAACAAGAAAAACAAAAAAAAAACTGAATGGATTTTAAGTGGACGTGCAATATTCATAAATGTGTTACAAGTCCCCCCCCTTTTGTAAACCATGTCATTATCACACCTGGAATGCAAGGTGTTAATGGCTTTTGTCAATGTACAAAGAGATCACAGATAATACCGATTGAAAAAGCAAAAAAGCGGAAAATAATAAACGAACCGAAAGTGGTTTGAAATATTATCAACGTATAATTTTTACGTTTTATTTTTTTCTTAGATTTTTATGCCTGTCGCATTTTTCTGGAAAGCGGATAATTTCTGTCAACAAAAGTGATAACCTGCAACGATTAAAATGTGTGGTTTTTTTTTGTTGTGGAAGAACCGAGTTGCACTTCGGTTGGACTCGATTAATGAGATAATTATCGTAATTATACAGTCAGTTATAAGATATGGTCGATTAACATACATGTAATGGACTACGTGCTTTAGGAAGCAGTCTCGACATAACTGTCGGTCGTTTTCTACGGCTAAGTCTCAACGGTTTTTCGAGAAAAAGAACAAAAAAAAAAAAATTATCTGTGGTGTAATCTTGCTTCCTATAAATGTCGAACACGATGCACCTTAATAATAATGCGCTTGAATATGAATCGCCTTTGAATAAACACCGATTGGTGCGTTAATTTTCAGATGGCGCGTAAAAAAATAATGACGAGTCAATTTAGGAAATAATATTGAAGAATTTTGAAGTAGGAGATATTCAAGAATAAATTGAATAAAAAACAGGAGAATTGAATTGTGTAGAACAAAAAATTTCCATTGGGGAGTTTTTCGCAGATGAAGATATGTGTCTCGGTTTTGGAACAACTTGGGATTGTGTCACTGAGTCTTAAGCCATTTAAATATTAATGTCAACGACGAGGAAACTGTTGTGGAAAAAATAGCTTTTTCCAATTTCGAATTGTATTATTTTGGTTGGAAACTCGATTTATTTCAAGATAGCATTTCCTGCTTTCGTATTAAAGTTGAACTGACCATTCTTTGTCAATATGAAGAGGCCAATGTCCGACGAAAATTGAAAAGTGACGTTTTCTTTTTCACAAGATCAAACTCTAACTATACTGAGAGTTTTTTGTGATCGAATGGAACCACAGCCGATTTTACACGTCAACCACGAAAATTGTTTTTCGAACTATCAAAAAATCCAACAAAAATCTCAGTCAAATATCCTTTTCTAAGCAAATTTCCTCTTACAAAAAAAAAGGTATCGATAAAAGTAATTTTATTATCTCTCAAAAAGGCATAAATTCATACGCAACAATCCACCCTTCCGAAAGATTTGTCTCCCCTTTAGAGATCCTTGTTTAGATGATTTTATTTATGAAGGATGGAACCCTCTAGAGAATGGGGGCAGTTACGAAACAACAAAGGGCATACATTAAAATACAGAAAAGGAGTAAGAAATCTTAATAATGAGCAAGAAAAATTTCATGCAAAACTCATGCTATGCAAATTCAAATTTTAACCCATACATCTCAGAATCAAGAATATTTTAAAACCATCCTCATATTCGAAATTGAAAAATTTTCATAAAATCAATCTTTCTAAAAACATCAATTTCGCTTAGAAGCAATAACTAGACATCAAAACAAACATTAAAGATTGTATCATTTAAATTAGTGAAATAAAAAATAGCTATCGTGCAATAAACAATCAGCGGGAGGAAAAAAAGCAACAAGCAGAAGTTGGCAAAGGCGGGATGGTTACACCATTCATCCATTTATTTCAAATCTTCCGTTTATTAATGAACCTCTGTGCATTTATTTACATTTTACAAGCCTGAAATTACAACGTGATCTAACCCATTTATATATTAAGTGATTATCAGTTGCGATCATCGGGTTTTTTTAGACATATGACTAAACGCATTGGTGACCAGCATTGAAATTAAAAATATTAATCGATTCTGCCCACCCCTGTTGAATTTTTTTTAAATCTGATAACAATACTTTTTAAGATATCGGAACAAGATAGGGAATGAAAAAAAATCGTACAGAAAAGCGAACACATGATTTGCCTCAAGCAAGCGAAATACATTTAAAAGTTCATGCATGAACGCCGTTCACTTATTTATACATAACAATCACTTTAGGTTACGAATTGTTGCGTAACACGCGAGAGCTTTTTCCTCTCGTAAAATTTTACAATCGAGATGGGATATCCTAAAAAAGCTTCCAGAATGATGGGCATTAGACTGCGTGATTAGTAGGAAACGGTTATTTTCGTATTGCCTTTCCATCATCTTATGTTGAGCTGCTGGAATATAAAATGATGTCGCACTTATTCCAGTTGTATGAAAGTAGGTTGAGTGATCAAAGGATTTTATAATTCGATTATGTTAGGGCGTAGTTTGTAAAAGGAAATCTGTTTCTAACTGCGGAACCCTAATATTTCCTTGAATGACTTTCCTCGGCAACCTAAAAGACTTTCTTTTATCTCGTACTTTGTTGCTAATTTAACTCAAACACCCCTCTTACCTTAACTGATTCACAAGTTTGAGTGAGAAGATTTAACCCCGAGAATACAAAAAATGAAAACCACAAGCCTTCCCTTGTCTTTTGATTTCTTAGGTTCACTTTAGCCTCTGATGGATATAGTCCTGTGTTCTGTGAATTGTGTCCACTAAGACAATCAGTGACAAAAATCCTGCGAAGAATACTTGGAAAAGTTCAAGTAGACTGCGATCCCAACAAAAACATCAGGGAGCAATGAGGAGGGAAGGTCACAGTAGGAGGAGCAGACAAAAATGATACTGGCGGGATCAAGTACAGATGATGGTCGATGGTATCAGCCAAGTGCAAAAGAAACCTTTAGAGAAAAAACTTGGAGGCCATGTTTTCGGTGATTATTGATTTTGATCTTGCTCGTTTAAAACACTGAATTTGCAACAAGTTTGATCAAATTCCATTTAAATTTTGCGACTCGCTCTAAGACGATTCGAAACTTGTACTCATAATTCACTCGAGAAAACAAGTTTGCAGAATGCATCATTGACACCTTATGGACGAATCTCATTTCCCCGCAGTGCCGTGGCTATATTTGCTGACCCCCCGCGACCCTTTTGGTAAATTTTTTTTAACTTTACAGACTTAAAATAATCGGATTTCGGACCCAGGAAAATCCTTAAAGAAAAAGAAAACATTCAAAAAACCGCAGTTCGAAGCTTTCACGCAGAGCTAATTACTTTAGCCTACAACAATAAAAACATGAATGAACTTATGACAATTATTAAAAGGCATAAAATGAAAAGAAAAATTTTATTGTTTTGAAATTAAAAATGCATCCTACGCTCTATTTAAACCGAGGAAACAAACAATATGTTTCCTTATATAAAAAGCTTGCAATTAATTTAAAATTCTAGTTTGTACTAGCCTGATAGTCCAACAACGATGAAAGGGATCAAACATTGATTTAAAATTATAAACCACCATCAAACCCCCATTAGCAAAGTTCTCTATTCGTCTTTACAACCAAAAGTGTATTATAATATTTTAGACAGATTAAAATCCCTTCCAACTTTTTTGCTTCAAACTACCTTAAAGGCGAAAAGAGATTAATATAATTCCTAGCCTGGAAAAAAAATACTTTCTACATCTGCAAATGATATACAGAAGCTGATGTCGGGTTTAGCTTTTATAAAATATAAAAAACATCGAGACATGCCATTCCCTTGATAGGTATGACTGGAATATTTTAGATAACAAGTATAACGTTTGACAAGACTACTGGTCAAGTCTTAATTTATAAACAACGAAACCGCCATTGGTCGTTATATTCTTTAAAAACCAGCTGGCGGAATTGAATAAATACAATCTGGAACAGGTATTCCCAGCTTCTTATAAGATTAAAATTTGTTGGTAAGAGTGGGAAGAACAATATCAAAGCTTCAATGTTGCATTTTATTATTTTTTCATTCATTTACTAAATCCAAGTGAGGTGCAGTGAGTGTAGTTCATTGCACATTGTAGCCTTACTTTATTGTTCGGAAAGATTTAATAAGAGTTTATTTGTCAACAGATAAGAGATTTATCGCTCAAAAATGAAATATCGTCACAGCCACGTAAATTCGCAAAATTTTTTGGGGAAGATTTTCTTCCCCTTGAAAGGAGACTAAAGCGAGTCTACCCTTTGAATGTCTTCAATGCTTCTAGCCTGCATAGTTAAAATCGGCGCTTAGCTATCAACTCCTAGCTACTCTCGCTACTTGAAAAGGTGCATCACACTTTATGCAGAAAAATTACTAGCAGTAAGGCACTTCAAACTATGCAATAATACCAACACCCAACTCCTTGTAATGTTCGACAAAATTTTCAACGATTTTTCATTATTTCAAGATTACTTCCCTCGGATTAAACTGCTTGTAATAAAACCGAAAAAGAAACAATATTTGAAATAATTTTGACTATTATTCTTCAGATTATAAATGAATCCTTCTCTCATTGTTCAACAACTACACGACCCGTCTGATTTTAATTTCGATAGTGTCTTCACGTCTTAATCTTTGTCTCAGCCATCTGAATAGTAATTCTTTGTGTCTATTCATATTTTTCATTCGTTCATATAAATCTGATATTAAAAGGACCATCCGATGAGACCTAAATTTTTCTTTGTTTACATTTCAGCATTCCGGCCCCACAAAAAAAAAAAATTAATCTTCAAAAAAAGTCTAATTGTAATTTATAATATTGAATAAGATTAAAATTCGAATGTTTGTATTTTTTGTTTTTAAAATAATGAAATGAACGAAAAAATGGGGTTTTTCCCGTTATAGCTAGGCTTACTGATAAAAAAAAGTCAATTATATCACTCCCTAATGTTTTTAATAAAATTAAAAAAAATGTACACATTAGCGTAATGAAATCTTGAAATAATGACTAACTGAAGCGAAACCAATTTTAAATAATCCTTTGGTTCTTGAACTTAAATATACATATCGGTTGTTTATATTAGTTCAAGAAACGAATCTTAAAATTAATACTCAAGGAGGTCTTCGTCTTATAATTGGTTAAGCCTATCAAAGCTTCAGTTTCCTTCGAGTGTTTTCATTAGAGATTAAAGATCATCAGTGCAATAAGAATCGGATTCGGGATTGACACCAGAGCAATCTTTTATGTTCTGGATCGGAAAATTTTTCTAACATTCTAAACGAAATTCTTGCTGAAGAATTTTCTATTTCTCCGTTGCTGTTGGAAATGAAGGAAGCTTTCATATAGATTTAGACTTCTTAGTAAAACTTTAGTTTTTCGTCTTATTGTTTGATGCCTTAATGTTTATGATGTATACTGACTGATACTAATGGAAAGTATTTTTGTATTCGCAGTTGCCATGGTTGCCCAAGACAAATACTGCACGTGAACATCGCAAGAAATATTCCATCCAGTTATAATTTTGAAGTTAAACCGAGCCTAAACAATTTGTGGAGCCCAGCTTCCCAAAGACATAGCCAGAAATTTTTTCGGGGAAAAAGGCTGTGGTAGAAATTTTGACTTATAGAAAAGTCAAAAAATCTTTTCTCCATCAATTTTCCAAAAAATGACTTTTTCTAGAGAATTTTGGGAGGTGACTGAAATTCCGTAACAAAAAGTCTAAGCTACCAAAAATCTGTCACTAAACTTGTGACAGATCTTTCAGCTAAAAAATTCGAAACCGGCATTTCTGTACTGAAATATTTTTCTAACCCATCCTATATTTAAAATATTCTTTACATTTTTGAGTTTGTCGTTTTCATCAGCGATAACTTTTGTTTCAAAAAAAAAAAAAACTTTTTAAAAGGAAAAACTTTACGAAAAAGAAAAGGTCGAAAAAAGGATTTCACCGTACATAAATAAGTAAATATGTTTTGAATTTTACAAGAGAACGGGAATCTAGAACAGGAATTACGCAGGAATAAGCCTACAAGCCAATCTCAAAAGTTTTCTAAGAAAGAAAACAAAAATCCAACATAATATTAAAAAAAATTTTCCCATACAACTTTCTTTGATGTTCGCTATCGTAAAATTTCACTTTATTATTTTTTTTAACCGTTTCTAAAAGCTTCAGCCCAACACTCACATTTTTGAAAAAAAAAAATGATATTTGCAATAATAATTAACAATAAAATGCACTTTATAATGATTGATATCAATTGCAGTTAAGTATGTCTAATCAATGCTTTGAATTAATTCACACATTATATCATGACCTACAAATAAATCATTCCTCGCATCCGAATAAACTTTCTTCCGAACATTCGGATTAAGCTAAAAGATTTTAAACCTGTTGATGTGAAAAGCTCATTTATAATGTATTCGTTTTATAAGTAGCATAAGTCAAATTAAGCTTCTCTTCCAAGTTTAGCGATGATTCACTAATTAAGCAGTCAGTCGAACGAATATTACTTCTCTAGCCGTCGAACAAGGCTTATGTAATGTTTTCACAGAAAATCGACCAATTTATAATATTTTTTCTTCGGATATGTGGGTGGTCCTTCATGCGGCTACCTTTTGTTTCGATTTTATTGTAAAAGTTTTAGAAATCAGGAATTTATTATTTTTATATAACGCTTGAAAAAAAAAGAATTTTTTCGTTGTCATGACAAGGGTTGTCTAAAAATCCACAATATCCCCAAGCTGTAATAACGGATAATGATTAATAATTACACAGTCGGGTCCAAGGGCCATCAGGTAGCATCTGCGGTTATGTGGAAGTCTGTTTTTATGTGTAGCAACCCAGTCAAATTAATCACCCTTATTTTCTATTAGTACTTTTTTTTTTTTTTTAACATTTCTAAATGCCTTTCGGATATTGGATGTATTAATGTGATGGGAATCACACATCGATTTTATTCCGGTTGTAGATTAAACCGATAAAAATGATTCGTAAGGATGGGATGACCAACCCCATCGGCTATGTTTTAGGGTAGAGCTATGGTGACATATAAGACAAAGCACTGATATTGAAATGGATATGAATATCAGATCTATTCTGAAATATCGACATTGACAGTTAAACCGGCAGTGACATCGACATGAAAAATCAATACATTTTATATCACGAAAGTTACATGAAACCCTCTTAGTATTAAAAATATTTATATTTAATAAAGTTATGACTGATGTTTGTTTCCTTATCGAAATTGGAACGAACGTTCAATTTTTTTTATTGAAGATGACAAATTGCCTGGACTTACGTCAACGTGATGTAATTTTCTGTTTAATCCGTTTGATGTTTTATAAAAGCACGATTTGGCACATTGCTGACATTAAATTATTTTAGAAAGATTGGTCGTTCTTATTTGTAGATGTGATTTTTAAAAAAAAAGAAAAATTTCTTGGATTAAACTGGAAATAAATTTAATTATATTATTGAAACTAAGGGTGATAGATTTCCTGAAGGGTAAACTAGGGAATTTTTGAGGGTAAAGGCATTACATCTCAGACATTAAACTTCGTAGTTAATGGCAAGGAAAATGGGTTCTTCAACTTTGTTTAACTGAAATTCAAAAAAAATCGGGAGCTTCGAGCTTCAGCGTTGTAGCTGCTCTGTCAACGAAGTGACAAGAAACATCTCGGCAATTCGGACCTTGAAGGCTGCTTTTGAAATAAGGGCAGGGGATCCTTGTTATACTTTATCGAGATCCTGCCTCTTCTGCCACTCTTCTGGGGTGACCGTAAAATTTCCACTTAGCTGTCCGCGACATTACATAATTCAACCATTGCCATTCAACAGTTGCTAGGCCTTGCCCAACACGGGCTATTCTGTCGTCTTCTTTAAATGCCATCTCCAATGGAGATTTTCATTATTCTTCTTTCAAGAAGGACTAGGCCCTTTTTCATCCTGAGCTGGTCACATTTCTGAGTCCAGATAGGTTCTTCTCACCATTCACAGTTCAGTAGCTTAGTGAAGCCGACTAAGTAACACACACCGTGAATTGTCAATCGGACGCTTTTCCGGAGTAAAGCATATTCGACCCAGCTTAGCTTCAAAAATCTTAGATCACCGAAGTTGTCAAGCGCGTCCCAATGAGCAGAAACCAGTCGTTTTTTTTGACGTGATTTTCGTCCAGTTTTTTAAGACATTGAAAAAATTGAAATCGATACTTGTACTAAATTGCTACTCGATTTTACTGAAAATCACTGATTACTTTATAAGCTAAGCACTAATTTTATGCTTAACGAAAATTCAGCCCTTGTGCATGCGCGTGCCAAGTGACGGTCATTGCCATTTTCAGAATATTCCTGCAATAAACATCTCCCTTTTTTAAACCTTTTTCTTTTTTTAGAATTTTTATTCCCTTTTGAAAGTCGTCCAAATTGTCTTGAATATGACTAGTCCAATCTTCGTCTAGTGCGCATTGGGGTTACTGGCGTTGTCGCGACGAAGATGAGTAAGTCGATTGCACCTTAGAGATTGCCAAACGAGGGGCACTAAATATTTGCAATACCAGTCTCGCAGATTCTTGAGCCATGAGATCTTCTTCGATCTGGTTTGCACCTACCCTCAATCTTCTCCTCCATCACAAGTCTTCCCTCTACTGTAATTTGGAATTTTACCATTTAAGAGGCGATTCCACTTGAACTTACAAACTTGAAATGATTTCAGATTAAATCTAACGTACTCAACTGTAAACAATTACGACTTAATCGTCAATGCATCAGTAAACAAAAACAGCCAAGAAAGCCAAAAGGTTAATCACAAAATCAGCAAAAGATAGAAATTAAAAACGAATTAAATAAAGACTGTATTATCATTATCCAAAACGATTTTTTTATCCCTATTAGTTTACTGTAGGCATATTTAGCAACGACCGGTACTATTTTGCATAAAACCCAATTAAAAAAATATTAACTCTCCTTTATTTATTTTTAGACTTCCAAGTACAATTTTCACAAAAAATCCCCAAGAAAATGGCATTTTAATAATATTCATCAGCTAACATATAATAAAACATTTCTCTCCCGAAACCGGATGATAAAACCTTTATTACTTCCGCATGCACAAATAACGAAAACGGAATAAACACAAGTTATAAGCTTTTTCCTCCTCTCAAAAAAACTACACTCCCGGAGGCAGCAAAACTTTCTAATAAGATAACTTTTAAATAGAAAGAAATAACGAAAAACGAAAACATTAAACATTCCACCTGAGAACCAATCTAAAAACTAAGCAAGAAGAACCAGTTAAAAACATTCGCGAAAGTATTACATTTCCCATCTACTCCTCCTAAAACCAACAGAAAACGCCCCCTCCGATATTATCTCACAAATTTCGATATCAATCTCAAAAGAGCAATTAAAAAGCTCTCATTAAAATTCACAGGAGTAATCAAACTTCCCTTTAATTAATTAAAAACCCTCAAATCATTTAGCTATGCATAAAAATAAGGAACCGGTTCGAATCGACTCCGATAATCAATCCGATCGAAAATGGTCTTTTACATGCGATCCTGAAAAAGCAGTGACTAATAACGCTGAACGTGAAAAGATCACCACAAATCAAGCCGGTCATGAGTCACGTCAAATTCGAGACTTGCCTAAGAGAAAGAGAGGTGCAATGAAAGAAGGCAGGTTAAGTCTCCACTTACTGTAGTCTCAATGATCAGTCGTGTGGTGACTGTTGTTGCGAGAGGAGAGTATTCATCTTTGCCCCATTGTGTATGCGATCTCGTTTACGAGTTCGCCGGTTCGTGTTTATAAAATTTTTATTTTTTTTAAAAAAAAGGATTTTTTAAGTGCTGTTTGTGGGATAAATGGATTAACGAATTTTTTATTAGGTAAGTCCTGTTTGAAGAACCCATAAAAAAAAATTTCAGTGGGGATAACGTGCATTTTGCTGATTCAGCTTAGTGTATAAAAATGTATCTTGTGCTGACGGATATTATTTGCTGATGAAAGCGGAAGGATGAAGCTAAAAGTCCGTTTTTCTCTGAGGATGCGGCTTTTTCGGTTTTGGGAAATGATGTATGCGGTTTATTTTCCGGTAGCATTTTCCTTTTAAACTATTCATTTTCCACTTTTACGATTCTGACCTGTCATTAAATATCAAGTTTCCCCCAAGTGAATTATGAATTTTTTATTAAATGAAAGCAAACGGAAAAAAAATTTTGGACAAGAGGACAAATCGACATTGCCCTGAGTAGGAGTGTTCATGGACATCCCAGTGAAATGAATCCAGGCTCTTATGGGAAAGGATTGGCAAGCCGGTTCGGTCCACTTGTAAATTTTAATATATTTAAATTTCATTACTTCCCACGTTAATATAAATTGTTCTACACTTAACTCATTGAATGAATAATATATCGATTAGTGATTCAGCTTGTAATTTCTGCGGTTTTTTTAATGTGTTGATTTATAGTTACTCGAACGTTATTCCTATAAGCCGGTGTGTATGACTTCAACTTTACATTTTTATTGTATGGGAGAGAGTTGAGCATTCGGTAAAACGTAATAAAATCATAAAACAATAAGTGCCTACCAAGAACTTTTATTTCTTACGAGTATGAATAAAAAAAAAGAAAGACAATCAAAGTTTCTGTGCATGATTAGATAGCATCTACCGGTAGTAACAAATTCCGATAAACCGAATTGGTTTAATGAACTTTGAATTTTTATTGCCCAAGCTTTTAACCTCTTAAGCTAAAGAAAATTTTTTTCAAAGGTGCGTGCATGCGGGATTTAAAATTTTTGTGTATTTTTTGAGTGGAGTTCACACTTGCCTAGTTAAGTTTTTTTTTTTAAAGGCGAGGTCAAGGACGTGAATTGACAGTTCTCCAGCTCAAAAAAAAAAAAAAATTGAACCTCCATTTCTTTTTTATTTTAACCTGGAGAAGGTTCTTCAATAATTTTTACTATAGCTCTTCTGATAAAAAAAACGAATAAAATAAAATCTAAACGATATTTTCAAGTGCCTATTTCCTGACGTGGTGCATACTGCACATGATTTTTTTACTTAAGAAAAATTTCGTTCTATTAACTTCAATATTAATATAAAAAATTGTACGCGTTGAATTTTGTTGAGTGGATAAAAGGTACCTCAGGTAAATTTTTTTCTTAAATAGCACAAAAAAGTTTCGAGTTTTCTAGGAAAGTCAGATGGGTTCGGTGGGTTTAGTAGACAACAAAGTTTTTATGCTGAATTTCAATGCCACTCAAGAAAATTTCAATATCCGAATAAGCTAAACATATTGCTCTCAAATCAAGATGGCTAAAAATCGATTTTTTGTTTGGAAAAAATTATTCTTACAAGCTTTAAGGCTACGTTCTAGCTATTCATGTCAATTGCTACAGCAATTTTAAATTTTGTGATTTTTTAAATTTTTTTTGAAAAATTTCAACCTTTAACTGAAAGTGAGAAATCACAATTTTCCTAGATCTCAACTTAATTGACAAAACCCAGTACGAACGTTTTTCTGTTCCTCGTATTGAAACTTCCAGAAACTTCCAGAAATTTCGACCTCATTGCTGCTCTTGAAATCTCTACAAAATTCGAAAATTGCCTTCAGCACTGCATCTGCTTCACAATAATATATCACCTCAAAATTACAGCTTCCATCTCAAATTAATAAAATTAAAAATTATTATTTTGAACGTTACTAATCAATTTTCAATATTATGCGCCCTAATCCCCTTCAAACATCAAAAAAAAATTCATGAAGCGCATTATCATTAAATTTTTTTCCTCTCCGTTCCCCTAACAAAGAGAATAAAAAAAAAACTCGTTTTCTAAAATTACCGAAACTCAACAATAAATCTTTGCAAATTCTGCTATTTATCATTACGATTCATTATTCCCCATCAGTTGTAGCCGAGCAGACGTTCCGGAAATGACTGAAATCGACATAATAAGAACTTCCATTTCCATTAAACCACTCTTCTTCGCCCGATGCCCTAATTTTTTTCCTTCCTTTTTTTTCTACATCAGAAAATATATTCAAAACGGATTCTTTTGTGGCCCACCCACGAAATCGATTTTACACCTGTCTTTTTAAAAGTGCTTTAAACTTTTATAGTAGCTCTCCATTACGTGATCACTTCCCCCCTTTAGGTAATCTCTTTCTTTAAGAAGCATTTTTATGGCAAATCTTTCTTAATTAAGTTATCTAAAAAAATCTAGATGAAGAAGATTTCGAAAATGTAAAAAAGCGCTGTTTATAATTTTCTTGATTGTAAAGATAAGAATCAAGCAAGTTAAACATCACGCTGATAAATTAATGGGGAATAATTTATCGAACACCGTGTTAATGTAATCAGTCTGGCAGGAAGTCATGAAATTTTGTATTAGCTATGAATATTTATCTTGTGAATCTCTCTATGAATGTAATCTACACTCGTGTTATACATCAGCCCTGCTGCTGACTCCATTTTGCTTCAGGCGAATTTTTAGTTGTATTTTCTTAAATGTTTGATAAAATATTCAAATCGTGTCTATTGCGTGATTTTTTTCAAAACGTTTTTTGCGATCTCCATAAATCTATTCAGAAGCCCGAAAAAAAGAATATTCCCAACAGAGAGAATTTATCCTCAGGGCAGAGGAAAAAAATGAGGAAATTAAAAATTTCGACGGGCGAACCGCAATGCAGCCTAAGTGGACACGCCACGAATACGCTATATTTCCAAAAAGACATCCATCAAATTTTTGTAAATGTTTTCATGAGAAATGGGCTTTGCACCTCTTTCCACTGTTGGTGAAACTTTTGTTTTTAACATTCATTAAGGCTTTAGTTTTTCACATTAATCAATCAGTCATCTGATCGATCTCTCCGTGCGTATCATACTCTGTTGAATTTCTTTGCCAACTCATTCAACTTATTTTTGTCAAAAGCCAACGTCAATAGTCTTTTATTCCATTAGGAAAAAAAATTAATGATTTTTTTAAAAAAGCTAGACGGTTTGTGTTTTTGTTTCACAAAGCATCCGCAGACACTGACCGAGTTACAGACGTAACGAATCGCGAGCCGGCTGCTTTTTATCTTTTTTATCCAAAGCAAATTTTATGAGAAAGAAAGCAAACCGCAAGAGAAAAATTTTCAAAAGAAAGAATTTTTTCATTTGCATTTAAACAAAAAAAGCTTTTTGGTTTGCTTTTTTTTTCGAACCTGCCACACTTTGAAGATCAGACAGGTACTGCCCGCCTTAATAATTCAGTCCTAACTGAACAACAGTCACCGTCACCCATCCAAGAGTGAATCATACTCCACTGCTTAACTTCAGAGATCTCACATCACCAACGTGTTCAAGCAAACTACAGGCGTCATCGAAATCTTTTCGTTAAACTTAATTATTTTTGTAAATTACTTACGCATCTTAAGGGTGAGATCTCAGCTGAAAAATATTCCATCGTTCGTAATTACGCCCCTCATTCGTTACAATCAAACCCGATTGGGACGCGCTATTAATTACCCAGGTGTCGATTGAGTGTATTAATCAACATTAACTGTAATAAAAATTAAAAAAAATAGAATTATCGATAGAAACCATCGTTCGTATTTTTGTTTTTTTTACTCGTTGATATTTTATTCCACGTAGTTAACAAAAATAAACGATCAGACATGGTATCGATGTTAAAAGATAAAAAAAAAGTAATATGTAAAATTTTTCAAAACAGAGTTTCTACCTTCGACATTTGTCTTATTGACATGCAGTCATTACTTCTTATTTTTTTCTCAAATAGTAAGATATCACAAGATGTATAGACGGCACCGAAGGAGGGCCAAGCTGGCCTTTCGTGACCTATGATTTTTGAATAAAACAAATTTTTCATTCTTTGCGACCTTTTTCACGCCTTTTTAGCCCCATTTCTTTTTTCGGCGGGGTATAGATATCACAATGGGATTAGATTTAATAATAATAAAGAACTGTGACTAAATGAGAAACATGATCGCATAGTTCTCATACTAAGCTACCACTATTTGGGAGTGGGGATAGTAGTGCCAGCAATATGTTGCTACGAGGTACTCAGAATTTTTTAAGGGGCTGAGTACTCCTTATGAAATCCACAAAACGAAAACAGAAGGAATTTTTGTGATTTAAATCGGCCTCAGATTCCGGTCTCACATCAAAATTCAAAATGGCTAATCCCATCTCACGATCATTATAGGGTAGACGATCTTGCAATGGCATCACTTTTCCAAGATTGACGTTTTTTGAAACACTCACAGTTCCGTAAGTAACTGGCATCTGCGACGGATATGACAGTTAAAGTCGACTACATAACAATAAACAGGCACTGATTTCGACCAAAAATCGATTCGGCTACAAAAAGGACAGTTGTAGCTTTTGTACAGTCCTGACTTCATGCAAGAAAATGCCTCACAGCACTTCAAAGAGTAACTTATTTTCTGAGCAAAACTCTGACCATTAGCCATGGCGAATACTGAGACCGCAAAGTACTCATAGCCTATTAATTTGCTAACCCGCTGTTTATAGCAAATCAGCAACCGACATTTAGGTATTGGTACTCGTTTTCTTACAAACCAATGTCGTGTGTGTCCTAAGACTAACAACCCATTTAATAATGCATACGTCCAGTTGACTTTCTATTGATTTCTGACCTAAAGGCAACTTCAACTTTGTCGGTATGGTGCTACTAAAATTGTTGGCAATATGGAAACTCGAATTCTCGAACATTTTAGTCGCTCGCACCACCCACTTCTCATGTACACTTGCCTTAAGTCTTTAACAGTCACATCTGCGCGAAATTGTTGCTCCCTCTACCACGCCTAATTGAAACAACTAAAAACAAGGCCGAGCAGTCTCCTTTAGGGCATTCTTTAACTCCTAAGCATTAGCTATTTGCTTAGTTCTTAACTTTGCCTTGCAGAACGCTCCTTCCAACGTCACTCAACTTCACTGTCCGCCAAAAATTTTCATCAAAACTACGTTATTTTTTCTCGTTTTTCAAAATCTTCCACTCAGTATTTTTCCTGAGGTGGCAAACCCATCGTGCGCAATTCTCAATCAACGTCACAATTTCCATGCCACACACACTACCACAACCGGGAGCAACTTACCTCATGCAAATGAACCATCTTAAAAACTTAAAACGACGAAACCCTAATAAAATATTACTTGCACTGTAATCAATACCGAGCGCTATAAAATCTACCCAGTAAAAAGGTAATGATCATAAAATCCTGTGCGCGCCAGTCAGCCGGGGTTGGAAACTTGAAAATAGGTCACATCAAACTTAAAAAACAGCTCCTTCGTCTATTCGAATTAAATTCAGCTTCTAGGTCAATCTTGTCATTTTTGAAGAAAAAAAAAAAAAACTTGAACAAACAAAAAAACAGAGGCGAGAAAAAAACAACGTTAATGATCTCCCTTTTAAATGACCAAGTAAGCGATGGAATCCCATTTCCATACATTTCTATCAAAAGGGCGTAGTCTAAAAAACTCTTCTCCTTCGTGAGTCAAGGTTATTTTTCACCCTTCCTTTATTAATTGCTTCAATAACACCGATTATAGCTTATTGAGCTTTAAATAGTATCACACTTCAAGTGCCCATTAGTTTTTGAATCGTGGGATTTAAAATTGTAATAGTCCGTTTATTATTTTCTCTTTCTCTGGAAGCTCTCCAGGCCATTACGCGGATCCTCGCAAACGTTCTTATAATGCTTACGCTTTCCCACCCTTTTTATAAGATTAATGTTTGTTCTATTCTTGCAAAAGTATCAATTTAGAATCAACATTCGATGCACGAATTCTACTTCCGGCCGAGAAGAAAATTCTATTAAAAGAGAAAAACCAGATTTTCCGACTCGGAAATTATCATTAAATTGCTTTTATGGTCAAATGGAAAGTGTTTTGGGTCGTTTAAACTGATCCACACTATATAGAAGAACCAATATCGCACGCGACTCCTTCATTGAATTAACAGCTATAAAATTTGTGATGTAAACTTGAGCGAAAGGGTTTAAACCACTGGGAACGGGCAAAGTACACTTTATTAACCCAGGTCGCGACTGTAAAAGTTTTATTACCAACAAGTGAACTATTACGAGCAAATTGCATATTCTGAAAACATGAAGGTTTTTTTCTTTTTTAAATCGATCGATATTATTTGATAAAGTCGCGCGTAAGCTAGGCAGGGCTTGCAAGGCCTACGCAAACTGAATCCGACGAAAGGTAATCAATTACGCTTATATTTACTTTCGCAGACAAAATAGCAGTCTAATGCCGATGAAATGATGTCACACCTTAATTCATTTAAAAGGACCCACTGAACATGATCTAAGACATCACGTCATCTTGCGCCAACGCAACGATATTTGTATTGATGTATCTATGACTTCTAATTAATTGCGGAAAAAAAAGGAAGATCGAAATGATAATGGACGTTTAAAAGTCGAAAAAGAAAATGTCAACGTTTGCAATGATTTTGATTGACACAGAAGAATTCGCTAAAAATAATGGTTTGGCGCTTTATCAGACTCGTACGGATTTTATGCGCTTTTAATTTTTCTCTTTGCACCGTGAAGGTTTTTAAGAGATTAACGTGTAGGTGTTTTATAGGAGAAAAAGCGCGAGTTGTTATGCCCAGAACACTTTAATCTCTTATATTGAAAAGTGTGCACGTTTGTACTTAAAAAATAAAGATCTAAAAGAGCTATTTTTTTTGAAATAATCCGGGATAATAGTACAGACTACTTGTTTCTTTGCATTGGTGAATGGAGTGGCTAAAAATCTTAATCTCGTTCATCTGGTAGCGTGGGATATAATCGTCCGAAATTGTAAACCATTATTATAACTGACGGATATTTCCTACGGTTAGTGCACTCCTACACAGTCTTGTTTCCATTACATTGCTTACAATAGTCCTCGCCTCGTTAGCTACAACATCTTGGTAATGATGTCAGCCTATTATTAGCTGCTAACAAGGTTTTCTCGATTTTCCAGAAAAGGATTCCGTAATAATTATGTCCTACTTCTTTCGTTCTGAAATGTCAGCATCTTCTTTGACGGTTTCCATATCACCCAGAGCTAAAAAAATTTCCGTTGTGCAGATATTCAATTATTGTTTAGGGTTTTTTCTTTAAAGGATTTATACGGTCGAATAGGGCTCAAACTTCTATTTAGAGGAGGGTACTCTCACATATGTCTTTGTTGTTCTAAATGCGACAAAAGAATGGCTTTTTTCGCAAAATTCAAAATCATATATTTCTGACGAAAAAAAATGAAAATTTTGTTACTTAAAAGCACTAGAGATCATCAATTTTTCTTCTGTTTGATACTAAATTTGCACACAGTTCAAAATAATATTCTCATTTGAGAAAAAAAGGAGTTTCAGCCGAAAAGTTTCAATTGGAAGTCAAAAAAGTTTCAAAATTGAAACGTTTTGTGTAAATAGTTTCAGGAAAGTATCATTTGAAACTCGTTTGCATTCAATTTGAAACCGAAAAGGTTTTATCCCCCAGTGAAACCTAAGTTTCAATTTTTTTCAAATATTTTGAACTGTGCATTTATTGCAGTTAACACGACATTAGAAAACAATTTCGAAAAAAAGTTGATGAAAATTTTTCAAAATTCTTTTCTGATGACATGTTAATAACTGCAATGAATGCAAATTTAGTATCAAACGAAAGAGAAATTGATCATTTAGGTGACAGAATTTGAATATTTTGAATTATAATCAAACTATCAACGATTTACGAAAAACAGCCAATCCGCTATCTCGTGTGACGTCATCAAGTGCAACCTCCTCTTAATTTTCAAAGGGCGCAGAACTTTTAAGTGCAAGCGATAAGGGCCTAAGCATTATTTTTGCGGAATATTCGTAAATGATGACCTACCCTAACCCAACCTAACCTAACCGAATCCAAACCAACTGCCCAGGCACAGACCTGACCTTTAAAAGGGCCATCGCTGTTACGATTCTGTTTTATGGCTCCTTCAGACTCCTTATGGGATTTACATCGAATCTGAAAACATTCTGGAGGTATGATGGGTCTTAATTTGAGACTGAAGCTTGCTTAACTCCAATAACAACAAACTGCAAGTTTAGTCTCGTCTTCAAAATTTTTTGCCTAAAATTCTTGTAGTGTAAAGTATTCTACCTTGTTCGATCCTTTCTCGACACAAAAAAGTGAGCAGCATAGAAATTGTAGAGAATTATCGTCAGCAGATGTTGAGAACCAAAGTTAGACACAAAATCCCAGTTTCTTATATCTCTAAGATTATCGCCTCAACGCACTACACAGATAAATGGAGAAAGTTCACCGACATCCGATAATCAAGTATGACACTTTAAGTAGCTTCTACGCTGACAAGCGTTCCGACTCAAAATCCTTACAAGGCAATTCATAAAATAAAAATTTTACTATCTCGATTTACCGATAAAAACCGAAACATTTTTCAAAGCCATAAATTATACAACCGAAATTCCGAAGTAATTAAAATTTCATTATCCAGATCCTAACCTACGATCAATGAGGCTAAATACGGAGAGAACTGGTTCATAACACTCAAAAATCAATCATCAAAATATTATTTACGAACACTGAAACAAAATTAAGCTCGAACCAATACTCATTCAATAATTTAATTAATTTTATATAATTTTCTTACTTTATCTCTTGCAATCCTTAGACAAACACTCGGCGCGTGTGGGCGACAAATATGGAAATTACATAATAATAAAAAGAATTGAAAGCAATCAATTTCCTCGTTAATGAATTTGTCAAAATTACATTTTAAGATATTATCGTAAAAATAATTTGTTTTAAAAAATATAAACTCAGTCGTAAACGGATGAGAAGAAAGGTTACATTTAATATCTTTGAGACTTCATTAATTTAAATCTCATGTTCATGGGTGTTTTTATTAAAAAGCTACGACTATGTGTTTAAGTTCTTAGGAAACCGTGAAATGTCATTTATCTGGAGTGATACATTAAATATGATGAGGAATGACTTCATCAGCAGCAGAACTAACACACAATGAATAGAATAGGTCGTTAAAAAATTGATTCTTGAGAAATGACGCAATGAGTGAATAAGTTAACTTAGTTGATTTTTTTAAAAACGAATGAATTCTTCAATACAACCTGCATAGTTTCAGTAAAATCAGAGAAAGGGGGGGGGGAAGGGGAGGACTGAGGAGTGGGAGGAAGGCCAGTTTAGCTAAAAATCCAAGCTCTTCTGGCCATAAAAGCGCCACGATTAGTGTAGTTCCCGACCCTGCTAACATGCTCCATAAAAAAAAAATAATTAATCAACTGGATTGTAATCGCACCTCAGCATTCATAAAAGTTCATTTACAGTATTCAAATTTACAACTGCAAAAAACCTTGAAAGAATGAATTTATTGAGAACCGAATTTCTTTTTATCGTTATTTTAGCTGTGGCGAGTTGGGCTCATCTACAAGGTTAGTTAGCATCGAAAATCGGCAAATAATTGTTCAAATATGTTATAAAAAAAGTGATTTATATTTAGGAAACCAAAATAAAAATCAAAGTAACGATGTCCATGTTCATGGAGACTGCAAACATGGTAAAGATCAAACTTGCAAGCCAATAGAAAAGATGTCAGGATGGTGGTCATGCTCAAAATTGTAGCAGGCAGAATCAAATAATTTTAGGATGCTCAAAGTAATTGAAACCTTTCCAATATATCTATGTACAAAGCTAGAAATTCATTATAATTTGCCATGGCAATCTTTTATTTTTATTTCATAATCCGTCCCTGCTTGTGGTACATTGTAAAATTTCAAAAAAGAAACATTATTAGCTCATTAAAAATTGAAATTCGACTCTCTCGAAAAAGCGAAGATTTATAAAAGCATGCAAAAAATTCATAAAATTCCCTTATTATGCTAATCACATTTCTTCAAAAGCAGATCCCGCCTTGAGTGAAATATTGCAAACGATCAATCAATTTCAACTTATGGGAAAGACCATTTTTCCAACGACAGTAATTGAAGCTTAAACAAAAACTTTAGGCTTCAACTTAGGCTTTGCCATAAAAAAAATTATCAGAGTAAGATTAAAAGTAATAAACATAATCTCGCTATAGCAGCAATTACTCCGATAAAGCTGGTTCGGCACAAAAATTTAAAAAAAAATGAATGTCTTAGACTTGTTTTGCTTTTTTTTGAGTGTCTTGCTGATTTGTGATTGGGTGCATTGTAAAAGTGAGTATGACATTGTACTATGCAACAAACCGTAACTAAATATTATTAGTTTCGTTTTTCAAATGCACTTAAACACGAACGGAAAAAAAAATGTTTCAGTTTTTAGTGCGTAATAATTTCGGTTTTCGATATTATTAATTGAGTGTTCTTTTTGAAAGCTTTGTTTCTATCGCCCAGTAAACAAATCACTGGATATCCGATAAAAGAATGGAAAGCTGAATTGGGAGTTGCGCCTCATGACTATCCTGACAACACTGCAGATAGAGAGGATCAAAATCTTTGAAAATTTCCGAATAAATTTTTTAATCAATGTGTTGGAAAATATACTTTTTATTTCAAATTCAGATTAAATTTTACTAATTTTTTTAAATTCTTCTACGCCGATTGTTTTTATTGTTTCTTTAACTTTAACCTGTAAGGTGATTTGTGAATAGATGTCCAATCGGTCATCTAATCCTACATGGTCAATTGCAATGGTTTTTCCTATTTCATCCCTAATATACTAATAGCGTGAGTCTATGTGCTTGTCCTCCTCTGCGCTTTCTCATCTAAAACTATTCCCATCGCGCTCTCATTGTCCACCAGTAGATTCATCGATCCTTATAATACCTTCAATATTCTCATTAAGTTACCCGTAACAGTTACAGTAACGGTTAACCGTAACAGTTACCCGATTACCACATATTCTGTTTTCATCATCGAAACTGTAACGATGCCTCTTACAGAACAAATCTACTGCCGGGTATTTTTTCTGGTTTTCCTCAGTCACTTAACGTTTTAACGTTCGACATAATGGCCAAAGTTGGAAAGCTTAGAGAAAATGCGATTGTGACATACTTAATAAAATACTGAACTATAATTATGCCGAATCGCAAATAGTAAGGGCCGAGGCAACGCCTGATGTCTGGTTTAAAAATTATTAACACCTAAAAAGATAAAATACACCTTTCGGATGAACAAACAACAACTTAACCATCGTGGAAGGTATTGTATCAATTTACCTGTAATTTCTCAAACAAAAGATCCAACCTTTCCTTGAATGGATCAACACCACTGAAAAATCTAATATTACATGACCTAAACTCAAGTCGGCGCCTTGTCGGTAGAGGGATTCATGTTTCATTTTGTCACTACTTCACAATACTTAAAGTAATCGATCCCGAAAAAGGTACAGGAAAAAATTACCGGCGGATTAATTTACCAACACCCCTGTTGCACCGTATAAATTCAAAAACGACGAGAATTAATTTAAGAATTTCAATTCTGCCACAAAGCAGAACATAAATTTGGATTTGACAGCTGCTGATAGAATCACTGATACTACAATTTAGCTTTCCTTTCTTATCTAACTTTAAATCGTGCTTTTACAAGTTTTTTAATTAACTCCCTGTTTAATTTTATCTGACCCAAGTTCACCGTGTAATCGGTTTTTTTTAAAATTCACCAATGGGATCCCTTTTGGTTTATTTTCCAGTAACCTGATCTTAATCTCAGTTATAATTTTATTTCAATATTCTAAATCAACAGTTGTTCCACAATAATCAAATTACAACAATAAAGCATGATCATATTGAAAATTGCTGGAGTCGACATTACATTGTAGCAAGTTTATTCAGATCGATCAATCGATTAATGACTATAATTATATCCTGGTCTGGTAGATGGCTCACCAGTTGGGAACCCCCGAAGAAGCTGCAGCGACCTCTGTAATAATGTCACTGCCAGGGACAACGTTAAGGGGGAGCCGAAGAATTTGAAAGAATTTGGCTCCTTGGCCCCAACTATTTGGGAAGAACAGTGATATTGCTGCAATGTAACACTGTGGCCCCACATGAAAATTTGTGGCCCACCCTTGGTCCCATCCAGAATTTTTTTCTGGCGCCGTCACTGGTCACTCGTGATGAGAGACCCAAAACACAGAAATACCGCAACATGCTTCAACTTCATCCACAGGAGCAACATCTAGTCTTACTATCGCAATTTCCAAATATTTCATTTTATTCTCATTGAACTCAAGTCCAACCCTACTTAAGTTTAATATTTAAGGCTTAGAATATTTCACATGCACCTTTTTAATAATTCCTTTTCAAAACTCAATAAAAAGCAAAATTCGTAAAAGCAAAACATCCTCCTAAGTACACAAAGCTTTCCATGTTTTTATTAATATTCAATTTTTTTAACATTAATATTCCCTGTTCTTGTCATCTTCGTTATTCTTCATCTCTCCCCCCCTTAGCACAAGTATCACTTAACAATTCCCAGCTTCTTTTAATTTAACCCGCGATGAACAATTAAGATGGAAGGCTGGCAATTAGAAGCGAGAGTACTGTTTTTTCGGCTCGTACAAACAAAAAGCGAAGCCATATGATCGTTTTCAACGTGGCGTTAATTGTGATTCAATATCTCACAAAGTTCTTCCCCCAAGAGATTAATTATCACATTCTCATAGAGCTCAGCCAACTTAATCTTCAATTTTTTCGGTTGACATGTTTAACGAGAGGTGTAATACAGAAAATATATTGGAGGAATAGGGAAGCGGCGCGGGAGTAGTAGAAGGAAACAGACTGTATCGGATTATAGCCGTGTAATTAGTCCGGAGTTAGGTTAAATCGTTATCTAAGAGTATAAAAATAAACTTTTCAAAGAGATGAATGTACTCTCGATCGGATTTTGGTTTATATGAAAGCCTCGCGAATGAAATACAAAGTCGAGGTCTGTCGAGTCTGTTTTGATTTTTGAATTCCGATCCGTCTCCGTGTCAAATCAACATCACGTGTAATTTGGCACCTGTTTCTTGGTTTTTTTGCTGATAAAATTTTTCGATTAGGAATCGTCGTCACGAGTTTCCCTTCGGGGTGGAATTTCTTTTATTAATTTTATCTCTAGCTTTCGAGAAAAAAAATACGATTTTACGGTTTAAATGCGATTTCGCGATATGATGTAATCGATATATTTTTAGAGAACAAAAATTTTTTGGTCGCAACGAGATAAAAGAATTTTACTGTAAAAATCTTGGAAAAACTAATTTAGAGAATTTTATGACAACGATGATCACAGATGTAAAATAATAAGAGCAAGACTTGTCGGACGAACTGACAAAAACTGACCAAGCGAGGAAAAAGGATAAACGGAGCCAACAGTATGCAAGAAAAGTTTAAAACACTAGCAATGCATAATTACAAGGACCGAAGAAACGTGCAGGAAGGAGGGAAAATTATTTTGAGCTTGTAAACATTCTAAAAGCTTCTCTTTTTACGAATGTGCTGTTTGTCGTACCAATAAAATTTCAATGCGGAGACGTCAACGTGACTTTTTGATAACATTTTTGCTATTATTAATCCTTATGGTCGAGAAGAAACGACTTGCCATAACTGCGAGCTGCAGCTCCTACGCTGATGTCATGTCACAATCTGATATTGACTTCATTCAACCAGATTTCCATTTTGCTAACTCAAGGATGAGTTAGTTTTATATGTCTTTTACCAATCTTTTGGAGCAAGAAGAAAATCGCAAACGTTAAACTCTATTTCTACAATCGCTAACACATGTAACTGGCTATCCAGAGTTTTAAGTCTTACCTTCCTATTATACACGTTTAGCCAAAAGTTTTCTGCTGGATAAAATTCGCTTCCAAAAAGAAAACACTAAACTCAATTTTATCTACATCCCGGAAATGCAACCCTGATCTTCCACTTATATCACATCCGCATTCCATTTTAAGTTCAAATGTTGGAAAATAAATCCTTATCTCTTCCTGACTCTCCCATTTTCCATGTGTTATTTTCCTAAAATCATCTCATACGAACCCATCCACACTTCACTGCGCAGACTTCTCAAAATGTCTAACTTACCACAACGAACACATTGTATATTTTAGAAATTGGAACCTTATCCAAACATTTGCCATATTTAAAATGGACCCCGACTTCCCTTCCCATATTTCACAATAAGCTCTAGGGCAAACCGCGTCGGTTTTCACTCCTCTCTGCTTTAGTAATCTCAATTTACTCCTTAGAGCTATTTCATTAACCCGTTTCCCTCTCAAGTAAATTCCATCGAAATGTCAAGCACTTGCAACAGGAAACAAAAGGATTCAAGTCCGATATTCTCCGATTCAAAGAATTTCGTATTGTCGGGAAAACATTTTTTTGGCATGATATCAAAACAAGCCAGTGTCAGACTACGAATGAGACGGCTCGATTCATTGACTTAAGATTTGATATATCTCTTCCGTAAACAATTTGTGATGGGAAGTTTTCCTCTCCTTGATGGATTTCCGTACAACCCTTACTAGTTTGAAAATGTTTGTCTGAGAATTTGACTTATGGCCTGTATGGGAGATAAAAATTACTTTGAGGGGATACTTGACGTTTATAAATTCGAGATCTGGCCGGCATGAAAATAAGGGAATTTCGAGATCGAACCCGCAGCGTATGTATAAAATAACTTAACCTTGTGAGATTGCTGTTTGTGCAGCCGTGACGGTTCGCACTAGTTTTGCATTTAAGAATTCTCATTATTCAATTCATTCGAATTCCTCAGAAGTTTTTATTTGCCCCAGTATTTTTATTTCATCTTTTTTATGAACGGTAACAGAAGCTTTAAATAGTCAGCGGAAAGCCGTTGTCCCAGATATCGAAGGAAACATAATGTTTGCACTATTCTCTAAACCAAACACATAAAAGCGAGGTCATGTTTAACGAATTTTATATCTTATCGCTCCGAAAGAATAGAGTTGAGCATGCGATTTAAGTTTTCCTTCATACATTCGAACTAGCACTTTATCCGTTTTCATTGTAAAAACTTTCACATGGCTTTTGGAAGTGCTGAGAAAGGCAGGGACGATCCAAGAAAAATTAAATTTATAGGGATTGGAAAGTTGGAGCCAAAAATTTTTAATTGGAAACTTTGAAGCAAACACTTTTGAAAATAAGCAAATCGAAATATCAGTTACTCACTGAAGTAAGTGTAGTATATTATTTCATATTCATGGTTAACTTAAAGTAGTAAGCTGCACTTACTTTGCTTCTCAGTTTTTGGGTATTTTCGCAAAAACAAGAAACAACTTGCTCTCTCGCGGGGTCTAATATTGATTTACACAGTGCTTAGTCTCGAATATCAGTGCCTGACGTAACCTAACCTTGTTTTTCTAATTTATTTATTTATTTAATACATGCGTCATTACAAAATTAGATCGACATTGTCACAGTGTTAAAAACAATTGTACCCTAAAAGTGGCAGGCCCATTGGAATTGAGTTTTGTTTTCTTTTTTTTTTAAATCTTTCACTTTGTACAACTCTCTGCCACTGAGGTATTCTTTCAGCTTCCTTTTAAAACTCCCCTCCCCGGTAGCCGATTAAAGAACCTCGCTCCTGCGTGCAGCACATCCCTCTCCGAACACTTTAGCCTGGTTCTTGTGACATGAAAATCATTGGCTTGCCGCGTCTCGTATGCCGAGTGATGCTTTACGAGCAAACCCTCCCCATGGCACAGGAAAAATATAATGGTTTCGAAAATGTAGAGAGCTGGAGCAGTAAGCACTCCCAGCTCTTTAAAAATCCCTTGGCACGAAGTAGGCTGAAAATGATCCCCAATATTTGAATGCATTCACTAAGCAACCCAACCGAACCTAACCTAACCTTGTTCTTCAATGTTTCGAAACGATTTCGCGAAGTAGCGACTTTTTCTTTTGGGGCTTGATACCTATGGACTCAGTACCTAATCTAACGAAAGCAAACCCAACTTAATCTAGTCTCGCAGAGCAAATAACAATTTATTCTCTTAAGGTCCTGCACCAATATACCCGATCAATTTTCGTGCAATTCTAAACTAACCAGTTTTTTCTTTTCATTCCAGATTTTTCATCGTAAGCCGTTAACACTTTCACTAGCCAGAATGAGGAACGTCATCCTTTTTATAGTCATCTCTCTTCTAATCTACTCATCAAACTGCAAAAAACGAGGATCAAAAAAGAAGGAAGCCGAAAAAGTGCAAAACCTGTGCGACGAGGAAGACAGAACAAGACCTTTAGTCTGCTTCTGTAAAGATTTCGAAGATAACTCCGCAACCGAAGCAACATGTTGGGTTTATAACGAAAAAATAAGCGGGGATGATCCGGTATGGGATACATTCGAAACCCAAAGCAAACTCGAGAAACTCAAATTCAATATCCGGCCGGACGCAACTCTCCTTAGCATTCCGACGAACGCTCTCAAATATCTCAAGCGCCTTCAAATACTCGAAATACATTACGCTTTGATTTCCGAGCTAACGCCTTACGTCTTCTCGAACCTTTCATCCCTGACGGATATAAACATTCCGAGAAGTTCTATCGCCAATCTACATCGGCATTCTATATCGTACATGCCGAATCTCGTAACGCTGAATTTAGACGAGAATAAAATATCCGAAATCAAACGTGAAGTTTTTTACAAAGTTCCAAATTTGAAACATTTGTTCATCAATCAAAATAATTTGTCTATTATTCACGATAACGCTTTTGAAGAATTAGAAAATTTAGAGGAATTAGAATTGAACTCTAATCAAATATCGATTATAACAAAGGAGACTTTCACGGGATTGAGGAAATTAAAAATGTTGTATTTAAGATCGAATCGACTGACAATGTTAGGTGATTACACTTTTCAAGAGATGCCTAATTTATATGAATTAGATTTAGATCAAAATAATATTGAGTATATTTCGGAAAAAGCTTTTGCTGGTCTACGGAAATTATCAAAACTGAGATTGGGTGATAACCGATTAAAATCAATATCAGATGATGTGTTTAGGGAAACAAAAAATCTTTTCTTCTTGGATCTTCGCTCAAATGGATTGGAATCGTTAACTTTTGATAATTTGGAGCCGTTGTGGGACAATTTGAAGAACATAACGTCTAACCTTAACTTAGAAAGTAAGTGTACATGTCTCTTTTTTTAAAATCCTTACTTAAACGCCTTAAAGCACTTGAAGTCTTACTGTTGATCTTGCAAGCATTAATTAATATTACATGGCCACAGCGTCATATTTCGCGGTGCTTAAAGTGTTCAGTTGCATGCTGACCACCAATTGCATAATCAGTCAGTGTTGCGGTCAAACAGTATCACCAAATGCCACAAAAATCTTAATTATAATCCTGCACCGCAGCCATCTTATTTTCATCGAAAAAAACTGAATCCTAATTAATGACTGCCAATAAAATTTCGTATATTCACGGTGGCCAATGGTAAATTCTGCTCTGCTTTGAGTACTCTGCTCTAACCTCTGCAGCAGCACCCGCCGCCTTTTGTTGTCGCATTGAAAGCTGGCCGTGATTTCATTATAGTCACCAATGCATTGCGCTTCTACGTCTCTAAAATTGGCCACGCTTTTAATCTTCAGCTCTTCGACTCGTAGCGCTCCATGACCCTCGTCGTCCCTCCTGTTCCTAAATTTTCTGCCTGAAGCTCTGCTTTCTTAGCGTCAACCTCCAGCCCTAGACTGCTTATATCGCTGCTAGCAGGGGCGCACGACCAATACAGCCTCTGAACCTCCTCCAAGGGCCCTGTTCTGTCCTTAGTTTCGCCAAAGTTTGTATTTTACTGTCTAGCCTTGCTTTGTTCCCCGCAGCAAACTCAGCCCCATCTTTTTTTGTTTTGAGTTTTTAAAGATAAAAAAATTCTTTCGATCCGAATTCCAAAACTCACAAAGTAAAAACTTATCCTTCAATAAGAGCAAGAAACTTCAACAAAAAAATAAATACTTTCCCAAGTTTGCATTTGTTTGATATTATTTTCCGCCGGAAAATAAAATTGCTGCACTAAAAATAAATCTTTTTAAAGTTCATTAAATAAACTTAATATCTCCGGAATAAATATCTTTTTAATGAAACAGAGGTAACTAGCTCATTCTGAGAACACCGCGTGAAAGATTTATTAATTCATTTAAATATTACATAAACTATGAATATTCGAGTTCCAGGAGTAACAAAATATAAGTAGCTGCGCGATAATCCTTATTTAGGAAAACCGAATAGATTTAAACTAAACCCGAATGAGATATCAGCCTGCGGCATGTGTTTATAACAAAATGACAAAAAAATCTAACTAATGCATCTAGCTCCCGTGATACATTTCCATTTTAAGAGTGAAGGAGAGTCACGAATAATTTAGTATAATTAAATGAACTGTTCGTAAAAGCGTAGATTAATGTCGCTGGGTAATTTCTCATTTCCTAAATCGAATCGTCGGGATAAACTATTTGGCTACTTGAATTGAATTCTTTTTCGATGTTACTTCCAGTTGGGCAAACCATTTTCAATCATAACAAGGTTCTATTTTTATTTTTTTGAAAATTGTCGTCATTTTTTTTTTATACTTTCCCCTTTCTTTTAACTCCCTAGATTTTCTTTCTTTTGATAAAACAATATCCTCTTTTTTTTATAAAAGAAAAATAAAAATCTTCCCTTTTGTTTTCCCCTTTGGCTTTTTTCACTTCATGAAACTTCTTTTATGTGTTCCTTTTTCGGTTAGTTTTTGCTTTTAAAGGTTAATAATTTATAGCTAGTCCTTTTTAAAATAGTTTTTTAAAGGAGTGCTTTATAGGCATTTTCGGCGCAGAATTAAAGAAGCCACGTGAACGAAGCAGTCCGATCAAGTTCAAGATTTTTTTTTCCCAGCCCTTATTGCGTCCATTGCTGGGCATAGGCCTCCCTCAAGTATGCCACCTTTCTCGATCCTCGGCTGTTTTCATCCAGTCGCCCGCCGTTTTCTTTAGGTCGTCGTACCATCAGCTTATAGGTCTCCCTCTACTTCGTTGACCACCCCATGGCCTCCAAACCAAGATTTTCCTATTCCACCTTTCATCTTTCGTTCTAGCTACGTGACCCGCTTAATCCCACTTCAGTTTCGCCGCTCGATCAATGACGTCAGTGATCTTTGTCTATCTTCGGATCACTTCGTTTCTTACCCGATCTCTAAGAGATATTTCTAACATTGATCTTTCCATCGCTATTTGTGTCACCTGAAGCTTTGTTACAATTTGTTGGTGAAGGTCCATGTCTGGGCTCCGTAGAGGTACGGACCTCTCACATAGATTATCGAATCCTAATCTTAGACTTTCATCTGCTTGGGTTGGGTGAGCGGAATAATGATTTTCACCCTCGGATTGAGCCTAAGCCCGAGAACAGTGATTCGGCGATGAAGAAAAAGAGGGCGGGGTGTAAGAAGTTGCGAGACTAGTTATGGAAGCAAATGTTTCTTTCGACCTTGAGGATCCCAAGGCGCTAAGGTGCTCCAGCATGAAAAAAGGAAGGGGGTCACTGGCACATCTGTGTGCTTATTGGCCAATTAGTCGACACCTTAATTCTTTCAGATTGGCTTCTTTTCAATCCTATCAGGATGATTTTTTGAGTCTGCCACTGATACAGCAACTTTTATTCCATTTTTTTTCAACATCCGAGCTGCTGTGCGTTCCACAAACACAGTCAAGCCCTATAAATTTTTCTAAGACTACAATATTACAGAAGACATTCATAAATTCCTTCCGTTATCGTGTGGCGGACCTGTCACATGAGTGTGCGTAATAAATAAACACGCCGAAATTTTACTTTGCAAACATTACATCTGATAAGACTAATATTACTAACTACCGTTTCGAAATTACAGAGTGACTTTGCATGGAATATTTTTTAAAAAAAACGTTATCGCAAACCTAAAACATTTTTACTGAAATTTTAACAAAATAATTATAATGCTTACAATCGTTGACCCAGAAATAATATAGAATTTACAAAACTTTTTTAAAACGCCACTGAAATTTTTCCGTTTTCCACAGGAAAAAAAAGAACAAATTGATCAAAAACCGTTATGCTCATTAATCTTACATGTCCATTCGCTTCCATTTGACTTGTCATTCGCTTTCCCATAAAAGACAAAGGTAAAAAAATTAGCAGTAATTTTTGAGGCGTGGCTTTGTTAAGCGACATTGAGAAATTGTTTTTCCCATTTTTAAAGATCTATCTCTTAAAAGCTTTTGTCAAATTAAGTAAAAATTTTATCTTTCGCTTTTTTTTCTCTCGTGCAGAAATCTTGCGATTTTAGCAAAGAGGAAAGATGATCAATCACTACATCAGCCAGTAAAAGTATTTTTTAAAAAAAAAGTTTACTCCGCAAACTTGCTGACAGAGACTTTATTTTTTACAAGATGATCTGTCATCAACGCATTATGTAACATTACTATTCTTTTGGAACAGATCCAAATATCTCTCGCACTCTTTTTACGATTTTACTATCCTGTAAGCGCGAATTACATTCCACCTTGTGGCTTCAGTTTAGATTTGTTTGTTTAATTAAAATGATTCGCAGTCAATGCCCTAGACAATATTTTTTTTCCTGGTTGTCTAGTGTTAATCTCTTGACTTAGGTTCTTATTGCTTTTAATCTTAATAAAAGTGTAAAATAATGGGGGAGAGAGATATTTTCGTTATTTATTTAAAAAAATTCTCTCCGTAAAATCAATTAGGTTGCTATAACTAATGAACTTAATTATTTAAAAAAAAATAATGCAGTGAAATTATTTTCGAAGATTTTATCTAATTTCAAGAGCACGAATATGAGCCCTGAAATTTGATGCATGCAATTTTAATTTTAATCTAAAAGCCACCCATTAGTCACTCCCTTCTGGTTACTTGTAAGCTTCGAATTTTTCTTATTAAATAAAGAAAAATATCAAATGTAGCGTTTAATCCAATAATGTGCTTTGCCCACTGCGGCAGTGATGGTTGAAAGACTGAAAGGTTTAGGGAAACTTTAGTCTTGGAAGTGTGGACTATAGCCAGGTTTCCGTTTTTCAAGTTGGTCCTCTGGTTACCTTGACCCGAGACATTTTTGGGCCGCGGCGATAGAGCCGTGTGCCGAACTGTTTTGCCGGCGGCCCTTCCTCTGTAACTGACCCAATTGGCGCTCAGTGCTTGCGGTAGCTGCAGATAGTTCCCTACTTAACTATGAAAATAGTGTTATATTCGGTTGCAAACATGCTGCCATTATCATAAGTCCAGTCCATGCAACTGAATAATCGAATCATTTTTTAATGTTACATGCTGAGTCGACCCTTTGTCCTTTGATTGCTTCTCCAATTTAGCTTCTCCCGTTTCTTCTGCTTCTTAAATATTTCCAAATTTTTCCTCGCCAACATTTTACTCTGCGGTAGGTTGCAGCGGCGATTTCGTAGTCAGATTTTTTTTGGGCGGCAGCGTCATTTAAAATTACGAAAATTGCCGGCACCAACCAGCGTGGTGGCGCATGGCTCCAATCTGGCCCACGACCTGCACCCATTGTCTTCTCATTTTAACCACAATTCCCCATGAATCTAAGGCTTCTTCATCGGTTATCCAGAACTTTTCTTACAGCCCGTGACGGTGGCACAAGTGCAAGATTTCCCGCTTACCGCAGCTTCCACGACTTCGCGCCACTCATGAGAGGCTAAGTCCAGTGTCTGTCTGAATTTCTTCAATTACAATTCAGCTTTTAAAATTCCTGGTCCGAAATAAATTTGTGCTATCTGCGAGTATCAGGTTGACACCTGAATTTTGTGCTGTCTGCGAGTATCAGGTTGCCACCTGAATTTTGTGCTGTCTGCGAGTATCAGGTTGACACCTGAATTTTGTGCTGTCTGCGAGTATCAGGTTGACACCTGAATTTTGTGCTGTCTGCGAGTATCAGGTTGACACCTGAATTTTGTGCTGTCTGCGAGTATCAGGTTGACACCTGAATTTTGTGCTGTCTGCGAGTATCAGGTTGACACCTGAATTTTGTGCTGTCTGCGAGTATCAGGTTGACACCTGAATTTTGTGCTGTCTGCGAGTATCAGGTTGACACCTGAATTTTGTGCCATTTGCAAGTATCAGGTTGACACCGGAATTTTGTGCTGTCTGCGAGTATCAGGTTGACACCTATTCCTCATATGATAAACAGTTAATCCATGTTCATGCAATATATCCAGCTTGTGACTCTCTCCCTCTAACCCTTTCAAATGCTTCTTCTTGACAACGCGAAGAAAAAATTCCCCAAAGCGATCAAACAATACAATAGCAAAACACTTTTTCCTAATATTTACAACTTAAAAGAATTTTTCGCTAGATTTCAAGCATCTCCTCCTGTCTCTTTTAATCACGAATTAACATTCAATCTCAATTAGTCAAAATCGCTCTAAACTAAACCAATTAGTTCTTGCCATGCTTAAAATCCCGTTTTTTGGCAAAAATCTAAAATCCGATATGCTTAGCTATTTATCTGCATCTAATAAATTAAAATCGGATTTTTTAAATGCAAGACAACAACAAAACGTGCATAGTAAATTATTCATTCTTATTTTTAGGACAAAAAAAAAAAAAAAAAGATTTGATCCGAAAATCGGATTAGTGCGATAGACTCATTTTCATTCTTAAGTTAATTTTAGTCTCACCTCCCTGGCAAACCGCCACTGAATCATGACCGAATCGTAACAGACAACAATCAAATTACCCAAAAATTAATCAATTTCTGTCCATTCACGCTTCGGTGACGTCACCGTGACCAAACACATACAATAATTACAAAAAGGGATGCGAATGAATTCTCCCCTTGTCCTGATCGTCCAAACTACGTGTTATGAATTACGATGTAAGATGCATCATTTCTTCCACGTGTTATTTCCCATAAGTATAGACCTAAAATGTCTGGTTGTGACAACTATTCATTTGAAAATTTAGACTTCCGCCTTTGGGATTACGCTGACGGAATTTCTGAGAAATCAAAAAAAAAAAAAATCCCAACTCCTTACAGGCCTCCGCTTTGTATTATTCTTCATTTCAGAGGAAATGAAGGATGTTATGTAGAGTGCAAACAAGGCAAAAGGTCCCGTGAAAAACAAACAAAGGGTTACTTTTACACGGGATGAATAAAGTTGTACCTCTTTTGAATAGCTCCCTAATATTGTGCTCATCACTTCTCCATGAATATTTTAAAGTGTTAATATTTTGTGGGAACCTTTCGTGTATTTAACTCTTAAAACTGGATCATCTTTGGTCATTGATCTGAGATATATAAATTGATTCGTCGAGGTTATAATTTAACAATCATAACTCAATTACTATTAAGTAAATAATTGCGATGCCGTTTTTTGGCTATCTGAAAGGGAACACGACACTAATTGTATACGATTTTTTGTGTCCAGTAAATTCGGTCACGTTTCCAGTCAATAAGATCTATAGCAATAACCGTTAACTACACGGATTTTTAATTGGGTATCGGGCCAACAGTTGCAAGCTTTTTGTTCAGATTTCAACCCAGAAGCAATTATTAATCGTATTCTTTGCTCGTTTTATGAAAGTGAAATGGTATGAACATGACCCCGCATGGTTAATTTTAAAATTCGGGCAAATTGATTTTAATCACGAAACTATTAAAAGAATATATTGCCAAAGGCGGTATATAAGCCGGTAGCTTGGGTTTGAGGGAGTCGTTTTATTTTAATTCTTTGTAATAATTTCGTAGTTAAATAAAAAAGGTTCGTAATTTATTTTTAATGTGTTGCTGCAGTTCACGTGACTTTTCCGTTTTATTTTTTTGGCCCTGTGGAAATAACTGAAATGAGAAAAATGGGTTGCGATGAGCGATTCGATAAAATAACGAATGGGGGTTGGAATTAAATAAATCGCCGCATTTTAAATGTAATGATAAGACAAACACCTTGTTCTATACAAAAAACGAAATAATTGTTTTAAATTGGAACATTAGTGTCGTTGCCAACAGCGATATAAGGTTAAGGGTTTAAATACTGGAGGTAGTGTTTAAAATGTTGGACCTAAAAATCAGGATTGCGGCAGAGGAAAAAGTCTATGATTGGTGGGGAGTGGTACCAAGGTTTTGCTAACTGAACCGTGGTTCGAAGAATTTTGTAAGTTTATTTATAAAGTTGACTAAAAAATATAAAGATAACCTCCTTTGCAATGGTGCTTTATTCCAATTATTTCTTTCTTCAGAAGTAAAAATTCTCGAGATTTTTCTTCTCCCCTAAAAGGTAGGGCCAAATCTGTGTCCCCCCCACCCCCCGGCATCGTCCCTGCTAAAAATATTTGAGCCTTTAACAAGAAGGTTCAGCTGGTTGCAACGATTTTTGTCTAAAAAGCAACGGCAATAACTCAGTAAGCGATAAATTCGCAAAAAAATGACACCATTCAATCGATCCAAAACCAGAAGGCACATTTTCGCCCATCGAATTTATCTCATACAACAAATATATCCTCTTACACCCATTTAAAAGCTTTTCTCATTCTCATTCATACATCTACAAACAACCGTGGCATTAAGATAAACATTTTATTACATTGTAGCCCACTTAAACAATTTTTATGTTCGCGAAAAAGATTATGCAGTTACTTTTTCCTTAAACAAAATATCTTCCAATAAAAATTGTTTTTAAGCTTTCACGACTAACTCATTTTAACTACATTTAAAATTCTTTTTGAAAGAATCCTATTTTTAGCCATGAACTTTCTTTTTTCAAAAAGAAAAACCCAGTAAAATATAAATTTTTTTTTACCTTAGCAGCAGAATCCTTAAAATTTTGATGACTCCCATCAAAACTGTTGAAGATAAATCTGAAGCCATGATGATCCTTGTTTTCACCACTAATATGGATTAATTAATGAATCAAAATTCCATTAGCGCCTGAAACAAAAATACTTCATTATAACAAAAAATTCGCCGATAATTAATTCAAAAAACTCGATTCCATATACGCCATTGATTCTTAAAACACGAACGCGAAAAAAAAAACCTCAGAGCATATCCTTACTCTGCCTTTCTCTTAAATTTTTAATGAACTAGCTTTTTTCTTCTTCCGGTTATAGTACCTTGTTAAAATATTTTTTTCATTAAGCTCTCATTACAAAATATTAATTCCCACAAAACACAAGGGAACTTTTCCATTTAGACTTTTTCCCCTCAGATTTTTTTTCTTTTTTTAAAAAAAAACAAATCCTTAGACTATCAACTCACCGAAGGAGGAAGAAGCACATCGAATTCTTTTCACAGCAAAGGATATAATCTGACGTTTGGGTACATTAAACGCTTTTAACTAATGCGACATTTTCATGTAAAATCACGTTTCGAATCATGCTAATCGATCACCTAACGCACACAACAACCAATCTGCATAGCACGTAAGGAATAAAAACGTTATTAAAAACGTCCATGGGTATATACGAAAAACTCGAAACCGAATCGATGTATAATTATTCTGCATTTTATTTTCGAGCCCATTAT
Organism: Liposcelis brunnea; assembly: GCA_023512825.1. Classification (NCBI taxonomy): domain Eukaryota; kingdom Metazoa; phylum Arthropoda; class Insecta; order Psocodea; family Liposcelididae; genus Liposcelis; species Liposcelis brunnea. Next base: position 9,620,133 of record CM042072.1, on the reverse strand, counting down.
AATCGAAAAACAAGTCCGGTCGGTCACTAATGTATAAATTTTAAATTATAACAAAAGTGATGGATGGCCTCAGTTTCGTGTAAGAGCTAAAATCGTACAGATTTTAGTTACACGGGGAACCGATAACAGGTTGTTGTAATTTGAGTGTAACTTTTAATATTTAAAAGGTTAACCTTGCGTCTCCGTAATTGAACGCTTTAATTTAGAACAATCTGATACGCCCATTAAAATAATAATTTTTTTCCAAGAAGCTCTGTAGGAGTAGGTATACAATTTCGGGCTTAAGAAATTCTATCACGTCGTCTGGGGAAATTTTCATACTTTGAAAATTTCGTTCCGGAAGAAAACGTTGTGAATAATTTTTTTTTCATGCCGCTCTACATAGGTATTAAAGTTTTATTAATATTTATTACACATTTAATGTGAAATAACAATAAAACTATGAATTTATTATCCCTGCCGAATATCACGCAGGATACTAAAAATGAATTTATATTTTTTTTTTTTTAAAAAAAAAGGTTCCGGTTAAATTATTTTATAAACCACCCCGGGTTCAAACTTTCCCCCTTAATTTTGCAGGAATGATGTATGCGATTAATTTGCAAAGTAGACAGTCATGTTATATTTTTAATTGTAAACGAGATTTATTTATAAAGATCAAAGAAATTTTATACGCGTAGGGCGAATGAGAAAGAAGAAAAAAAGAAAATAAATATAAGAAAAGATACCGTATAATTTTGTATTAGCTACGTTTATTTCATGGCTGACAGATCTAAATCAAGGCATGGAGTATCATTTTTTAAAATTTTTTTCAAGAGCTTAGCTAGAAAACTTACAAAGAAATTTGGAATTCCTTGGGAAAGAATGCAACTCTGCCGAGTTTTTTAATTGAGTCTACACTATGTCATCTGAATTAATTAAGCCATGCAAAATTTTGCAGAGTTCAGTTTTGCTGATTAGTCATTGATTCCTCAAATTGATGTACAGCTTTTTGAGATAGGCTTAAAAAATCCTTAAAATGTCCATTCTCTCAAGCCTTTTGTGTAAAATTAGACCCGAAGGAAGAATTTTGGAAATTTGAAAATTTTTACTGAAAATTCTCTCATAGCCACTAAGCCTTTTCCATTTTTGTCTTAAAGCATTAGCTTAAATGGCAAATCCCATCGACAGCAATAACTTCGGCTCAAGTTAGAACTAACAACTTTGTTTCTTTTGTAATTATCGAGATCAGCTGGTGGTAATCAAAAGGACTTAAACCTGGTCTTCTCTAGACTATTTATGCCAAATAGCTTCCTCCATACATTGCGGGAATTGGCACCCTTCCATATCTTCACAACGTTCAATGGATTCCACAATTCAACCAAATTTATGGATTCCAGATTTTCTAACATCTAACATCGATTATCAATTACGCTATTTCCATCTGGCTCAACCTAACTTCCTCTAATTATCATAAAAAACGACTTCTTAAATTATTTCTTTTTAAGTAATATTCTCCCTGGAAAAATCATTCAGATCTAAACCTAAAAAACCAAAATCCGACCTGAAATACATAAAACACCACATACAAAATTCACCTCGACCCAAATACAAGACAAAAACTCGAAAACAAATGCTTTCTTCCAGCCTACTTCGCATGCATATTCTTTTTTATTAAAAAATTTTTTTCATCTTCAACAATGACAGATATGATGTAGTTCCAGTTCCCAAGCATTGTTTTTAAAAATTCTTTTTCGCTGTTTATAGAACCTTCGTGTTTTCCCTAAAAATCTCCCTTATCTCTCTTTTGATAAAGGGAAAAAAATGATTTTTGTTAACAAATATACATCACATTTCTAAGGGTTCCTTCTTTTTTCCCTTTATATCACACATAAAAATCCTTCTTAAAAAAACGTATTTCAAAAAGGGGAAAAAAACCCAAACTATTTTTCCTCGACTTCATTCATTTTATTTAAATAACAACAAGACCTTCGTTAACAAAAAATTTCAACTCCCGTGAAAAAGAAAAACCCCAATTAAATAATTTGCAAGCATTTCCTTTCATTATTTAAAGTCGTAACTTATGTCGTTTTGTTTCCGCTAAAACAAAAACCAATTTATTATATTTTCCTTCTTTTAAGAAAATAATAGGGATGAGTCTGGAAATAAATCTCCCATCTAAAACATTTCCCAAAGAAATTAATACCAATAAGGAAGTGAAAGTTACCGAGACCGCAGAAAATACGATTAGCCACATTTAAAATTCTCCGAGAGAAAATTTCCCGGCCTTTAGTTTCGGAAAATACTCGAAGGAGCTAACAAAAGTTGACTCATACTCATTTGAAGATGGGTTCATTACAAGTTTGGAGACCCTCGCACTCTGACACATTCTGACACGAACATTACTCACGAACAATCCAATATCCAGTTAGTGGCTGTCATTAATCTGGTTCCAGCTACCCTGCTCCAGCATTTCTTGAGGGTTGAAAATCACGAATCTCTTTTTCTAAATCATTTGTCAAATTACCAGGGGGAATTCAATCCCCACGTCGTGTATCATCACCATCAACCTAACGCTTTCTTATATTCCCAATAATGTGACACCTGGCTTGAGGTCGGGGCGGGAAAATTTACAACTCATTCGATATAAACTTTTCTTATTGTGTGTATGTCTTTTAGTTTTCCTACACACGAAACAGGATCGTGAATTTTCATTAAACTCCACGCAACAGATGTCGCCTAATGCACATCATCTACTAGAATAAATCCGGAAATTTTCCTAGCTTTTCTTTTCTCAAAGCCCGATTTCTTTCGCTTGATTATCTTTTGATAGGATCTAAATTAAGAAAACTTGGAAAGGAGGAAGAACTATAACATGATTTAATAAGAAATTAAAGTCATTGGTCTGTGAAGTTGATAGACCTACAAATTCCTACGATTTCCCCCCTTTTAACCGGTTTCAGCTCGTCTCTCATTTTCGAGTTCGGTTCATTTATTTACGTTACCACGAGAAAAGGGGTTCATTTTCAAACTGAATGTTTGTTTGTATGAAGCGATTGTGACACCGAATGAAACGCAGATGCAAATCAATCGTGACTGGAATTTCGTTTTGAAAGTTCGATTTAAAGCGCTAATAATGTCCCGCATTTACTGCAGACCCTTTGAGTCACAGGGACGGCGCCAAGAAGAAGCAAAGCATGAAAGAGATTAGGCTTTTATTGGTTCTGTTTTTTGTCTTGCATCTTTTTCTTACCTCTTCTCTAGTCCCATATTTTGGTCGCTATTTCAAATCATATTAAGGAGCACCATGACCCAGTAGTAATACCGAAAGAAAAACTTTTGCTGCGTTTACATGTAATTTTTGCCTTATGTGTAACCATGGCCACCATTTCCATAAGATCTTTTCCACCCTCTAAAATAAAAAAAACTCCTTTACGAACTGAATGAGTTTGACTAATCTACTGCTGCTCTCCTCAGATACTTCACAGCCCCTAACCTCGTTTAGGAATTTTAGGCTCTTCGTAGGCCTTCCAATTTTTTATCGATGTCGTCTTTTAAGTTTTTAATTCCATTGCATTAAAATTTTATCACTCCAGCCTCACCGCAAAAGTCTCTGGCATCTCCTGCATTATGTGACAACGTCCCTGCAACAAAAGAAAAGTTGACAATGCTTATTCCATTTCTTCAATCATCCCATATAATGTTTACAATGATAAACTCATAACTGCAGTCATAATACAATTTAATTAACATGGCAAGCGTAATAAAATGCATCCGGTACTGATAATTCAAGCACTACTTAAACTATTAATAAGTTGTTTTCTTTTCCCTTTTCCCAGTTTATACGAAAACCGTTCGTATAAACGTGACCAGCTTTAAATCTGATCATTAAGTGGTTTTCGATGCAAAATATTACTGAGCTGGGGAAAAACAGACGCGATAATTAAGCATCAAGATGAAGGGCTCTGTGCTTGATTCAATTTATACATTTTAATTAAAAATTAATTAATAATCCGAAATTAGATTGAGAAACTTGATGCTTCTTGCCCAAATGAAATATTAAACATCTTATATTACAAATTATACACGGAATCTCACTCCCCACTTTTTTTCTTGCAAATTTTGAAAAAGGGAAAACTTGTATTCTTCTAACTTTAAGAGAAAAATCATATATTACATTTTCCGTTGTACTAGTACTTACTAATTAAAAGTGATTCCTAGAAAAGGGGAAAAACTTTAAGCAAGGGAAAAGGCATCACGCACCCTCATCCAAGTGATAAAATAAAATGTCTCCTTTCATTTCATCTTAGCTACTTGCATTAAATTCAACAGTAAATTACGGTTTTCCAATGTTATGAATGAAACAGATCCCGCCTATAATTTAATAATAAAACGAATTCTTTTTTCTAACAAGATAATTTACCTCTTTTAATCTGATATACTACTTTGATCATTACACATCATTGGCATTTATAGTTTTATAGATATGTAAGCTCAATGACCTTAGTGTCAACACTTAAAAATTTTTTTTCCTTTTTTCAGGAAATCAACTAAAATGTGACTGTCACCTCTCCTGGGTATTCTCTCTCCGTAATGAGACACACAACAACGAAATTCGAAGCTCATTAGAAGAATTAACATGCGTCGTGGATGATCTGGCTTTTCCAAACAACAACCCCAATAATATAATTGCGACTGAAAAATCATTTGTAAATGAAGAGCCGGATTTTGATGTGAATTCTGTTCAATATGATGATGAAGATGTTGATTACGATGAAGATAATGAGAGTTCTGATTACGATTCTAAGGAAGGTGGCAATGGTCTTCTAAGGAAGCACATTGTTGACATTCCTCCTGATCAATTACCTTGTCCAGAAATGCAAAAAGCAACCACTGAAGATGTGGTCAAGTCAAAAGTAGTTAATCCAAAAGATTCCAATTCTAGTTCAATGTGCAAATTTAGTTTGCATCTGATAGTCAGTATTAGTTTTTTAAGAACAGTATTTTTCAGGTAAATTTAAGGAAAATTTTTTTGTGATATTTTAGGGGAAAAGAACTTTTAAAATGAGTTTTTTAATTTGTACGAGAGACAGTGACTAGTTTTTATTTTGATACAGTATAAGTGAGGGAAGGTAAATGCAATCTGAAAATGTATACTTTACTAATGTTGAATGTATTACCAGATATGTAGCAATTAAAATGAATCACAAGCAAGGAATTTTTGACGCTTTGAAACACAAAGTTCAATGCTGCGATGGCTCTAAAAAAATCAAAGGGTATGTCATTTAGATGATACTTTAGGTTTTAAAATGACAAGTTGAAACTAGTAAGGTTAGTGATGTCCATCGTTAAATATTCTAGAAAATAGCATCTCAAAATTGAAAGCTTGTAATTAGCTTTTCATCTTCCAAGTGGTTACATGCTAAAATGTTAGTTCCAGCTACTTTGCCGTGCAAATTTTTCAGTTACACGTTACTGTGGTACTTTCATTTCATAAACTTATAAAACACAAGTAGTTCCAGCTTTAAAAATAAGATCTACTCACCTGATCGTTCATCTTTAGGAAAGCCAATGTTCACCACGAGGCCGGGTGAATATTGCATCTTTATATTTGTGTATGAATTGCTCCCCAATCTTCAATACAAGTTCCTAATAAGACCAGATGAAGAAGAAGAAGAAAGTTTCATTCTGAATAAACGCTGTAGCAATTTATAAATGGTCAATAAATTGTCACCGTTAAACTTCTACCATTACGAAACATACAAAACCACAAAAAAAAGGAATGTTTTTTTGTTTTTGAGGCCCCGAAAATGATTCATTCTCTCTGACGTTACGACCAATTTTTCTAATTCCACGCCACATGGCCGATCGGCCATTTTGACAAAAAGAGAAAAAATGTGTTTACAAAAAAAATTTTAACAAATTTTTGGATTAATGTTTGATCATCTTGTGGATTTTCGGAATAATTATAAATTTGATCTCATTTAGAACATTAGTTGATAACGAAATAACAGACAAGGTAAAAAATTTAGTTTTATTTTTGTCATCTAAACAAACATGATGTCATTTTTGACAATATAATTTGTTCATAACATAATTTAATTGTCTCACCGTCTTCGTTACGCCCATTATATTTTTACTTCTTTCCATTACAATTTATTTGTCGCATGTACGCTACAGGTTGTAAGTTATTATCAAATCCTAATCTTGTTAACATAAGATGACAATCTCTGTAAATATTGGAGCATTGCTTGATGTTCATGCAAAAAGTGAATGACTTCTTCCTCAAGGAAAATTTTTTACACAGAACCCTTTCATTTTAAGGATACATGATGTTTATTTAAAACTTAAGAAGGCAGTAAGTAATTGTTTTGGTTTATATTTGAATAAGTAAAATATTAATTGTAAAGATTTTAGAAACGAATTATTTATTGACATTTGGAACCAAATGTACAGTATATTCTCCTTTTTGCATAAATCTGGGCAATGCTTATAAGAAGGACTGAATAGGAAGGTAGTATCATATAAATATGCTTTAATGTTAGCTGTTAGCTTTATTTAGTCATGATGTTTTTGCTAGTGTCAAAATTTACATGGTAACTCATCCCAGGATAAAGTTTTTACTATTATGTAAGAGATAATATTATCTGAAAAATGAGAAAATTCTTAATCTAATTAATTATTAGTCACAATTTTATTAATTTAAAAAAAACTGAAAGCAGCTTTCTGTAATTTCTGTTGTCTGCTTTTAGGTAATTTTGTAAATATTTTAAAAAAAATTTCTTGTACATAATTTAAGTCTTAATTTTCCAATTTTTAAAACTGTAATATTTTCTGAAGTGTGCGTATTTGTATCTGAATGATTGTGAAGTTAATAAAAGGAAAAAAAAATAATTGTTCCCTTGAGTTTTTTGTTAAAGTACTTTAAATTTTGTTTGTACTTAAATCTAAAATCTACACAGTCCCAAAACATCAACTGCTGCTTTTTTTAGTTATTCTGTTGCAGCATTATTCTCTCCCTTTTCTTCATCTTCCTCTTCATCTTCTTCAGATTTCCACCATATTGCATCATCATGATAATTCTCAGGCTTGACTTTTTCCCTTTCTGCAAGCTTTATAATTAACCCTGCAAAAAATTTCAATCATTAAATAATCTGCTTGAACACTTTTTACCTGGCACGTAAAGCAGACAACAGTAATCCCTTTGATTGCAAAACAACCATCTGATTTATAATAGGTCAGTTATAGAAAAAATCCCATCAGCTTTAATCTTTATGAGCAAAACCGTGCCAAATTAAACAGTGCGTTAACTAAGCGTGAATTACCAGTGAACCGTGATATGAGAAAATAAACGATTATTTGAACAATTAATTCACCAATCATATTTCCCATTTTGCATAATTATAACCGATATGCTAAAACGTAATGGTCCAAGGACTGGTAATTAGAGTTCATCATATGATCGACCTTCAATTGTTTTTAATCTTATGCACAAATATTTTTTGGGTTTGGTCGAGGGTTTCGACAAGCAGACTCGAAGGAATGTGTCATTTTTAAATATACTGTAATCATCATGGGTGGGCGAAAATAGACCCAGTTTACATTTTCATAATTGATTTTTGTTACCGGTTGGGCAACGTTATTATTTTTTAAGCATTAATAGGTAAAAAAGCATAATTGTTGATCACAAAAGGCGTTGATTTACAGTTGTTAAACATACTTGTACTGGATTTGTGTTATTAGACATGTCTAGCGTTATGGTCGGAATAGGTGGAGTTTCTTCGTTTCTCTTTGCGTATTTTTCATTTTCTGGAAGCTCCCAAAAAACATCATCATCAAAATGTTCATCCGGTTTCCCGAAACTTCTAATACTTAGACCTAAATCATGCCCCAAAATTAAATCGCATGCAAAGAAAATATAAAGTTTTTTTGTTATTTAAAAAAAAAATTGTGAACATCCCTTGTTCTTGTAATAATTATATTACCTGTAAATAATCCACCAGCAATGGCAACAATTAAAGTGATGGTAAGAGCAAGCAACTGATATGCTGCTTGCTGACCAGCAGTACGATTGCTTCCAGCACCCCTCGCCTTAAACACGCGGTGCAAACTAAAGAAAATAAATTATAAGATCTGTTAATGAGTCTTTTGAAAATTAATGGTTTTGAATAAAGTGTTACCTCGGTCCATATGTAGGGTAATCTGCTAATCCGGCCATTAATGCACCGATAAGTCCAGCCGCAAATCCAGGCATACCGTGTAAATTATGCACTCCACAAGTGTCATGAATTCTCAGCCTTTTTAACACACATCCTGCAATAAGTAATTATTAATGTCTTTAAAGTCTAGGCCGACTCTAGTATTATCGGTGGGGCTAGACGAGATGAAAGACAAGAATCGAGTAATTAAATTTAATGGGACTTGAAATATTTTGACTTATGAGTACTGGTTACAATCTTCAAGGAGAGCAAAGAAGAATACTTTTGTTATAATCCTGCTCGACCTCAATTTCTTATTTTTTTAAAAAAGATTTTACCCTGAATAAATTGGAATCCTATCGTGGACAAAAATCCAGCGAAGCAACCGATAATTAAGGCACCGTACGGTTGAACCATCATATTAGCAGAGGTGCCAATGCACACCCCTCCGGCGAGGGTTGCATTTTGTATGTGCACCTAAAAATATTTAACGAATTTCAGCTACTGTGAAAGGTGTGTTTTTCACCCCTTAATTAGCTGTTATCTATAATTACCATTTCAAATTTATTTTTCTTATTAAAAAGTGATGATATGGCGAAGGTAACAATACAACATGCGGCAAGTGAGAGATAAGTGTTAATAACTGCCCTGTGTTTCTCATCCCCATCGACCAAAGCCGCGTTGAAACTAGGCCAGAACAACCATAAAAATATTGTACCTGAAAACAAATAAAAATAATAAATTTACCCCGCTATTAATTTTTCAACCCTTGTTTTAGGTAAACGGAAATTAGCTTGTTAATAATATTAAACATACCGATCATGGAACTGATGTCGCTGTGGTAACTGGATGACTCTAATTTATTTCCTTCGGTTTTGGTTCCGACCCCGTGAGAAAGGACGAAGCTTACTGCAAGGCCGAAATATGCACCGAATGCGTGAACGTACATGGATCCACCTGCGTCTGCAGCCTGGAAATTTTCAACCAAGGTATGTTTAATGTAATAGGAGTAAGGTCCAGTACCGTCCACACTGGTTTTTGTTTTGGTTGCAAATGTTAAGTGTATGATGATTTGACTTCCGGCGTTAAAAGGCTACAATTCATCAAAAGAAGGGCTGAGGCTGAATGACTTTTCATAGATTTTCAAAATTTTTTTTTTATAATCAACTTCGACGATGCAGACGAAATTATCCGCATCTTAAACTATGAACAGACATGTAACATGGCTGAATTTCAGCACATCTTTTACTAGAGACTGGGATCTATAGAGAAAGCAGGTAATTTGCTGTGAAACATGACAAAACTGAACCTGCCAATGGTTAGCTTATTAATTCCGGGAACAACCAAAGTTTAAAATGCTCTTTCTATAAATTCTATCCTCTAAGTATATTCCTGCTGCATCGCAAGTGCTCCCTCCCTTTCTCTTTAGTCTCTGTTGACGTGAGCGCTCCTTAAAATTTTTAGTAACTGAAAATTAGGACTAGGAAAAAATATCTTACATGTAATACTTCTGTGCCTAAATACTCATTAGCCGCAAAAATAACGATTTCTATGATTGCCATTAAAATCAGCTGCAGCGGCGAAGTTTTACCCAATACCGCTCCGAATGATATTAGAACTGCGGCTGAAGCGATATCCGCATTGATTAAGCTTGAAAATTAAAAAATTGAATTAATTTTCCAAACCAAATTGATTTCATTTTATTTCATATTTTATTTACTTGCTGATATTTATATGAATTTTTCCGTCTTGATGTTCTAACCGGAAAAATCCAGAACATAGTAAAGCCCATTGAATGGCTAATGATGCAACTAAGAAATTAAATCCAACAGCGCTGAATCCGTATTTTTTAAGAAATGTCATTAAAAATCCAAAACCGACAAATATCATAACATGGATATCTTGAAACACTGAAACGAGAAAAAAAAAAAAAAATTCAATTAGAACATAGTATTTTTATTTCTGATAAGAATAATTACTCGAAATCACAGCGTAAAACTGTTTAAGAAAGTGCTAAAAAAGTCACAGGTCACATACTTTGATTCCTTTATCTTTTAATTGTCTTTCACTTCTATATTTAATATCCTGCAAAAACGACCTTGATTTTAAGCATCAAGTAAACAAATTATGCGTGGCTTATAATTATTATGCAAGCATAGTTGAGCGATTTTGCTTTTGAGATATCTTTTTTACCCTATGAATGAGGAAGCCTCTGAGTTCATGTTAACTTTTCTTGAGATTCTGTGTGGGAGCAATTTTCTTTTTTCTATGGAGTTTATATACCGCATAGAAATTTCCCAAGATGATCGTAATTGAATATCACTTTTCTTAAATATGAAAGAAAGTTTAGTCGAAATTTTCGAGGAACTGATTTAATGAAGAAATTTTTGAAGTATTTTTCATAATTTAAAGTTTGATAACCTTTGTTCTGTGAAAGCAATTACACTGTTAAAGTTCAAAAATATTAATATTTATAATAACATACACGCAAAAGTTTTTGAATGAAAAATGTCAGAAGCTTTTAAGCTTTTAGAAAAAATGTCTGGTTAGTGTTTGTGTTTTTTTTAAATGAAGAGCCAATCAAATCAGCGGGGATTAATTTGTTGTTTCCGTTGGAAAATGTAACGAAACCGTAATTTCGATCGGGTTGTCTAGATGTTTTAATGCAGAAGATGTAGAATTTAAAAAAATTATGGGCCACCTTCTTAGAGTTTACATCCAACTTCATCAACCGTCTACAACGACAGCATGAAAGAGATCATGTTTTAAGACAGATTTTGGGGTTAAATTCATTTAAGAAGTAAGACTAGGGACCAGTGTCTATAAGGTTTGAGTTCCCCTTATGCTGCCTTTATTATTTTATACTAATTTTTTTTCTTCATCAAGGAAAACTTTAAGCAATTTTTGTGACTTTAATTCAGTTTTTTTTCTAGACGGTTTAGGCAGTTATTGACATTGGCCCACTTCCACTGCTCTTATTAAATCTGAGTGCTGACAGCAATTCATTCTATGGTCAATTATCTCTGTTGAACGCGGGCACAATATAAATTGCTCGTCAAACAAACGTAAGGTAATGGTTGGGATTACAAATTAATTTTGCTCCTTCAAAATGTTAGCTATGTTGCTATTAAGGCATGTAGGCCTTATTAAGGAAAATTTAGCGTTTGGATTAGTCATTCAGGTTTCCTTTTCGAAAAATTAATATAATAATTGCTTTTTGTTTTCTAATGTAGTCCACAGTGACACTAGAAAAATATTTCAGGAAGCTGAATATAGAGATATTTTGATGGTAAAAATAAATCCATGAGGAAAAGTTAAAACGTGACTTTACTTAAACGAAGCCTTGTTAGAAGGTATTGGGGGTGGGTAATGGGTGGTGGGAAGATTTGGGGAAGGGCGAGATACTTGCATGAAAATGGGTCAGCACAAAGTAACTGGCCCTCAATGAAAAAACAACAAGAAAGAGACTGTTCCCTCTCCTCTTATTTAAAAAAAAAAAAACTAGGCAAAACAGTCTTAAGGGATCTGCCACAGTAAAATATATAAACAAAAATAAAAGTAATTTCGTTTTGTTTTAAAAATATCTAAAAAAAAATTCGCTCATTATATACCGATTTTTAAAAAAATTCGCTGGCCTCTTTTGGGTTAGAAATTTTTCGAGGGAAAAATTTTTGCTTTTAAAAATGCTTATAATTTTACTGAGCATTTTACTACGTTTTATATGAAGCAAAGCAGCTCATTTTTATTCTCTAAAAATGTTCACATTGAGAAGTGAAGTTTGCAAAAAATTGATTGCAAATAATCAACACCGTTTCAATATAACAGGCTTATTCGCAAGCCTTCATTTCAATAATTTTCTTTATAGTTTTCTCAATAACTTTAAAAAAAGCTTCGACTACCTCAATTTTTTTTCAGAGCCGTTTTTAGCAAAAATGCGCTTGTGGCATAAAAAATTTTCGCGCCCTAACTTGCTTTTCTGGGAATAATTCTAAACACAAAACTAAATGTGATTTTTGACCCCGAAATTTTCAGCCCTAGGCAGCAGTCTCTTCACCTGTGCTTAGCGGGTAATTAAGTTTGGAGCTTCAAACACCCCCTCCCCCTCCGAATTCCTCCAATGATGCTCTTCATCATTAACCATTAAATCAATTTCCTAAATCGAATAATAACCATTCACATTTTAAAATAAAGATTTCTCTTAAAAAATTCAAACACTTACTCGGGTAGGAATCATCCAGATGATCATGATCCACCTGACTTGCAGGAGTAAGTGAATCCGCATTATAATGATACTTCGCAAAAATTGCAAAAAGAACTATTAAAATTACTTGAAAAGTTAAAGCGCACACTATTGTTGTCCTTCGCGATTTCAAGGAAGCCATTTTTCCAAACCTTCACTCAAACAAACTTTATTAGAATAATTCATGAAAAAATCTCGATACAAAATAAATTTATTTTTAACTTCATTCTATCAAAAATAAGAGGAGAAAAAAAATACTCTTATGCTGTCTTGTTTTTATCATAAATTCACTCTAATATATTCATATTTATTTGTTATCACAAAAGTTAATGACTGGTTAATATCGGATGTATAAGTAGAGGTTAAAGGGGGATCGTTACACTAATTTTTTTTTTTAGGAGGCATGATGTGCTTTTTACAGTAGAATTATTTTACTCGAGCTGCGTTTTGTACGATTTCAAGCTGACTGATTAATTATTTAAATGGAAAAAAGCAAATCTCTTTTTTTTCTTTCTTTTAAATGACATGGCCTTGAAGAAAGTAAATACTCACACGAATTTTGTGATTAGAAAAAATTTAAACCCTAAAGTACTTCCTGGAATATGATTTTCGGTTAATTCGAAACGGGTTTTTCGACCTGAGAATTAACTTCACCCGGTGGGAATTCATGTTGAGATTTTTTGTTTAATTAGGCACAGTTTTTCATATTGTCAAACGTCAGGCTGGTTCTGTAAAATTTATGACGGGGTTTATTTTAAGCTATAGCTGAAAAAGTTCTCGCCTGTATTTTCTCCCTAACGTCCTTATTAATTTGGTTAGGGATCGTGCGGGATGGTCTTGCAATATCGGCGTTATTAAATTTTTTTTATAACATAAAAAGTATATTAAAACATAAAAAAGATCTGGAGACTTTAAGTAAAGGATATGTCACGATCGTGATGGATCGATTTGGAAAATCAACAAAGAAGCGATAGGGTCTTTGTAAATGGAAACTAGTCTGGATTTTTTTCCCTTTATCTAACTTGGACAGGGATAGAATATATGAAGGAGGGAAAAAAGTAGAGATCTGCACCGGTCAGACTTGATTTTTCAAGATTTTGGCCAAATGTTTGGGCCTAGCCATGGCCATGGACTGAAATAGCCTTCCCCCTTCCTAGGATTCTGGTAAATTATCGAAAATCATACTAAACTTATTCTAAAATTATCCATTTTCAGCCACGCTAAAGAATTTTAGCCACTTTTTTTGGCCCTCTCCTCCCTAAAAAATTTTGCTTGTTCCTCCTATGGCCGTGGCAGGACCAAGCCACAGAACAAACCTGGTTGGGCTCACCCTAAATTTTTTTTTTGTAAAACAATTTAGATTTGATTTAATATGCAAATTTATAAATATTTTCTGATACATCCTAAATCATAATTTAAAATGATATATTATACGAATTTATCATAAATATGCTTTCAGTTGTATAAACATTATTCAGATTTTTTTTTCGCGTTTTGTAAAATCCAACAATGGTCATAACGATGAATATGAAGTTACATTTTTTTTACGTTATCTGCCCATTGTCCAAACAATAAATACGATTTTTATTTTTATTTGAAAAAATTATTTTTCCTCTCCTGCCTACGCCGTTTTTTAAGCGGCAGGAATATTTAACGGTTTTACTATCGCACACCAGCACAAGAGACAAAATACTAGCGTGTTCCATTTAGCGGGTAATAATTTCAATGTTTGTTTTACTACACATGATTTGTGGGGGACAGTTACGTATTGGGTTTTTCTCATCAATGTCACTTTTTTTTTACATTTGTCAAATGATTTTCAAAATCGAATGACGTTGACGTAGCTTTTAAAGTAGCTTTTCGAAACCATACAGAAAAAAAATATCAAAGGGAACAAGACCTTTCTGATTTATACTTTCTTTTATATCTATACTTATTGCATAGGCTCTAAATTAATTTAAAGTAATTTAAAGTTTCCACTTCAAGAGGTGACGGACTGACCGTAAAGGGCCATTGACTATAAGAGGCATTTTTAACCAATTATTAGTTTAAACAAGTAAAAAAGCTCGATTGGAGAGGTAAACCTCGCTTTGATTATCGCATCAAGCCCATCCAATAACTTAATAGTTCAATTTTCGCACTTGATGCCTTAATCCCCACCCACTATTTCTTTATGGAAAATTTGGTTGCCAAAATTTACAATCTTGGGTTTACTTGACTTACTCTAAATAACCTAAAGCCCTGCCGCCGCAGTTATTGCTTCCTTCCCGTAAACACAATCGAGGGCTGGGCCGTCCACTCGCCGTTTCTTAAGTCTTCCCATTTTTAGTGACGCTGAAGCTTGGTCCATGCATTCCTTTATCGAAGTTCTGTTGTATCATCCTAAACATTTTTTTCGCGGAAGTAGAAGCTGAGGTAACAAAAGGTTTGTAATCAAGGAACTATACTGTATACGGCATTGGAAATTAAAATCCTCAGTGTTTTGAAATGTGGGACATTAATTTTTGATTATGATTATGATTGCAATCCAGCTCACCTAAACTAAAAACTTTTACATTTCCAAAAGTTTTAAAAATTCATACTAATTACCGTATTAAATTGCTGAAATGCTCATTTATTTTCCTGTCGTCCATGTCGAATGCAATAAACCATCCTTCTGCCTTGGCTCCGGCAATGCTAACTACTAATCTCATTTCCCGCATTAAGTATATACCATAAAAGTATTAAAAAAAATTTTCGGGAGTATGAGAAGAGTATACTATTTAACAAGGGCTGAGTCCGAAAGTGGAAGGACCAACGACTAATCCCGGCTTGCTGAATAAGCCAAAGATGGATATATATTCTAAATCTCAAACTATAGCACAAACCTTACGCAGAACTGGCCCGAGCTGAAAAGGCCTCCTTCTGATCCTTCTTTTTCCGAAATATTTAGTGCTCTCTGTAAATTGCTGACCTTGTTAACCGCCCCTAAAATTTTGCCACTCGAGGCGGTTCTTTTTCGATTCAGCCTCACGCCGGGCCTGACCTCACGGACCAAGTAAATAGTTAAATTCCTCACTTAAAACTCAATTTTTATTTCTCTTCAATTTCTTCCTCCAAAGCACTTATTAAGAGCTTTTGTGGTTCTGAAAAAAGTATACCCGCAAACCGAACTAAAACCTGCTGACCACATCTAGGTTTGGCTAGATTAGATTCTGTTCGGTTCGGTTCAATTTTCAACTGTTTTTTCTAGCTACGGAACTGATTTATGATCTAGTTTTCTATTAATTAAAGAAAATAAATATTAAGCTTTCCCAAAGCTTATCTGTTTTTATTATAAATGAAAAAACAGTATCGGATTTCTGGTATCTTTAATAAATCAATAAAAGACTAGAGCGCATTTAATGAATATTCTGATAGATGAATGAATTAACTACTTCCCCAGTCTTTGAACCCTATCCTGCAATTGTAGTTTCGCCCCTGATATACCTTTCGAGACTAATAAAAATGAATAAGCAATATGCGATTCAAATGCTTTGTTTAATCCATCCATGCTACATTTTCATTTAAATAAATCCATTATCTCTAGTAAACTAACACGAGTTATTCCGGTTAAAATGTCCTCGTTTCCGCTTCAGAAGGGGGAAAGGATCGCGCATAGTTTTGAAAATAACGATAACAAAGATAAGGGGAAAGCTCATCAACAAATGTTGTAAAATCCTTTCCCAACAGTGGAAGAAATGTCTATCTTTGAGAAAAGGTTTAACTCAGTTTCCGACCGCAGCCCTCTTCTGCGTAAACCGAACAGCAAGGAAAACAATCCTTGAACTATAATCACTCACGATTAAATTACTAGGGCCTCCCCTCCAAATTGCACTCAATTGTCATTATTGATTTAGTGGGTTTGGATGGTCGATGCATTATTCACCAAATAAACTACAAGGTTTATCACGCTGTTATTACCTTGTTAAAAAGAAAAAAAAATTCGGGGAATGTGAAAGGGAAAGGGGAAGGAAAAGAAAAAACTCTTGGTTATTCTTTAAGTAAAAAAATTTTTTTTTTTTTGGTAAAATTCAAGATTTATTGTAAAAATTAAATGCTGTATATAGGTTGGTCCTAAGAACTGATAAAATTTTCATCTTAGCTCTATTTTTAAAAGAGACTTCAGTAGAGAACGTAGTCTCTCAAACTTGGGCCATGTTCAGAATTTTCTTAAAATCCCCGGCCGAAAGCCCGAAACTCGGCCCGCGCAGACTCTTAACGCTACAGAATTAAAAAAAGTCTTAAAATAATTATAAAATAATGAAAGATTATTTTAATCTGAACTTCTCCACTTCAAAATTAAGATTGATTTATATATACTGATCCACTATACACCATTATTTTTGTTTTGTCACTTTTGCTAAAAATCAAATATCGGCAAGATTCTTGGCATTTTTTTAGAAAATGATTGCAACTTAGATACGCTTTTCAAATAGAAAAAAATATTTGTTCATCTAGTAACGAATGACTTAACAAAAATGTTTTAAAAAGCACGCCTACCTACTCTTTTTGCACGAAAATAAGAGGCGTGTGGTTATTACCAAATGATTTTTTTGAAATAATTTCCTTAGAGCATATGAAATTGTTCATTTAGGCGATTCCCCCAATTCTGATTTAAAATCGAAAGCTTTCGACGTTTCGTCGTTTATTTTAATATCCGGGATTTCGTTGTTCTGTAATACATTATTAGCATCGAAGGCCTTTGAGGGCCCAGCAGCATTGTTTATTTGAGAAGGTTCGCCCATTTCCGGAATTTCGTTTCTAACATCTAAAGGCCTGCTTGTTGGATGAGTCGGATACCTTTGACCATTGTAATCGATATATGTTTGTCCAGTTTTTTCTGACTGCATCATTATTCCTACGTAATTATTTGGTATAAGTCCAATTTTCCTATTTTCATTACATGCTAATAACCATCCTAAAAAAATTTTAAAAAAATTGGCCGTTAAAAATTTTGTAGAGCTTATGTCTTTAATTTTGATTGACTTAAGTTACCTGGGCAATTGGTTGGTTGATATTTCTTTGGTGCGATCATTAATTTTTGTTGGGCGGAAAAGCTAAGTTCTTGTTCTGTACCAGCATGGAAATCGTAGAAACCTACTGCTAAAGAGCCTGGTTCTTCAGCTGGTTTCCAAATTTCTAGAAGAAATCATGCAGTATTATAGTTTTAAAACGTTCTGATAAAATTTTAATAAGCACTTTTTTTTAAAAGCTTCATCTAATGAAAAAATAAAACGTACCACTAGGTATGGAGGAATGTAACTGACTTATCAATTTAAACAAAAGATAAGGTCCAGCAGTTATAAGTCCTACAATCATCATCATTGGCCAATTGGTTTTTCTACCCTGTTGCTGATGTTCTGGTGCAATGCCAGCTGCTTCACTCAGTGCTTCACTCCATATTTCATCAGTAATAGGGTTTTCCTTTTTAAGTCCTACAAATTTTATTTTTAAAAACAATTTTACCTTTGAAATTTTTTAAGCTAACTAAAAATTAATTCGATTCTTACCTATTAAATACAACAGTTTCTTAACCAACCAATTCAATGTTTTAATTACTGCGAATGTTTGAAAAATCTGTCCAAATACAGACCTCATTTTTCCAAAACTATCTGCAACTCCTAACACTGACATGTATGATGAATGAATCGCATGAAAAGTTGATTCAAACATCATTGTTATCGAACTGAATGCTTGTAATACAGACTGTATTGACTGGAATGCAGGTCGTGAACTTTCTTCTGCGATTTGAATAAACCTACAAGCCAAATTACATAAGGATATAAATTTTCAAATCCTTTAATTAAATTAGATAAAATTGGTTCAAAACATCATACCTATTTTCTGGATAAGCATTATTGTAATATCCTGGCCCGCCACCATATCCATATCCACCAAATGAGCTAAAAGGTGAATAACTGCCAAATCCCATTCCACCATAGCTGCCATATCCCCCATAACCACCCATACCCCCATAACTTCTATATCCATAAGGTGACGATAAGGAACTATAACTGGTAACTGGAGTATTATTTGCTGGCCTTGGTGGTAATGCTGGAGGAGCTTGTGATCTATTCACTGAGGGGTTGGTTGGTGTGCTGTATATCGAACTCTGAATATAGTTGCTAAAAGAAAAAAAATGACATAATTTAATATTGATAACAATCAGGAATAAGTAAATAAGTGAAACTTTGAAATGACCCTGGGAATCATGGTCAACGTCCAAATTACATGAAACGTCACGCTAGTTTTCCGTTTTTGACAAGATGAAGAAATCTGATGTTATATATGCACTGCACTTTTTGTTTAACACTATTTTCAAACTGGTGTCTGAATAAATGACCATCGTTTTGACCAATTAAAAAATTATTAAGTAGGACGGAGATAAAGCATTGACAGTTTGTTTTACTTACTTAGAGTTTGTTATTCCAGGTGGAGGAATTGTTGGATTCCTGAAATTCAATCCAGGCATATCCCACGGTCTAAATTGATTTGCCATGATTAAATTCAAATTAACAATCTACACTAAACTTAAAAATATCGAATCATTATTTACTTCCTATTAAATTAGCCGACATATTGGAAATTATTAAAAATAAATACGTAAGATAAGGCCCCGAAGGATAAATCGTCTGCAAGCATTGACGTCACGTGACGTCAATAGTTGAAGGCGCCATCTTAAGTTGAATGATTTTAAAATGATTGTTTCGCTTATGGTGAAAAAATGCATTGCAAATCTTTTTTACGTTTAATTGATTTTCAACGGCAGTGTAAGTTTTCTTTAGATTTGGCGGTTAATTATTTTGAAAATAAAGAAGTTACAAAGTTCGAAAATTCTGTTAAAATGTGGTTTTGTATCATTTTAAATTAAGGTCCACATAGTTTTGGGGACTGTCCTAGTTCAGTTAATTATTTTTATTGTTGAATATCTGATTTTTTTAAATTGCAAGAAGATCTGCCAATAAAATCATGACAGATTTGCTTATATCATTTTTTCCTTAAAAAGAAGGTCCCATTTTTCAGCCATTTTAAGATTTATTCGTATAAAGCATTTAATTGAATCAGTTCAAATGAGCTTTAATCCTTGAAGTTAAAAATCTTGATCGTCTAGTCTTCACTTAATTTTATAATTTCGATCAAAACCTTAACTGAATGTAAATAAAAACTCCTTAGCAGTTTTATTTACATTCATTAACCATTGGTCCACGGTGCTCCAGCAAATAAGCTATTTAAAAAGTTAACTGACAAGGTATCATCACAGAAAATCTCGTGCAAAGAGGTAATAAATAGTCCAATTTACCTACATCTTTTTAATTTAACCAGACCACACTGGTTAGATTATACGCCGTAAAATACAAACTTAGGCATTTTTTTATTGTTTCAGTTCCTAAGAATGACGTAACCGAAATGTGTGTCAACCAGTTGAGGTTATGCAACTCTTAAGGAAATACCAGTTCCCCATTTTCTACAAGTCTTATTCAAATTATAGATCTGGTATTAGGTCTTGACTTCCTGCGTCCTTTACACACCTTTATTCTTCTTTTTTAAAAGAAATAAAACTACTTTTGTGACCCGCTCAGGTACTAATGGAACGCGGTAGCGTCGTTTTTAACCCGAATTAACCTTTTTCATCGTCGGGTCATTTTTCGGGAAGAATTTTTTGACGGTTTTCGAATTTTTTTCTTTATTACTTTAAATCGGGATCTCACTGAGCTATTGTGAGAAGTTTCACAAGTTGGAGAGATCAAAGTCTATTTTTTATGAGGCTGACGATGTCTTTAAAATTTTGAGGTAACATTGGGAGGAAAAATATCAAATTATTTGCTCGGTAGGGAGAGAACCCATTTTGCAGCTTAGCTGCTCCCTTACTTCTAATAATAAATTATTGACTTTTAAAATTTTCCAAGACTAACTGAAATGAATTTTTGGCGCATGTAAAATGACGTAAAGTATTAAATTATTTCGTATGTCCGATCCGACAGACTATATTGTTACATAACTTCCGACTTGTCCAGATTTTGGTAAATGAAAAAAGGAACTATCTGCTTGATATTTTTTTAAAACTAGAGCAAAGCCTATGAATTCTTAAAAATCCTGATTTCAGTCCGTTAAAGAAACTCTCAAATCTGTACTTTTGTTTTTCTTTTAATTCATTTCTCCTCGGGAGTTTATCGCTGATGGTCAATAACTATCCTGTTATGTTTCTTTCTATCTACGACTTAAACGTTACTTTTGGTAAATTTTTTCTCAAACTGTAATTTATCTTCGAACCCCAGGCCATCTGTGAGTAATTCCGTTTTGATCTAAAAACAATAATGAAGCCTATTATAAAAAGTGAAAGTCACACATCTCGTCTACCGCGACGCTTCAGTCTAAAAAGGAAACATCTTCTTGCTGAAAAATTTCGTGTTTTTTATCACTAATGGAAAACTAATTTCATCCCCTATTTAAATAGGTTTATTCATGCTAGATGCAATTAGCACCTTTGAATAATCTTTTAAAGTAGCACAGTCTTATTTTAATATTATAATACTTCCATTTAAAAATTCTAAAAAGACTGGTTGCATTAAAAAAACTTCACTTGGACCCTTATTGCATTCTATTAGAATCATTCTGGAGTAGTACTTTCTTTATTACGCTGTACCATCAGCTATACTTCGATTACGAGTGACCGAGATGAAGGTTTGGATGCTGTAAGAGGTGAGGTTGTGAATCATATTAGTCATAAACGGTCTCTTCAAACTAAACGTTCTGAAATAGTTTAATTTTTTAACTATAGGGTGAACTATTTAGGCAGAAAAAAGGATTTACAATAAGGATACAGTGAAGTATGTGTTAATTACAGTGAAATTCCCAGATAAGTATGCAGTTGAAAAATTTTAGGCTTATAGTACATCTCTCCTCAACTTTTTTCTAAATCGACCGCGATATTATGTAATAATAAGCTCGAGCTTTAATAAAAGTGAAAAAGTCAAGCCGGCACGAGATCAATTATCAAAACTTAAACGATTATTTTACAACGGGTTTTCCGTAGTTCGTGCAACCGATTGATTTCACGATTTTCGTAAAAGATGATGAGCTAGAGATAGAGAATCTCGAGATTAATTGTTCGTGAAAATCGGTCGACTGATTGTGCGTTTTTGTTTGCATAATCATTATGCTACTTCCTTAACTATCTCTAATCTAGATCAGAAAATCGAACCGATCGGGAAATCCACATTTGAAATAATCATCTAATCAATGCGTGGTTGTAATCTTTAAAATTTTTTGGTGTCCTTAGGCGCGGCGGGGAAAAGGACGCCATGGACTGACAGATAATGACGAAATGAACCCTGGAACCAGAACCGTCGACTGACAGCATTTAGCATGGGAGTCAAAGACAACCATGTTACGGAAGGAGTTCGGGATGAGGTAATTTTTTCCCCCTTCCTACGAATGATGTTATCAGGTATGAGTATTAGATATAGGTGAAGGGCTCGTTTATATGGTTTATCATTCCTCCTGACATTGAATAGATAGGGGCTAAAGGGTTAAGAGGCCTGCCGACTACTTGCGAATTTACATTTTAAACAAATTAAAATTTCGGGTCTAACAAGTATATTAGTTATAAAAATGATGAATTAACAGAGGATGTAAAAATAATTTGTTTTAAAAATTGAATATATTTCCTGTGAATGAGGAAACTAATTGACTTATAATTGTAATCAAGGCGGAACTAAAATTCTAAGCATAAAAGTTATAAAAGACTAAAATGTTAAGAAAATTAGGATTTCTTGTTAAATTTAATAATTTTTATAGTTAATTTTTATCTAGTATGGGGGTGTTGTTAATTAGTTTAAAGTTGATTGAACTTTAGAATGAAAGGTCAACCGGTTTTAGTAGGTATTCGTAATGTTACAACTGGATCTGTTTGCGATTCATAGGAGGAGGCTCGCCACTATAACGTCATCTAAGGGGAGGGAATGATGAAATGCAAGGGTCGCAAGAAGTCTTAATGGTCAGATTGTTGAGGTCTAGTCAGATTCACTCAGCAATGAGTAACCTTAGTTTGAACCTGCCTTGCTCACAGTGGGGGATTTACCATAAGGCAAAAAAGGCTGTAGCCTAGGAGCCTAGGGGCCCACGGCCGCAAAGGGGCCCATCTTAAACCACATTTTTTTTTTTTTAAATTAATTTAAAAGACTTTTTTAAGCTTGGAAATTTTTGAAAGTCAGATACGCTTAGGCCATAAAAAAATTTAGCCTAGGGGCCCGAAATTAGTAAATCCCTCACTGCTTGCTCATTGTTGTTTTGCCTAAGTTTGTTAAAAATTTGACTCTGGCGCAAAAAATAAAAACTTGAGCACTTAAAAGAACTTCCTTTTTTTTAAAACTCTTGAGTAGCTAGTTCAATCGATATGTTGACTTGGCTTTTTTCAAATCTGCTATTTTCTTTTACTCTACTTTAGTACGATTGTACGAAAGGAGGAAAAAATTTTAAGTGTTTGCTTTTAATGCTGTCGATTTTCTATTTATATGATTTGCCTATCTAATTATTACAATTTAGAGAAAGGGAAAACAATCTTTTTACTTTGATATGGAGCAATGTCGTTCAGTAACCTTTCAAATTAAAAAAACCCATCAGCAGATAAATCAGATTCAATGATTTGGAACAATAGAAAGATGAGCTAACTATACTCTTATAAGTCTTTATTTTGTTTTCTGTTGAGACGATTTGCCCTAGCCTAATTTGATAAAGGATAAATTACCAAAAAATAAACATTGGTCTTAATATTGATACTTATTTAAACCAAAAAGTTGTTTCAATGCGCCGGCACCTTTTTTGCTATTCCTGTTATCTTGTTATTTATTTGTCGGCGAGCTTCGACCGAAGAGTTTGAGTACTGAATGTACCACTCTCAAGTTTGAGCTTATCGAACGAAGGATTTCAATTTTTTTTTCAGTATTAATCTCTTTTCAAAATCTATAAAATTATCTATTTTAAGACTAATCACGACAGGAAAAATCCTAATGGTCTCGTGATTTCATGACCAAGGGCTTTTGATTGTTATCCAGGTACATTAATTACCAAGTCTCCGAATTAGCTAAATCGGTCTAGGTACTGTACGTGTCGGTTAGCGCTCTGTAGTTGGTTAAAAAAACAAATAATTTTTTACGAGGATTCCAAAATAACTTATGGTAATTTTAATTTTGTGACCTTTTATCGATGCTAAAAACAATCCTTTTCTTGGAAAAATCCTTTCCACGATTTCGTAACAGAATTATTATAGTGCAACGATATTTTAAGCTTCTCCACAGAAAATTTATTTACGGGCCCCATAAAAGGTCTCAGGCTGTAAAAAAAAAATCTCAGCCTTTGAAACATGGTCTTCAAAATCATTGGGGGGGCCCAGACGTGCGGAAATCATGCGGGACCCTACCTCAATAAGGTAGCAACGGCGGTACCTACTTATAACGCCGGTGCAGAATTATTAAGAATCTGCTGAAACTTGAATGGCACTGAGCGGCATTGTCATTTATTCTCAAATATGTTCTAGATTGACTCCACGTTCGCAGCCTCCTTAATTTTTTAATAAGCTAAACATAAGGAAGGACAGGGACGTCGTTTGGGGGGGGGGCTGGCAGGAGCAGTTGCCCCCCCCCCCCCCTCCCCAAGATTTTGAGATCCCCATATAGGACACACGTTCCCGGAACGTCAGAAACGTTCCGTTTCTTCCGTTTTTTGCTCTCCTTAAAAATTTTTTTCTTGTCCCCCCCCCAAGAATTTTTATTTTTGCCCCCCCCCCCAAGTTGGAGCTGAAACGACGCCCCTGAGGAAGGATCTAGGTGGCAGCGTTCGTGAGTAGAAAAATCAATATGGCCATACTGTTGGAAGTCTAGAATAAAGGAAAGAGATTAGGGATTAGTGTTAAAAACCAAATCCTCTTGTGGTTTAAGGGTATTTCGGAAATAATGGCTCACAATGTATCTTCTCGGCAGGGATGCCAGATTCATGAACAATAGAACCGTATTTAACTTATGAGGATACACGGTAATTGTGGTAGGTCATGGTGTAATATTTTCATAAGCTAAAAACACTCGTTCTATTGTCCAGGTATCTGGCATCCCTGCTTCTCTGTCACCACTCTCTCGTGACGTCATGGGTAGCTTATAGCTACTATGTAAAAAAAAAAATGAACGAAATGTAGATTTTATGGAAAAACGATGTCATTTGTCCCACACAAGATAAACTAGAGCTGCTGTCCGATATCCCTTATAAATTACCTTTGCTTCTCGTACACCAAATAAGGTCCGTTTTAGGTGCGCCATGCGGCGTCGCGGGAAAGCCGTTGGTTATAGCGCTAAGCGCACTTTTTGGTGAACGCTTTGTCGCAGACTCAGATGGTCATGAACCTGTTGCAATGACTCTTGCAATCCTAAAGTAGGTTTATAGCCAAAAGTAATCCTATGCCTATAAAAAAAGTAAACAATAAATAAACTTTCCCTTTTTAATAAAAATAATCAAACAGACGGAGAGCGCCTTTAAGCTCACATTCAATTTTACCAATAATATTTTAATAGCATTCATTTAATTGCATAATATTTAATATCCCTACTACCGCTTGTTTTTCTTTCAACTAAATTCCAGATCTCTCCCATTTAAATATTTCACAGATTTGCCCATTTTTTATCAAATCACGAAATCAACCCATTTTATAATCAGGCGTTAAAAGAAAGCTTATCATCACCCTATCCAAGGATCAAGGGATTTCCTATTCCCGAGATTTACAAAGATTTCAGATTTATAGTCCAAAGTATTTTATTAAAACAGATAAATTACGTCACTAAAAAATCTTACGAAAATTCCATATTGCATAATTTCAATAAGGCGAGAAAACCGAGCATGAGACAAATGGTCTCCCGATTATTGTAAATCACGGATAATGTTATCAATCGAATAATGTTATCAATTTTTAGAATTTCCCATCCTGACTATATTAATTAACCAAATCGAATGGTAAAGCATCATTGTACTCGAAAGGAGCATTGCAATCGTTTCAAAAATGTATTTGCATCAGGTTGGTTTTTAAATTTTGATTTTTTAGTTCAAAAAAGTTTTCGGAGGGAAAAATTCATTTTGTGAAGTGTGATGGGAGTAGTTTTTTTTGGAGAACAGGAAATAATATTTTTTTAAATTTACTTTTAATTAGGACGAAAATGCCAATCCATCGCCTTTGGCGAGCCCAATACAAGACTTTTACACAGACGCCAAGATCCTTGTCACTGGAGCCACTGGATTCATCGGGAAGGCTTTGGTTGAAAAACTATTAAGATCATGCGTGAACATCTCGACGGTTTACATGCTTATAAGATCGAAAAGGGGAATGAATCCTGAATCCAGGGTGGAGAAGCTTATCAGCAATTCTGTAAGTATTTTATCCTCAAAAAAACTCTCCAAAATTTTCTACGACCTTCTTTTAACATAAATTTTTGATTTTTAAGGTTTTTGATACCATCCGAGCGGAAAATCCAGCCCTGCTCAAGAAACTCGTCATCGTTCCAGGAGACGTATCCGAACCTAATTTGGGAATGTCTGAATGTGACAGAAAAATGCTTATGGAAGAAGTCAACATCGTCTTTCACTCAGCAGCCACTGTTAGATTTAACGAAAAATTAAAAGACGCCATTCGATTAAACACCCTTGGAACAATGAAAGTTATTCAGTTATGTAGAGATATGAAGAATTTGAAGGTAAGGGAATTTTTTTCGGGCCTTTTAAACTTTGATTAGCTACCCTGATTATTATATCTTGTTATCTCTCCAAGTATGTCTGTTAAGTAATCTGCCCTGCATTGATACTCAAGGTTATTTATTTTTGTTACAGTCGTTCATCCACGTTTCCACAGCATACAGCAATGCTGATAAATACGAAATTTTGGAAACTGTTTATCCATCACCAGCCGATTTACAAGAAGTTTTGAAAATTTGTGAAGAATCAACTGGAGATGAAGAAACGGAGAAAGAAAGAGCTGTTTTAGGGAAGCATCCGAATTCTTACACAGTCACCAAAGCAATGGCGGAATATATCATCAGCACCCAAGCTAAAGATTTGCCGGTATCGATTGTACGACCGTCGATTGTTACCGGTTCATGGAAGGAGCCTGTTCCCGGTTGGGTCGATAACGTCTCAGGAATTTCTGGAATTATGGTTGAAATCGGCAGAGGCACACTTAGAAGTATTATTTGTGACGAGAGACTTATTATGGATGTCATACCAGTTGACATTGTTGTTAATACTCTTATTACCACAGCATGGCAGACTGCTAGGCACAGGTGCGAATACTTTTATATTAAAAGAAATTTTCAATTTCTTTAAAAACAAAACCGAACAATAATTGAATTTCTCTTTTTTTTAGAACGAGTGATGTTCGCGTATACAACTGCACATCTGGCACCTTAAACCCAATCTTATGGCACGATTATGGTAGAATTACAGAAAAACACGCAAAACAGTTACCGTCTAAATACGTGCAATGGTACCCAGGATTTAGTTTTAGAACGAATCGACTTATGCATTCAATCGTCGAATTATTTCTTCAATTCATTCCTGCTCTTTTAATTGACATGATTATGATCTTACAAGGAATGAAGCCAATGTAAGAAACTTTCCTAAAATTTTTATTTTTTTCCCTTCCCTTACAGTTCACTTATAAAATCTTTTTCTTCCAGAATGTTTAAAATAGCTAGAAAATTCAAAAAAGCATGTAAAAATGGAGAATTTTTCGCCCTTCACGAATGGAAATTCCAGTGCGATAATATGGTTTCGCTAAACAAAGACATAGCCGACACCAATGATAGATCGTCGTTTGCTGTAGATATAACCAAAGTCGAATGGGACGACTATGTTAGAAATTACATGATAGGACTTCGAAAATTTGTATTAAGAGATAATATGGAGTCGCTACCCAAGGCTAAGACGAAACTCAACAGGCTATACTGGGGGACGAGAATTTTCCAAGTTTGCATAGTAGCCTTTGTTGCATGGAAAGTATTAAGCTTCAGCTGGTTAACTTCAGTTTTTAATCTTACATAAAATTTAAATGAAAAAATTTTTGTGTTTTGTGTTTGTTCATTACGCTTTTACGTATCAGTATATTGAGATATATTATCTCTTAATAGGTATATCTTTTTCCAAAATTTATTAGTTGGAAGAAGTGTTTAATGATGACTTAAGACCGGTGACTTACTTCATGTAGTAGTTATGCAATATTAACATCAGAAGAATCTGATATTTAATATGTTGCAAATTTGTCTCAAAAATAATAGTATTAATCATTTTTTATATTAAGTTTGACTAGAAAAATAAAAACTGAAGATTTTTTTTTAAAACTTGTATAATTGGTCTTTCAAAATCCTTTCACTCTTTACAAAGCGATCACTTATACTTAAAGCTAATGCTCTATAAACTAAAATTATATTCATCATTCGTTGAGTAAACTTCCATATAGGCATCGTGCCTTCCAGTCCTTCCTTCCGATCGTACCTTCCAATCCTTGATTAGACTTTCTTTATGAGCTCATGTTTAAATTATTTGCCTAGAACTTGTTTAAAGATATTTTTACTCATTATAAACCGATCGTACTACGCAATTAGCAGTGGCATTAAAAGATACATAGTTTATACATTAGCGAGCTGCTGCTGTTGGTCGACTGAAAATCTTACTAAAACTAAAACGAAGCACTTTTTTATCGGTATTACTCATCGTAGACAAGAAAAGTTAACTCACTACCACGAAAAAATAAGTTATTGAAAAAACCACACGAGTAAAAATCAAAATACCGAAAAAAGTTTTAAACTAAAGGGGGCCCTGAAAATTCTTCTGCCACGTTCTGACTGAGGCGAAAGGAACCGCTTGCGCACGCATTCTCTTTAGGAATTGTTATATGATTGTTGTTGTTGATATTGATTTCTCCGATTTGGATAGTTTACGTTTGAAGAAAGTTAAAATTTAGAAAAAAAAGTGATTACTTTTTGCCTGGAATTGTAAGTAAAATTTTAATGTTTACAATTAATATTCTCTAAAAAGATCAAACCACGACGTCTGTTTTTTTTTTTTTATAGGAAGGAAGGGATCTAATGTTATTGTGATGAAAATGGAGGAATTTTATTTGAATAATTCGAACAGTAATACGATAATGTTTGTATGTTGTAATGGAGAAACCTTGAATGTGAATAAGGACGCCCTTTCTAGGAAAACTTACGTTTTTCATCAACAAGAAATTAATCAGTGTTGCATTGTTAACTTCGATAAATTGGCATTTCAAACTTTTTTGAACGTTTTGATGCAGTATGAAGAATTGACATCATCTAAAGCTTTGAAAATTTTTCCGATAGCACACAAGTTCAATATTTTACAAATACTTAATGCTTGTGTCTCTGTTCTAAAACCTTCAGGAATGAGTGAAACCGTTGTTTTAACTTTGAATTTGGCTGCAGAATTCATTTGTGATGATTTGATAAATTCAAGTCTTTGTGTTATTGCAAGTTATGGCATTGATAAATTGTTGCAAGAGGAAAAACTATATGTATTGATAGAGCCAAAAGCCATGTTGTATTTAGTAAGAAACATTGACATGAATTTCATTATACTGATGGGCATTAAAAATTGGGGCAATTATTATTTGAAAAAAAATAATATTGATAGTACTTTGTGTTCTTTTTTAGAAAAGAATCGCATTTCATCAGTTTTGTCATTGGATAAGCTTTCTAACACAGATTTGGTTCTTAGTTTGTATGATAAGGATGTGAACAAAAATTTATTTCCCTCCTCTATATATGTGAATCATTTACAAAATATTTCTAGTTGTATAACAAATAGCAGTTGGGAAAATATGAGCTCCCAGATTATAGGTGAGCACTTTACTACACGTTTTCCAATATATATTACGACTTCAGTCCTTTTCAAAGTACATCTAAATCCCATAATTATAAATGAAGACGATGTAACAGTTGAGAAGAACTTACTCAAATACTTAACACCTGATCTCACAGTTCATGGCTTTATAGTTTCACAGTCTGCCTTTGGTCAAAAAAGCTCTTCTAATGAAAATGCAATATTTTCTAATTTAAGTTTTTCTTTGAAACAAAGTACAGCGTATTTTATTTTTAAGCCGTTATGCAGTTTCTACATTGAAAGTGTTACTCTAAATTATCGATTTATGAATGATAAATGTAAAATTCTAAAAATGAACTTTAGCAAATCTCAGGGAATTTTTAATAAGTGTGAATCTGGGCCGCATTTTACTCAGGATATAGTAATTACTAAGAGACAGGATATGTTAAAACATAAGTAACTTCTTAATCTTTAAAAATTTTTGATACATAAACTTTACTTAAATTAAATGGCAAGTTACAAGACAAATGGGATTAATTGAAGTGACTGAAAATATGTATTGTTCTTAGATTTACTTGACATTGCATTAATTAATTCAAAGTAGGTACCTACTGATAGTAAAAAAGAATAGAAAAGTTACCTTTGTTCTGGTAGTTTAATGTAACTGATCCTTTTAAAATGTAATATAAGGAATCAGAACAATTTTTTTTCAGGAAAGTATTTTTATAGGTTCTAATTTAAAGAGAAGTTCCTAGAAATTTTGTGATGTTAGGTGCACTTTAAGCCTCTTTTTTTTAAAAGGTTGAAACAAATAAAATTTTTATAGTATATAACTTATGTAATATAATAAACAATAGTACAATTCACTAAAATTAAAAAAAAAATAATTATAAACTTCTTATTATTAGCTATTCATCAACAATGTAAGAAGTCTTAGTGACATCCATGTTCTCAAATTGAACCTCAAATTTACAAAACTTATATTTTTATCTATTATTTTTCAACACGGATATTTATTCATATTGAGGCTAATATTGCAAGTAAATATTACTTAACAGTGTTTATCAATTGCTTGATCTATTGATCAAAACGTTGGAGGCAGTATCAGTTATCGTTGAAAATAAATAGCCGATGGCATGCAGAAACCCGTAAAACATGACATGAACGATGTCAAAATACTTTGACATTGTGTAAAAGAAAAAGAACAGTAAAGCCAATTTTGTGAAAACGTCGACCCAGTACATTCTGTAAATAAAAAAGAGGAAATCTTAGTTTAAAAATATAAATTAAAATTAGTAATTATTTTTCTCTAAAAGAAAAACTTACACTTTAAGATGCCTTCTAGCAGCAGGAAGAGTTTCTGGCATTTCTTTCAAGACGTATGTTCGAGCTGACATCACACAATCTTCAAAATATCTTTCCAAATCTAAACCTTGCCCATCAACTTTGAATTTTAATCTTTCAAGCGGATTCATTTGCATTCGCAAATGGAAAACGTGAGTGTTCATGAATTGCCATTGATTGTTGGCGTAATACTCAAAAACTTCAAATCCTTTTGAAATTCTTCGATGTACTCGGCACATACTGTAAAATTATTTTATAAAAAATTAAAATTCGACAATTTTTTGTTGCAGATAATCTCATTATTCGACCTAGACTTACATTGGCTTATGGCCTGCTAAGAAAATCAAGATATCAATGAGATAAGCAGGAATCCAGTGAAATAGCAGAGCGCATATTTGATGGAGCAATTTTGATTTTTTCATGGAACCGCCTGGATACCAAACAATACCGTTAAGTGGTATTCTTTCAGTTACTTTTCGTCCCAGTGAAATAAGTTCTTCCCATGAAATCCGGATTTCTTCGCTTGATGTGAAATGGTAATATCTGCGATCGTGATCCCTGTAAATTTAATTGTAAAATTATGAGCGTGTTGACTGTAAAATATTATTATTTTAGGAAGAGGAGGAAGATTACTTACTTATTAGAAACGAAATTCCACGTGACGACCATAACTCCATTCGCAGCAATATCAACAGGGACATAATCAGCGTATCCTTCTTGCTTGCAATACATGGTTCTAATTACTCCCTTACCAGCACCAATGAGAAGACCCGTGGGGCCGTTAATGTTGTCTGTCCAGCCTGGAAGTGGTTCTTGCCAAATTGGAATCACTGGAAAAATACAGGAATGAATGAAGAATCGAAATGCAGAGACTTGTTGGTAAGTACTGTAATGCCGTAGCTTGAAATTAGTCAGGTACTCAGGCTCATAAAAAAAAGGGGGAATACAAAAACCGGGGATAGAACTGCAGCGGTTCCTTGAACGAAATAGCGCCTTTAAGGCGTCGCTATACTTTTCGTGTAGCTCTCAACTTCTGCAATTGAATTTAAGTAGGGTCACACCTCCGCTAGTCAGATAAAAAAATACTGTAGTTGGGTGATGAAAGGTTGGATTCTTTGAGGTTTTTGGAAATTCGGTCCGATTGATTTAAGTTTTACAAAAAGGCTCGAAGAGCATTCGGAAACTTTGAGCACAATGACACACCCTCTGAGGAATGTTAAGAGCCAATTATTGTCAAAAATAATAAGGTACACTCGCCTGGCTAAAGAATCGCCAAAATTACAATAATTAAATACTATTAAGACAGTTCAAAGAACCGATCTTTACCATCATCAGTAATAGATTAACATCTATTTTTCTCACTCCTAATAGTGCTATTAATAACTGATTGTTTTACCGTGGCTGGAAAGCCGTATTACAATTTCGCCACCCCGCTAAATAAAATCGTGACTCATCTAAAACTTACGAAAACGCAAAAGATCGTTTCGATTTCAGCGCCCAAGATAACGAGTCCTATTTATAAATTCATAATCAAAACACTTGTCAGTTGTAATTATAATTTCAGATGCCACCTTTAGGTCAAATTATTTCTTACTTACTCCTATTTAATTGACATTTGTGTTAGGGGCAAAAAATGGGAAGGAATATTTTGTTGTTAAGATATTTACCAATGGATGGTCGAATGATTATTGCTGGGAATGGAGGATCCGATTCTATAGCTTCAACGACGAGGGCTTCAGCCAAGTTTTTGGTAAAGGCGTATGTGTTCGGACAGTCTCCTAGGATTCTGAAATCAATAAATAAAAATATTGTTAGTTGTTGCGCACTTCAGGTTTTTATGAGAAAATTCTGGTTGTTCATCGCAAGGGACTTAGAGATTGAGAAAAATTCTTTTTATCAGCCAGCTTGCATAAAGAAGTTTATGGCTACACCAACCCGAGATTAGGGATCAAATGACTGAATGTAAACTTAGTTTCCCAATTCGTACAGAATA
Organism: Liposcelis brunnea; assembly: GCA_023512825.1. NCBI lineage: Eukaryota > Metazoa > Arthropoda > Insecta > Psocodea > Liposcelididae > Liposcelis > Liposcelis brunnea. Next base: position 9,587,486 of record CM042072.1, on the reverse strand, counting down.
TTAAAATCTTTTTACAACTTTCTTCAAATCTTTGCACTTACTTAGCTGTCATCGATTCTACTATTTCATCTTCCATCCATTCCATACTTTTGATAATGTCATGAGGATCGCATGGTGGTGGATAACTCTTCTCCTCAAGTACTTTTTGTTCAAGGTGGCAATAAGCAGTTGAAACATGACAGAACATCTAAAAAAAATAATTATCGTTTTAAATTATTTTAAAAAATACGCTAAATATAAACTACTCGGCAATAATTTTGCTGTCATAATGTTTATAATAAAAATTAACACATAGCGCTTCATGTCGTAAAACCCGACTTTAAGGTTGTAAACCCAATTAAAATCACATAGCGGAAGATAGATTGTAAACCTGTATAATATTTATCAGTTTTACTGGGATATGCAAATTTTTGCATCATTATCGAAAGTGAATCTAAAACTATATCACCTTCTTAGCCCTCGTAATCTACTTATTCCTTCTCCTTCGGGATTGACAGGTTTCGGGAATCTGAAACCGACACTGAACCTGCATTAAGAAATTAAGATTCTGAGAACCCAATATTTTCATCGCCTACTGTCCTCATTAACGACTCATTATAAATAAGATGATTGTGACGTAATGTTGAATGACCTTGACAACTTTCCAATACCACGTGTGCCTCCTCTTTCTCCAGTTATTATATAAGGCACCCCGGTGATGAATCTCTAAATCCGCAACCTGTTATCTCACATATTTTCTTTCGGTGAAAAGTAGAGCAATATGGCAATTCGAAAAGAAAAATCCCCGCGTCTAGGAGAAATGATCAGGCTATTAGGGTCTTATGATGAAATTTTTAAAATCCCGCTAATGCAACCTAAATGAACTTTGAATTTAGTTGACATTCATAACGTACTAAACGAATAATTAATATGTAAATTATTATCGTTTTCAATAGGCCTACCCCCGCTGATATAGTTGTTGTTTTTGTTATCTTTGATGTAATAAAATGCGGGTTCATTACTCGATTCCAATCGAAAGTAATTAGGTGTAAAATGAGTGTAGTAAATTAATGAAAAATCTGTCTATGCTCTGAATGGTTTCATGTAAAAGATGCGAAATTAATATTGCGATATAAACTTTTCAAACTCGAGTATTTTAAAAAAAACAATGATACGGGTTTTTTTTTATAAAATTTGCATTTTATATTTCAAATAGCATTGTTTAAATGTGAAAAATGTTGCAGAAATGAATTTTACAAAAGTCTATAGTAAATAATTCGGCACGGTATATATTTGAAAAGTGCAATCCGATTCTTCTGCTCTACCGTTTTCATGAATTTAAAATATGAAAGATTCAAGCTGTATTGTCGCAATTTATTTCTCGTCATGATTTTTAATTACTCAGTTCATGGCACATGACTTTAACCCACTTTTCAAAACGCATATTGAAGCGTCTATTCCCGGCGGAGTCAGTTCTTAATTTGGGTAGTATCATGTCACTGAGATTTATTTAAATTATTGTCGTTTTGTAATATTGACATCTTTTCCACCTGAAAGATGTTGTAAGGGCCCCTTGGTAATTCTTATCAAATGACTACCCTTAATAATTCGAAACGAATACATTCGTTCCATTTCCACTTTTCAGGTGGAACAACGCCTAACCAGGCGGAACCACAACAAACCATCATGCACTTTGTTTTGTTATCCATGGTCTTTATTTAGGGAACCAGTCATGCCAACTCTACGCAGCCATGTTTCAGCAATAAATTTAATTCATTTTTAGGAATGAGTTAAAATATAAAACAGTAAAGTCTAATCCTTTCAACGGTGGAGCTATTTCGGCAAATCATAAATCAAAGTCTTGATAGCATTAATTTTACGCATTATACAGATAACCAACCGCAAGTCCCCATTCATCTTTCAACATTTTCTCCTCTCAAATCTAAGTCAAGGCCTTGGAACACCCCAAAAATGATACATCATCTAACAAACCATGAATACGAAGTTATAAACAATAGAAAGAAATTTTCATGTTTATTATTGAGATGTGCGGTTAAGCCGTATTTAGTTTTTAAAAAAAGAAATGACATACATGTAATATATGACAAGACTCGTCACGTAATATCGAGCGTTTATTACGTTTTCATTCAATAATCATTTTCTGAAATCGTTGGAAGATTATAAATGTCGCAATTTAAAAAAAAAAAAAAAGATTCGCAAGTATTCTTTGTATGATTCACAGTCTTCTCAATAGCTTGATTGGTGTTTCTTACATATTTTTTTTTATACTTCTGAAATAAAATGTATCCACTATCCATAGCTTATTAGGGCTGCAGGCTCCTAACCAAAGAAGAGCTCTCACCAATTACATCAGCTGGAGAAATGACTTCATTTAATATTATATGCTCCTTTTTAAAAGTTGTATAGGATGGTGCTCTTGTGAAAATCGAGGTGCATGATTATCTGCGCTCACTGCTGCGGAGTAAGTCGTCCTAATGCAAAGAAACCTTTACCAGGCGATAGTGATGACTGTGCAGATGATTAAGAAACCACGATTGTTTGCGAAATAAGCCTAGGGAGCCTAATAAGGAATAAACACTTCACTGGGTTGTCTGCTGCATAGGGGTGCGCCATTTTGAAAACTGTAAGCTGCCATTACCTCGTTATTCTTAAAATTAAGAAATCTGCTAATAGCGATGACGTTCCTTTTTCAATCCAAAAATGGCGGACGTGGCGTACTCCTATGTAGCAGACGACTCATCGAAGTTCCACTCCCTATTATAGGCTTCCTCAATAGGCCTATTAGGGATACCGCGTTAAAAAACGCACCAAGAGTCCTATTCCCCAGTGTTTTCTTGCTGAAAATCTTTAGAATAAAAATGGTATGAAAATCCCCAGTAATCGATTGTAAATGCATCTAGCTCTTTCTAACCTTCGCATTCATACCAGGTAACGAAAAAGCGGACGAGCTCACACGAAAAGGTGCGAAGAAATCGTTCGTCGGCACAGAAGCCTTGCAGCCTTCCTGAGAGCTGGTAAGACCAGCAGAAAGCTGTAGCATGGGACAGCACGCCCCGGCTTGAGACATTCTAAAATGTTTATCGGCGGGTATTTAAGAATCAGAAAGAAATTGCTGCTGCTCCTCAGCAAAAAGAAGATGGAATGACTCGCCGTCCTACTAACATGCCGTTGCGACCTAAGAGCCCGTCTCTGCAAAATAAAGAAAGCTGACGACGAAACATGCCGGCTGTGTATGGGAGCCTGAGAAACACCTGAACATATTCTCTGTCTCTACAAAGCTGCCTCCGCATGACGGTTCAAAATAGTTGGAGAAACTTTCCCCTGACCACAGGTAATCGGGGCTTTCACCCCTGCGAAAGTCTTGCAGTCTTGCAATGAACTCCGACTTAGTGTTAGCCTCAAACAGTAAGAGAATGACACAATAGATCACTAGTTGGTCGCAGTGTCAAGGCTGGCTAATGCTCCCTGCCTTAAAATAATAAAAAAAAAACCTTCGCATTTGGCCCCAAAAGAAATGGCCTTTTAGACTTTAAACTTCGCATTGCTTTTTAATGAGCAATATGGCTTAACCCTTAACTAAAAGCGAAAGCCTTAATTTCGGTAGCTGCAACAGGGTTTCAAATGTTAAATTTTTCCCAAGAAACTATTTTAAATCTATTGGGAAATCTCATAAAATGATTGTGCAAAGATTTTTCGATCTAATGCAGGCGTGACGTATTCAAAAAAAAAAAATCCATACGAGCCTCCGTTTTAAAGCAAATAATGCAACATTAATGCTAATTATAAAAAGTAAAAGTGATTAGTATTAACACACCATGTTAGAAAATTAAAAGAGCCTGGACTATTGTTGAAATGAACTGATGAAATCACCTTTCGATCCTTTACACTTTAAGGGAATTAACAATTATCTCCCAAAACGTTTTGTGCCAATACCCTTTTGATATATAGGAACGATCATGAGTCAGCACTGCAATAAGCATTGTAATTTGTCAGTTGCTATTATTGCGCATTTCAATTCATTTTCTCAGTTTATCTAAAAAATGAGGTCGATGCATCTTACAATACGGTTTACACTCATCATTATCATCATCTTTATTAATACGTGCGGTTTATAATAAATGTATGATTTTATTATTATTCAAGCCCTATATGTCTGCTTTAGTGAAAGTGCAAATGGTTAGCTAGCTGGTTACTGCACTGTACATTAAGGTGTGAGATTTAAGTCTTACTTAATATCATTCCTACAATATAACAATCATCTGTTGACAGTCCTTACTTCATTCATTACACCTTTTGCGTCGAGAGATATTAATTACAGGGGCGGGGTAGGTGTATGAAAATTAAAGAGGGATATCCGAAACTGACCGAGTGGAAACTCCGAAAGATAATGGCTGGAAATGACTGAATCGTGAAAACCCGAATCGACCTAGACTTTGACCCGAAGGTTAAATCAAAAGAGCAGGAATTTGATGACCCCGAAAGCAGGTTTATGTAAGGACAATATTATAAAGTTATTAGTGGATTATGAGAAATGAGAAATAGTTTCATGTTATGTCCACGTTGGTTTGGTTTGAATCTAATTAATTAATGCGGATACCCGCGAAGATCAAAAACCTGGTGACCTTAAGTTTATTTAGAAATGGGAAAATTATTGGTTGCCTTGATCGGATTCACGGCGATCAGGAAAAATCGCCTTACGATACTTTAGCCATGGGTTGGGATAGGCAAGATCAGTAAGAATTAGGGTTAATTTATAAAATTGGAGAAAATTCGATAAGGAAAATTTTTAAAAGTTGTGAGTCCAGGAATTGAGTTAAAGTTATTTTTAGGCCTATAAAGCTAGGAAAAGGTAACTCGTCTCGAACTGCTATCTGCTATCGCGTCTCGAACTGCTCAGCGCTCTTGAGCTGACGTCGGTATTAGGTTGATTAGCAATGTCCTGTAGATCAAGATCAGTCTGTCATAAGGATTGTAGCTTGGTATGTACTCTGCTGACGGCGGAGTAGCGAACTTTTACTTTGGCATGAATCTTCTTCTTCTTTAAATGCCCGTTCCTCGTCGGAGATTGGCGATCATCATGGCGATCCTAACTTTGGAGGCTGCCGAACGAAAAAGGGATACTGAATTTTGGCCGTACCAGTCTCTTAGATTCTTGAACCAGGATGTTTTCCTCCGACCCGGTCTACGCCTGCCTTCAATCTTCCCCTCCGTCACCAGCTGCAGAAGGCGATATTTTCCGTTACGAATAATATGGCCGAAATATTCAAGCCTTCGCCTCTTGATCTCGAAAAGCATCTCCATCTCCTTGCTCATACGACTCAAAACTTCGACATTGCTTACTCATGCGGTCCACGGAATTCGTAACATGCGGCGATATATCCACATTTCAAAAGCCGCCAGCCTCTTTTCCAGCACTTTTGTTAACGTCCACCCTTCATGCCCATATAAAAGAACAGGGAGGACGTAACAACGGACGATTCGGGTTCTCGTATTGAGACTAAGTTCACGCTTAGACAACAGGTTTCGCATTTTCACGAAAGCACTCCTGGCTTGCTCTATTCGAGTCTTGACTTCCTGGCTGTAATCCCACTTCTCATTCAATAAACATCCCAGATATTTGTACGAAGCAACACGCTGTACGGCCTCGCCAGCGACTATTATTTTGGCATGAATGCCAATGGTCAAATGTTGGTCTGAGATCGGTAGAGGCCAAACCGCCATTTAGGAATGGGTGTGCGATAATGAAATGAATTTTGTAAATAAGGGACGCTGGATGAGGGCTGAAGCCAAGAGCCAATGTAAGTTGAAAAGTGAAGTCAACGAACGATTATAAGGGCCTAGGGGATGAAGAAGAAACAATGGTTGCCGGTAGTCTTGTACTTACGAACCGGCACCATAAATATGGTTGCGAAACCAGTAGCATCACTAACAAGTGATAGGGACAAAGAATTTTTAAAGGATGATGAGAAAGTTTTAGTTTTTTTTTTTAGGAAGATATTTTTACAAGATTTGACATGCCTTTTTTGGGCTTTTTGTACAATTTTTGAATTTTTCATTTGGCCTATGCAAATACTAATAATTTTCACTTACCTCAATTTTTTTCATTTCCTTAGCCAATTGCAAAATCAGTTTGGTACCTCTAGTGTTGAGCAATACAGCCTTTTTCAAAGGTTCATCAAATCTAATAGTAGCAGCCATGTGATAAACCAAATGAACGTTATCTGCTAATATCTGTCTATCAGTCTGCGACATTCCTAAATCAGGAAGCGAAACATCTCCATTGATAGCTTGAACTTTCTTCGAGATTATGTCTTTGCCCTGCTCTTCTTTAAGCTGATCGAAAAGCTTCAAAAGAAAATTTAACCATTAATTTCCCTAATATTTTATTAAAAAAATTGTTGATATTTTTTATTACACTTACCGAGGATGAGAAAATGTCGTGAATTCTATCTTTCGGATCTTTTCCTTTCTTGATTCTCATTAGAAGGTAAATGCGACCTATTTTTGGGCAGGTTCTAAGCAATTTCTCGACCAGAACCTTTCCCATAAAACCAGTCCCTCCGGTGACGAAAACATGTTTGTTGTCGTAGGTTGCCGTTATCCTGTCGGGCATAGATTCTATCGGTATTCCTTCATATTTTTTTCGGTATTCTCTCTCTAACTGACTTTCCGCTGAAACAAGAAAAGAAACTGTGTTTATCATGTGTTGGTAAATATTTTTATTGAGGGTACCGGTACATATAATGAGAGAAAATTAGTTGGTTGGTATATGCAGGGGAAGTGCAGAAGAGCCGAAAAAGGGAGAAAAAAGCTCTTGGGCCATTTTTTTAAAACTCTTCTTGGACTCCTTCAAACTGAGAAACTTACCGTTACCCATTCTCCTATTTTTTTACTAATAAAATACTATGAAGTTCGGGAAAAAGTCTTTGAACTACACGTATTGATTCTACGTGTTTGTTTAAACCAGCCAAATATTTGCAATTATCCGATTTTTTTTGTAATTTAAACCATTCACTATTGTTCTGTTTAGCTACTACAGTTTCACCAAAATAAAAAAGGGAATTAAAATTTAATCTTTCAAGGTCTTAACTCAATAGCCAAAATAAGAAAGCAATGGTAAAATTTATTTTAAAATTTAATATTGCGCTACCCCAGAGTCTTTAGTTCTACCCTTGAAAAATTCTAATCCGATTTTTCCTAATGTAACTTCCTTGCAGGTATTTGGAGAGTTCACTTTTATTTTTACCTCATGAGGAACCAATTTGAAAATGAAATAAAGCCTAATTCTACCTGCGAAAAAGCAAAGAACTTAAATTGGGGAAACTGTTAAAATGTAGCTTTAGAACTTAACACTTAAGACTTTTTTTTGAAAAATAAATTTTTAACAGACAACGTAATCCAAGAGCCCGCAAAAACCTGACAGAAACCGAATTCGAATATTTTCCCTTAAGTTAGGAACCCGAAAAAAAGCTCGCCCGAACTTAGCTGATGTGATCGCGACACTAAATCCGATAACAGAAAGACACGGTTGATAGGAATCGGTCAGGCTTTTAGGTATAGGTTTAATTCTATAACGAAACATCTTACTTTCTTCTTCTATTGGGACTATCCTCTTAGTCACGTTGCCTCGTTTAATGTGATATCAAGGTTATTCGCTCAGAAGATCGGTTAGTTCTTTTTAAATTTTCAACCGGGCTTTCATAAAGTTAAAAATAAGATCCTCCCCTTGGCGAAAAATTTATTAAAAAGTATAATCATTTTTTTCTTCGCGAATTTGGCTAAAAAATTCAAAATCCCAATTTTTAATTTTTTTTAGCTTTGGTTTTCCCTGGACCCTTAAAATTCATCGAAGAAAATTTTCTTTTTATACTTCCTTATCTCTTCATATAGTAAGGACCATGATGTCATTCAAGATGAATCGTAGGTGTCAAAGGTATCATTAGCTTTTTGTGTCAAAATTTTTTATCGAATCGTATTTGCAATTAATTATATTTTCAAAAGCTTCGTTGTTTATTTCCTTGTTGGTATTGCTAGCAATGTAAAACTTGCTTAGCTAATAGTCCGTGCCGTAGTTCTAGGGAACGAAGGAACATGAATCGACAATTCCTCCTTTGTCTCTGAAGCATTTTTTTAATCGTAAAAATTAATATTAGAAATAATAAAGGATTCCCCCTTAGAAATAGTAGCCTATGCGCTTATGTTAATTTTCTATGAAGGTCTGCACCACTTATTACTTTAGAGATTACATTTACTCTTTATCAAATATTTGTCAGTCAATCTTCTGGTCATGTTTACCCATTCAACAAGTCATATCGTTTTATGTGTAAAGGACAAAACTCCAATTTTTTGATTAAATACAGCCCCGTCAATCAAGAGCCCGTCAGACCAAGGTTTTGAGTGACTGTAATTACAAGTATCGTCTTCACATAGTTTCTGTTAGTTTGTGGTTTATTTCCGAAGTTTTAATTCTTTCCCAAGACCTTCGATTTTGCCAAACCGTGGAAAAGCAGAATGTGTGAATGAAAATTGCTGGAAAGTTACCAAAATTTCCCTATTCTTTTAAGGCTTCTCATAAATTTTCTTTTTTTAGAATATTCTTATAACTTCTTGCTTTGGTCTTTCGATCTTCCCAGCCTGAGTCTAATTATTTCTGTGCCTACTTCCCATCTAGCAGGACTGGGTTTACACAGTAAGCGAGGTAAGCTTCCAGGGCCCAATGGGAAATGCCCAAATAAAATATTTTGAAAATATTTTTAAACCTTTGTGAAATATTTTACAAATATTTAGTAAAACCCATTCAAATATTTGAATGATACAATATTTACATAATATTTTCAAAATATTAATATTCGATTCGATTTTAGCAAATATTTTACAAATATTTAAAAATATTTTCAAAATATTTTCAAAATATTTTGATTGTTTATTTCCCAATGGGGGGCGCCAACAGCTACCTGAAGACCTTTTTTTTTGCTTCAAGTCTAAAATTTTTTTAGAGGGAAAAAGTGCGAACAATTTTTCCCTGTTGAGGAAGGTGCACCAAGGGCTTGCCCCGGCCCTGCCGTCAAACCCTATTGATTTTTTACCGCTTCTCTTATATTATGACGTTGAACAGGCAGAAAACATCTGATTTCTTATTACTGACATTCAAATTTCTCAAATTTTAGACATGCTTCGTTTTAATAATCCGCTACAACGTTGGTTCATTTATTTTTTACTTTTCTATTAAGCATTGCACAAAATAACAATGATATGACAAAAGGCATACAACCAGATCGGTGCTAAAAAAAAATTACAACATTCGACAATGCACAAGTTCAAATAAAGACGTGTTTCGTGTTTACGTAAGATGTAGCGAATCGTACCCCAATCGGAATGGATTATTAATTACTTTGATCAGTTTTTATTTTTACGCATTTTATTCCGGACGTTTAAAAATACACGATAAGCCTACATCACAATGACTTGCAAATATTTTAAAAAATATTTCACATTTCTATCCGAAAAAACATTTATGTTCGAATTTCATTTTGAGAGAATAAAATTTCTTCATTTTTTTTTTAGGCTTTTGTTTTATTGCAAAGAAAGCCGTGAGCTGAGGGGGGAAAACCGTGCAGACTTAATTAGTTAAGCTGCTTGCTATAAGTAAATTGAATCTAATCAACGCATCAAGAAAATGTCACATTTTAAAATCATTGCAAAAATATGAAGATTGTTGATCTTTCGAGAAGCTTTTTTTAAAATGTAGATTTCTATTGCCGAAAGACCAAGGACGAAGAGTAAACTGTAAAAAATTAGGAATCATGATAAGATTATTTTAAAAAATAGCACAAGTGCTAAATATTGCCTTCTTAGCTTAAGTTGTCTTTCATTAGCTAGCACATTCATTAGCTAATGATTAGATAGAGCTAGTCTTTAGGCCTTGCTACTGATAAATGACAATGGGCAGGCCATGTTAAGAAAGGTGAAAATCGTGGGCAGCTAAGGGGTGGCCTTAGACGGTTCAGGAGTGCACGGAAATTATTCAAAGGAGAAGAAAACTGTAGGCGGGACTAAAATTAAAGTCAAAACCCTTTAGCAAGTGTTAGAAAACCCCGAATCGATAAAATAAGAATGGATACTAAAAAAGTCCAAGCTAGACAAGAATATTTATAGATTTCCTTGAATCTCGTGTTAAGTAGACCTGACAGTATGTTGCTGACATTATTAGAGCTAATGAGTATTGGAAAGTTAAGTTGCTATTTAAGCTAAAAATTCGAAAATAAGAAAATTTCGTTTCTTAATATCTGTAATTTTTTGCAAACTATAATATTTCCTGAAAACTTGCACAACGTGATCCTAACAGATTTTCAAAAATCTTAACCTCACTGTATCTTTAAAAAAATAAAACCAGATCGTTAAAAAAGGACAATCGGTAAATAAAATGTGTGAAGAAAAATAGGACAAAGTGAAATTATTACATACGAGACTAAAGAGAAATTTATAATGCAAAGCCGAACACTACAGGAAGAAATTATGGTTTTTAAATGCTAGTTAGTATATACACCCAAAAATGTTTCTGCCTTATTGGATGAGAGCATGAAAGATTGGTTGTTAGTGCATTTCTAAGACCTCGTATTTCCTATTGTCGAATAAAGTCGGTCGTTATAGTCTTCTAATTTACAATAATGCTTGTTCGGATACTGAGATCTACGAACCTTAAAAGAAAATTTTCAAATGATAAAGCCAATAAAGAATGTAAGGGTTTGTTCACTACGATATATTTACAACCAAGCGCTTTTCCGATCTATGAGATGTCATTCGGTTTCAAGTTATTGCAGGTTCTTCGAAAAAGGAGGAAGAGTAAAAGAAAGAAAGTATTTTTAGGTTTGATCGATAAAAAAGGGATGACGCGTTACTACTGCAAGAGGATATTCAATATCCGCGAAAAACAATTAAATCTTGCGCACTACCATTTCTTTGAGAATATTTTATTTCTTTTACGTTTTCCTAACTTTAGTAATAAATACGTAGAATGGACATTCAAAAACCATTTAGATGTCTCAGTAAGTAGATATCGAAGTTCCGTAATAATTCCAGTCATAATAAATAGAGATAAAAATCCTATAAAAATATCAAGTGTACTTTTCTTTAAGTAATAAAGCACATTAAATCGGTAATATCCTTTTAAATGCGGCCAGTTCGTAACTAATGTAAAGAGAAAAGTAAAAAGTAAAAAGTATAAGAATTACCCGCGCATTTTAAATAAAAATGACAATTGTCTCGCAGCGCTATCTATCCGCAACACTGAGAATGAATCATGCCGGTAAAACAGTGTCTAGGTACAACCTGGAAACGATTCAACTGCCATCTGTGTCCAAATACGTCAAACGATTACTCATTTAGTTCCTTATTTCGTCATCTCATTTTCTTACCTTCTTTTTATTTATTAAAACTTTTGTGTGATTCTTTCTTCAGAATGATTGTTTCCAGTCTAACCCAAAACCGGTAATCGCTAATTCCTGGAAGTTAATTCTCATGTTATTTGGATAATTATAACTTATTTCAAACCGATTATGTAATATATCTCCAAATGAAACATTTCATTTCAATCGAGTTTTCCTGAATTTTTAGTTTTCCCGTGAAAATGAATGAATACAATTGAAAATCCTTTTCGCCGGCTTGGTTTTTCTTTGCATTGTTTTAGTTTGTCCAAACGGAACGAAATAACCTGACCCATTCCTGCTAGCCATTCGAAAGAAGATCGATTATAATGTAAGTTTCTTATGAATTAAATGAAGCAATATTTTGTGTTGCTCATGAAAAAAGTACACAGAATTTAGGTCGCCGGTCACTGTGTCTGGTTCAGATGTTACATAATAAAATAGTACTGCGTTTTTCCTCATGTCAATATGAAATCAATTCCGTGGCGGTAATTTTTTCTTCTTCTTCCACGTATTATTTTGGATCGATTTACGGTTGTAGTTTATGATTCATAAACCAACGATTAAAAAAAATTAGATTGTTGTTTCAGTGCAGCTTTTTTAATGATGGACAGTATATTATCATTTTATAATGACGAACTTTTGTCCTTGAAATGTTTTAATTGTTAATTTTACTTCGGAAGCATTCGAATGGGAATATCTCTGGGAATAAGCAAGATTTTTGAACGTAGGCTTTGATGATTATGTTAATTAAATAAATTGAAACTAGATTATCCAGTGCGTGTTAATCGTCGCTAAAAGCGACAAAGATCAAACAGATATATGAATTTCATAAATAAAACCGTAATACTCTCCACCTTAATTAATTAAATGTTTCATAAATCAAAAAGAGAATGTGTTTTGAGAAAGTTATTTTCATAGCAAAAAAATTGATCAAAAAATGCTTTTTTTGTTATAGGAAAAAATTGAAGACTGATGAACGATGGGTTGATACTGCAAGCAATTAACTGGTTTATTGATAAAAGCTTCGTTAGCTGCATATGTGCCAACACGAGTTTTTTGCTTTAATCATAGAGCAGGCTTTTCCAAGGTAAGCAAATATTAATGTTCCAATTTTTTTTGCTTCGCCTATTGCTGGCAAATTCGTGTGATATAAGAAGTCTTAGAAAACGATAGCTGGACAGTATGAGGGGGACATTTTATGCTTTGAAGTAGGAGACTGGCGGATGGTAGAGAGCCTAGTATGGAGTGGACACTTCGACAAGTCGTCTGCTACTTAGGGGTAGGCAATTTTGAAAACTGGAAGCTGCCATGATCTCGAATTTGGTGGTAGCCATTTTCGAATTGAAGAATCTGCCAATCGCGATGTTCTCTTTCGAATTCAAGAATGGCGGCCGTCAGATGCGAAATCATGGCTGCTTACAGTTTTCGAAATGGAGTATCCCTAAGTAGCAGAGACTCATTGAAGTGTACACTCCTTACTAGGCTCCCTAGTAGATGGTAGCTCTTAATCTCATCGAGGGGAAGATTTTAACACGTGCAGCAGTAGGATTTGAGGTCCTACAGCAATCAGAAGAGTAAGTTCTTGCTTCTTGCTTTTATCACCTTTGTAATGACATCAAATTAGTTCTGCTCTTTTGGGTGCTCTGCGCTTATAAAATCTTTATACTTAAAACAGTCTGCCTGTAAATTTGTACATCTTTGAATGGCTTAATTCAGCCAACCCGGGATAAAAATGTGTACAAATAAAATGTATCCATACATTTTTGATAGAAACACTTCGCCTTGAATTTTCGATATTGAATCAGTTCAAAAGCGAGGTCATTCTTCTTTCGAATTTTTACCAGGGTTATTAAGAGTGTGCAATGACCATTGGAAGTTCAAGTTCCAGGTCGCTCTATCGAGTCTATAGTTCTAATTTCCCTAATCAGAAAAATATTGCAACGTGCTCAAATGCCATTCTATATGCGATATTAATTTGATACTAACTGCCTCCAACAGCCGTTTTACAAACTAAAACGATCCTAAGCTCTTAAGCTACCTTCTGAACTAATGTAACATTATCACCACCAACAGTTTATGTAATATTATTTGCAGGAAAAATTTTATTCTCTTTTTAAAAAAATTTTCCCTCTTTGGAAATCCAACAGTTATCTAGGACTGATTCCTAAGCCATTCCCTAATACCCTTAGGTCGAAGTTTCTATTTCTAGAAGTTAACCTAAGATTATTACTATAAATAATATGAACCAACATTTAAATGTAACAAACAGTAGTTGCGTTCCAATTACCAGAAAAACCCGTGGAGTCATATATTATGTATCACATCTAATTAGTGACTTAAAAATTTAGATTATAGTGGACATTAAAGATATAAAAAAAAAAAAATTGTTCGCTGCAGACTATACTCAAAACACATGTTAGCTAGCGGCCATTATTATGTAAGAACCAGTACATGATCATTAAAAATTCTAGACAAAACTACCAAGCGAAGTATAACAAACGAAAGTAAACATCATGATTGATATTCTAACATTCACGGTCTGGTTACCATCTTCAGGTAAAATAAAAACAATCCAGATCTTGCGGATTAATAATCAAAAACTATTAATTATTCATTTACTGTCAAGAATATGGGAAGAATATTGCGATATTTATAAATATTTAATGCAAACATACTTTTTGAAACTTTGCATATCATATTTGCAGATCTAAACATTGCATAATGATTTATGAATGGTTTTAAGTTGGGCCCCTACAGTTCTATCTTTTTTATTCGCTTTGTCATCTCCGTGAAAGCATTAGCCAAACGACCTTGGATTATAAGATGTTGAAAAGAACAATCTAGTTTTATGGAAATTACATAAAAAGAAATGAAAAAGTCATGCGCGGAATTTGTATCAATACTAAAGGTTGATGTACTACTTGAGAATGAGTTAGGATTATTTTTTATAGGGCGTTATATTTCCGTAAAAAATTTCTTTTATTAATCGGGGTAATAAATTTTTTTATTATTTTTTAATAGGCCTATATTCTCCATGGATGGATTAAACTAGTTCCTGAAACTAGAAACCAGTTTCAAATATGCATTTGGGCCTATTATGAAATATTTTTTACCGGTTACAATGTCGGGTTTTTAATTATATTGTAATTAAGCGGATGACATGATAAAAATCACGTTGCTGGGTAAATCAGTCCTTCGTATAGGGATTTATAGTTCTGTGAATAGGATGTGAATAGATCAAGAAGAAAAAATAGAATCAACTACCGGTATTCTGCGATAATCCTTCACACGTGTGAAGTTATCAAATAATCAATTAGCAATAGTTTCAGAGTTTATCCCTTGAATTTTAAATAGATATTTTTATAATTCACACAAAACCTTTAACACCTTTGAAATAAAGCATGAAGCAAACGAATGTGATGAGAAATGACTGTCTTTCTGTTTCCAAGGTTAAATCTTTAACATGGCTAAAGAAGTTTGAAAAAGGTGCTGACTGGTCGAAGTTCCAAGAACTTGTTTTATTTTTCAACCGAACTGTGGTTATAGTATTCTCGGAACTTCTTTCCCTTGTTGCAACTTGACCTTTTGCTGTCTGCCCTTCTTAACCAAACTGTGGTTAAAGAAGGTCCTCCATGTCTTTCCCTAGGATGTATAGTCCTTTAGTTGCAACTTGACCTTCTGCTGCCTGGACTTGAAATCTGATCAGTTTGCTACGTTTTACCTCAAATATTTATTGGCCTGTTCTCCAGTTTTAAAATGACTAAAAGCGTTCTTTTCTTGCATTTGCGGCAACCTACCTACCCAAAGTGGCACCATTCAAACGCCGCTCATTCCAGACCTCAAGAACATTGTAGGTGGTTTGCTGTAAGTTTGCAGCGAGTAAGTGTAAGTTTACACTTCAACTAGTTCCATTACCGCAAATTTGTAGCAAACTACCGTCACTGTTCCTGCGGTCGGGGAATCCTCATCGTTCCAGAAGTCTTATGGCCAGTTTGTCCCTGATACTAATGCCCATTCAACCAGAATAATACTTTGCTTTTACTAAGTTTTCTTCGGTTGTTTGAACAAAAAGGACCACCTATTTTCCGAAACGACACAGCACTGCAAATAAATCTCTCGAGTATCTGGAAAGTCCAAGACAAAACATTTCTCATGCCTAGGACATATTATGTCGGGAGTGATGGCAAAGACTCACTCAAGACTCAAAGAAAATAAAACGTTGCGAATTTTAGGATCAAAAAGAGATCTGGTGATTGACCATTTGAGCACACACTCCAGAAAGAAGACGTTTAAGCCTAGTCGAGCAGTTTTTGATCGCCAGTGTCATCAAGGATGCTGATTTATGTGGGTAGATCCCGCTGCAGATCATACGGCAGGTTTAGGTTAGAAGCACTACGATCTCCAGACAAAATTTTTAGAAAGACAGCTAGTCTAGAGATGAACTTCCAGGTTGGAGCCACCTGGAAGGGAATCTGCGATGTGACTAAATGATTTCTAGTCTAATAAGGCCTAGTCCATTGATTGATGGATTTGTACGACATGGTTTTGAGATTATGTATACTTGTCCTTCAGATACTTATTTCCCACTCCAGATGCACGGATCTTTTTTGTTCCAATTAGTAGACCAAGCTACCAAACAAATCTAAAAATACCCACCATTTAGTTAAAGCTATGAAAACCACACAATTCTCACAATTTTCCACCCAACACTATTATTATACATTTCCCCTTACGTAAACTACCTAACCTACAAATTTTCACCATTTCCGACCTTTGGACATCAAAACAATTTTACCTACGTCTATAAAGGCCAACGAACGACACAGGGAATCCCTCACAAGCTAACACCTGACGCAGCTTCATATTATTCCATTGTCAATAGCGTAACTGGCAAATCCAAATCTGAATAAGTGCAATATCATTAAGTTCAAGTTTTCGGTTATATAATACCGCAAAGAAAGTCAAGATTCTGATTTCTGAGGAAGCATTGTCTTATTTTGATGATCAAGGTTGATCTATTGTCTACCTCAAAAGCTGAATCATTGCACGGATTGTGGCTAGTGCAGATTCGTTACAGTCAAGCTGTGGGTTAAGGTGAGTAAACACTTTAACCACAGCGGTATACTCATCATTTATATTCGTAACAACAAGTATTGCATGATGCATTTTAGCACTTAGATCTTCTTTAGAGATCTCCCCATTGGTATTATTTAATAATTAACAATGATTGTGTCAACCTCTTTTTTTCATTAATTTTGATGACCTAAAAATATCGATCAGAGAGGTTGTAAAAGCAATTTGTTGGTGCAATAAACGTACTTTCAAAATCCATGCGTAACTTTTTTTAGAAGCGTAATAAAACATGAAATAAAATAATAAATCTATTCTTCATATGGCTTTGACTTATCCCAGTAATGAGTTTGTTGTTCTGAGCAACCTTTACTCTCTTTATATTGTGATTCTTATCTTCCTGTTAGCCATGTATGATTATATACTGTGTAAATATTTTTTTAATCGTCAAAGGATTTCCCGGTTTGCGATATCTTAATAAACCCAAATGATGAGGTTTAATTGGCTTGAATCGTAATGGTAGGTTTTGTTTAAACAAACAAGAAACAATCCCCTTTTTTATTCCCTATTGGCTGATCATGAAGACCAATAAGCAAGCGAGTACGTTCTAGGTAAAAGAGTCGAGACCATTTTCAAAACATTTTTGGCATTCTGTAAAAATGAAGTATTACTGCAATCATAAGATATAAATAAATTTTGTTTGGCAAAACTAATCATGAAATCCAGTGAATATTACAAAATAAAATTCCTTTGGTCTATTTTCAGAATCAAAAATTTTTTAAATATATTCTTTAGTCACAAGGCGCATATAAAGAGAAAGAGCTAGGTTAGCTACCCAGGAAAGAATAGCGATTCGTGACAGAAGACCTTAGTCCTAAAAAACCCTATCTACCTTCTGTAGACGCTCAAAATCGCTTATATAGACATTTTACAATAGAAATAGGTTTGAGAAGTGTGAAGGAAGCTCAGGACAATAATCACAACTAAACTTTGATATTTATAAATTGATTTCACCGAGCAAAAATTTTTTCTGAACTTTTCTTTTCAATAAGTGGTTTGGATTTTCTTAAAGGATAATAATTCGCCTGCTAAGCAGGCCTATTTACTCTTACGTGCCCCTTTATAAATTGCAGTATTCATTTTTTGCCATTTATTTGGAATCTTTTAATTGTAAAAGTCGTGCCATTAAGTTTAAAACAATAGTTTTTTTTAAAAATATTTTAAAAACAAGCTGAAATCTTTTTTCTAAAGAATGTTAACTGCTGACACCTGTCTGGTATTTGATCATGTTTTTAAAAAATCTTCAGAAATGCAATAGTCCAAAGACATGCGGTCCCTAAGCCGTAGAACTTTTTCTAAAAAGCCGCTCCTACATTTTTTGATAATGGCTCACAAAAATGTTTTTTAAAAATAAATGACAATTAATTATTTATTAATTATTAAAATTTTTAGCAAAACCCCAGTACAGTAAAAAAATAATAATTAAAAAAATTCTTACGGATTTTAAATTTTTCTGGATCAAACGGCATTTTACAGACACGATAACCACTTAACCGGACGTAAATACTTCACTTAAAGAAACCCTTCACACGAAAGATAATCCAGTACTAAAGGAATAACTCTACTGGATGTGTTTTGTTTACAATCATACGTATGTGCTTTGCTTGGCTCACGTGTTGCTTCCGCATTGACACTGAGACTACCTGTCTAATATCATTGTTTAAAAAAAACAAAGGGGCCAAAAGAACTTCTTTGTCCCCTTCTCCCAACAAAAAAAAATCTCCAATTGAAAATCGAATGGCTTAAACAATTATGGTCCCCTCTCTCCCCAAGTTTTTTAATCAACTGCTTTTAAAAATCAACTAATCAAACTCAGTCATTTCTTAATTCAATTATAAATCATCAACAGAAAAAAATGAAATATTTATTTCAGTTTTAGATTACGACAGACATTAAAACAATTTGATGTGTTTCATTACAATGATTGACATGCAATGAATATATAGGAAAACGGCGACAAAACTAGTTAATTATTATTTCAACTAGATCAAAGATCTGTCCTAAAGTTACATATCATTCAACCATTTAGAAGATAACGGCCTAAGATTGCGTGGTTGGAAATAAATGATCGATAGAAAAAAATAAGAGAAGTTTGTGCAATGATTTAGAATGTTGAAATTAGTAGCTATCGTAATGGTCCCTAAGTAGATTAGCCAGCCTCGGCCGATTGACTGGAATCGACCGAAATGACGTCAACATTATAGTTTATTATTATAATAGATGAAAGTAAATCTTTTTTATTAAAAACTTGAAGATGAGCATTTTTTTTCCTTTTGTTTTTGGCTTTAATTAGATTATAAGTATACTTTATAAAAAAAATTTACGATCAGGCTATTTGTTGTTATTTGTCAGTATGATTTTAGTATGTTATAAGGTTCTAGCTGCGGTGTTAAGAAGAAAGCAATCTTGAATTTTATCAGGGTCGTCCACAATCTATTTCGGTAAAATAAGCCATTTATTTTTACTTTCTCGAGTCTTTGTGTTTTCAAATCAAATTTTATATGTTGTAACTTTAGGAGATTAGAAGAAAAATAAAGCGGGGAATTGTTTATAGCCCTTTTTAATAAATAACCACTCCTTATAATATATTTAAGCTTTAACGAGTAGGCTTCTCATTAATCAACATCTTAAATCAAATGAATATGAATTTGAGAAAGTGGTCTGATTTTGTCAAAGGGTACGGTAGTAATATATTAACATGTTACTTATGTCATAAGATTTGCTGAATAATCGAGAGAATTCTTCAAAGGAAATTTTTAAGGCTTATCAACATCAATATCAGCCGCCGGGAAACACAATGAATTAAGTTTTCCATCAGCTAATCAAGCTTCAATTGTATCGTAAATAATATTTGGCTTGATCACTAGTATGATCTACAGAGACTAGATAGAGAGTGAGGGAGCACTCCGTTTACAGCAGAAGGTTGTGGGCTGCGCCATGTTGCAGGTGGGCTTATCGTTCAGGCAGTGGGAATATGCATAAGCTAAGTGTTGAGAGTCCACAGCCAGATTGATTTTTAAACATACAATAAGGCGACAGATTCTCAATTAATTCATAAGGAGGTGCAAAAATGCTCCCTTCCTCCCTCTCTATCTAGTCTCTCTAGCATGGTCCACACGCTAATTTAAAGGGGGGGGGGGGGGGGGGGCGTGTTGAGTTTTTGTTTCAACCACGGAGGTTCAGGATAAACGCCCTACAATTCTAAGACTTTTAGGTAAATTTTGGCTTCGTCCAATTGGCAACATCTCTGAAGAATCACTTTTGTAGATAAAGCCTTGTGCTGCTATATCTAGGCCATTAATTTACTTCAAAACATAACAAGACCTCGTCATATTTGTTTTTCCCCAGAACGGGTATCTAAAGCTCTAGCCCCCCTAGGCTCCAGCCTAATCAAGCTTGTAAATGGTAAATCTTCCACTGGCTAACCTATTCACCCCACCTTTGGCCTAAAATTAGGCAAAGCGGATTCCCAGTTCAATCATGTTGAATGAATGTGCGCATTATATTAATCACATTTGAATATTCGTCTTAAGAGGAATGTACCCCCGGCAGTAGTCACATGAAGGAAACGAACCAGGAGAATTATGAATAAATTTGGAACTATTACGATTTTAATTCATTTTCAATTTTTTTAGGCCAGCCCTGACATTGCACCGATTTGAAGGAAAAAAGGGAATCCCAGAAATATATGGTATTACCAACTTAATAAGTGAAGGTACATAAGTCACGAACGGCGGTGGTAATCGTACTATACGCCGCGTACAATGTCGATAGGTCATTATGAAACCTACAAAACAGGTTCTTATACCAACTGACTAACCTACTTCCTAAAAAAAATGGTGTAATACCCCTTTGTTATCAGTCGCTGAGACGTTTTATAGATATATTTTTTTCTAGCTAAATATCATCAAAGATTGTATTCATTAACCCTGATTTTTTACATCCTTGATTAGCTATAAAATCTTAAATATCAAAGTAAGAAGGGAAATCATTAGCTAAATTTTTCTTCTAAAGCAAAGAGGCCGGTTATAGGTGTAAGAGAGTCCTTTAACTTGTATTAAAAATCTGACCTATAATATCAAAAACTTTACTGTGAGGCTTTCCCAACAGAGCAAAATAATTATTTTTAGGGATTTTTTTAAATATTCTTTGAATAAGACAAGACTTTTGACCCCTGATTCAACGTAAAGGGCTTGTGCGTTGTACATTAACCTGAATAATGAAACTTTTAGAAATACCGGTAACTGGCGAAACGTTTATTCTCAAGGACAATGTTATTTTACTTTTTTCATTGCTTAATTGCATAAAAAGAGTTATATTAAATAAATTTAAAGAAAATAATAAATCATATGTGGATTTTTTTGTTTTGGAATCATATTCTCTCTAACATTGCAGACATTTCGTCTGGTTAATCAAAGGATTTGCATCTCTGAAAGCTTAGCATGAAAGTTAAAATACATCACCACCCTGTCTCGTTTGTTTTTAAAAAATAACTTATGTTTTTTCCTTTTGTTTTGCAGGGTACGAAGCTCTGTTGCTGCATCACAAATGCCCCACCAGGCAGCACTACCATTAGTGGCTTTACCTCAGTCCGGGTTTCTCGGTTATCAGCATTTTTGAAACATAAGACAATCATTGCAGCAGTCTTTTTTTGGAAGTTTGGACATTACATTTCTGAAGCATTACAAAATAAGGTAATTATTTAAGTATTTTTGCATACTCAGTGACAACGTCCGTTGTTTGCTTGAGAACATGAGTGATTCGAGATCTTTGAAATTAAGAGGCATCGAGTGCTATTTACTTTTGATTAAGTGGCCATTCGACAGTACACGGCATTTGTTATATTCAGTTGGGAGCAAGGTGCAGAGTGCCTAGTCTCGAAAGTGTGGCTAGATCAGAAAAAACAGGCCTATAACTTTTTTAAGGACACAAAAGAAGAACATATACTCAGTTTTAGGTTTATAAATTTATTGGTACCAACCTCAAAAAATTGTAAAAATTTTTACGGGGATATGTTATAAATAAGATGGACTGAAGTAAAAATAAAACACCACTCACATTTTGCTTTTTATAACATTTTAAATCAAGTACCTGTTTGTCTTATGGGAAAGGCAATTCTGTAAGGCAATAATCAGTGGAGTAGCAATGTTAAGAGAGGCTTCTCCCCAGCAGAACTTAAGGTCCCTACCTCAATTTTTTACAGCTTTTTATCTAGTGCAAAATTACTTTCCTGCTGATAGACCGAGAGCCCCCGGTGCTTCGCCACCGGAAATAATTGAAGAGCGAACATCGCGTTTGGCAGGTTTTTTAATTCGAGAATGACGGTCACCAAATTCGAGATCATGGCATTCCAGTTTTCCAAATGGCGTCCTCCTATGTAGCAGACGACTCATCGAAGTGTCCACTCCCTATCAAACTCCCTAGTTAAGGGTGCATGTGCAAGTACAAAATTATGGCATGCCTTGACTAAACTGGCGATCAAACTAAGCTTACTTATTTACACAGACATTTTTTCATAGGTCTTAAACTTAAAAAGCAGTTTTCGTGACAAAGATGTCCCGCCAGTATGTGGAACATTTGAGGACTTATGTGCAAAAAGGGCACTTTTTAATGTTTAGCTTAGGGCGAAAGTGCCCTTTTTGCACATAGCTCATAAAAAAATTTTCTTTTGGATTGTTACGGCAGGAGGCTGCAGCGCTTTAATAGGTCTTTGATTTTCGCTCGAGCTAATTAGCGCCATCATGGCTTGTTAGCCTTTTTCAAAAAAACGGTTGAACCCCTGTGACTTATAGTAACCAATGGTCGGCAATTTTAGTGGATAATACGACTTTCGGCAAAAATTCCCATTAAAAAGTATTGAGTTACATAATTGAAATAAAACGCAAAGAAAAGCCTAATCGTGAATTGAAATAATTTCGGATACCATTCTAATATGATTCATCTCGCTATTTATTTACTTATACAGTTAATAAAAATTAGCCGAACAATGGATGATGAAAATGCTAAATCATACAATGCTTTGATTTCTTTATTAAAGCAATAACTACCGTTCGCTATGCTATTTTTTTTTCATGATTTTTACAATAGCGTTACAAATATATTCATTACACTTTATTTTATTTTTTTTAAACTCGCCGGTTTATATTTTGTGTATTAACCTCAGTGTCAATTGATGAAAATCAAGGTTAACCGCTAGGTTTTGAGAACAACTAACGCATGTATTCGGTACGAATTTTCATGACCGCACTTATTTTTTTTGCAGTCGGGGTACAAGTCCAAGGAGATTTTTAAAAACGAAAATTACATTAAATGTATAAAAAAAATGAGTAATGAATCAGTACCCTACTGTTAATTTCCGAAAAGTATCAAGCGGGTCTATTCCCATCAATTATTCATCAATCCATTCATAAATTTTGGCAAATCTCATGCAAAAAAAAATATGAAGCATACGAAAGTGAGCAATTATAACCAAATTAAGAATTTACAGTTAATTAAAATAATTATAATCAAATTTAGTTTTAAATATTTAATTAAATTAAGAAAATAATCTTAAAAGTCAAGGGCCGTGTTTAAGTAATTTTTAAAAAAAATTGACGATTTTCCCATTTTTTTTAAAATCTTACCTTTAAAGCTGTTGTAGGCTACCTCCATAATAAATCCGTTATAAAAATGAATCCAATGAAAATGGATTTTAATCCAAAAAAGCGCGAATAATGTTTTTCCTTATTCGCGAAAAAAATGATAATAATCCAACTGACCCGAGCTAATGTCACAGTGAAAGTGAAACCAAACTGTATATGCGTGTGTTATCTCCTACCATTTCGATATGGCGCGGTTTTACAGCCAGCTCGCGAATCTTACACAATTTCCCACTTTTGTGCTGCCTAATTAAATATTTCAGTAATAATTGTAGCAAAAATCCGCCAGAGCATGCGAGTGGTTCTTGATTCTTTTAAACCGTTAAATCCAGGAAAAGCGTAATGAAATATGAAAAAAAAAAAAGGGAAAACAGAAAATGATCGAAGTGATTTTAAATGCTCTAGTGAATCCGTTTAGGTTACGCACATATCCTCTGCTGGAGTCCAATTAATCATTCATTGTAGAATGATTAAATATGAATTGGAGATTCGCCTGCAGAAATTGATCTATTGTCATTGTTGTTGAGTCATGACTTACCACGTGCTAAAATTATAAAACGTTTATCGAATGTGTTAAATGTATCATTTACAAGGCGCTTTATTATTCATGGTCCCGATAATTAAGACTTAATCATTTGGGCCAAAGTGCGGTTTGAATTTTCAAGTTTGAGTAACAGCCCTTGAGGCACAATAAGCATATGAAATGTGAGCTGCGAGACTAATGAAGTGGGCTTATAAGCGATAGGTTGGCCTCCGGAAATGAAAATCTTTGGTAGCTTGGTATCAACAAATGAGGGGTAAATTTTTCATCTGTAGACGCCAGTGGCGTATTATTCTTTAGGCACATAAGACCTGGGCCTTGAGCGAAAAAGTTTGAAATAGAAGTGTATATGAACTTGGTGTCCTCTTGAGGGTTCTCAAGAGATGATTTTAGTCAGTGGCGTAGCAATGTAAGGATAGGGCCCCCTTCCTCCCGCAGAAGGTTTAATCAAGGGTCCTTCCTCAAATTTTTACAGCTTTTATCCAGTGCAAAATTACTGTTCTAGTGAAAGACCGGGAGCCCCTGACCCTGGGACCTCCCCCCCCCCCACGCGGTGTCTGATTTTGATGCATTCTGCATAGTTAAAACATACTTTTTTTGGGGGGCGCAGATTTGAGCCAAGAAGGGCGGCTTCGTTTAGTCGGTTCCACTGATGACTGCTTGTGCAAAACAGGCTATTTTTGCATTTTATTGCAGTTCATAATTGGCTTTGTATGAATAAAATAAATAATAAATATAAATAAAAGATGAGATAAAATTAACTGTAAGTGAATTATAATAGAATGCAAGGCGTTATGCAGTGTGCATTGTATTAGTGCCAGATTAAAGTCTAATCATGTTTTACTCGGGACACTTATTCATTAACACTGTAGCAATGTCGGTTCCATAAGATGACTAGAAAAGCTATATGATTATTCATTTTCTTATGTAAGAAAAAATCAACCAAGACTTTTACTAAGTGGCAGAAATTTTTAAATTGATTGTGAATTAGTTTTGATTTTGCACGATACACTTTGTTAAGATCGGAATTAAATATTTGACCAGGACCACATAGAAAATAATGAGACTCATATTTAAATTTTATTAGAAAAAATTTTCCTGAGATAGAAAAATCGAAGCGAAAATAAACGAAAACTCTATTTGAATTACAATAATGTAGCGCCATTGGACCTCTGCAGCAGACAATAATGAATTTTTGACATGAATTTTTCTAATCTTTCGATCGAAAAGTCCTAATTTTCCGATAATGAAAGGGCTCTTACAGAATAATTATTTTGCTGGGGAAGCTTTTCAGTTTTTGAAAGATAGGGATTCGGATTATCAAATCTTTAAAGTTTTATTTAATTAAATTTAAAGAATTTTATAGTAAGAAACAGAAACAAGCAGTGCTACGATTCTAAAACCCAGTTTCTTAGGTTGTAATAAATTCTCAAGTTTTAAGATTTAATTTTATCCTTATAAAAAAATCGGTACGATTTCTTTCCGTAGAAAACAAAATTCTTCTTTACCGACCACGAATTTTTTTTTAAACTTCTCAACTCCATTTTATCAAAGTTTTGCTGTATTTTTGAAAATAATTATTATTTTTAAAAAATAGTCCCGCTCCCGAACCAAAAATTTTCTGGCTTTGACCAATCGAAAAGTGTTTTGGACCAACCCTAAAAAACCTACAAAACTCATTTCCAAGTGCCTTTCATTTTTATGAACTTTCTTCAATTAAAAGCCCTGCAAGGTGATCTTGTTAATCAAGTTTTAATTCAAGTATCTTTTCTTAAATCTTTTTTATAAACAATTAAAACCTATCTATATAATTAATTATCGATTCTCTTTCTCCTTCGACATCTTCTAAATTACAGCAACCAACCTAAATTTTTTTTAATCGAAATTAAAGGGTTCAAGAAGTAATGGTATTTGTCTGCTCCGAGTAAGACAGAACGAGGAAAAACTAGTGATTGTGTCTGCATGTGAGTGACGTTGAGCAATCAGTGAAAGTTACGTTATGTGTAATTCTAATAATCGATTCACCCAATTCGAGTTTCGAGGAAACCGTTACAAAACTAGTCCCTTTTGATCTATTTAAAAAAATGGAAATAGGGCTTTAAAGGGAACAACATTAAACGATATTAACAAACAATGGTGTCACGAGTTCGCAGTTGACCAATCCTCACAGTATAATTCAATCCTTAACAGTTAAGATGCGTTTCACTTTTTTTTTTTTAAAACAAGGAAAACTTTAACATAAATCCTACGAGACTCACATTCAAGCAGTTACATAATATGCACGGGTAACCGCTATTTTCAGATAGGAAAAAATTACCTTACATGACCTAAAAGCTAATTATCTATTCTCTTCTGGATTTGATTATTTTGAATTAAAACAAACGTTTGTTTTTTTGAAATTTTTGTATTTAAAACCGCACGCTGAGTTTTTTGATCCTCTTGGGATTGGAGCTTAGTGGAACATTTTCAAAAAAAATAGTAAAAATTATAAACCATTTATATTTTGTACATGCACGAGTGCTTACTAAGTAAATTGTATTTTGTATTATAAATTTTAATAACTTAAGAAAACATACAAAAATAATTTTACAATATATTGAAAAGGAAATAGAAAATTGGTAGAACCCAAATCGCAGATAACAAATCGATATTGCAGAGAGTTGCTGTCATCCACCAAACTAGAAAAAACATTCCAATTTGCACCCCGATGTTAAAGATGTAAAAAATTCTATTCTTTTTTCTGGCGGCTGGGAGGGTTTCTAAACCTTCCTTGTTAAGGTATTTGCGGACGCCGAGAATTCCTTGCTCGAATAATTTCTCGTAATCGAGATTGCTTATGTCGATGTTGAAAGTTTGCCTAAAATAGACATAAAGGTGTTAAAAGTTCGCAAACTAATAAAATAGAGTTGTATAAAAAAAAGAAAAAATAATTAAAAAACTCGATGTAAATTTAAAAAAAAATTAAAATATTACATAAAATGGTTTTTATAAAAATAGGATAAAAAATAACGTTAATTCAGTGGCGTAGCAATTACCATCGCTTCCCCTTTTTATTGAGAGGGACCTAGGGTCGAAAAGGCCTCTTTGCTAGTGCACTTTAAATGTGATAGTTTTGCTAGGAATAGGAGAGAGTCAGTGACGAACTAATAATAGCTGATCTGCCCTCTGATTATGTCGATTTCCTATTTCTTTCAAATTTTACGAAGGTGAGGTTAGGGTCGATTACAATCTTCTTATGGACCGAATCACGGAAGAGCCAATGTAGTTGGCGACACTCTTCCTCTAAGCTCTCTAGCTTTGAGCAGACCAAGAAATCATCAGCTGAGAATTATTTTTGGTTCGAACCGACCTTCACCATTCATTCACCCTCCTTTTGTTTTTTTTTTAGAAGTCATTTTTAGTCGTGGTCTGGATTTAGATGGCATAGAGCCGTGTCAACTCGTAAACATACAAACCAGCTAGATACAGAAAGGTCACCTGTAATCGGGACCGAGTGCGGCACTTAAAACGAAGAGTAAGGGATTAATTAGGGCTGGACACGGGATTGGAAATTTCCCGTCCCGACCAGAAAAAGAGACGGGATTCGGGACGGGCCAAACTATTTTCGGGACTGGCTGGGTCGGGACAGTTAAAATCCCAAATCCCGTCTCGAAATCCCGTTCCGCTCTATTGTTTTGTAGGCTTTTTTGGGACGGTTGGGACGGCTGGCTGATATTCGGGTTGGAACCCGGCACGGAACGGTTATTTCACAATGCCCTCCCCTTGTCCAGCCCTAGGATTAACATGGTTATGTTATTCACTGACAGTAGCAGCTAACAGCGAGCTCAAATTTTAGAAACGTAGCAACTGCCCCTCAGCTATCCTTTTGCGGAAACCCTGAAAACATGGCTGCTCAAAATCTTCTTGATGTAGAGCTGTATTTAAGTATCGTTTAAGGTTCGATAAAAATTGAAAAATAATGACAAGACCCATCCTACATTTAAAAAAATAATCCAAGCATTCTAATAATTATGATAGTTGACTGTATAAGTCAAGGACGTATAGATGTGCAGAAACTTCATACATAGAAAAGCTATTTTATAAAATATTTCCTTGATAAAATGCGGTTAAAAGTGGTACTAGAGTTACATCTTATTCTATAACAAGTTTTAAAAAAGTGCCACACTTAAAGGTAATTACTGTGGTCCAGTTATTTCATATTGGGCCTGCAATAAAATTTTATGTTTTAATTGATTGAATATTAAATAATTAGTGGGGATTCTCGATGAGTCTTCAAAAATTATTTTTTTTAGAAGATAAAGTTTAAATTTGTTTATTTTACTGGTCGCCTTCAAAAAAATAGATCTTGCAACCGGTCATACATCCCATATTATTTAATAGCATATTCTTTAAGTAATTCTTACTTAGTAGAGTTATGTAACGAATGAGCGTGTGCGTGATAATTATTAGGTAAAAATAATGTAAATGTAGGATTCTTGGAAATAGATTGTTTGAATTTGAGATTTCTGGGACAGGGAGGAGCAACATGGGTTCTTAAACAATAGCGACGTCAGACAATATTCCCAAAGGGTTTGAGGGCTTTGAGTACCTGAAGACCTGAGTAGGACTCTTTAGGGTGGCAAAGAGGAATGAATGCCAGCAGGCCAGGCAATTTTTAAGCTAAGAAGAAGAGGAGCTAAGACTGTATAGGACCCTAAGCATATTCCAAGGAGCAAGAGGTGGAAATCGAAAGAGGAATCGCGGTGGATTCCCGTATGAAAAATAACTGCCGGAAAATTTAAAAAAAACGAAAGTAACTGTCCATATGACTTTTGCGTAGTATATTGGGTAGTATTTCGAAGATTACTTTCGAAAAATTATAATAAAAACGGGAAAGTGTTCGTCTGGCTACATGTTGCCCGTATAAAAAAATATTTGTAGGTTGACTGATTTAAGTCATATTATTTTCCAATGTCAGTAATTATTGTGTTAATATTTTTGAATTTCATGATTTTGGAGAAATTTTCTTTCAAATCTCTCACAGCTTCAAAATCATTTTTCTAATTATTTTAAATTCAGTAGTAATCCGCTTTAAAAAATTTTTCATGGATAATTACATCCGAATAATATGAAAGATAGCGCAATAATTTACAGAGCTGCATTGTTCACAAAATAATTTTTATAATACCATCCACACTTCCTAACAGTAAAGTAGAACATTACCGAGACAGTCAAATATTTCTCCAAAATCATGAAATTCAAAAATTTTAACACATTAATTATTGACATTGGAAAATAATATGAGTTAAATCACTCAACCCAGATATATTTTTTTGTACGGGTTCGACATCAATTTTAAGACTTAATGGAAACTCTTCGAATCGACGTCGAATCCACCTCGAATCCTCTTTCGATTTCATCCACTTGCTGCTTGAGCCAGATTTTTTCCTAGTTTCATATTAATTGAAAGCTTTAGCAGAATCTTGGTCTTCCGCAGCATTAGTTCTACCCAGTATGTAACCATCCAGGATTAAAATACTCTTTGCAGACAGAATGACATAATCACATTAACTGGTCAAGTATTTTTGAGCAGCTTCACAAGGCACTATTATCTCAACGATCTCTTCCTCAAACATTTTTATACTTACTGATCTTGTTTCGTCAAAGATGCAAACAATTTCTGAGTGTTCTTATTATCGAAGAACCATTCTTTAAAAATAAAAGGAGCTAATCGGCATAACGAGCTATCCACTTTATAATGCAGTCGCACCAGCCTTAAAAAAAAATACCGTCTCATTAAATTGCAGAAAAATCTCTTTAGCCATACTTAGCAGTATAATTAGGTCATTATATCAACTAAAATAATTGTATAGCACAATTCCTTGATAAAGGTATCATTTTCAGAAAAACTATGACTCAGAGTAATTGTCTGTAACGTACCTGGGTTTTTCTCCTGATATCTTTAATAAAGTGTCAAAAAAAAGACCAGGTAGAAAATGGAAAAACAACGTTGAAATCCGGAAAAGCGTAAAACTAGGTAATAATTTTAACGTTGGATACCAAACCGCTTTCTTAAGCGGATACAGATTGAGTAGAGAATTTACTTTATGTTCGACTTGATTCCATGAAAATGGTTTATAAGTTGATGATGTGCAATGAAAAATAGATACTTCTTTGGGTCTGTAAAAAAGAAAAAGTTAGTTTATGTTTTGATGAGGGAGTTTTGCCTAAGTTTTTTTGCAATTGTCTTAACCTGATAGTGGCCACATGCCATCCTGCTAAGATAATTTCATTAACGACAATGTCTACTGGGATGTAATCGTATATAATTTTCTTATCCACAGGAAGTCGACGGACAACGCCCATAGAAGCCCCCATAACAAAACCAGGGAATCCATTTTTTGATTCTGTCCATCCTGGTTCTGGTTCCTGCCACGCACCGATAACTGCAATAAACATTCGTTATTAAGATTTAAGAAGAGATTCAGAAAAGGATTTTGTCGGCGAGGAAAGCTATCAAGTGCCTTCGAGGAGTCTTATGGAGCAGAAAGATTACAAATAAGGCAAGAAAGCACCGAATATACGACAGGATAATAGAGAGTGTATTGCTGTATGGGGCAGAAACGTGGAGGATGACCGAAAAAGTAAAAAAGAAGGTCGCAGCAAGAGAAATGGACGCTATTAGAAGATCGTTGAGAGTCTCACTGATGGATAGGATAAGGAATGAAGATCTGAAGGAAAGAATGGGTGTTAAGAAGACATCGAGGAGAGACAGTGATTTAGTACGGATATGTTCGCAGAATGCCGGATGAACATCTTCCTAAGCAAGTGTGGGAATGGATGTCCAAAGAGAGGAGGAGGGAAGGAAGACCGAAAAAGTCCTGGATGGAAGGCGTTCGAAAGGCAAAGAGTACTCGGAACCTTACGGAACAGCACCCACTGTGCAAGATGACGTCTAGAACTCGTAATGGTCCTTAATTGTCCTAAAAAGGAAGTCTCCGAGATGTCTTTTTGACGTCTTATTTCGGAAAAATCAGGTGTGTACGTCTTTAAGACGTCATCTTGCACACTGGGCAGTGGGGAAACCGGGATGAGTGGAGACTAGTGTAGTAGTCCAAATCGTTCTTGGTAATTTAAATATAAACGCGCTTTACCACTTTGCAATTCCAACAGTGACTTGAAATCATTCAAAGTGATGGATTTCAAAAATCTACTTACTCATACTGGGTCGAACAATTGCTGATGGAACCATTTTATTAAAATCTTTTATTTCATACTCGGCAAAAGCCTTCGATATCGTATACGAGTTAGGGTGATCCCTTATCAGCCTGAAACAAAAACGTCATATATTGACAATTAAGACTACGTGTAAGGCATCTCGTGTTCAAGAATTTAAATATCCAGACATTGTAATTCAACCCTCGAGGTAAAAATCAAGTCGTTAATAGGTAATCATAATCATGTTTTTACGTTACTATTTAAATTAAATCATACGTTTCGGTTTTGATTTTCAATTAAACCGAATTAAACTTACTTTTGTGTTGCTGCTTCGGCATCTTCATCTTTCATTTTTAAAACTGCTACGAGGTCTTCTTCACTTCCAGGTTTTTCGTATAACAATTCATCTGAATGAGTCCTATTTGAATTAGAGTAAGCAGTGGAAACGTAAACGAGTCCCTGAAAGAAAGATTTTTTTTAGATAAAGAATTTCGATGGTGTTATTTACAATGGAAAAAAGTTTTACCTGCAGGTGTTTAATTTCGGAGCAGAGTTGAATAATCCTACGAGTTCCTAAATAATTTATATTTACTACAAGTTTTATGTTTTGTTCGAAGTCTAATGTGGCGGCTGAATGGAAAACGACATGAACGTTGTTTATTAGGGTAATCCTGTCGGTTTCAGATAAGCCTAAGTTTTCTTCTCCTACGTCACCAGCAACAGCGATTAGCTTGTTGAAAACATTTTCGCCTTTCTCCTTTTTCACCTTTTCAAATACCTGAAAAAAATTTTGAAGTGTAGATTTTGTCTCGAGAATCTTGTTGATTAGTTTTCTTGTAGCAAAGAGTTAACGACTGGCTAATAGGAATTGAGTTTTAAGAGGGAAATATTTTTCAAGAAAAAAATAAATTCCCGGGAATCGATGGGAATATTCCTTTAATTTCAAATAAATTCCCAAATTTGGGGATGCATTGCACCTATGTTTAGCTTATGGGAATGCCTTTCTACTCAAAAATCGTCTACTAAAAGGTCCCAGCTGGCATTAATATTTGAAAAATCTATATCTAAAAATTCCTTACTTTAATTAGGATTTTTTAGTTAATGGGGTTCTCTTTTGTGTTTTGGAGAATATTTCACTAACAAAACCATTTTTTTCTACAAATAGTACTTTTCCAGAAAATTTTCAAAATTCCCAAAGTTGGGAATATTTCCGGGAATATAAGTGGAAATATTCCCCTGAAAATTAGCGTAAAACTCGCTTAATGTAACTTATGGTGAGTGTGCTAAAGCTATCTTCGTTGTCAAGTACAAATGATTTGGCTCACCTTATGATAAGACTTGCCCTATGTCACTATAGAATTTTAAAAAAAAATTGTTGAAGCCACTTACCGGATTTTTCTTTAATTCTTCCAGCCTCGATTTTACATCTTTCCCTCTTTTTGGTCTCACCAACAAATAAACATTGCCCACATTACACGACCTCAGCAATTTTTCCAAAACAGCTTTCCCCAGAAAACCGGTCACACCAGTTAAAAAAATATTTTTGTTATTGTAAAAATCCGTCACCGGACTTCCGGACATTTTTCACCTACAAAAAATATTTTCGAACGATAATTTATAAAAAAATTTTAATATCAAGTAAACACACTCTTACAACGAACAAAAAAAAAGAAAACAAGTCAACTTATTAAAAAAACTAAAACTAATTTACATAAATATGAAAACAAAGAAATAATACTAATTACTGAGATGTCCACGCCACAACCTCAAAACGTACTATAAACTCTTATTACAACGAAAGAAAAAACTATCCCAATGTCGACCTTGCAATTGGCTGGAATAATTGATGTTCATATAAAAAACGTATCAACGTGCTTGAAAATGTGAAATCGCTTAGCGGAACCAATTTAAAACAATGAAACGCCAGAAACCGAATCATTTTTTTTAGCCCAAGATGCTGCACTTCGTTTCGGAAGAAGGAAAACCTTAAACCTATTCAGGCTCGAACGGACATCCCACTATACATCCGACCTTCAAAAGTCAGTTCCAGAATATGAGTCCCAGTTGTTTAAAATCATGTTATGAGTTAGTGGGGTAGCAATGTTGGGTCGGGTTCGGGTTTGAATTTTAATTCATTGTCGGGTTCGGGTTTGAATTTTAATTCATTGGCGGGTTTGGGTCGGGTTCGGGCCTAAAATTTTCAAGCTTATTTTCTTCTTCTTTTCTTTTTTAAAGAATTCTTGCTTTTCTTAAAGTTTTCTATGCAACTATTAAATCCACTGAGCACTAGATTAGTAGTCATTTGATTAAAACAGCTGCAGAGAGGGAAAACCTGAAATTTAGGGTTTTCGGTTCGGGTTTGAACCCGAATTTCGACCCGAACCATTCGGGTTCGGGTCGGGTTTGAGCTTAAACCTTCTGGGTTTTGGGTTCGGGTTAAAAATTTGAAATCTGGTCGGGTTAGGGCCTAAATAATTTTCAACCCGATGCAGAACTCTAACTCGAGGCTCTTTCCTCAATTTTTTACAGCTTTTTATCTAGTGCAAAATTACTTTTCTGCTAAAAGACTGGGGCCCCTTTGACCCCGCAGTCCCCCCCCCCCCACAATTGCGGGGGTTGTTGCTACGCCGCGCCACTGTTAGTAGTTATTTAAAATCTATTTTTTTTTGGCAAAGATGCTGGAATTAATTTTGGGAGGTTGAAAACCTCGAATATGAATCCGGTTTTGTCCAGAAATCCCACCTACTATAAGGTCAATCCCTGAAAATGCAAATTAAGGCCTGAAAGAAATTTAATCCTCTCAAAAAAAATTTAAATCAGGTTTTTAAAAGCACTTATAAGTTGAGCCTATAATCGTGCTGAATGAACTTTTTTGCTCTATTTTTTTCCAACGGGAAAACAAGTTTTTTCTTCATCCTGTTTTAATTGCAAACGTGAGCGCACGAAAATGTAAAACGAGTAAATATTACGTAGTGCGCGAGAAATAAGAGGTTAACGATTTATCTGGAAGCTTGAACTTTTTAACTTAAGCGATTTTTAAATCATTTATAATCTACCTGGAAAATTCTGGAACAGGCTTAATATTAAAAATTGCTAAACCTGTTTTCCAGTATGTGTTTTAGCGTAGGCAATAAATTTATATTTCGTGTTTCTAAAATATCGTTGACAATTTGATAAATGCGATTGTGCCGAAAAAACTTTCCGAGAATAGTTTTTTCGAATTTAAACGCAAAAATCTTCTTTTAAAAAATGCAAATTATTTGCTGTTTTTTCTTTTAGTTTTTGTCACTTTGAAATTTTATGGAATCTTCCATTAAATTAAGAAGTAGTTGTACAAGTCCGGGTGTGTTGTTGATTCCGCGTTTCAAGGAATAACTTATAGCGGCTCGTGCAGAATATATTTTTCATTCTTGTCCGTTTTCTAGAAAGATCATGGTTTTGACTATGTAGATGGTAGTTTAATCTTGTAATAACGCATCTTACACAATAAATTGTAAGACCTTCGGTTGCCTAATTTTTGGTTGACAGGATCTGGCATTGAGAATTTTTAATTCTTCCGAGTAAATATTAAAAGTCTTATAATTACAGAGGAAATGTTTTGTTGGTATTGTTAAAGAAAGTTATTAAGTAATAGAAGTATTTAGATGCATTAGTTTTTATTTACATCGTGGCCACTTGAGATGATGAGATTAAAATGGTTTTCTCTGGCGGATTTAATCCTACCCTGTTGCACCCGAAAAGAACTTTTTCAAAAAAGGTTTGGAGGAGTTGCAAAACAATGGCATTGCGTTTCCTCTGAATCACACTTCCTCCAAAAGGAAGGATTTTAAATGGATTTGAAAAGATTTTTTTTTTTGAATTTTTTGAAAGGATTTGGGAAAATTTTGAGGAAGTGCAAGTTCCTACAAGAAAATTCGGAGGAAGTGCAAGTTCATTTAAAAGAATTCAAATAAAGTGCAAGTTTCTCCAAAAAAAATTTCGGAGGAAGTGAAAGTTTATCGATAAAAATTTCGGAGGAAGTGAAAGTTTCTCCAAAAAAAAAAAAAAAAAAACTTGGATGAAGTGCAACTTCATATATACTGTATAATAATTTCGGAGGAGATGAAAGTTTCTCCGAAAAAATTTCAAAGTGCGATTCGGGTGTAACGCTAGGGACCCGTTTTTTTGCTTGGGCGATTATCTCTTTAAGCTTCAGTGGTAAGATTGGCCCCATTGGGTTAATAAGGGAGTAAGAATGAACGTGAAGAAAGTTCATTGCCGGAAACATTTTGCATGTTGCCAGAGACAAATCCAAAGTCTTAAGTATTTATTTTTCAAATTTCTTTAGAAAAGCGAGGAAATAATTGAGTTATGATAGTGATTAATTCTTTAAACAAGAAGAACATTGTGCCAGGTGGGGGCACTTTGCACCATTGCTTTTCACGAATTTTGCCTAGAAACTCCAAACTTTTTAAAAAAAGATGCCATAATTTCACCCCTCCTGTCATACAGTCCTTTCTGTCCACGGTCATAAAATCACGAAAAAATGACAAATCGAACAGTTAAAAACAAAAAAATTTCAATAAAGTTGAAGGACCAACTTACGTTCTCAATTAAATAAATATTCGACTGATCAAAAAATCCACTGAATTTTTTTTCGATAAAATATCACCGGTACTCTTATCTGTCACCTGGCCACAATGAAACTAATCTTGTCCAGAACCACTACAGACACAGGACCATTGACCCTATTTATTTAACCCTTTACATCCTTTGACAACACTTCACCATTAAAAACCACATTAAAACGGCCCTAAACCCATACAAACTCAAATTAAGTATTTAAATAACCATACATCTCATTGCAAACAAAAAAAATATTCCGCGCTAAAACCTGTTTACCTTATCTCTCCTGTTTTTTTTTTTTACAGTTTTAAAAAACGGTTAGGCAATTAATATGTCAATAGTTATTACAGAAAGACGAGAAAGACTTATGTTTTTACGCGAAAATTTTCACAGCTTTTAAAGAAAAATAAAAACTTCCTGTAAAACCGTTTTCGGCGCAAATGTGGTTATAAAACCGTTTCTTACTTCTTTTATAACAAAAAATAAACGAAAATCTTTTCGTTACCATGACCTAAACCTTGTCATGAAGGGGCCAGCCAAACAGGTTTTTAACGCTGGTATGCTATTATACTTATCCAGAACTCATAGTCAGCCCGCTCAGAAACCTCTGGAACTTTGCCTGTTTATATGTTAGTCAAGTTTTTTCTTTTACATAAATCTTTTAATAAACTGTACTTACACGGAGACTTGACGTCAATTCTCACCGCATGAATGAACACAACATCAAAGTAAAAAATTCCAATAAGAATAAACCGAAGGGGAAAAAAACGGAAATTTAAAAAACTCGTTAAGTTTTAGCTAATGCATATTGTCAACAGATATCACACTAAACATTAAATTAAATATGCCTATATTTGATCTCTCCGAGGACATTTCTAAATGCATGTCACAAAAGGTAGTGGAGAATACCTAAAGGAAGTTAATGACGTTCATTAAATTAACAAAAATAAACTAAAAAGTGGCCTACATGCAGATTGCGTTGAGGAATCTGAATCGGTTCTTAGGTGCTAGGTCTCATTTCAATTATAAAATTAGCCGAAACGCAACTGGCAGGGTGTTATTGATATTATGCTTGTGGGTGTTAAACTGAAGAATAAACAAATTTACTTATTGAAAAGACTTTACGTAAAGGCGGCTTTAGCAAAAAGCGATTAGTTAGCAATTGCGTTTTATTTTTTTTTTAGAGTCCTTACTTAAATCAATTTTTTTTTGAAGTTTGATGCGCGAATTATTTTAAGGGTAGGGGCGCCAGCCACCTTTAGAAAAATCTAAAAGGGGCAAACTAACCACTTTAATAAATTTAGAGAGGGAGGATTGGCGACAAAAAATTATGCGATGGAGTAAGTTAGCATTGCATATTGGCCTTTTTGGGTTAGCACTTTCCTTCCACATGGCGCCCCTGTTTAAGGCGTGGCAAAAGTGATAAAACGTCGAGATCTATCATATAAGACCAGAAGCATGCGAAAGTTTTGCATAAAAAGCTCATCGTTTTAAAAATTGGGGGGAAAAAATGACATTCGGGAGGAGGCGACACCTCCGGACATTCTAACACAATTTCAACCTCATCCCAGACCGATAGCTTAACATCCGCAATTCCCGCAAAGCTTTACATTTTAACCTATAATTCATTTTAAGGTAAAGGTAATGCACGAAATTAGTCATTATTGTTGAAAAAATACTGTATATTTTTGTTATTACCAGAGAGAAAACTAATATTTACAATCCTATAAATAATTTTAGTAATTTATCTAATGCAATTTCAAAATATCAAGTACTTTTGTAAATAAAAAATTCTTTTTAATTAATCTCATTGTGCTTAGCTAAACTTACAATCCCGACAATAATTTAATCACCATATTTCCATATTTCTTTTCATGATAATTTTCATATCTCACAGATTTCCTTAACAGATATCAAAGAGTTATAAATTTGGCTTAATACTAAAATTAATAACAACGCAAGAAAAAACGACTTTCAAATCTTTGAGATCTTTGCTCTGCTTGAACCAATCGATTTTAATTTACGCTTGAAATTAAATAAATCACACCGAAAACCATTTTCCAATTCAAACCCCAAAATCACACACATTTTACAAAAATATTTTCATGATTAAATAACAATTTAAAACTGGAATGATTATTTTTCATAAAAATTTGTTTTTAAACTTCAATACGATGTAACTCGGTATTGAATTTTATTTCCTCCGTTATAACACAGGAGAGAATGGTACAATAAAAAATTAATACAAATTTGTGCTGAGGATTATGAAATATCCTTAAATATTGAAATGCATTAATAAAGCAAACAGGCAATCAATACCTTTTGGAATTAAATAATACTGAAAAGGGAATAAGAGAGCGGTACTACCCAAAATACTGACATCATTTTGGTATCTGCAAAAAAGGCCACTAGCCACCAAATACCAGTAAACACCAACAATTGAACTAGCAAATTTAACACGAACAAAATTTTGTTTTTTCTTCTTGCAGCTGGGAGAGTTTTAGGATCTTCATTATGAAGGTATCTTCGCACTCCTTTTACCAAATCCGTGAAAAAGTCATCCCATTCTAAAGTTGAAATGTCCAAGTTAAAAGTTTCCCTAAACAAAAAAAAACAGAAAATAAAATTTTTGACAAATCTACAGCTGAATGTTCTTTTCGCAAATTATTGTTGTCACAATGAGACAGATTGAAATTTTGGCTGGTCAAAAATCGATTTTTAATTTTTGGCCAGCATGAACTTCAATCTGTCCTATTTTTAGAGCGTTAGAGATCTGCAGCTAGTCTTCACACTTCCTTTACTTACTTATCTTCATCTGAAAGTCCTTGGTAAAGCTCTAATGCTTTTTTATTATCGAAAAACCATTCATGGAAAATAAAAGGTGCTAGTCTGCTCAATGATCTGCTTACATTCGTGTGAAGTTTTATAAGACTGAAAAAATAAATAGGGGACACGATTATATAAACATTCTAAGATAAAACCTCTATGCTTATAATTTCTACTCACATAGCTCTACCTCCTGCGAGTTTGACAAAAAGATCTAAGAAAAGAGCGGGAATAAAATGAACAAAAAGAGCCGCTATCCGGAATAACATTAAGCTTGGCAGCAACTTCATGGTCGGATACCAAATCGCCGCTTTTAACGGATAATCTGTTAATTTTTTATTCATTTGATCCTGAACTTGAGCCCATGTAAATGGCTTAGTGGTGGATGAAGTACAGTGAAATACTAAGGTTTGAGGAGACCTGAAAAAAAAATCATACAAATATTAAAAATCCAAATCTAATTATATTAATAATAAGGAAAGAATGCTATATATTTTATATTATAATTTTTTACCTTGTTCTTGCTCCGTGCCAACCAGTCACAATTAACTCATTAATTACAATATCCACTGGAATGTAATCGTAGACTAAATCCTTATTCACGGGCAGCCTCCTGACTACTCCTTTTGAAGCTCCCATAATAAATCCTTGGGGACCGTTTTTCGATATTGTCCAACCTGGGCAGGGTTCTTTCCATGCAGCCACAACTAAAATAAAAAATATTTGATTAGTGGCTTTACCTCACATAAAATTTTTCTAACGATGCACCTTCTTCTTCATTTGATTTTTACTTTAAATTTTTGTCGACGCTAGGACCTACGACTCATGCTATTAGAAAAAAGTGAAAACCATAGTGAACCAAGTGAACCATTCTGTTCGTCCCACATTTTGCGGGAACTTTTTTTTTATCTATTTTTTACGGAAGCCCTGAAAGGTCCCACAGTTTGACGGTTGTTTACTGCTAGTCGTACAACTGACACTGCCAGTTCATCAACTGACACTGCTAGTTGATTAACAAGCAGTGTCAATTGATCAACTGGCAGTAAGTGACTGTCAGTTGATTAACAAGCAGTGTCAGTTGATCAACCGACAGTCACTTACTGCCAGTTGATCAACTGACACTAGCAGTGTTAGTTCATCAACTGACATTCACTTACTGCCAATTGATCAACTGACACTGCTTGTTAATCAACTAGCAGTGTCAGTTGATCAACTGACATTCACTTACTGCCAATTGATCAACTGACAGTCACTTACTGCCAGTTGTACGACTAGCAGTAAACAACCGTCAAACTGTGTAACCTTTCAGGGCTTCCGTAATTTTTGGTCAAGTGAGAACATTTAAAATTTTTATAATTAAAAATTGTCTCTTGCTAGGAAGCTATTTTTTTCGAATCAATTTCATTTACATTTTATAAAATCGACGCGTCATTTACCAGCTTCAAAAAATGCTTCGTAAAGCTATTAGATACCTACTCATACTAGGCCTGACAATGACAGAGGGAAATTTCACGCTGGATTTTGCGACTTCGTGCTCTGCAAATGCTTTGGTGATTGTGTATGTATTAGGATGATTTCCCAACAACCTAAAAAATCAAATTTATTAATTTTAAAAATTCCCACAAGCATATTAGCCTTAACAACCATATATTACTTAGGTGTCAGCTCTTCTACAGCTTCATCGGACATAGTTGTAGCTAAATGAACAATTTTATCAACATCTCCAGGGGCGTCATAAATAATTTCGTCCGCGTTGTCCCTATTTGAATTGACATATGCACTGGAAACGTGAACGAGAACCTATAAACACATAAACAACAAATTAATACGAAAAAATGCTCAGTGACAATCGTGATTTCTTTCACAAAATCTTACCTGTATATTTCTTAATTCTGAAGCCAATTGAACAATCCTCCTCGTGCCTAATAAATTAATTTTTACAGTCGGCTTTAGCCCCGCTTCAAAATCCAAAGTAGCAGCAGAATGAAATACAATATGTACATTGTTAATTAACGTTTGCCTATCCTGCTGTGATAATCCTAAATTATCTTCACCAACATCACCAGCAACTGCCACTAATTTTTTAAATGGTGCATCTCCTGCTTTTTCCCGAAGTTTTTCAAAAACCTAAAATAATAAAAATTAATCCCGTGTTCTTCCAATACAGAAAAGAAAATTTTCACTGTTTATGATCTTACCAGATTCTTGGTTAATTCCTCAAGTCGAGTTTGAATTTCTTTCCCTTTTTTAGGTCTCATTAGTAAATAAATCGTCCCGACGTCGCATGATCTCAAAAGTTTTTCAACCAAACCGATTCCTAAAAATCCGGTTGCTCCGGTAATGAAAATGTTTTTATTTTTGTAAAAGTCCTTCACAGGGCTTCCGGCCGTCATCTTGCCAGTCTAAAACACTGCAGAAAAAATCAAAAAATTAGATAAGCAAATATGTTTGTAAAGAGAATGGAACAAAAATGTAAGTTACAAGAAAAACCATAATTTTTACTCCTTTCAAAAGACTGAAAAAACATTTTTAAAAATTAGAAAGATATAACTATAAGTCTACTATAAATGATTTATATGTTTACCGAAAGTATTAACGGTTTATTATCTTCATATAAATATTTCCATAAATAGCGAATTTATGTTGAACATTGTTTTTTCTTATATTAAAATGTTTCTTGTTCGGTGTCTTCTTTTCGTTTTTCAATAGAATGCAAGGATCGATTTTTTTATATTTATAATACGCGAACCTGAATTTAAAAATGTGAGAACAGCATTAAGATTAATTAATGTAATAGTGAACAATGGAAAAATACTGAAAAAAAAATTGGCTTCGCCTAGCACATGCACTTACGTAATTAATATCATTAATTTTTTTCATTCGACCACATTGCATCGTACATTTTTGTACTTTCTTTTTTCTTAAAAAAAAAATATTTGATATCAAAAAATTGTATCATGGCAATCAAAAAATGGAAAGGTGTTGATTGATGTAACGATTAGCTTTTGTAATATAAATGGCTCATTCCCAATCATCCTCATTAAAACGTTGCAAGCTGGCCACATTAAGTAGCTTTAAAAAAGAGGCACTAATGACGTCATAAAAATTCAAAAGATTTGAGCAAGTAAGACAAAATAAGCAATATTTGCCTTAGGAACTTTAGGGGAACAAGGATGCAGCGGCCCTAGTTGTTCCTCCTTGTTCGTTGCTTGCGCTCTCTAGTGGCCATCTTTCAAAACTGAAAGTGCACTAGCGCTCTTATTCTCACTTATTGCTCGACCCTAAATTAAAAGAAACTGGCAAAAATGGCAAACTATCGGCCATTAAAAATTTTGGACGCCATTTTAAGCAACACGGCGAACTACACAGGCGAACTACACGACCTTCCAGGTCTTGCAACTTGGGGTTTGTGTTGTGACTCTCCCAAACTAGTGCAGCACCTTCAGAATTTTATTTTTTAACGAATTCGCGCCTAAAGAACCAGGAGATTGGAGCAAGATTTTGTTGCAAGTTTTACGCTTCATATGATTTTATTACTCTAAAATCAATGCAGATAATCTTTAGCCAAGCATAAGTTTCATAGTAAACTCAAATTCCTTGATTACTAATCTAAACACGTAGCTAAAGGAGGGCCGATCTCAAAATTTATCAAGGATTCTTAATATTTAAAATAAAATGAATAAAATTTTAGAAATGATCATAATAAAAAAAAGACAATTTTCGATGAATGCAATAAAAATCACGGGCGCCATTTCGGGGGGGGGGGGGGGGGGGGGACACTTAGGGCTGCCCCCTGGAGTTTCTCTTCCATATGCTAAGCATTAGGGCAAAAAGCATCAGCTTTTGCCCCCCCCCTCCCCCAGATTTTGGTGAACAAATCGCCCTTGATAAAAATATTCATTATTTTCAAAATCACATTTTAGGTCCTGAAACCGAATTCGACACGCAAAAGTGAAATTGCTAAAAAAAAATATTTAACTCCAAAGTCTAAAGGTTAAAGAAATGCTCGCTTAAAATCTGCAAGTTTGCATTAACTTGTCATTTTTTATTTTTTTGCACATCACACCAAAAAAAACTCAACTTCCGAAACCTCTTCATAATTTTCACTTTTTAAAAATGAGATTGCACTTTTTAACGAATCACAGCGATTATTTTCGTACGAAAATAAACGAAGGACGAAAATATCACAATCACATACTCAGATTACAAAAACTTAATGAGACCGCCATATGTGTTTCTTTCTCAACTAAAATCTTAATTTTTTTTATTCCGCAACAGGTCATAGCCGCTTTATTAATACCCAGGGAAAAAAATTGACACGAAGGAATTTCCACTTAGCGACTCCATGTTTTTCCATCTCCTTTAAAGCTCATAAGACTACTTTAAAAAAATCCTTGACCGGACCATCGATGAGTCCTTGAATTATATTCTGGTTTTTTCTGTTGATAGCTTCGGAGATTATAGCATTTATAACAACTTGATATGTTATACAGTTGGAGCTCGGTTTAGGCATCTTTTACTCTAATTATTTTTTTGAGGTTTTTAAAATCTTTATGGCGTAGGATGATCATAAAAGCTAAGCACGAATTAGAGAGTATGGATGTGACCTCTCAATGTTAAAAAAAACTGGTTCCAGGTTTTACGAAAGTGAAATTTTGTTTCTTCTTTATTTTTAGTAGTAAATTATGTAATGCATAATTCGTGCAGATTATAAACGATTTTATTCCCAAAAAATTCGAAAACATTTCCTTGATAATAATATAATCGGCCTAGCTATGCCATAAGCGGTTTGGATCAAAGTTTTATCGATTCATATTAAGATTCTTAATATAATTTTTAGCTGGATATTTTGGGTGGGCGCCATTACTAGGGAGCCTAGGAATGGACACTTCGATAAGTCGTCTGCTACATAGGGGCACTCCATCTTGAAAACTGGAAGCTGACATGATCTTGAATTGAAGAATCTGCCAATCGCGATGTTCTTTTCAATTAGAGAATGGCGGCCACCAAATTCGAGATCATGGCAGCTTCCAGTTTTCAAAATGGAATGCCCCTATGTAGCAGACGACTTATCGAAGTGTCCACTCCCTATTAAGCTTCCTAGCCATTACACAAAAAATTCCAAAAAAGCGGGCTTACAACCCAATCTAAAATTGTTATCCGCCTTCAAAATTTTTTTTAGAGTTTTTCCATGCTTGGACCCGACCCGGGCTTGAGGTCAATCAAACATCCTTCAACTTGATTTTAGTTGTAAACGTTTTTACTCTTGTGAAAATGTCGAGAGCTACTCGACACGTGCCCCTTCAACATGATATGAAAAATATTCCTCAAGTATCTCTTTAGCTCTTCTATTTTTAAGTCTTTACTAGGCATAGGCTAAACAACAAAAATTTTCTGGGGAAAATTCGAACCTTAAAAAAATTAATTTCTTCTTTCCCAAGAACTCTTTTTAAAAAAAAGATTGATTAGATTCAAGTTGGTAAATAGAGCCGTCTTCTTCTTCTTTAAATGCCCGCTCCTCGTCGGAGATTGGCAATCATCATGGTCAACCATTGATGATTTTACTAGGAATATCAAATAATGTGGTGACTTTCCATAATCTTCCACATCGCAGTACGGGAGCCAACTAATCCAACTGATATTTTTTTTTTTTCCCCGCACTTTTTCCAAATTTTGTGCGGAACGCCGTTGTTTTGCAACTCCTCCAAACCCTGCAGAATTGCTTTTCAAATTTAGTGCAAAACCCCCGATTTAAACGATGAACTCAAAAATATACCTCACAAAATCATCGCCAAAAAATTGAAGAAAGGAAAACAATGGTCTCTAAACAATACTCATTAATATTCAATTACATTTCTGGTCCTTCGTGTGTGAACTACTCGAAAAGCGTGATTTATTGCCGATAAAGGGGGAAAAAAAGATAATGTCACCGTAATGGAAAATGATAAGGACTCTTGAAACTTTTGTCTCTGAAATGCGAAAGTTAAGATCAAACAAATAAAGAATTTGGAGAAGGTAATAAGGACAAAAATGTTGAAAGTCGATTCTTGTGCGCGGTTATGATGCAGTCAAGTGGTACAGGCTTGCGATATTTATACTTTAGAGCTTGATATTACAGGACATCGACCCTAGGAGTGTTATTAGGTACTTTTGGTTTCATCATTTGCTGCACTTTGATAATTACTTAGTGCAATCACTGTGAGAAAATAAATTAATGTGCATAAGACCGCAAAAGATCCGATTTATTTTTAGGCGGATACAGTGAATTTATTTTTTGCTCGAACAAATGTAATAAAAAAAAAATTTAAAGTGGGAAATCCTGGTTGGGTTTTCCGGGTATGGTCGATATTTGCTTGCAATGGTCCTAATTCAACAATTTTTTTTGAAATGATATCGTCTGAAGTCCACTCAAGATTTGCATCCAATCACGGTTTGTATGCTTTTGAAGTTTGCTCAAGTGTTTAGCAAAACAAAAAAATATTATTGTTTGTATTGAAAAGTTCTAAAAAATTTTAAGCGGAATTTACATATTTGCCGAATATAACTGCCTGAATGTTTAACAGGAAATTAATACATGGTTGGTCGTA
This sequence comes from Liposcelis brunnea, assembly GCA_023512825.1. Lineage (NCBI taxonomy): Eukaryota > Metazoa > Arthropoda > Insecta > Psocodea > Liposcelididae > Liposcelis > Liposcelis brunnea. The sequence continues at coordinate 9,542,536 of CM042072.1, read as the reverse complement.
ATCGATATTACATAACCTGACATTTTCGTAGCCCGGTATAATGGATACTTGAGGAAGATTCCACATGAGCTTAACCATCAATTACTGCTCCAATTAATAATGAGCAACAAATGACCCGTTGCAAAAATTCTCTTATAAAATTGACACTTTGATAATGATATTAAATTTTTTCTAAATCTCCACGTTATCGATTAATTCGTCAGTCGCAATTTTGTTAGTATATGTCTTAAGGCTATACCATATTACAACTGTGGTACATTGCTGCTAATGATCAGGATGTCATTTTAAAATATTGCCGACTGTTGGATTTCTCCAAATTCCTTTTCATACGACCTTGTGTTTGATTTAAAATTATCAACAAATGTTAAATACTTGAGTCAATGAATTATGACTAATTAGGGTTTGTACACCCTCCCTTCCAGGAACAAAAATTTACCCTTTGTAAATTTGGAATGGAAATAAACCGTACATTATCTTAGTACAGAATTTTGAAACATTAAGGTTGAATTGAATCAACTCACTAACTTGCTAATTGGTAGCTTGTAACTTTTCTACAAACAAAAACTTAATTTTAATTGGATAAGCAGAACGCTCAATAAAATTCACAAAAAAATTTAGCTTCCGAAAAGCTTCACCTAATAAATGCTACTCGAGCAACCTTTATAAACCTATATTTTTTTAAATTTGACAACTTAACGAGTAATTAGTGTAATTATAAGAAAATGTGCTTTTGGGGAAAAAAATTAAATAATTAATTAACCTATTACTAAAACCTAACCTCACATTGCCATTAAAAAATTTTGACATGATACCTTAAAAATCTTGAAATATCCAATCGGACGTAAAAATGCATGCACATACGTAGGCACTTTGAAACACAACTGTTAATTTAAACAACTATTGCTTTGAAGTAACAGAAAAACCGGCTTGGAGAAGAGAATCATGGACAGGTTAACCAAACAATAACAAACGTCAGGATTACTTGACATTTTACTCATGCTTTACAAGCATCGAGAAATGATTTAGTTAAATGGTATTTACGTATTTAGAAGCGTCTTTTAACGCCTGATAATGATTAAATAATTTTCTTACCGTTTTTCAAGCGTATCAATCAGTTTTTCCCCTGATATTTGTTATTAAACGTGAATTAATGAGTTGATTTGCGATCACGTTTGGTATACCCTGGGATTTAGTGGAAAATGAAAAGTCACTAAAAAAGTCACTAAATGTTGGCGTGACTGTTGTAAACAAATATGTCGTGTTGAGGTTATGTATGATTATTATTTGGGAAAATGATTAATCATTTGGGTTTTTCGATGGGGGAATTTTCTGGATTTCTCCTAACTATGAAATTTGAATTCGGGGGAGGAGTTATAGTGAAGGAATTTTCCCGAACCGCCCGTAAACGCGAAGAAATTTATTAACATAATGGATGAATGTTGTTAGGTCGTAAGGTCGTAGCGATCTATGCTGAAGGAAAATAGGGAAGTGGGAATTTTTAATTAAAATAATTAGGAATTTTTGAGCCTATATTATTAGGATTCATGTTACAAATACAGTTTTAGTATTTGTTTTCAATCAAAAGTATATGAGTCATTTTTTCTTAAATTTCATAATACCCGTTTAATATCCGATAAATTAGACTTGAAGTTAAAGTCTTAGGTTTACGTAAGAAAAAAGTAGGCACCATTTTTTATTTTAGCAAAACTAGAGGTACATTGGTTAAAAAAAATTTCTAATGATGCCATCGCTGCCCTAACAGCCTTTTTAAACTTTCTGAATCAATAACGATTCAATCTAAAGAGGCTTTAATCATGATCTTTGAAGGCTCACAGCTCTCAGATTATTTTGTTAGAAGCCTGAATTGGCTCTTAAGGCAGTAAAACAGTTGCAATGATTTCAAGCTCTAGGAAGCAAGATTTGGCCAGGCATTAACAGGACAGTAAACTAAATCGTTTTAGCTCAACTTAAACTGAAAATTAAAAAAGGATAAAATTTTAAAAAACTCATAAAAAGTAATTTTATTTTTTAATTTTAAATTATTTTTATAAAATACATAATCAAGAAAAGCCATTTGAACTTTACAAATCTTGAGATCACATCCCAATATTGAAAAATTGGCCAAAATGGAATGAAAATAATTTTTTTTTAGTCTAAATTACATGCCTTATTAAGTTCTTTTCATAGCCATAGCACAAATCCAAAAGTTATAGCTGCTCCCAAAAGAGACGACCAATATTCAACTCCACATGAGCTTAATACATAATAAACGAATACAAATACTGTTGAATAAGCTGCGTAATGTATGAGTCTCAATCTAAAATTTAAAAAAAAAAAATCAAACTTATAATTTTTTAAAAATTTTTAATAACTTATTGAAACTTACATTTTCATCGTATTCCTAGCTTTTTCGATACTCCTCGGATAATCGCCATGATAATAATGCCTTACCCCCAACACACATCTTTCTATATAAGTTGGCCAATGAATTTTGGTAACATCAAAATTAAACATTTTCCTGTCCTCTGAAGATAGATCTTCTGCAAGCCTGTTTGTATTCTTCGTATCAAAATACCAGTTTTTAGTAGTGAAATAATAGACGTAGGTCATACCACGTACAAATTTTTGTTGGTAGGAAACTATACTGTAAAAAATAAAACATTTAAAGCGCACTGATTTGTCATCAAGAAACAAACAAGAAGGACTCAAATTTGCATTTTTGTAAATTTCACTGAATAATTATCATTTCATTTAGTTAATAAACATTTCAAAAAAAAAATTTTTTTAGTACTTACGGTCTGTTCTTTCCTGTGATTTTTTCCCATAATTGCAACACTAACGCAGGTATTAAATGATAAATTACAATAAAAATAAAGTTTCTTGGGATGTTGATTCTGCATTTAGCCGATGGGTACCATAAAACTTCGGTGCATGGATATTCGATTACTTTTTCTATTGTTAAGTTACAGTAGGAGTCCCACGTGATTGGATTTTCTATGCCAGATGTGCAGTGGTAAACTTTAAAACTCCCTGGGCTAAAAATAGAAAGTAACCTTGTATCAGAATTGAATTTTAGGAACACGAATTAATAAATTTTCGATTGTAATCCCTAAATTAATAACTAAGGGTACAAGCTGTGTGAGAAAAATTTTGTACAGCAAAAATTTAAATTTAACATTCATATTCTAAAAAGTCCGCCAAAATGCGTCCATGTTTGCAGTGACGTCACCACATAGTTAAATCTTTGGATTCCTCGTTTTTTTTCATGGCTTATAAACTTACCCTTGTCTTGCTACGTCCCAAGTTGCAGCTATTGATAAATTAGCGACCATATCGCATGGCACAATATCCGAAATTTTATCTTTTATCCCTAGTACTGTCCGGAAAACACCTTTTCCCGCTCCTGCCATAAAAGCAACTCCTCCATTTTGAACATTTTCTACCCATCCTGGAAACGGTTCCTCCCATGTTCCCAAAACTTTAAAAAAATCCCAACATTATCTTTCAAAAAGAACAAATCTTTACCTTAAATCGCTTTCAGCACTTACCTACTGATGGCCGAACAACAGCAATCGGTATCGACTTCCTTTCTTTATGCAATAAATTCTCAGCTAAATGCTTCGTAAACGAATAAGTATTCGGATGCCCCCCGAGGAACGTCTTCGTCTCTTTCTCGATTTGCGCATCGGTCATCGTACTAATAGTCTCAATGAGATCATTACCGTCCATCCATGATGGATACACCGCTTCCGTAATATTACCCCTGACGATAGCATTGCAGTAAGCAGTGGAAACGTATAAGAACACCTCAAGTTTTGGTATTTGATGAGCAAGCTGGATAACTCTTTTCGTTCCTTGCAGGTTAATGGAAACAGCTTGTCTAAGATGAGAACTGAAATTTGTAGTAGCTGCGACATGGAATATAATCGACACTTCCTTCGCTAATATATCCACGTCTCGCTGGGATAACCCTAATCCATCTAAGGATATATCTCCGTTAATTGGTATCACTTTTGCTAAATTTTCTGTACCATGTTTGGAAAAAAGCTAAAATATAAAAATTTTTTTAAAAATAAAATTTTGAGTAATTTCTTGGGCGCGTTTGCAGAGCTTGGATATTAAAAGTCTAGCGACCCCTTTGGTGCAAATCATTAAGTACCTTCTTTTTCACAAACTTATATTTGACTTCTTATTACATGATGTTTTTCGACTCCAGTCGAATGTAGGTTTGCCAAAATTTGGTGCTAAGGGGTCGCTTAACTCTTAATTTCAAAGTTTCCCTGCACGTACTTTAAAACTTACCTCACAACTAAATAATTTCTTAAGACGATCCTGAGCTTCCTCGCCTCTTTTAGCCCTGATAAGAACGTAAATTTTACGAACATCAGGGCAACTCCTTAAAATCTTTTCCAATAAAACACTTCCTAAAAATCCTGTCACTCCTGTTATGAATAACGTTTTTCCAGAGAAAAATTTTTGTATCTCACTTTTTTCATTACTTTTCACCGGCTCCTCTAAAACCAGAAAAATAAAACCATTTTAATGGAAAATATTTCTTTAAAATTGATTACGAAAACAATACTTACCCATTTTGTGAGGCGTTGACCAAACGCAATGATGTGTAATTAACGAATACCTGAACACTGGGGTGGATTTCACTTTCTACCCTTTAAGCCACTTTCTATTTGGTTAATGTACAAGATATTTATCCATATTCAAACCGGAAACATATCATCACTTAAAAATTTTTCGGTAATTATTTTCAAACTTAACGCAAGAAACCATGACACCTCTGCAATGAATTTCGTGACTAAATTGATTCTTTAAACAAATATGAAATGTAATTTAGGGCACCGAAAAATTTTCATCATCACACAATACCAAACTATCATACTCCTAATTATGATGTAAAAATGGAAAGTTAGCTAAATGAAAAAGTCAATTTACTTTGAATCATCTCCCCGTCCTTGAGTTTAGGACAATATTGACATTTTTGAAGAATTTTAAGGTCCGATCACTACTTAAAAATGCACTTTAATTATCTAGATTACCGGGCAAAATGTTTAGCACTCCGAAAATGATTTGCCTCTTTTTATTATTTACATTTTAATTGATATTAGCTATTAAAATTTTGAGGGGAGAAAAATAATCCAAACGAATCTATTTATTTCTATTATTTTTTTATGATTTGTTTGCTTAGGCCAACAAGGTATACTTATAATAATCGACCCAAACTTATGTCATCTTGAAGTTTTTTATTAGTTTAAAATGGCTAGTGAGAAGATTACCATCTCAAATTTTTTACACGAGCAATCGATTTTAATAGTTGGGGCTAAAGATGTGATTACTGATAGTTTGATCGAGAAAATTTTGAATCATTGCGATGTGTGGCATATTTATGTAGTTTTTCACAACCCGGAAGGAAATAATTTTTCGAATAGGGTAAGCTGATTCTTTTTTTAAAAAAAATTAAAAACCTGATGACACTTTGATAAAAAATAATTTATCAATTAATTTTTTTACGAAGGAAAAAGACAAGGTGATTTTTATGAGCGGAAATTTATCCCAGCATAATTTAGGATTAAACCAAGACGATGTAAGACTCCTCAGGGAAAATGTCTCATTGGTAATTCATACTGGGGTAACGGACTATAAAGCGACATTAATCGATGCTATAAAAGTTAACTTATTAGGGACTTTAGAAGTTATTAATATTTGTTGCCAAATTAAAAATCTTAAGGTAAGGCTAGACATAAATTTTGAATAACAATTAAAAGGTGATTTTTTAAGATTTATTATTTGGAATTTTCGGGTGTACTACCTTAGGGCCTTGTTCACCTTTCTACAGCATTTACTTGTACTGATGACGTCATTATGGAAGAAATGATTTATCAGCAGCCGATTAGCCCTGAAATATTAATAGATTATTCTAACTGGATGAATGATCGTCAGCTTCAAAAGATTCTGAAAAGGTAAGTTTTGTAAAAAGTTAGAGAAACTGCCCATTTAGATTCACTTAGCCATGTTCTTTTTAGATTTTACATATGTTTGGATGGGTTTGTACTTACCAAGAATATGTCTGAAGAATTCATAGAAGAAAACAATGGATTCCCTGTTGCCATCATTAGACCTTCCATTGGTAAGTAGTTCAAATTATGGCAAATCGTTTACAATTTGTCCGAATAAAGTCTAAAATAATTTTTCCTACAGTTTTGGAAATCTGTGACGCTTTCCTGACTAACGAGGAAAACTTCGTGGTTTTAGAAAGCGATTGTTATGCGTCATGCGGCAACAAGACGAATCTTACTGTTGATTTTGTCCCAACAAGTGGCGTTGTGAATTTAATATTGGCTGCCTCCTGGTATCTAACAGCTTATCGGTAACTGAAACTCTTAGAAGAACTGTACGTTAAATCTTTGTGTGTAAAGTTGTATTTTTTTTGTTTACAGACCGAATTTGCCAATTATTTATCACTGTGCAGGAAGTATGAATTCGTTGGTTAAATTTGTAAAACCTCATCGCCGCATTGATTTATATGAAAAATGGAAATCACTAAGAGGGATAAAAGTTGATTTCGAGAATTTGTATAAACCATATTTAAAAGAAGTTTATCGTTATGAAAATAACAATGGGAAACAACTAGAAAGCCTAATGAACGATGAAGATAAAGTTATATTTAATATTGATATGTCAAAAATGCCTTGTAAATTTATTAAAAAATCGAATCCTGAAAAGGACTATTTTCTTTTGTTGAAAAGGTGTGTGAAAATTTTAATCTGTACTCTTGGAAAAAAATTCGATTGACTCTCAATATCGTCATCCCTTGCTATCATTTTATTTTTCTTTACAGGTACAAAGTTTTGCTGAAAATTTTACTGTTTTTATTCTGGAAAAAATGGATCTTGAAATCAACCCCAATAACTCAGGTCTTCTTCGCAACCATAATCCTAACCTATGGATTATTCAAGGCCGGGAAAGGATTAAAAAAAACTCAGCGACACTTTTAATTCCTTACAAGCTATTTATTGTGTCTTAACATGACGCTAGCTTTACATAATATTAACTAGTAATAAAAAATGTACAATGTCTTTTTTTTATTTCCTTCAACACCAAGACTTGGTATTTGTCAAGGCTGCTTTGTACTAATGGAACGATAAATAGCGGAGTCGCAAACATTTCATTTAAGAAAAACCGAATAATAATTGTAATAGTAATAATAAGATATGAAACGCTGCATAATTCAAAAAATTAAAGCTTGCTATCTAGATTTTCTGCGGTTACGAAGCGAATGATCTAAATTCATTTTTCTAGAGAATGAAAACAGATGATTACAAGTTCTTCTGCAAAACAAATGCAAATTAAAAAAAGAGGAAGATCGATTGCGACTCGGCTTAAACTTTCCAAAAAAGCGATGATAATTTACATTTTATAAATATAATTTACATATTGGGAGGGAAAAATAAATAAATGGAATACAATTTTCTAGTAAATGAAGTTTTTTTGTTAGTTAAAGCCTGAATCACACAGGGCGCCTTTTAAGTTATTATTTTTTCATTAATCCTAATAAAAAAATAAAAAGAACGATGAATTTCATCGAATTCTGATCGCACTAGAAAGCCTAGATAGAGAGTAGTAAACAAACCGTCATTTTGAAATCTGTTTGTCGTCTGCTATGCAATGACGCCATTCGATGGCATCGTTCTTTTGTTTTGTTTATGAGCAGAAAGACGCTGCAACATGGCGATTTTCAACTTAACTCAAGAAGTTTGTTTGATTTCCTCTATCTAGGACCACTAGATCATACTAATTTTTTTTAAAAATTGATTACAGGGACTAAATACCATCACTCATTATTTTTCGTATTTAAATAACAAGAAATGGTAAAAACCATTGAAATTTATAAAATTATCCATTAACTATAACAGACAATCATACAGATAAAGCTCGGATAAATTAGTAAAAACAAATCGTGTTAAAAAAAGCAAGCCACAAAGAATATGAAAAAAGGATATATTACGTAACAAGGAATGTGGTATTCATATAATAAAAAGTGACAAAAAAAATATTGTTTTGAGATTTATCCGGGCTTTAGTCTATTTAAGCTATACATGAAACACTTCACTATTAGAAAAAAAAAATAAGATTAAAAATGAAACCGGGCTTCATTTTTTTCAAATATTCATTTTTTAAATGCATGCTTGCACAGTTGAGTTGCCCGAGGAATGCCAGCTCTACAAGGTTGAAAAATTCCCAAATGTTTTAACACCCAAGTCGAATGACATTACTAAGGCACATTTTCATTCATCGATAATCAACTTGTGATCCCATTTTTATTTTTCAAATTAGCTCTCGCGTGATTATTTTTGTCACTTATGAACACCGTGCAAAAAAAGGCAAAACAAAAAAAAATATAACAAAACAAAAAATAAAAACGATGGAAATTAAAATATATTTGTTTTTCCGTATAACTTTTGGATTTTTAATTTTTTTTTTTAATATGACCCTAATAAATAAAGACTAGTTCTTTTTTTAAATTTAAATACGAAAAAATTAAGTACTAATTACGGGTCTCTAATTATTAAGGTCGTTGTTTTTTAATGCTATAAAAAAACAAACAAATCTTTTTTTTTTTGGAAATAAATTAACAAAATAAAATTTTTTCTAATATAGTTACACAAACAAAAAAAAACATATTAAAACTTTCTAAGTTGGTAACATGCGGGGAGAATAAAAAAAAAGAAACCGAACATATTAAAAAGTGGAATGATAGGAGCATGAACGACAATGAAACAAAAGGAATCGAATAAATTACTTAATTAATAAAATAAATAAATAAACTGGGGCAAAAACAACCTCAGTGATAAATATTTACAAGCATTCACATTGTCATTCATTATTATTATTTTTTTTAATAAAATTAGCTATTAAGTTTTTAGAATCGACCGGCTCGTTAAATATTAAAAATTGCTAAATTTATGCGCAAACGATAAACAATAAAAATGAGGAGTATTGCACAACAGAAATTATTAATTAATTTTAAAATTTCTAAGAATCTTTTCTCAGCAGAAAAATCTTCTTAAAACCTTTTCTTCTCAAAAATACCTTCTTGGATTATTTTCTTCTATTCCTGTTTTGCAACGATCCTCATTAAATTTTTCGTCCCTATGGTTAATCATTTGAATTAAAATCTTCGATAATTTTCGCACGTCAAAAAACTAATAATAAAAAACTACTGAGCGTTCGATGATTAAAAACGAACACGTGGCAACATATAAGAATAATATTTTTAATTAAAAATTCAAAATATTATTATTGAGTTTTGTGCTTGCAACAAGCAAAAGTTTAAAAAAAGAAAAAAAATATTTACAATCGTCTTGTAAAAATGTACATTGCCCCATTTCCAAGGCCTAATCGCTTTCAATTTAGCAATTTAGCTGATCAAAATATGGTCCCAAGCACCCACGATTCATTTCAATGTATTAAAAAAAAAACGAAAAAATTCTTCATAGTTGTTCTTGCAAAATCTTTATTAAAAAAAGTTGGATGTGCGTGTTGTTTAAATATTACAAAAACATTCCACTTAAATACGGTGCTTTTTGACCAATTTTCCATCATTTTCATTGCATAATCAAAAATCCTATTTAGAAAAAAACCAAAGTGCAAAATACTGAAACGGTTGTTAATACCTTAAAAATTTTTTTTATATCCTATCATCAATTATTTTGGAAAATTACAATAAAATACCTATTTTTTTAAAAAACAAAAGAAACCACCGAGTTTCTGCTTGTCACTGAATTTATAAATGAGCATTTCTTTCATTTTTTGTCTCTTCAAAAAAAATGTTCCAATAAGTTCTTTTTAAACAAAAGCAAGCCTCACACATTTAACAACAAGCTAAACATTTGTCCCGTATTTAATTTCAGCAGTGTATAAAATAGAACTGTAGTTTCAGTTCTAGAGATGGCCGCTAGATGGCACTAGTGTCGCTGCTGATTTCATTTGACGACTCCACTATCTCTGTTATTTCTGATAATGCCTGACAGAGGCGCCTGGTGCTGCTGGATCCATGGTTAAGTTACAGCTGGCAGCAGCAGGCCTCATCTACCAAACATGATTGGAAATAAGAGAGCCACTAGCGCCGCCTATCTGCCGTTTTTAAAACTAATAACATAAAAGCCCCATTCATACACTACTAATTTTTTTATACATTTTATATTTCTCTTGACGGAGCATGAAAGAATTTTTAAAAGTTATAAGGCGGTTTTAAAATCTCGGATTTTTAAAAAAAAATCCGAGGATCGCTTTAAAGCTTCATTTTCCGTTTTCACTATTTCCCATGCATTTAAAGAACTGGCTACGTTTTTTTTTTCGAAAACCTAAAAAAAAGAATACTTCCTACACATAAAAATTGATTTAAATAAGAAATAAATTATTTAAAAAGAAAACAACAACAATATAATAACAGAAATTTTTAAAAAAAATTTGAACAGGAAGGATTATTTTTTTTCTAAAAATTTAAATACTGTTTCGTCCTGTGATGTTAAGTAAAATAATTAAATAATTCTAACAAAACTTTGTTTTTAAAATTAAAAAATTGCCACCACGTTAATCGCTTAACACAAATTATCACGTAAGAGGCGCCTCGACTGAAAATACTACAATTCATGATCACAATAATTTAAAAATATATGCCTAAAAAGCTATTTCGAATTGAAAAAAAAAAACGAACAATTTCATCGATCTATGATAAATAATAATTAAAGCCGATTTGAGATATTAAAGCATCGAGTCGGACAGACTTTTTCGGTACCCGTCATACAACAAAAAAAGGAAAAAAAATTAAATAACAACAAAACTAATAAATTAAATAAACGGAGGAGAGAAACGTAATCGCGTTAAAATACAATTTGTTTTTTATGATTTTTCTTCTCTTTTGAAAAAAGAAAAACAAGTGATCAGATCTGTGAGAAATTTTTGCGAGTGTGTAGGTGTTAAAAATAAGGTATCATCCGGTATATGCGTAAAAGGATGTCGATTATGAAAAACCAAAGCCGCCTTGTTTGCGATGATCGCATGAAAAATACTCTCCATAAAAGGACGATACCGGCTAACTGGGTGAACCGGTGTATCCAGAATAATCTGAAAAGAGAAGTAAAAAATTAGTTAATACGATTTTCCAGCGACATTATAAATCTAGAGGTCTATACGGACATAAAATTCTGGGTACAAGCCCGGTTCATTAAGTTTTGAGGGTGACCAACACATCTTTTGGACTTAAAAGAGCTCCAGCGCCTACAAGTGCTTTTTTCCCGATGAGCTCGAAAGTAAAAGCATTTAGCAAAAAAAAAACCTCATTAAATTTTTAATAAGCAATTAGTCAGAAGCAACCTTATTACAAATCGTTTTTATGAACCGGAAGAATATACAATGATGAGAACAGCATGCGAGCAATATTATTCTCACCTTAAGTCTCTTATTATAATTTTACAATTTATTGAAAAAAAGTAGGTCGCCAGGAATTTAATAAAAGAAAAATTGTTTAGAATTGCTACGAAACTTTTTTCCTGTTTCTCATCAACTTTGCTTGATAGATCTTTAGTTTAAACTAGCCAGCTTTTTGTCCTTTAAGATCTTTTTTATTTTTGGGCTTTTTAAAACTTTTAAAGCAAAACTGAGAAGGTGAAGAATTTTTTTAAATTCGCGTTTGACATCAGAATTCCGAATATTTCAAAATTGGAATCTGTGTCAGCTTATATTACATTATTTTTGAAAACAAGAAATAAAATAAAAAAATTTTACAATCTAAAAAAAAGTTACATAGAAATGACAGAGAGTATAAAGAATATTTGTTGTACAAAAAAAAATGATTAAAAACTCTTACTCTTGAAAAAATCAATAAGAATTCTTATACTTAAAAATATTAGCGAATTCCAAAACAATATTCTCTGAAAGTTTTTGATCACAAAAAAATTTTTGCCCCAAAAAACAGAAACAAGAAATGTAAGAAGCTTTTTATCAATAATTTGCCTTAACAGGAAACTAGGCTATATTAAACCGATCTTCACAGAGCTGAAAGTAAAATGTGAAAATGTGTCGCAAACACATTTTAGCTTAACTAAACTTTCTAATTAGCAATTAGCAAATAAAAAAAAATTAAAACTTTGAATGTAACGTTCACCAGTCTGCGGTTAATTCTGGCTTCCGTCTGGAACGACTAACGGAATAGCTACAAAATGATTTTAACTTTTCATTCTTGCTGACCGAACCGAGAAAATCAATTAGTTAACTTGGTAACAGGATTTAGAATTTTCTTTAAAATTTTTTAAAAATATTTCTTGTTCGATATCCTTTTTATCGAAAATAATTTTTTTTGTTTACTCGTTTGTAAGAGAATTTTTTTTTTGGATCTTAAACCTCTTAAGTTCTCAATCCTGCGTTTAAAACTTACTTCTGAACTTGTTTTCGTGCCGTTGGCAGTGACGAGGGATTTTCTTTAAATATGAAACTTCTGATTCCTAAAATGTAATCCTCCAAATACCGCGGCCAGTCAATATCTCGTACATCAAAATGGAAGGTTTGTCTATCTTCATTTGACAAAATTGAATTTAAGTGCTTTACATTGTCGTCATAAAATCTCCACTCCTGACGCGTAAAGTACTCTAAACACTGACTTGCTTTATCTAATTTATTTTGAATTTTAATCATACTGCAAAAAAGCAAAAAAAAGAATAAATCATTAGCGATTGCTGTTTTCTAAAACTCCCAAATTAATAATTGGCTTACATTGGCTTTCTCCCGACCAATCGACACAAAGCGTCTATAAGGTAAGCTGGTAATGTGTGACACATAAGAGCTGTTATCCGATTTATAAGCCAATTGCTACGACAAGATCCGTCTGGATACCAAACCAAACCGTTGAGCGGATGTTTTTGAAGGTAGTAAATACATTGGTTAACGAAACTGCCCCATGAGATTGGTTTTTGAATACCGGTACAGCAATTGTAAACTCGAACCTCGTCGGGTCTAAAAAGAAAAATAATTTAGGTACCAATTAAAATTTTTAAAGGTTCAAAATAAAAAAAAATAAGGGCTGCGTACCTCGTCGTAGCAGTTCTCCAAGCTGCAACTATCATCAAGTTAATAACTACATCGACTGGAACTAGATCGGCCACGCTATTTTCTTGACATAGCATTGTTCTAAAAAATCCTTTGCCAGCAGCGGCTATTAGACCGGTTGGACCGTTCCAGTTATCTACCCATCCAGCTACAGGCTCCTTCATTGATGATAATACTGAAAAACAAATTTATAAAGTTAAAGATTAAACTTGTTTTAGTTGCGGTGGAAAAAGGAAAGAACCTAAGTGGTAGTTTGGTTAAAAAAATTGCATTAGCTAGAGCCCTGCGACACGCCTCCATTTGTCTTTTTCTGAGCTTCTAGTGCCTTTCGCTAGTTTTTAAAAAAGGCTTTAAAAATTTTTTTCCCACCCTCAAAAATTATACCGATTAAAACTAATCGATCGCATTTTAATCATGGTATAGCAACCATAGTCAAGAGACTATTTTAAACATCAATTATTTAATGCGCTGTCGCAGATTTTATCGTAAAGAGTCATGAATTAAATATTAATCACAGCACAAGTTTCATCCAGTTTAATTAATTAACTATACGATGAATATTACAACTGTCAAAAATTGAGTTAATAAATAAATTTTGAATTTCAAGCAAAAACAGTATTTAAAAATTTACCTATCGAAGGTCGCACGATCGCGACAGGCAAGTTCCCACTTTCTTTCATCAACATGTGCTCCGCCAGTGCCTTGGTGAATGTATATGTATTTGGTCGGTTTCCAATTAATTTTGGTGTGATAGTGTCTATGAGGTCATCGTCCATCCATTCCATGCATTCAATTATTTTTTCTGGATCATATGGTGGAGGATAAATTACTTCATTTACTTCAGCTCTGTCGCAATTGCAATAGGCAGTCGAAACATGGATCAAAGCCTGTTTAAAAATACAAGCACACATTAAAAACAACATGAATTTGTCGTTTTTAAAACCAGTTTTTCATCAATTAAATTAAAAAGGTTATAAATCATACCTCGAGTCCTAACATTTGATGGCAAAGTTCGACCAGCCTCTTGGTCCCCAACATGTTAATGGTGACCGATAATTTAAGAGCCTCGTCGAACTTAACTGTAGCCGCAGAATGAAAAACAACAGACACAGTTCTGATGAGGACGCTCTGGTCTGATTGTGAGATCCCCAATTGTGGCTCCGTCACATCTCCCATGATGGGAACTATTTTATTTAATTCAGAAGGCCGCTCTTTCCGGAGTCTATCAAACAGCTTTAAAAAAAAATAGATGTTTTAGTCGATGAGATTTGAAATTCAAAATTGCAGGCATGAAAACGTCAAATTTCAAATTTGTAAATTTCATTTCTGTTCCTTCCTGTCAAAGCTTAGTTACTATCTCTTTCCTTTCAGCACTATCTCATTTATTCATTTCTATTCGAATTTTCCAAATTCTGCAACGACGAAACTGGAAATTTTATATTTTATAGTCACAATCACAAACTACTTTAGCTTGTTGTTGACATAAATTATAAACATTGCAAAGGTAAAAATTCAATGGTCAACTCAAAGGTATTGGCAAAAAGGAACTGTGGCCACTTTAATTAATGCCCGCGAGGTTTGAATTGCCATTTACAACGCTAACTGGAAAGCTTTTATTGGTGTAAACCGTGTAAACGGGCCTTGTCGAGGAAGACAAGGTTAGGTTAGGTTTCAGGCTGAACCAAAAACCTTTAATCTTTACAAAAAATCGGCCAACTTGATTTTTGAGCTTCACGGTATCGCCCTTGTTTAATTTATGTAAAATAAGGGAGTCAACTCTTTCTCTAGAAAACGCTTTGACATAACCTAACCTTGTCAGCATGACGTTCTGATTGCCAGTTGCGGCATATAAAGAAGAAGCCATTAATCGAATACAGCCATTTTTTTTTGAGATTTTTTTTAAAGATAATTTAAAAAGGATAGCTAACAACTTATTTCATAGCAAGACATAATTAATCCGCCTTTGGTTTTCAGAGCTTGTGGAAAGATGGCGTCATCAACGTTTAGCACAGGACTAACGAGCCATCTTTCGGGAATACTCTTGGGAATTCTGTAGGGGAGGCAGACGAAAAACTCATTTGCTTCTTGCCTGCTACACCGGTTACATTATTGTGAATGAATCAGGTTGAAAGTAAGCACATTCTTATTAGAAGGCAACAACGTGACTTCTTTGGCAGACTCATTAGCAACTCTGGTGGATGAGTTTTTCGTCATTCTTCCCAAACATGTTCAGTCATTTTTCCGAGTGCTATAACGGTAAGATATCTTATTCTGCTGCCCCACCCATACGGTGTTTTCTACCCAGAGAGACTTCGAGACCTGAGGATTAAATTGTTCTATCTCTGGTTTACAATTGACTCCAGTGTCGCATGTTTAGCTCAAAGTGCAGCGTTCAGTCAGTCCCAAACTTTGAGACAGTAAAATTTTCCCCTCAGGTCTCGAGTTGATAATTTTTTAAAGGCATAACAATATATGCTCACTTCAACTTGCAAAACAAAATGTATAACTTAGTTCAGGGTCTGCCCTTCTAAAGCAATTTCCATTCCCCTTTTCCCTAACGTTTTCATGCCCTTAAGTTTTAATCACATAAATTACTTACCGGCGAATCTGTAATCTCTACTAATCTCGCATTGACATCTTGACCTCTCTTAGGTCTCATGAGGAGATATATATTTTTGATCCCCGGACAAGATCTGAGCAATTTTTCGACGAGGACCTTCCCCATGAATCCCGTGCCGCCCGTAACAAAAACGGATCGGTCATGGAAGAATTCTGCTACGGGAAGGTAATCGGCCGATACACTTTGCGTAAACGTCGCCATGGCAGTGTGCGGTCAATTATCCTAGTATATAAACACTGACTTCAACTTATGATATACGGACTAGATTGTACTTGAGTTGGATGCTTATCTGCAAGGAAAAAGTAAATAAAACGGTTATTATCAGATACGACTTATCGTTTAAACCCGGCGTTCGCTTTGCTAATTTTCAGGAAGTTGGTTAGATATATGGCACTTACATCGCCACAAATCATATTCAGCTCCCTCGAACAAAAAAACACGTTTTTGAATTCTCGCTTCATTAATCACCATTTTTTTTTTTAAAAGTACGACTTCTTCGAATCATTTCTCGCTTCTTTTTTTATTATAAGAAGGAAACGATGTCGGAGTCTAGTGTGTTTGCATTGTGCAGTCGAACCGTGACACTGACCTACATAACGGTCACTGGGTCGCTACACTCACTTTCTCGTGACGTATTGTCCGTCACTTCTCTGGCTCATCGCCTAAACGAAATCGAACGGTTTATCAATTAACAAAAGTGTTTGAATCACCTTTTTGCCGTTGACATAACAGAATTAAATCGAGCACTTTAAAAGAAAAGCAAAACGGTTTTTTTAGGCTCATATTAAATATTCAGGTTTCATATTCTAGAAGCTTCCAAAGCGTCTATTAAACGATGCTATAATGGATGAACGATCATTATAACCCAATATTTTCAACAAGATATTAAATTTTATCGTTCGTACTTGTGCCCAACTCGAGTTTTTAACGTCTGCATTAGTTTGATGATTGCGTGAATTAAATTGAGGCACCATGCGGATATTTTTTTTTTAAAGATAATTACTCTGCGGATATGAAAAAATGAAAAAAGCCAAATGGTTACGGCTTCGGTTTGGTCTGTATTTATTGTTCATGCACGTCTGTAATTTTCCCGTCTTGCGAAAATAAGTGGCACTAAGCCCACGAGGAAAAAATCAATCGATTGAAGAAAAAAATGGGAGGAAGGTCCAATCCGACCGATATACAAATTACACAACGCTCAGCAATTGGCGTGCGTCACGTCACATTTGCCGCAAACATGAAAATTCTGGTTTCGGAGATGAACACAATGCGTTTACATAAAATTTTCCCCTATAAATCGCGAAATCAGTTTTCCTTTGAAGGGTTTGTATTATTATATTCACCGATTTTTCCTCGAGGAAAGTGTTTTAAATCACGAAGAATATTAAAAATTGATGCTTTTGCAAAATTCAAGGGAGAGAGGGGGGTAATGATTTTTTTAGAATTTAATAAAGACGTCAGGGAAATATTTGTAAGGCAGGGAGACGAATGCTTGTTAAAATAACGATCTTGAAAATATGCGTCTATTGTAATAAATGACTCAGCTTCTACTCAACGATCTATACGTCTGCTAACAGGGCTCATTATTGGTAGATTGCAATGTCAATCAATAGAAAATCAAACCAAACTGTACAACAGAGAAATTCAAGTCAAAGAGTCAACTACTAAGAATCTCTTTTCCCAAGTAGCACAGCCAAAAAAATCGTCTGCAAGACTTCTAGCAGATGTATAAAAGATCGCTAATGTCCATCTACGGAGACACTATTAGACGAAGACATCTTGTAGCGGTCTGCAGATTCCTAAAAGATGTCTTGGTCTACAAGACGTCTCCGTAGATGGACATTAGCGATCTTTATACATCTGCTAGAAATCTTGTAGACGATAATTTTACTTGTGCTACTTGTGCTTGTGTGTACTTGTGACATTTAGAAATTTCTAAATGTCCCTTGAACTGGGTCCACGACAGAGTGCAACTAACAAACTAGAGATGGAGCATAATCCACTTCGGGTTGAAGCAATCGAATTTCCGGGAATCTTCGGCAATATTCGTAGACTTGTGCCCATATTTATCATAACCTTCTTTATAACTAGCCGAACCGTTAAATCTGGCAACAGTGCGTCCGAGGAATCCAAAATGGCTGCCCAAATAAGAGAAACATTGTCCCATTAAGTAATAAGATAAACATTGTCTGCTACTTGTTTATGCATCAAAAGATAAATATGGTCCGCAGCCATTTTGGATTTCCCGGACGCCCTGTTGCCAGATTTAACGGTTCGGCTTGTTATAGGGAGCCTAGTAGGGAGTGGACACTTCGATGAGTCGTCTGCTAAATAGGGGTACTCCATCTTGAAAACTGGAAGCTGCCATGATCTCGAATTTGGTGGCCGCCATTCTCGAATTGAAAATTCTGCCAATCGCGATGTTCGCTTTTCAATTCGAGAATGGCGGCCACCAAATTCGAGATCATGGCAGCTTCCAGTTTTCAAGATGGAGTACCTCTATGTAGCAGACGACTCATCGAAGTGTCCACTCCCTACTAGGCTCCCTAGCTTGTTATAAAGAAGGTTATGCTTTGATTTAACTTTCCGAGGTCAGCCATCTTGTGTGTCCAATTTCAAATTTCCGGAACTTCGTGCACAGTGATTGAAGTTAATGCTTCATCTATAGTTACTTAGTCTGCAATTGGTAACCAGTTGAGGTTAAGTACAACAATGACAAGGCCTCAAATCCGACAATGGACGCAGCCGACAGAGCTACGATTTCAGGTTTTCTACTGGTAAATAAAGACATTGTTGTAGTGAGTGACACTATTGCTAGTTGCAACGTTTACCGGTTGGTAGCGACTTCTGCAAGTATTGCCGAGTAGCTATGTTTTGTTTTTACGAGTTGCGGAGCTGTATGGGATCTATATTAAGATTAAACTGAACTATCTCTCGCTTTCAATTCATTCCAGTGTCGCATGTTTAGCTTGTGCAGCGCTCAGTCAATTCCTAACCTAAGATACTACAGTTTAATCCTCAGGTCCATATTTTAACGTCGATCCCGAAGGGTTAAGTAGCAGTAAACTAGGCTAGTTACCACTTGCCAGTTTGCCCAAACTTAACTAGGAGAACAAGATCGAGGAACAGGACTCGTGAATCGCTTTTAGATTCTCGAATTAAGTTCGGGTGACATCGATCTGGGGTGAAATACAGATAGGAAAAATTCGAACCACCGAATGGAATTGACCTCTAAAAAGTTAAGCTGCCATGAAACTGCTCACAGTGACTAAAGACGCTTTAGATTCTTTTTTTTTTTCCTAAAAACAAGAGTCACTTGTCCCTCTGTAAACAATGAAAGTATAATTTAATTTTATTTTAGCTTCCAAAATAACAATGGAACTTGTCTTTTGTGAATCCTCTTCTACACTTACCACTACTGAAAATTTTTACCTCGTTATAGATTAAACATAAACGGATTTTTTCTTTGAAAAAAAAAAAAAAAAAGGAAAATTTTAATCTGAGACAGAAAAATACTAATTCAGGCAAATTTGTCCGTTTAACTGAACAACTAAACTTAGAACTAACTGGCTTAGATTATAACTTCTCACTGAATACAATGCCTGCACTAGAAACTATATGTTTTGAACAGAATGAACTTGAAAATGTGAACTTGTTTTTTTCGCTGACCGGAAGATAATTTTCTGTTTAATGAATATTCCTAAACAATAAAATTGTTCGTTTATTTAAACATCATCATTTTCTTAACAAAAAAAATGAATAGGCCTATTTGTTTTTCCAAAACAAAAGCATATAAATGTTAATTAAAAAACATGACAGCAGTAAATGTTTTAATAAAGTTTTCTTTAAAATATTTCTGTAAAATGATTAATGATATTTAAAATTTTATAATGGTTAAAAAAATTAAATAAAGAAAATTTAAAGAGAGGATTAAATTAGAGTCAAGTTTTATTCTAAAAAATTAAAAATCAACTTGGCTGAGGCAAATTAATAGTGCAGAAAAGCCATAACCTAATCTAACATAACAAGGCAGAAAGGTGGAAGGTTCTCTATCGGGCTAAGCACCGAAAGCTCCAAATTTTTGACCACAGATTACATGATGAAAAATACCGCCTCATCGTCCAAATAGCCACGACAAAAATGGTCGATTATGTGACATAAAAAAATTTTATCTCTGGTATTTAATTTAATCTTGTATAATTTAGTCCTTCAAAAAAATTTTCATTATGACCACATTCAAACAAATTCAGAAACTGAGCCTTATTGACATTGAATTTTACAGTTGCATCTACACTCATCACGCATTCTTTAAAATTTTACTTTCAATACACTTATCCCATTTCCAACACGTTTATTCATTCATACAGGAAGCCTAAACCTAATTTCCTTAGAGCAAGAACTCTATAAAAAGTCATACGTAACCTTCTCCAAATATGAATTTATCATTCTCGCTGGAAAAATATCGACCTGACATTGCTACAGAAAATTAATGTTTTACAACTTCATACATTTTTTACCGAATTTTGACATTAAAAAAGATGAATAAAAAGAACGCTGAGTCACGCAAGGTTCTCCGCCTCTTTTTCGAAAAAAAAAGTATCAAAAACTCAACCTTCGATCAGTCACATGCACCGACCTGGAGCCTTCGACTCAAACAACCATAACATCATTAATAAATTTTCCTAAAAAAAAAAATCTTTCTTAAAATCAAAACATGAATTTATCTGTTTGATCTCACCCCTTTCCCCTAATTATAATGTCAGACAAAATGTCGCTACTTCTCGATACTCGACAACTTCACTAATTAATCCTAATTTTAAATTTCGCATCAGTGTATAAAACTTCTGTATGCTTTAGCACGGTTAATCGCTCCGAATTTCGAGTAGATTAATTACCCTAATATCGTTCAATATAGATAAAACGGATAACTCTCTGAAGATACGCCATTAAGATCCCAAAACGCCGTTAATATTTTAGCTAATAAAAGCCCTTCCCCCCCTTCACCTAAAAGCGAACGCTTTTCCTTATTTTAAATTATAATTATGACTTCCATTTTAACGAAGGATTTTTTAATTCGACTAGAAAGGCATTACCTGACATCTAAAAGTGCCCCTCTCGAAAACCTTCCTCGAATTATTATTAGATTATTAATTAAATTAAATGCAGGAATTCCCCGACTTTCAACCTACTCACGTTATATTAATCCGAAAAAGGAAAAGAAAATAACTCCCGCGGGAATCCCGAACTTTTAGGCTTTTGATACCTTTCGCTGATTATTCATCAGAGCCTGGCAGAAACTTAAAGAGGTTAGTTAATAATTTTTTATAACGAACCGATCACTAACTTCCCTTCTTCCGAATGTCTTTACGACTCGAATGACGACATCAAGAGCGTTGTTATTTGGTAAAATGTTTTGATACTTTTGCTAAACAATATAGTATAAAGAGCAAGGTCTAGTTCTAAAATCTAGGAATTTTACTAAATGTCTCAGGCGCGCATTTGAAGTTTTTATATAGGAAAGGAGAGGAAATAAAAATGGAGTTAACAGTTTGTGGAAAGACATGAGAAGAGAAGTTTTTTTAAAAAATGATAAGATGAAAAGTGAGGATTGAGGATTACAGGGACGGCGCAAAGGGGAGTCGGCCCCACCTGCCCTCCCCCCCCCGGAAAAAATTTGACCCCCCCCCCCTCTTGGACAATATATATATATATATATAGGGAGATGTAATTTGATCTCGTGAATCTATCGTGACTACCTGGATCAGGGTGTATACCGAAATTATGCTCTATAATGAGTTTTTTTCGATCAAAATTGACGAAATATCGACGAAAACAAGTTTTCAGAAGTGAAAAAGTTTTCAAATTTAGGAAAAATTAAGAAAAAAATTAAGATGACAGTAAAATTCCGTAAAATTCTAAAAAAATTAAGTTTTTAAAATTTTTAACGATCTCTTCTTCCTCGTTAGTATTTTTTTGAAAAACCAAAGAAAAAATTAGCCCAGCAAAGGTAACAGATTAAGTCGGCGAGGCCTTTAGGCCGAACAGAAGAAGGGTCACGGTCCGAAGGACCGAAAAATTTTCAAAAAGCGCCATTTTCACTGTTACTTTTTTTAAAATTTTTATAGTTTACACTATTTTTTTGCTCTGACCATCAAAATAATAGGAAATAATAAATAATTTGCAAAATAATGAATTATAATAAGTTTTTTAAAAATAATGAAAAATAATGGGAAAGGTTTACCTAAAATTTGTATGAGAATACCATGTTCCTGAAAAAATCAGGGGCCCTTCTTGAGGGCCCCTGATTTTTTTTTTTTCGACGACCCTGAGCACCTAAACAACTTGGGAATCTAAATATAGTGGACAAAGTTTCTATTTTTTAATTTTATATAAGAGAATGTAAACTTAACGTCGCGTCAGCTTTTTTGAATTTTAAATGACGTCGTATTCTTGGGAGTTTCACAGGATGAATATTTCATTATTTGAAAAATGTTTCAATTCGATTTTTTAGTAACAATGCATTTTAATCAAGTTTAACATTTTTAGCACTTTTCAGGGGAACCAATTATTTTTTTCCTTCAAAGCGAGAATGTGACTTGGTCATTTACAGACACCCGAAGTTTTGGCCTTAAATTCAAAAAACTGACGTGAACGTAAACACACGACTCAATTACTTTAAAAAGGTACCAATATTTTTGCTAAACACGCCTAAAATTCTCAGAGTATTTAAATAAAAAATAGCAACAACTGTACAGGCAGTAAATGCAATTTCTTCAGGTGGCAATAGCAAAGGCCACGACCAAAGGTCATCATAGCATTAAGAAAATACAAAAGGTATTTATAAATTAATATTCAAAAATATGTTTTTCCTTGTTTTTTGTGGCCAACAAACATCTAATTTAAATTTTAACGTGGGAAAAAATTCATCTTGATAAAGCCTTGGCGAAGGCAAGTAGCTCACAGCGAACGGTTTCTGTCATTTTCTCTTCCCTTGTTATTGTTAGCCGATTCGCCTAATTTTTTTATTTTTAGATCTCGAAACTTCTAAACCGTTTTTACACAAGATTTACATGTCGGTCTAGCAAAACCAGACGATTTTGTGCGTTCAGGCTTAGTTTAAAAAAAAAAAAAAACTTTATTATTTTTCAATCCATTTTCAAAAATTTAAAAATGAGACAAAAAATATTTTTGGGGGATAAAACAGTTAGAAATATATTTTGGCATTCAAACACCTTGTGCTCTTTTCTTTTCTCGTCAAAAAATAGTAAAAAACTTTCAATTCTTCGACATTTCTTTTCTCGGAAATCGTATTGATTTTAGAATACAAAACCAGATTCGAATTTCCTTCAGAGATGACTTACAGTTAAAAGAGAAAAAAATTAAACTTTACGATAAAAAATGGAAGGAATCATCTTTCGATCGAAAAGTTACATTCATAAAAAGGGTTTTTAGCAATACCAAAGACGAATTTATATTACTTTTGATTTTTACCATTCAAAAATATAAAATGAAACATTCCTCAATAAAAGCAAGGAATCCTATAAATATCTAATTAGCTTTTACACAAACGAATCCTTGTAATAAGGCAACCAAATTTTTATTCATTCACTTGAAAAACTACTCTGCCCCCAAAAATAATGAAATAAAAAAAAAACAGCCGGTTGTAAGTGTATAATCTTTTTTCAACGTAATTTTGCACAAATTTTTACACGTTTTTAAC
The DNA here is from genome assembly GCA_023512825.1 of Liposcelis brunnea. NCBI lineage: Eukaryota > Metazoa > Arthropoda > Insecta > Psocodea > Liposcelididae > Liposcelis > Liposcelis brunnea. Next base: position 9,519,080 of record CM042072.1, on the reverse strand, counting down.
TGCTGAAAATTCGCTCATGCTCAGTGCTTTGGACAGACAGACAGACAGACAGACCACAATCCCTCAAGCTGCTCCCAAAGACGTAATCCTTCGTCAGAAAAGGTGTGCCATGCTTTTGATGTGCCATTTTAGCAAATCTTGGCACCGAGCTAACCTTATACGATTTGCTTATAAACAATTAAAATTATGGATAGATAATTGAAAAAAAATATCATAGATAGGCCTATACTCTCCTTTCTTCATTTCATACATCAAACTTTTTACAAATTCAGGGTGAATTTAATACATAAAAGCATTAAAAGTTTGATTTTAGAAAATCGAAAAAGTTTCCAAACTTCTTTTTATTTTAAATAAATTAACTTTTTTTTTCAGAGTGATATAGTATTAAAATCACAGGACTAAAAAAAAAAGTAAGATCTCGAAAACTCGGAGAATAATAAAATTTTTCAATATTTATAATTACTGATAGCTTGTTTGAAAAAAGCAGATGATGACTAAAAAATATTTCAAAAAATTTTTGCATTCATAATTTCATTACAGAAAAGGTTAGGAAATATTTATTAATATAAAAAAGATCTGCATAATTTAACTCAACCTTGAACTTGCAATCCCCGATATCTTCTTATATTCATAGAATGACCATCAGACGTCTATTAAGGTTAAGGACATCATGCATATCGATTCAAAAAAAATATTTCCCTGTATCTGCATCGCAAACGGGGGGAAAAAAATTTTTATAGAAAAAATAAAAATAAAGAAAAAAGTTTCGCAGGCGACCCAATTTTTTAATATACCGATATGCACTTCAATCCGCTCCAACCCTTCTATTCATTAGTATCTTAATGCTTCAAACCCTTTCTTTTGTTTCTTTTTAATCTGCCTAACCAAAAAAAAAAAAAAAAAAAATGAACATGAAATATTTATTCCAACATGGAAAATATCCAGAGGGGAAAAAAATTGAAACGGGATCCCGACATCGATCTTTCATTCATCAGCTCAGGATAAATCACATGGGTGAATGTATACAGCACAACCGGTTTAAGCTTTAAAACAGGAAAAACCATTCCCTTACGGCTTTAATTTAATATTTCATTTATCAAAAAATCCTTTCCTTTTTTAATTACGATACTCATATACACAGGAATTGATGATTTCCCTTTATTTAGAGGCGATACTAGGAATTTTTTGGAGGGAGGGTGTTAAAAAAATTTTATCGCTAACATGCTTCCTTAATCCAAAAGGACACCGGTGCATCTCTCATGCATTTGGTGCCCCGGTCCTAAAAATGTTGTGAAGGATCAATTTCTCCCCGGACTGATTTTCCGCAAAATTCATTAAAATTTATTAAAAATGATAAAAAACCGAACTATTTTTTAGTATCGCAACCGCACTTTGGAGATGCTGCCGGTGACGGCGCCAGAAAAAAATTCTGGATGGAGCCAAGGGTAGGCCACAAATTTTCATGTGGGAAAGTCGAACAATGTAACATTACAGCAATAGTACTGTTCTTCCCAAAAAGGTGGGGCCAAATTTTTTCCAGCTGCAGCTACGCCCCCCCCTTCCCCTGGCACCGTCCCTGGATGCTGCTGCAAAATTAATCGCCGCTGAAGAAAAAAGATAAAAACTAAATTGACTATGAGTAAGTGCATGAAGGGCACTTTTCAATTTTCAGCTTATGGCGAAGGTGCCTTTCTTCCACCTAACTCCTCAACTGGCGCGTCTTTTAGCTCGTCATGGCGGATCCCACAATGAAAATTTGAATGTTAAATCCAACACAGAAAAATGACACTGACTCGCCATATTGGATTTTACATGATAATTTTTAAGCAGGAGCCACCATGACAAGCAGAAGATGCTTCTCTGCCAGCCTTCTCTAATTTAATTTCGTCTTCCGGTACTGCGAACCATTTAGAAGAGAGTTCAGCGCCACCCAAGCGCGAGTACGAAGCAGGCAGTTGTGCATCGGATAATTCTACTGACGCCCCGGGGCTACTATGGACTCAGAGCGCCCTAAAAGCATGTTGTGGTACGACCCTAAAACCCATATTTAGCTTATGCAGACGATATTATTTCCGACTACTGCTGCCAGAGGGATGGGCGGAAACAGAGTCTAACTCTGAACTGGTGGGGTCACTAACTGACGTCTCTAGGCTTCATCCTGATTCTCCTGAACTTAAAGTCAACGGGTCACGTGCTGTAACCTATGGAAGATAAAAATTAAAAGGAAAAAATCAGAAGAGTTCGTTTTTCGCTTTCGCCACCTGGCATCTTGATTTTGGCATTTAAAAAAGAAGAATCTAGCCAATTCCTCCATTTGAATTTTTCCACGACTTATTTATTTCAAACAAATACCATTCCCGCCCTCTTGTTTTTTCTCTCTACGCAATAACGTCACCCATTATAATAAAAAAAAATGAATAGCCCTAAGAAAATATTCCCTACGAATGCTCCTTACAATTCAAGTTAATTGACCCATCACCTTGAAAGATCACCAAGTTACTTTCCATGTTTTTTAAAACGTCTAATGAATGACTTAACCATTAATTAATATACGGTGAGGAGAGTAAATTCGATGACGTCATTCCATTTTTATTTTTTTTTTGGAAATAAGATCATAAGTTTTTCCCGGGGATGATATTCTTCGCTGAATAAGATAATAAGCCCTTTTTGTATTTAGGAAATTCAAATGAGATCGCAAGTAGCGTAAAGTTTTATAAGAACAAAAGCAAGACTTTTACTAGAGAAAACCCCATTTCTATTTCTAAGAAAGTTAACGAGGAGTTGCGTCATAACCGGATGCTAAAAGTCCCATACCGGATTTAATCATCAGAGTTCTGGTATGTTTTAACTAAAGATAATGGCATTTATTGTTGTGAGGGAATGTTTTCTATCAGGGATGAGCAATCGATAATTTGCGAGTGTGAATTAAAAACAGATATTTCACGGTTCAATCAATTAGATTGGCTGAAATATTGAATATTGAAAAATAAATAAAAGGATTTTAATTAATTTGAAATGTGAGGTATATCTTGCGGCTGGGATTTTTTTGGGGGGAAAAAAAAATTCAGTGATTGTCCTGGTTAAGCTAAATTTTTAAAATACTGATGAATTAAAGAATTTTTATTGGCATTCCCAATAAAATAGTAAACCCTTTGCTTGGGAAATGTTAATAATTTTTTGCTTAAAAAATTTATTTTCAAATTTTTCTTACCAATAAAAAGTGCCCCCCGATCGAAGCAGAAATTAAAGGAATCTTATCTAGATTTTTTTGACATGCGTCGACTTTGTGTCTTCTGATTTCTCATAAGCCAAGAACTAACAACAGTTACCATCAAAACAAAAAATAATCGATCAATCAATCAATTAATCACTAATGCCAATTAAGCACTTCCATGCTTTCTGATCGGCCGGCCGCCATGACACATGCACAACCAAGCGGGAAAATATGAACTAATTTTTTAATCAACATTGGAATCACAAAACAACCCCTAAACTAAAAGACCGTACCAAAATGATGTGCGGCAATATAAAATAATGAAATTTTTGCCGATTATAGCTTCATTAAAGACTAAATATTCGACTGGATTAGAATATGATAGCACATGGCTGAAAGCCTGAATCCGGAGAGTCTCCAATTCCTGTTATGTCTTTTCACTGGCAAACCTTTCTCACTCCGCTAACCTCAACTGGTTAGAGATTTTGAAATTCATCGGGCTGTCTCAATGGAGATCTAGTCGTTTGGAGAAGACACATCGTATGATATGGCAACTTTCTGATTTCAGGCTCTCTAGAGCATTGCAATTTTATTTCTAGAACAACCTAAAAATAGAATTGGTTTTAATGTTTCAGTCACAAATTTAAAAAAAAATTCCAGGCAATGATAACCAAAAAAAATTATTTTCAGATCATAAAGCACTGCAACATGAAGATAAAAAGCACAAAAAATAAACTGCACATCAATTTTGCTACAAACCCAAAAATAATCCAAAAGCCTGACAGATAAATGCAATTACCAACACAAGTCTTAAATTTTCCCTCGATTTGTCCAAAAAAATCAAAACGTCAAACCATTTCCAATTAGCTCTTGCATATAATAATGCTTAAAACCTACATCATTTTGGTTACGAAAAAAAATCATGAGCTCAAGCTAACAAGTAAAAACTCATTTAAACTAGCTTAACATTCAAGGGAAAAAAATGATGCTGCAGTTCATAGGGAAAGCAGTTGACATCATTGATAGCCTCTGAAAAAATCCTGCTTTTAAAATTCTTCTCATGCCTTTTCATTTGCATGTTTCTCTGTGAATCTTTTATTCTGTCTCCATCTCCTTTTTGTTTCTCCTGCAAATACTTTCTAATCAATAAAAGTAATCTAATTTAAAATTATCAGAGTAAAAAGTCTTGTTTTAAAACTATTATTAAATCAAGACTGCATTAAGAAGCATCTCAACATAAATTAATTACATCCAGGCATAACAGCTCTAATAATTTCCTCAAACACAAAACAACGAGTCCTAAAACCTGTAATGGTTAATTTTTAAAGCCATGACTTATTTACCTTGATAATGAAAGCTGAATGAAATTGGTGAATGCAATATTTCACCCAACCAAAAAAAAATTATGATGCTAAAACAAAGAAATAATAAACATTTTTAATTTATTGACCATTAATAAAAATTTCCTTGTCAGGTGTAAAATTTATCAGCCCTAATTTCTCCACAATTACTTTTACTTTCGTTCACTCATGAAATATGCTCAACACATAATAAGCTTTATTGTAAATATTTCCTTTCAGATGAGAGCAAATAACTTTAGCTAACATGCCCATTAGCTATTTCTACGCATATGAACACTGAATTTTCTATTTAACATTTTGTCTGGAGAAAACAGGTGTTCAAGATTAGCAACCTACACTGCACTAATCAGATTACACTTTCTTTTAAAACAACCTCCATTCAGTCTATATACAACCTCAAGAACATGTAAAAGGGACTACACTTGAAAAAAAAAAAAAGAACTGGTGATAATTAAAATATCCGCAAGGGAATCTTGTCAGTCAAACTCGCGATTCTAACCTATAAATGTTTACATCCTTCGATTAGAAAATCTCTGCAACAATGAAACGTGCCGATTTTTTAATAAATACTCACGTCACATAACGAAGCGGAAAAAATAACGGTCGTATAAAGAAATTCACATCGGCGTTTTTCCTGGGCTGACCAACCTCCTTTCAAAACCGGGAGCTACACCCCACATGAAAATTATATTTTTTTCTCGTTTCGTTCGCTTTACTCACCAAATATACGTATTTATAGTTCTATCCAATGTATTTAAAGAGTCTTCCGGCATTTTCTTACAAACTAAATGACTAGAATCACCAAAACGTAGCCAATTTTAACAATTGACGAGCCCCTCCGCTAATGGCGGATGGCGGCCATTTTGGGCAACTATCAAAACAAAGATTTCAAAATTGAAATACACATGTGCAACTTTTTTTTTTTCAAACGAAAAAATTAATTAATTTTGAAAAACCCGATTAAAAAATAACTTTGAAAATTCTGAATTAAATTTTATATGCAATCAAGTTAATTGCATCATTTTCTAAATTAACGGATTTTCCATTTAAAAAAATTGATTATTCGCGCACGCACGCCTGACTGAAAACCGACGAGGCCAATGTGATATGACACCCTTTTCAAAATTTTAAATAAAAACTTTTAGGTTTTCAAAATTAAAACCTTCCACTATTAAGAAGAGTACCGACTTAAAAAATATACAATGTGAACATTACCCGATTTCACTCAGTAATCGTTAAAAAAACAACTTAGGAGAAAGAAATGCGGTCATTTCTCTCTTTCTTTAGCAGAAGATAAGCGACGGTATTGACCTCGAGCGACATTTCTCCATACTTCTTTCTGATAACATTGATTTTTCAAATGTTTCAATTATTTATGCTTAGCTTATGAAGGAAGGTGTTTTCGGGATGATATCCGACCGTCTCGCTCAGTTACTGAAGTATCGCATGATGCAGAAACCAACATTTTTCGACAGAGAAAGTTATTATTGGAAAGATTAATGAAAATTTACTTTTCTTTTCTAGGGTTACTGTAGTTTTTTTCCGGATTGTCAGTTAAATCCGGTTTTTTTTATTTTAGAACTGTTATTTATGATTTGTTTATGGGATAAAATAGGAATGCGTTGGAAGGATGGACCTAATCCATTCTTATTCTCACTTTTGTAACTGACTTAATCTTTTTAATTATAATTACATATAATAATTAATGTACAAGATTTTATTTTTTTTCCTGTATACCAGCTAAACATTGCAACATGATAGGGTACAACAGCTGGTAATGTACCCTTGCCCAGTAATTGAACCCAATCAGTTATTTTGTCTTTCAGATTTTTAGCACTCCAAAGAATAAGTGATCCACTAATGGGTGCTGGATTCATTACTGGTCGTTGTACTCTATTGCCTTTCTAATTACTTAAAAGGATCGATCATATCGATCTTCGGTTACAATAATCATTACCCTTTCAGCACCCCCCGTTTCTGAAACATTCCAAATTACTTACTAACTAAGTTAGGATTGTTTTTTAAGTCTAGCTGTCCACCCAGTAGTCCACCCATTGCTTGGGTGGTCCTTTCGATGAATCTGATGATATTCGGTTCGTAGACGTGTTCGCAGTGACGTAATTAATTAAAATCTAGTCTTATCCGCCTTTCAACTTGTTTTTCTATTCTCAATCTTCATAGCCAAATGGTACTTGATTACAGTGTCACTCCCAAGAGGAAATCTTATCACAGATGAGACGAGTACTCTTCTAAAGGTTTTTAGATCAACTCCTTATCTTAAGATTTCCCTGTAACAAAATTCTACTGTACGCTCACAAGATTCAGACTAAGTAGGTTAGGGCAAAAAAACATTTTTTTAAATTAAGCCTAGAATATTCCATAACGTTCTACCACTTCATGCATTTCTTTTATCCTTTACTTACAAACTCTTACCTATTACATCCATGACTTGGCAAAATATAATGAATGGCTTTTTGACTTTACTGTTAAGTTTTAGATAACTATGATTAACATCTTGATTTCGGCCGTGACCATGAATTTATAGTTACCGCAATTTAAAAATCCCTGCACTAGCTCCTGCATTTTTAGCTTTTATTTTTTCCAACCCCATAAAACTATAACCTCATTTCAATATAGTACAATCCCAAACAAAATTCTTAATTTAAAGTCGATTGCATGTTCTAATCTATTTTATCGATACTCCAAAAACGCTATTTGATTACATGATTGACCTGCCGAAGGAAGATAGTGTTACGATTAACTGTTTAACTATGCAAATAACATGTGTCAGACATGAAGTCATCGACTATGTCTATTTTTCATTCATACTTTTTCGGCTAACTCTTTTCCACTCTTATTGTTTCCACAAAATAATTACACTAAATAAAAATCGCTAAATCTTTCAAAGAAATGAAGTTTTTGTTAGTTTGCAGGTGAAATTAAAAGTATTACATCAAGTTATTTTTTGGGGGAACTTTAAAAGTACTCCTACCAAAAAACAGCTAGCTACCGGATTCATTTTCGATGTAGTCGAAACAATCCGTTTTATGTAAACAAAAAGTTTGTTGACCGAATCATAGTGACCTACTGACGAGCTGGTGACCATGACATTGATGCATTCAGTCATATTAGTTGATCTCCAGCCCGACCGTTATTTAAATAAATACCAGTCTTTTTAAGATTTAATTTCAGTTTCTTTCCATTGATTATTTTTTCATAGTGAAGAATCATGCGGTGGGATTCGGTTATAAAAGATCGAAATTTCCAGTAAAACCCAAAATTACAATAGACGCCATAAATATATTTTCAAAGTAACAATAATTATGTTGCGATTTTTTCGAAACTGGTCAAAAATTTTGTTACCAAGGAAATAATTAATGTCTGCTGATTCCATCTGAATTGATTTTTCCGATAGGCTAAAAACTTAACAGCATTTAAAAAATTATTTAAATTTCTAACAGTTGCGCAATCGTCGAATGTAATAATTACATCAAAAGTAATATCTTTCACCTGCAGAAATTCAAAGCTTTCACTTTACGTCAAAAACAAGTCGGTATACTATGCTCCTTGTTAAAGTTAACAAGGATATGCGCTCTAACGATACACTTGCAACATATTAAAATCCGGGTTTTCCTGCTCACACGGTAAGCACGTGCCAAATAAGAGCGAAAACATGACAATATTTTATGAGCGACTGATTTTAAATGCTTTTCTAGATGTTATAAATATATATGGATTTTAAACGATCTCATTTGAATACTTTACTTTTGAAAAATGAAAAAAGGAAAGCAGAAAAAGGAGGGAGATAGGACAGATAAATGAAAATGGAAACCTGAGATTCAGACTGACTTGTATTTTTTCCAGATTTCTGGCCTAGCATGAATATTCTTGAAGACGAGTCTGGCCGTGTTCAGAGGCGTTTCCCAACGTGGCCCACAGTGTGGCGTAGCGTTCTTACGAGAGGTCCCTCCCCCCCCCCCCCCCCCTCCGGCAGAATGTTCGTTCACTCGAGGGCCCTTCCTCAATTTTTTAGTTTTTTATCTGGTGCCCGGGACCCTGGTTTATGCCCTGGACCCCGGGACCCGGGGGTGGTTGCTACGCCACTGGTGGCGCAAAACTACCTCCGCGGCTATTGTGAAAGGCGGGAGAGGGGGGGGGGCGGCGGCTAGTCAAAGGGTCGTCTGCTCTTTCAGTAGGATATCAATCCTGCATTCAATAAAGAGCTAAAAAAAATTGTGAAATGGGCCTCGAGTAAAAGTTCTGAAAGAATGGAGGAGCTCTTTCCTGCCTTTCGTCATTGCTACGCCACTGGCTGCAATCCCCTCTATCCTGCTCGTTTGTGGCTCGCCCAGCTCCAGTCGGGCATCCTAATCGGTTACAGCCTCTTGTACTTGATCGTACTCGTGATAGTAGGTTGGAAGGCAGGCCAGTGAGTTTCCTAATCTAAAACATAAATTCGACACACCTGAAAACTGTATTTAAAGAAGGAATGTATTCAAAAATAATAATTATAAATGGGTTATATACAAACAGCCTATATTTGATGATGTCGTTTTCATAAACGATGAAGAAGCAAAAATGACAAAAACATACGTTATAGAAATTTTTTAACCACCAACAATAAAAATACATAAATTAAGATTTAAGTAACTGAAAAAGCAACGGCGATTTCAAAGACTCTGATCCCAATAAAAATTTTTAGTACAAAAAATCCATTTCTTACGACTTTTTTTTTAAAAGTAAAAGTAAAGCGAAGTAATAAAGTTAAATGAAATATGGTACAAAAAATTGTGCAGTTTAGTCAAAAAACATTACTTAATGACTGGAAGGGCGTCTCAGAAAGAAGCAGATAATGAATATTAATTTTTTTACTCGAAATTAATTTCTTCAACTGTCTCTTATTAAAGAATCCCCAAGTAAAAAAAGTGCACCTTACCACTGATATTATAATCACTTAACGCCTTAAACCGGAGCTAGGCATTACGCACTACAGGCATGTATCATGATTAAAAAAAATTTTTTTTCCCAGTCTGTTTTTAATATTTGCTTCCCTCATCATGATGACGATGTTTTACTAAAACCCCATTAATATTCCTCTCGTTATTAAGTCTCGTAAAAAGAATTTAATTAAGAAGTTTTCTTGTACGAGGAGTCGCCATCTCAAATTAATCGTCTATTCTTTGTTTACGTGTCGAGCTTTCTAGTTAGACTTAAAAGGGATTTCCGAATCGTATGTGCGATTCGCCGTTACCTTTCCTTGTTAATTCACAAAAATAAAAAATTAAGAACGAATTCATTTTACATAATTCATCATTAGAATAATTTCTAAACTTGGTGCTATTCGATAAAAGCTTTCGTTTACGCTTGCTCTCAGTTTTTAATTTTCTTTGATCCAATTTAAAATTCTAAGCGTAAACAGGAAATCTTAACGTTTTTTTTAAAAAAAAATTCAAATAAATTAAAGAAAAAAGAACATAAGGCTGTTGTTTTAATTCTATTCTTGACGCTTTACATTTCGAAAAATTTAACGTGCCTTTTAAAAATTTTTGGTTAGTCGGGCTTTTTGAAAAATGTTTTGCCAACACCAAGAAGGTCGAATTTTTCGCTAAACAAGCATATAATTCTTCCGATAGGGGATATATTTTGTACAATTAGAAGAGGAAACGCGATTCGCAAGCTCAATTTCTATCAAACTTTGTAGATTGTCCATTATTTTTTCTTTAAGAAAACCTTTGCCCAACTGATTTATTTTTTTTTTTCAATTTTTTATTAAGCGTTTTTCTGCTTACTAATCTTTTTTTTTTTTTGAGATTTTTTTTGGTATTTATATCACATCAACTTATAGCGATAAGTTAACAAAATGTAGAAAAAGCATGAAACTTTTTTTTTACAAAATAAAGATCAAAATTAAATTTTTTTAACACAATATATAAAACAATGATTACTTCCTCATTTAGCGAAAACTATAATATTTTTTTTTTGTGTTTCTTTCCCGGGTTAAAAATATACATTTTCTCTTAAACATCTATCTATATTATAATAAATAATTATCTACATTTATTTTGATCTACAATAGTAAAGCGAGGGGGGGGCCGGGATGGTAACGTACTGTACGACACATATATAAACATTCAGATAAAGATATTAATAAGTAACAATGAGGCACTACAATTTATTAACTCAAACGGATTTTCTCATTTTAACGAGGACTTAAAAATTTTTAATTTACCAATTTGAAATTTTTTTTTAAATCACAGAAATTGTTTATGTCCTTTTTTCAGGGGATGAAAATATTTTAAAGAGCCTTTAGCAGAGAACGCATGTTGAATAGACGATTTGGTCCCTTTTATTGAAATATGGAACCTTTTGTAAACTAATACTGCAAAACATGAAGAACAAGAATAATAGTCCCAATGGAAACCCCAATCTCAAAAGATTTTGACATGTTGGAACTTGGAAGAATTCTCTTGATAAGCAAAAAGAAAATAATACTTCTATCGCTTGCTGCTGGTTGTTCTGGACAAGTCTAGAAACTCTTGCCTTCAAAATGTCCCCTTATTTGGTTCGAAATCTCATTACTTGCAGCGCATTGTCGAGCAGCGTTGACTAGAAAGTTTCACATGCACGCTTCGATAAATTTTTGCTACATACGAAAGAATCATTTTCTAATTGACAGTTCCCATTTTCTAAGATTGAGTTCGCTATGATCATGAAACAGGATTCACCATCATGATTTCGAAAGCTTTCTATTAAAGAATCGTGGAGGATCCCATATCGAGATTTTGGCGGAGTCAATTCGTGAACAACGTTTCCTAATTTTAAAATGGCTCTCCCGATATAGCTGACGATACATCGAAGTGTTCACACAGGCTCTTCTGTGTTGGTGAAATAAAAACAAAAATTTCCCTGATTCATCTATTTCTTTTTCGTGTTCCCCAAAAATAAAACAAAATAATAAAACAAAAGAACTTTTTTAGTTAATTTAATTAACAAAAAATTGAGAAGCCGAACTTACCTCTAAGTTTTATGTTGTTAGTTCATACACACCTCACCCCTACTCGACTCTGCGCTGTCAAATCTGGTTCCAAAGTCCCGACGACACGACAGAAATTATAGGTAAAATCTGACGAGTTTCCAGAACTGTTGGATAGTGGTTGTTTCACGCCACTTTATTCACGCAGACAGTGACGTTTTTTTTAAAAATTCACATATAGACCAAGGTCTTATAAACAGGCCTGGCCTGGTCTAGCTTCTAAGCTTTCAAAGGATGTCGCGATTTTTGTCTTCTATTTTAGTTCCTATTTTGTAGATGGCGCTGGGTTCAACCAATCAGAATTGATCAAATCCTGAATTCCATCAAGTCTGATTGGTTGCAGAAAAAAATATCCCCAGGGCCATCTTATTGGAACTAAAAAAGAAGACAGAATTTCGATCATGAAACAATAGCAACCAAACAAGAGATGCCAGACCTTCTCATAAGACTTCGACATATAGTGACGCTATATTGAAATTCTCCCTTACGCAGTGTTGTCTATCTTATGGTTTAATATCCAACAATCATTTTCCACGGACCATGAGTTAAATTGCCAAACGTTGCAAAAAAAAAAAGAACTGAAGAAACGAAATCTGAAAAGATTCAGGAAAATGAATAACAAGTAAGTCAGCATAAAAATTAATCCACCGCCTACTCTCTAATTTTTCCAAGATGGCAGTGAATGATATCGTCTGCTTTGCTTCTGACTACATTTAGTTTTTTCTCTGAGTGATTTAGTTTAGTTCCTATATTTACCTTACCTGACATTTAAAAAACTGTATCGAACGATTCGAGCTTTTTTCAATGAGGTTTGAATATTTTTTTCAAAATTATTTTACAAATTAAATCCCTAAAAAAAAAATCACAAAGTCCTCGTTAAAATGAACTATTCAAATAATGTCTTTTTTCTGATTGGATTTTCTTTAGAATCGACCTTTTTTTTTTTCATTTAAGGGTGACTTCTTTTATAAAGAACTTCCTTTATAGCCATTTCAAAATGACATCGATCATTTACGGATTCAGGTTCTTTTATTGAACTGCAAAATAATTAGCTGCACTACCGTTATTTTTTAAAAAAAGAAATTGAGCTAAATTAAAAAAACTGCACTTTTAAAAACAATTATTATTGTAGTATTTTTTTTTTAAAGCTTTAAACGACTGTTAGCCACGAAAAAAAACCTGAAAACGTTTTTCGATATGTTTCTTAATTTAAAAAAAAAAAAATCTACCAGTCAACAGTACGGTTTTCTCATGGGAACCTACAACTTTTCCCCACATTTTTTTTTACAATCGTCTTTTTTTCGTGAATATTAGAGAAAATTCAAAAAACGATTCTTTGTGAAGCGAAACTAAAAAATTTTCTGCTTCAATGTAATATCAAAAAAAATCTAATTCCTACATGAAGAGTCGTTTTTTAAATATTCTCTCTAGAGCTAGGAAAGGTAGCCTAATCCCAAATTTACACTTTCGTATACTTAAAGGTCCATTTGATTTCGTTTATACTTTTTTTCCCTAAAAAAATAACTGGGCGTTTCTTTTTAAACACCTCAGCGACGACTTAGCTACATTTATCACGAATGGTAGTTTTTGGTTTGCATTATTTTTTCTATATCAGTTTTATAATTTTCTTGCAAAAGGATACTAATTATTATATCTAACGACCTCCTGATTTTCTGATGTATGTTAAATACAAAACGATCAGGCTCTAATCTAGTCAACAAAAGTTTTAATATTATACGTTAATTAAAACCTTTAGCAGAATTAATTTTTTTTTAAAAATTAAAATCAAGGCTAATTTTTTGTTTCGCGTTATAATTTTTTGGAACATTTTTTTTTGCACTATTCTCTCACTATATGAAAAAGCCAAAAATCGTTTAAAAATGATCATTCGTATCCTGTTGCAAGGGATTGGCAAATTTCTCAAGACTCACTTTTCATTGTTTTAAATACTCTTTCGTAAAGGGTAAAGCTTTGTTTTGTTTATAAATTAACAACTTAAAAACTAAAAAAACAACAAAAGCCAGAAACGATTTTCTGTTTTGAAAATTATATTCAATACACATAAAATTATTTCATAAGCGCAGCTAAAAATACTTGTAAGAAAAAAGTCAAACTTTTTTAAGAAAATCGAAATCTTTTGTAAAGGAATCTAGTTCTGCAATTCTGTACGTCAGTGCAAAACTCGACTAAGTCCATATTTCCAAGATGGCGGTGTGTTTTTATAACTTAACAATAAGACTAGAGTTTCAAATCGGAGATAGACTTGGTCGAGTTCTGCACTCACGTGCCAAATTAATGACAGGCTATTTTCGAATTTCATGATTTCAAGTGTCTCAAAAAATGTTTTAACTAAATCTGTACATCTCGGGTGAACTGAAGATTTCGAAGGTGCTAAAATGGATGCTTGACATTCAAACGTAAGATGCAAACTTCCTCGATTCTAAATTTTAAAAAAATCGAGTGCGAGTGCGGACAAAAATAAATTTTTCAATGGTTAATGTTGAGAATGGGGATGCTGAAGATTACCACTAGTATCGCTAGTGCATATATCGGTCTCGCAGTACCAAACAGCACAAACAAAATCGTCGTTTGCAAAAATTAAGAAAAATTCAAAGAAGACACTAGCACATCTTCTGAACCATTTATTTTATGTATTTCTCACATTGAAGTCTAGGTCAAGAAACAATAGCAATCTTTAAGCGTCTGCTAGAAATTTTACAAGACCATTTCGTTCGTGCTATTTTAAGTACGTAAAATCTGACTAGACTGGTCGACAGATTTATTTCTGCATGCACTAACGCCATTAAAGGTATGTATGTAAGGCATGTATTAGACGTACCCGTAACTAATAGCAACCAATCCGTTTTCAAACCAGGTCAAACAAGACTTTAGCTTTGCCCATGAAATTTAACTTGCTGCAGGTGCCCCTCGTTATATGCATGAATCATGTAAGTGAACTTTGCCGCAAAAATGTAAAAAGTTCTCGAGAATTTCACATAATGCTGGAGCTCCTAACATCCATTTTGAAAATATATTTTCGATAATACGGTAAAATGTGGTACGTTAAAAATGTGGCAACTTTTCTAAATCGTCACCTAATATATGAATGCTTACTCTAAGAACATCCTTAACTGCTCAGTGAACAATGCTCACTGAGCAGTTGAGCACAGTAATCTCACTAGACGCACTAAGCACCTAGAATAGTTACCTTAGCTTGTTAGGCTTGAGCTTCAAAGCAAATCGAAAAATCCACTTCTAAGCAAATTTTGAATGTAAATAGTCAGTGGCATCGAATTCGCAGCCCTGCTCAGTGAGACCCCTCAGTCAAAGTCCCCCTCTTACCCGCAACTGCACGGATGGGAAAACGAAAAAATTTCGCATTTCTTAGACTATAAATAACGAGGGACTCTTGCATTAAACAAAAATTTTAGCATTAATGAATTATAAAATTAAATTATATAAAAATTCCATAAAAATAAACCAACATCATTTTGCATAAAATACCCATTTTTAGTATCTCTTGAACTCCGAGAATAAATTATTCTATATCATAACCTCATATTAGGTAAAACGTTTATATCAATTTTTTTTCAGCTATTATTTTCTTCGCCTCGTAAAAAAATCTTACCCCGCGCGCGAAAAGAAAATATACGATAAAACAACGTAAGTATCAAAGTTTTCATAAATCTCTCATCGTCATCTTTTTTTCTTTAAAAAGAAAACTATATCCCAAAACTTGAGGAATTTCTCATGACAAAAACTTGTCACTTACATTATGTTTGTTATAAATCTGCAATTAGAAACGAAAACTTTATACATATACTTGACTTAAGTGATATTCCTTATTGCAGATAATGAATAAAGTTTTAATTGTTATTACTAAATCACCGTAATAAAGTATTTTATCGGCAGCGCGCGGTATAAGAATAAAAAGCGATTCATTTTCACGACTTCACTCGGTGTATCTTTATTATTATTCTTTAGCTTCGTCGAATTATACTAATTTGACTTTTTATTTTTTAAAAGACCTACAGTACCATTCTTTTTTTTTTTTTTTTATAAAAAAAATATCCATTTGCTATAAAAAAAATTTTTTTACTGCTCCCATTTTTTCCTGAAAGTTCAATATTTGCGATTTGTTTTTCCCGAAAAAACAAAGAAAAAACCAAGACAAAGAAAATAATGCATTGTACAAGTCAAAAAAATACAACGTACATTTAAAAATATATCTTTATCTTTTTAAACGATTTTACTGGTTGCTAGATTGATTCAATTTAAGCGCAATCCCTGATTACAAGTTTTAAAAAATTGTTCACAATATTTGTCTGGCAGGGTTGAACAATATCCCTCAATAAAAAAAAAAGGACTACTTTGCTGTAGCTAAATATTTTCCAAAGAAATGCATCATACTCCAAAAGGAAGTTGACTGATTATGAAAATGGAAATATTGTTACACTAGCGCTGCAAAATCAACGGCGTGAGATAGAACTAATTGGGCTTTGTTTGTAAACAAAAATTGCAAGTTAGTTTCTATTTCAAGCAGCTGATTACAGCTAGAGGAGCGCTAGTGTAGTTCGACACTTTCGATTTATCGACTTCTTTATTTATTCTTCTTATGAAGTGGAGGATGTTCCTTTGACTGTTACTGTAGCTTTTCTCTCTAAATGTTGCCCAGCCCTGATGGTTCTTTCGTAATATAAATTTCATTCCATTTCTGTTTCTTTAGAAAATGAAAATCTTTTGTATTTCTCGGCAAACTAAACATATAGCCCCGGGCTTTAATATCTTTAGAAGAAATCTCTTCTATTAAGATCTTCAACCTTGAAAGAATGAAAAAAGGCTTCCCATTTAAAAAAAGATAAAACCGCCAATTTTCGAAGAGACAAGAAAAATATATATCGAATCATTGAATATATACTGAACATGAAGACAAAGTTAATGCACTTGTTTTTTCCCGAAAGGAAATATGCCAATCCCAACTTGTTTTACAGACTGGAAAACAAAAAAAAAAACAAAAAGAAAAAGGTCGTATAAAACTTGGGCGATTACGGAAAACGACACTGAGGAAAATTGGATATTAAATTGATGCGATAAAAAAAATAAAGGAAAAAATAACATTTGTACAACTTCGCTTTACTAATAAGCTTGTTTAGATGTGAACTTTAAGTAAACCGAAAGATTAGAAAGCATGCGAGGATTTCAAAAACTGTTTATTGCGCCTGGCTTACGTGAGTTACGTTTTTTAATAGAATTTTTTGTTTTTGATGTGAATTTTCTTCAGCCGTGTGCTGAACTTAGTTCATCCTGTCTTTTATTGGCGTAGCGACCACACCGTAACCCCCGCAGTCGCGGGGGGGCCCCGAGGTCAAAGGACCCCCCGGTTTTTCAGCAGGAAAGTAATTTTTCACTAGATAAAAAGCTGTAAAAAATTGAGGAAGGACCTTTGAGTAAACGTTCTTCAAGAGGGCCTACCCTAACATTACTACGCCACTGCTTTCACTGAGTTTGATACTCGGGTCCTTTTAACATCATTCATAATAAATTTTTATCTATATGCCTGTCTATATCTCAATCTGCCGGCCTGTCTAAAGAAAAACAACATCAAATATCATTTTTCCTTATATGCTTTCCTCGGGCAACTTCGCAGGTAGACCGGAAAGAGATACATTTTGTTGTTAAAGTTAAAGCCGGGGAAGAACCGAGAAAATTCGGTTCCCTAATCACGAATAATAAAAACTTTGCATTAATTAAAACAGGATTTTAATTTTTTTATAAGGAAAATTCTTTTCTAGGATAATTTAATCTTAGCCCAAGGCTGTACTCGTCACTAAATATAACTAAAATTAAAGTATAGCTAAAATTCTTCGATTTTTCTAAAAAAAAAAAAATAAAAAAAAAACATTGTGGCCATTGCATAACTCCCAATCACACAAGCTTTTCTTTGTCTTGTTTGCTACTGAGCAATCTAAACCCTGAACCTTACTTTGTTTTTTATATTAAGCATCACTTATCGGGACTTTTTTATTTTCAGTGCTTTCCTCTTGCTTAATAATAAAAAACAAAATCATCTATTTACTGTACGATTTGCACAAATGATTATTAATTATTGTCGAGTTGAGATCAAAACCCTTATACTGAAAATCTTTCAAAACTCAAAAAAAAAAGCTCACCAGGGACTGCGCTTTTACAATTTAATTTTTTTAAATACAAAATTTTTTTATTTATTTTTTTTTAAATTTTTTTAAATTTTTGCAGTTAAATAAATATTGTATTAAAACTATACATCAGTCTACTCTGGTTTAAGACGATGCCAGTGAACTATTGTTTGCCTCGGTTTCGTTATCATATCTTGCCAGTGCTTGGTTTCAGACGCTCCGGAACCATTTTTACCTGGGCATTAAAAAAACAAAAAAGTTATTAACAAAAAAACGTTCCTTTTCCTTATAAATTATAAATCCCCCATTTAAAGTGTTTGCGAACGGATTATAATAGACTTTCAATAACAAAAGCTTAATCAACATCGAGTATGACAGCGGAAAACTAAACTTGGATTTAAAGCTCAAGTTAAGAGGGGGATAAAACGAAATTTAAAAGGACGCGCACGCTGGAAATTCTATCGATGACCGTTCAAAAGTTCTTATAATAAATAATAGCCCCTTTTGAATTTATTATTTCGTTTGTTTTCTTACCAGCAAGCAATATCCGTCCGATTAATTCGTTTCGTCCAATGTTATCGAAATCCATAACCATTACATCTAAAGAACATTCTCGGATTTTCTCCCATGGCACGTTGAAACTAAAAGACTCGTTAAAGACTGGATTTAACGTGCATTTGAAAATAGGAGTCTTCCTCTTTTCTATCCTTTTATCACCAAATTGTAACCATACTTTGACATAAGGATCTGAAAAAAAAAAAAATAAATAAAATAATATTGCCACCAGAAATTCAAGAAAACAGATCTAATATCAAAAAATGCGTGAGTCCCGCTACGGAGACTCAGGGTAGAAATGAAGTGAAACTTCTTTAGGCCTGAGGAACACAAACAGTCACACCGGACGGGACAAAAGAATTATCACATAAAAATTATACAAAGAATGATAATCATATCTTGTATATTAGATATTGCATTTTCCGCCTTTTAAAATTTTTTTAAAAAAACCATTTAAAAAAGTTAAACTTGTTCCCAAAAATATTTGCTCTAAATCGCGGTAAGTACAGTAATTTAAATATTCATAGTTAGTTTAGTAAAATTCAACAAAATTGTGTGAAAACTCAATTAAAATGTCTTAAATTTTTGTAAAAAAAAAAATAGTATGAGCAAGAATCTAAGGGTCGTATGAAAATGGCCGAAAATGAAAGGGCCGAAATTTTCGGCCCTTTTTTTGGCCCTTTTATTTTCGGTCCTTTTTTCGGCCCTTTTCTCGGCCCTTTTTTTCGGCCCTTTTCGTTTTCGGCCCTTTTCGTTTTCGGCCCTTTTCTTTTTCGGCCCTTTTCTTTTTCGGCCCTTTTCTTTTTCGGCCCTTTTCGTTTTCGGCCCTTTTCCTTTTCGGCCCTTTTCCTTTTCGGCCCTTTTCCTTTTCGGCCCTTTTCCTTTTCGGCCCTTTTCCTTTTCGGCCCTTTTCCTTTTCGGCCCTTTTCCTTTTCGGCCCTTTTCCTTTTCGGCCCTTTTCCTTTTCGGCCCTTTTCCTTTTCGGCCCTTTTCCTTTTCGGCCCTTTTCCTTTTCGGCCCTTTTCCTTTTCGGCCCTTTTCGTTTCGGCCCTTTTCGTTTTCGGCCCTTTTCCTTTTCGGCCCTTTTCCTTTTCGGCCCTTTTCGTTTTCGGCCCTTTTCCTTTTCGGCCCTTTTCCTTTTCGGCCCTTTTCCTTTTCGGCCCTTTTCCTTTTCGGCCCTTTTCCTTTTCGGCCCTTTTCCTTTTCGGCCCTTTTCCTTTTCGGCCCTTTTCCTTTTCGGCCCTTTTCCTTTTCGGCCCTTTTCCTTTTCGGCCCTTTTCCTTTTCGGCCCTTTTCCTTTTCGGCCCTTTTCCTTTTCGGCCCTTTTCCTTTTCGGCCCTTTTCCTTTTCGGCCCTTTTCCTTTTCGGCCCTTTTCCTTTTCGGCCCTTTTCCTTTTCGGCCCTTTTCGTTTCGGCCCTTTTCGTTTTCGGCCCTTTTCCTTTTCGGCCCTTTTCCTTTTCGGCCCTTTTCTTTTTTCGGCCCTTTTCGTTTTCGGCCCTTTTAAAATTTTTATTTTTTCAATCACGCGTAACTCTCGGGATCTTTCCCCCCACCCACCCACCCCACCCCTAGTCTGCTCTTCTTGTTTCTATAATTTTTAATTTTCCATGTTTTAAATTTTTTTTTCAAACCAGTTACGCGTAACTCTCAGCTTTTTACCATGCCAAACGGGACAAAAGAAGTTTCAATTTTGAAACTTTTTGACTTCAAATTGAAACTTTTAGGCTGAAACTCTTTTTTTTTTTTCTCAAATGAGAATATTATTTTAAACTGTGTAGGGCTTATATTTTTTTTTTCTTTGAAAATGTCTCTGACCCATTTAATAGCATATCGCTTTCATTAATAATTTAAATCAATATTCGAAAAAAAAAAAAAAATTAAAAGGGAATATCGATTTATTATAAATAAAATAAAATATTTACAATAAATCGAAAAACGAGAAACGCCTGAAAACCCCGTGGAAACAAAGCGAAGTCTAATGCTTTCCCATTAGCGATTTCATTTCGATAAAGCAGTCAGGAGTGATTAATTAGTTTATAAGAAGCTTTGTCCAAAGCAAACAAACCGAATCTACTTTCCATTCCGGATAGTGCGTATAAAATGTCATCCGTACCTGATTTTCCATTAATGTCTTTCGCTTTTAAATTTCTTGCCTTGAGTAATGTAAGCGTCAATACGGAATTGCTAGGGTGATAACATAATGACGTCAGTAACTCTCCACATTTGTTCTTTGCTGGCGGTTTTAATGCCTTCCAGAACGATGGCTTCTCCGACAAGTCTACCTGAAAATCATAAAGAAATTTTTTTTTTCAAATAAAATGAATGAAAATAATAATTTGTGCCAGTGAAGATATCGAAACGGGGGAAGAGAAAGGAGGAAAGAAAAAGAAAAGTAAACCGTGGGAAAGGAAAATATTTGCAAACAGTCAAATGAACAAATTTTACGCAAGAAAACACTCCCAACCGAAGTGGATTCTTTTTTTTTTTTAGGAAAAGGGATTTTTAAATTTTTTTATTTTATATCGAGAAAAAAGCTACGGGGAGACCCCGGGTTCGTCAATTATTTGGAAATCGCGTGAATCTGAAAAGGGGCTTGGACATCATATGGGCGATTTCCCACAGTTTCAGGAAAACCCGGTAAATTTCGATCGATAAATTTAACTGGATCATGTGAAATTTGATCCTCTCGTCAGTTGTGCATAATATAAAATAGAATTTGAGGTTTCGTGAGAAAGCTTCCCAATAAAGGTCTGCACTGGCCGGGCTCGGGTTCGGGTTTCGGGCTCGGGTCGGGTTCGGGTCAAGTTCGGGTTGAGGAAAAAATTTGGAGTCGGGTTCGGGTCGGGTTCGGGTTGGAGATTTTTCTCTCAATTTCTTATTTTAGATTTTTCTACTCAATTTCTGCAGCAATTTTAAAAAAAAAGTCCTCCGGGCCAGAGTTTTGGGCGGATAATAAATATATCATAAATATAATAAATAATCATTCTAATAACTAATCATTCAGTAAGTTTCACCTTTTTAAGCTAGAGAAAGTTTCGGGTTTCAGTTCGGGTTGAGGAAAAAATTTGGAGTCGGGTTCGGGTCGGGTTCGGGTTTTGAAATTTTAATTCGGGTCGGGTTCGGGCCGTTATTTTTCGGCCCGTGCAGGTCTTTACTTCCCAATTCTAACGAGGCGCCCAGTCCGAACCTGAAATCCGGGGGAATAATTAATTCTTTCGAGGCGGCGTCTGATAATTATAACATCACGAGAAAAAGGGGGAAATCGCCCGGAACGTGAAAAGCATATTTATATTCTAAGAAAAATTATGTTACCTGACATAAAGGAAGAAACACTTCCCCTATAGAGTCGTCTCTAGAGAAGCGGTCCCAGTCGAAGACATGAAGATGAAGTACCCTGCCTTGCAATTTTTGTATAGGGAAACCTGTGAAATAATTAAATAAAAAAACGTATATTTTAAAGGAAATCGAAAAGGCAAATATAAAAGCGGTTATTTTGACGTTAACTAAGTTAAATCAACTTCAATCGAAGACTTTCCACCGTGAAAGAGCCTCGTAAAATGCAAAAGGAGAGAAAAAAAAAGAAGCTTAAGAGAATTAATCAGATGAAGTAAGCTTTAATTTAGCGAATTCTTTTCCTTCGCTTTTCAACGTTTTTAAACTTTTCTCCAAAATTTTTGATAACAACAGAAAAAGTTGTTTGAAAGCAAGTGAAGCAACGGGAACTAGAAAAAGGTTTTTGGCCAGAAAACCCGTCAAGGGACTAATAACAGGAGAGATGCTTTCTTTGTTTTTTTTTTTTTTTTGCTTTTTACCCTTATCGTTACTGTCTTTTCATTGCTGAAATGAGTTTTTCGTGACTATAAAGTAAGCTTTTGATTTTATGTACAAAGAATGATTTTTTTTTTTTTTTGGGAGCTTTGCTGTGTAATACAACTGATCAATGAAATACGAATCCTTTGATCATGTTCCACCGTGCTTAACGAATTATAAATTTTTAATAAAAACAAGACTGTAATCAATATTTTCATTTACTTCTTTTGTTGCTTTGTGCAGAAGTTAAAATCAAATTAAATGGCAAGTTTAATAGGGTGTCTCTTGTTTTCCCAGCTTTCGAATTTTTCGGTGTCACTCCCGGAATAAGTGCTCCCTAGGGTCAGTATGAACCCGTTTCTTCAGATCTTTTACTTGGCGGAAAATCGTGTGCGAGCAATAAATTACATTTTTCATTTGAATTTCAATCATGAAATTAGATAATATAGACTTGATCAATCAAAAATTGGAAATTGAACAAAAAATTTCACTAAAATTTAAAGTTTTTTAAAAAATAATCACTCGATTTTGGCGAATGTTATTGGCGAAATTTATTTTCTGGTCTAAGTGAAATTTTGTTGATGAAAAAATTTTTTATGCGAGAAATTCTCGGATTTTTCATTATTTATGAAGATTTTTTCATTTATTTTCCAAATTTTGACCACGTCATAACCAAGGCCAAATTACATTGTTCTTATGGACCTCGTGAAGGGACCGGGTCCATTTCCGCGTTCTAACCGAGATCGCGTTATAACCGAGTTTCACTGTACATTGATGACTAAAATTTAAAATTACTAATTTAATTATTCCAACGTTTCGTCGGTCGTCCTATGTCAATCAAGAATCGAGTATTTTCGATATAAATATCAAAATACTTTGACACTCGAATATTTTCGGTATAAATATCAAAATACTTTGACACACTTTCCAGTCGAGTAAACTTGCTTCTCGGAAGCACCGATTCCTTGGGTCTTCTACTTCTTTCACCCTTTGAAGAGTAGGCTAAGCTTGTTGCTTAATCAAAAAACAAATCCTTACGATTTTCCCGGATCTCGGGAGATATCATTAAAAAATTCGAAAGTCGGGAAAACGACTTTATTGTATACTACCTTGCGGTGAGAAATTAATCTTCAAAAATTTTGCATTTGATTAAATCTCACAAAATTCATTTACCCATTAAACAAGCTTGACTAATTACTTTATTAAAAATTACATCAATGAACGTGAATAATAATCTCGATTAATCATACCTTCAAAATAAAAAGTTTCATTCCACCGTGGATTAAGCGTTCTCCTCTTAACTTTTGTTTCTAGTCTGTGTTTTTTATCAGGCAATAATGTCACACGCACATATGGATCCGATGTGCCTGAAATATCCTTGGCCGGTAGTTCCTTTGCCTGGAAAAAAAACACAAAAAAAATCGTTTAAAATCTCGCATTTTACAAATTTAACACGGTAAAATACTCCGAGATATAAATGACGTCATCATTCTCAAAATCTCATTCTAACTTCACAGCCGTAAACATATATCCAATACTCTGCATCAGCCTTTTGACGGGTTGTCAGTTAACCCTCTTGGGCAATTTTAATTCCGTAGCTCTCTTTAATAATCAATAACGCATGATGGAACGAGCGCGAGCTCAAGCAGAATGAGAAAAAGTAAAAAGCATATAAGGGATAGCCTTTTACTGAATTTCCAAGTTAACTATGATAGTCATCGGGCGAAATGTACAAAGAAGCTTTTGCAATAAATAAAAAGCAGTTTGAATTTCACGGAAGGTTTAAAAACAAAAATCGCTCCAATGCCTTCTCAAAGCTTTCTCGTCCTTTTAAAAGGGAAGGCTTTCTAACGGGGAGAGAAAAAAAAATGAGAGGGAAAAAAAAGGGAAGTTGGAAAAAAGAAACAAAAAATATTCCTGTTATATCTATAAGATTAACCGGGAGTTAGCAAGTTTTTCTCTCTCGCCACTACCGCTATCAAATCCTTTTCCTTTTCAGCTGTTAAAGATTCAACTAACAACGTTCCGAGGAATCATCGGCAATAAACCTTTCGGAATCCTTTTACTTTTTTCTTAACATTTTAAAACAATTGCAATATCTTTAGGATACCGATACTTTGTTTTATTGAGGTTCGATATTTATGTGAATACCTCTCGGGCATCTTCCGTTTTTATTTTTCTGGGGAAAAATTTTTGTTAAAATTGATGATTATATTCTCGCTTGCCAATAATCTTCAGGATTTCCCCTCCAAAATATTCAAACAACACCCTTTTGTAGGAAAATGTAATTTACTTCAATAAAGCTGTGTAATAAAGTAATAAACGTGAAGAGGTGAGATTCATGTCGTCGTCATCATTTTCCCTCAAAGGAACGGTCGAGCCTTTAGACCCTTTACCGAGGCTATGCATCTATTTTTAAACTTCAAGGAATGCCACATCTTACATCATTTTTCATGTTAAAGAACATTAGGGGATGTTGGAGTCTGTTTCGATGAATTCCTGCCGGTTCAAAGTGATACTAAAGTAGCGAAGACGCATGCGCACATGAAACGTAACATTTAGAGTCGAAAAATCGGTTAAAAATTACTGTAGCTTTAGGAAAGAAATTCATGTGTAACATGTTACGTAACATGTTACATCTGGTATATTTCACAAGGAAACATGTTATGTAACATGTTCTGATGTAACATGTTATCTTGTGAAATATGCCTCGTAACATGTTAAATCATGTCAGGCTCGTAAGGACAATGTTACAAGCTTTGCAAAGCATGTTACTAGCCTTGCAAAGAATGTTACGGCCCTTCAACATCACGTTACGGCCCTTCAGCATCATGTAACATTTTGTTCACTAGCGTAACATTATCTAAACGGGTCGTAATATGATGTTGGAGGGCCATAACACGATGTTGAAGGGCTGTAACATTCTTCGCAAGGCTCGTAACATGCTATGCAAAGCATGTAACATTGTCCTCACGAGCGTAACACGACTTAACATGTTACGAGGCATATTTCACAAGGTAATATGTTACGTAACATTTTCCGAAACATGTTACAACGGAACATGTTATGTAACATGTTTCCCTGTGAAATATACCAAATGCAACATGTTACGCAACATGTTACGTAACATGTTAAATATGAATTTCCTCCCTTTAGAGCCAAAAGAAGCCCCAAAGAGGCAGTAGGGATTCAAATCCCCTTTGAACAGACCATGCTGAAGGCCTCCCTTTCTTTGCAAATGAACACATCCACCGCCTCCAGTTCTCAGATTACTAGATGGAGCATTTGCCTCTTCAAACCGTACCCTAAAAATCTTCGGCTCGCTTCGGTTTTTTTCGTTTAAAGTAGGAGCAATTCAATTGTTTATGTTTTTAGCTTATGGAAAAACAAAAATAAAACAACGAAAAAAAACTAGACGCATTCAAAATTTCGAACGCTTTCTACTGTGCCCCGTAAGCTAAGAACTGTTTCGTGTAAGGCACGCTTTTTCGGACCCGAAGACGGCATATGGTCCATCTAGTAATCTGAGCTCCAGTTCAAATGTAAACAAACAAAATATTGAACGGTTGGCAACACTACAACAAGTCTGCAATAAAGCTTCTGCTGGGGCCCAACTGGCCGGTTCTGTTGACATCTTCATATGCACAAGTAATTTGAACTTGGACAACCTAACATTGGCTGATAATTAATCGATGCTATTCAATCTGTAAGCATCGGACCCAGATTCCAAATATTACTGTCCGTTCTAATGCCGACATGTGCCTGACAGCTTTACTAACAGAGTCAATTAATAACACTCCACTTCTATTTCCCCCTCCCTTTTTTTTCCTACCGACTTCTTCCAGTTAATTCAATTTCAACTCCGTTATTTGTTCTCGGCTATCTTTCAATGTTTTCATATTTTATTATTTCCGATTTGATCCCCGCGGCATATTCCAAGAATTTTTCTTGTATCATTCCACCGTTTTTCAAACAAACGCTTTCCGCTTATTTGAATCAAAGTCATGTTTTCCATAAGCAATGTGTTGCTGCTGCTGCTGCTGCTGCTGCTACAATAAATAATAAAACAATATTACTCTTAGTTCGGTTTTATTCTCCGTCTGACTTTGTCCCAAATCGTTCTTGCATTATTCCTCCCAAGTTTAAATACAAAACTTTATTCTTGTAATCACTTTCCTTTTGTTTCATGACATTAGCAAAAGCGTTCCCATCAGTCTAACTTAGCTCAACCGAGATTGTGTAAAATTTTTCATCAGACTTCATATAATACGGCAAACATTGGCTATAAATATTTCAAGGGTTATAAAGTAGAAGTGCTATAGTTTATTGCAAGTTTCTAATTTGATCTCTTAAATAGACGGGGATAAGATGAATACTGACCTAGTTTTGCACTAAACATGGTGTCTCAAAGCCCACGCAAGCTGAAAAGTCAATACATCTATGGGATTAAAATAACTGGGAAATCTCATCAGGTCGAAAGGGTTCAGGCACGTGCCGAGGATTGGTAGCATTTTAGGAACCCACCCAAATTTTCGGGAAGAGCCAATTTTTTCAGTTTCAGGATTTCCTTAAACAACCTCACAATTTTTCAAAGCTATTAAGACTTCTTCTTCTAATATCCAAGCAGGGGCTTATCTACTGGCCTTGCAGCGCTGAAAAGGTAGAAATTGAATTTATTTTTTTATTTAATAATGTTTTTTAAACAATTATTGTTGTGCCACTGGCGCTTAGTCTAAAAAAAGACATTGACTTCTTTCAGTAAGAAATTTTTTTCATGGAACGAAATAATCGTTTAAAACAAAAACTTACTTAAAAAGGAATTTTTAACTATTGTTATTGACCAATTCATTAACTTCCGACATTTATCAAACAAACGTTTCCCTAATGTTTCTTTCCCCAAACTTTCAAAACGTTATTTCCTTTTCAAGAATTTGAAAATAGAATTCTTTTCAAATATAGAATTTTTAAGAAAACATTACATTGTTTGCGTTGAATGCTTCGAAAAATTAAGGAATCGGAAAGAGCAGGGCGAGAAAGGAAAAAAGAGAGAGAGCAAAAAAAAACCTCAGAAAATAATTAATTGGTTAAGTTTGAAGGAACAATTCGGCTGATGTTTGTCTTTTCAAGCAAAAGGCGAAGAGAGGGTAATTACGTCGAAACTTAAGGGAAAAATACCTCCCGATCCTCCCCTTCTTTTTTCTTCGAGACTTTTCTGTTGCAGAAAACGAGTCATCCCTTTTTGCGCTAAATCGAAATTTCAATTCATCTCATTCTTTTTATCTTTTTCTATACAAAGGAGCATGACATTTAAAAACTTGTAAAGCTCATTCGAAATTCTGATCTCTTCTCTGAAAATAAGAAAAAAAAACCTTTCCCCGAAATGTATAAACGGGTTAAATCTGTTTCATCATTCCGATCGAGTTTTTTTTTTCCAGGAGCAAAACCCTCGAAGTTTTTCCCAATGAGTAACTAACTTCAGTGCGATTTTTTTTTTTTACAACTTTTCAATGGATAAAACTTCCTGTTTTTCACCTGCTATCGGATTTGAGTTTATTGTCTAGTTCGGGGTAGTAGGCTAAGTTTTATCGACTTTTTTTTCCCCGGCCCAATAAGAAGAGTTTCATTTCTTAATTACGACTTTTTAAGATTTCGAGTTGTAAATATAAAAACTAAAAAGCGTTAAAAAGTTTGCAGAGTAATCTTTTTGATAAATTTTCATTTCTATTTGAGTTATTTTTATTTGTAAGGATGTACATTCTAACGCGCTGCGCGCTTTCTTAAGTTTTTTTAAACTTTCGTTTTCAGGAGTAAGTTTCCATTGTTTTCCTTTCTTGATTTTCTTCCTTTACCAGACATATTTCAATGTGAATTTTTTTAAATTATCTTGAAACAGCCGGAAATGGACAGACGGACAGACTTACAATCCGTACATTACCCCCCCCCCCCCCCTCTGTCCGTCTGTCGCGGACAGATTTTTGATGACATTAATAAAAAAATTTTATTGTTGATTTATGACAAATTGTTCGTTTTATTTTACAACAAACAATTTCTGTCCGACTGTCCGTCTGTCGCGGACAGATGGGCAGACTTCAAACCCGTACATTACCCCCCCCCCCCCCCCCTCCAGACCGAAAAGAAAGACGGAATCTTCCGTCAAAAAAACTAATAGCTCTCAATTGCTCCATCTTCTCCTCATACGATCCAGCTGTGTGTGGTATACTTGCGATTTTCCAGCCAGCGTTGAAAAAAATTACTTTAACCTTTTTATTCCATTACACAACTTCCGCGTGTTCCTCTAAAATATTTAATACTTCGACGTTATGCATAATCAAAAAAGAAGAAAAAAACCCATAAACCATCTTTTTTTGCGGGATATTAATTTGCACCCAATTACCACCAACAAAAAGTTTTATTCTCTTTTTTCCTCTCATCCTAAAGGATAATGGAAACTTTTTTTTTTCGATCGGGCTTAAGGAAACAAAAAAAAAAGTATAACAAACCCCCAGATTTTTCGAAAAACTTTTATCCCCCCTCAATTTATTTTTTACTTTCCCAAAAACTTTGTAATATTTCGCATTTATTTTAATTACGCTTTTAAGGTAAAATATTAAAAATCCATATTTTCCCAATCATACAAAGAAAATAAAATTTCTGCGACTTTTTAAAATCATACGCAGCCCAAAAAATTTAAGTACAAAATTATCAGAAATAAAAGGAATGATATTTTCTTTCTTTTTTTTTTGCCCCTGTATTGGACCATAATTGAATCATTGTGTTTTCCCTTCTATCGACTGCGAGCGAGACTCATCAATTATCCAATTTCGTTCTTTCAGTCCCAAATGTCCGCATCTGATCAAATCGTTAATATATCCAATACAATGGCCGTCGGTAAATTGGAAAGAATTTCGTATTGAAAGAGCAAGTGCATTTGCATGTATTTACAAGTTACGGGAAAAAAAATGAAAATTCTTTGCAAAGCGTAACAATGCAAAAAAAAGGATTCTTCAGTGTTTACAAATAGATGCATGACCTTGAGACGGGATTTAAAGCTCGATCGTTCCTTTGAGGAAAATAACGATCGTGAATCTCGCGTTTGATGTTTATTACTTGATATAGCACATTTTTACGAGGAAAATAACTTTAAGAATTTTTTTTAAAAATAATTTTCTTGACGGGTTTTATAATGAAAGTGTCTCGATTAATTAACATTAGAAGATGCGTTGATAAGGAATAGAAGCCAAAGCGAGTAATTAATAGCGATCTCTTGGAATTGTATTAATATTTTTATTAACTGGTTGGTTATCTGATTTTATTTTAATATAGTCCTGACTTTTTAAAGTAATATTTCAACTAAGGGGCCGTCCAAATATTACACAAAGTAGGCCACTTTTTGACCCCCCTCCCCCTTGTAACGCAACCGTAACGCAGACTCAACCTCCCCCCCTCATAATTACGTAACACGTGGCCCTCGTAGATCTGCCCATTCTCCGTCGTCGTCCCTCCATCTCCTCGACCTAGTCTATTTCCAGATCAATTTCTAATACATCATCTCCGTGAATTTCGACCTGCTTTTCCACCAGTGGCGGCATTATCGGTTTGTCGACTAATCTTGGCTTTTGACGTTCTCTCTTAAGGCTCAAATCCAACGCCTCCTCTGATGCCTTCTCCTCGACCGCGACCGCAGCCACTGCTACTCCTATATCCGCTTCTTCGGCTTCTCCCTCTTTTTCTACTTCCTCAACTTCGACCTCTTCAAACTCCTGGCTCCACTCTCCTACTGTTACTTCCATCTCACCAATTTCCACCTCTATAACCTCGATTTCCTGAGTCCTGTACTTCTCGATCTCCTTAGTTCAAGACCCCCCCCCCCCCCCTTCGAGCGTTACGTAATATTTGGACGGCCCCTAAGACCAAAGGCTTCCCTTGCTAAGTTCTTACGAGCCGAATATTTTAGAAGCGAGACTAGCTCACATATTTTCCCACTAGTTTCCCAAACGACATTGCTCTTAAGGAGAAGAAGAGACGCCAAAGGGCTCATTACTTAAATTCACAGGATCTGAGCACAAGTAAGCAATCTAGTTTTAAGAATACTTGCATGTGGGCAGGCTAGTCTAGGTTAGAGAATTTAATAGGGAGTGCTCACTGAACATACTATGAATCGTCTGGTGCGTAGTGGAACGCTAAGAACGAAGAGAACTTGCCATTTGCTGAACGTTTTTTAAACGCATTGTCTAGATCTCCCCATTTAACGAGACTGATTAAAAAGCTCCGCTATTTCAGCTAAAATATTCCTTCAAAAAACATTCCCCTCATATTCCTTTAAAACGCGTGAAAATATGGAAAATCACACAACGTAATCTGATTTTCTAGAGCTTACAGGATATGGAAGCACACGCTCCTCAAGCTCCTTATTCTCCAAAAAGAAATGTCTTGTTAACCGCAAACGAAGTGAAATTTCAAGTTTTCACACGGAGTTGCTTTTACATTATATATTCCCAACGCCCGAACGGATTTCGATGAAGCTTGGGTGACGGATAATCCGTCTCCGAGCCTTGACCTTTTATAGTGGACTTAATAATGATTGAAACCGGTGGGATCTTAACACTTGTAAAGCCCTAAGCAAAATTAGAAAAACACCGCCGAGACTCATAAACGATACATTTGCTTAAAAAACTAATAAATTTTAAAAGGGAGATAATGTAAGTTGATGATTTTTTTGACCTACGCCCGACAAAGCTCTTATACATGGGAAAAAAATGATGATTAAAAAGGCCTCCCGAGTGGATTAAAAAAACCTGGAAATGCTTGCCACCAAAATGATGCTTCCGATGTAATTTTTTTACTCCGTGACCGTGTCCACAAACGGTGTAAACAAACGTTTTTGATAATAAAATATTAATGCGGCAATAATGCAGCGCATATTAATATTTACTAAATCATTATCTTTTTGTGTGTGCCAATGATTAAATATCGATTTGTCGTGTGAATTGAGATTAAATGAAAATGTTGCTGTAAGACTGTTTGACACATGGGGTGATGTTTGTTATTTTGATTTTTTTTTTTAGTTTCGCGCTAATTCCATTATAATTATTATGCAAATGTTAATGAGTTTATTTTTTAAGCAAAATTGGATACACAACAAAAAAAAATTTCATGGAGGTTATGTTTTTTTTCTAATTATTTTTCTGGTTGAGTTTTGGTTGGAGGTGTGAACAGTACAAGTTTCTAACCTACATAGCGAACAGGAAAACCCTGAATGAAATAGTCATCGTCATCACCATCAAATGTCATGTCTGGATTTTTTTCTTGAAACTTTTTCGAAAATAGAGAGACGAATAAACCGAATTTGGGATGGGCACTTATTGGGCTGTTTTCCACAATAATTCCAGGGGAAAATGCGCAAGCCTAAGTTTTTGGCTTTCCCAAAAAAAGTGCCGGAAAATCACTTTTTTTTAACTTCCTCGTAAACAGCTCCAACAATTGCTCTTGATCTTCGCAAGTAGAGGCTAAAATCCTTTCTCTACAACTTTTTCCGAAAAAGCCCGCCAAAAAAGACCACACGCCATGTTTGGGCTAATGACTTCATTACTGAGTTAAGCTTTAACATTGGCACAAAAATTCTACCATTAAGAACAAAGGACTCAACTCAGTTGTGACGTCATCATTTCGTTCGTTTTTGGCGGGCTTTCTAAAATTTTCCCTTACTTAAAAATTTTTTTTGATCAAATTTTTTGAAGTGAAACTTCTTTTGTCCCGTTTGGGAGGTAAAAAGCTGAGAGTTACGCGTAACTGGTTTGAAAAAAATTTTAGAAGCGAGAGTAGCAGACTGGGGGGGGGGGGGGGGGGGGGGGTAAGATGCCGAGAGTTACGCTTGATTGAAAAAATAAAAATTTTAAAAGGGCCGAAAAAAAATTGGAAAGGGCCGAAAAGTAAAAGGGCCGAAACCGAAAAGGGACAAAAACGAAAAGGGCTAAAAACGAAAAGGACCGAAAATGAAAAGGGTCGAAAATGAAAAGGGCCGAAAAAAAGGGCCGAAAACGAAAAGGACCGAAAATGAAAAGGGACAAAAACGAAACGGGCCGAAAATGAAAAAGGCCGAAAACGAAAAGGACCGAAAAGAAAAGGGCCGAAAAATACTTTCGGCCCTTTTCATATGACCCTTAGATTCTTAAAGTTAACTTTCCCCTTTTTTTTGATACCATCAAATTCCACTCGTATATCCAAGCAAAAGATACTTTCTGCTTTGAAAGTAGATCGGCTTTAAGATTAAGTATCCAGATAACATTAGCAAGCATTTATTAATTTCTGCATATTCGAACCCAAAATTTTAACTAGGATAAATTATCGTTGCATAATCAGCTTGCTTAAACTCGAATAATCCGAGCAGGAAAATCGATTACGCGTAAAATTTTCTACGAAAAATTTTAAATTTACGCACATATCACTTTTCCGATTTCATACCTTCCAAAAAGGGGGGGATTAATTACAAAACGAATCTTCCAACTTGAAAAGCAAAGTAACTTTTCGTTCCATTTCCATTAGTACCGACCTTGTAAAACGGATTCACCATATGTGTTAATTAATGTGCGCTCGCATGAATATAAGAGAAACGAAAAGGCAGATAGCGGGTCACTTGCAAGATACTTTAGAGATTAAATCTTGTTTCTAAGAAGTTGCTGAGAAAGGCTGGGAACTCCGATTTACTTGTGGTTCTTAGTGCTGTCAACCTAAGAGGATTTTCATCTCCCTTTCATGAATATCACGAAAAGGAAGAAGCAAATCGAGTTTCAATTCTTCGGTTAACTTGCTAAAATAACTAAAGAAATTTCCTAAAATCTTTAGAATATTAATTTTCTTCGTTTTGTTTCCTTTTTGCGGGGCTGGGGTTCTTTCCTTTTTCCAAAAGGTTAATGTTTCATACTTTCCCCAAAGGAGGAAAATATTACAATTTAACCGATTGAAATTAGTTATCCAAATGGAAATGCTATTTCTGATCATTTATTCAAAACCCCCGTTGACAGATTTATGACTTCTGACGATTTATTATACATCATAAGATGATTTTAATTGTTTTTCATGATTTATTGGAAAAATAAACGAGAATAGGAAAGGGTTCGAATTAAATAGGGGTCGAGGATTATGAGAACAATGTTCAAAACCGGTGGAACAAGTTAAAAGAAAGTTATCATGCAAGGAATTAAGTTGTTAAGCCTAAAGGTTTTCCGAGAAAAGGAAAAATTAAAAAAAGAAAAAAATGAAAACGCCTAAGGCGTGAGATTAAATTAATCTCGCTTTATACCGAACCGAATTAATGCTAAATTAATTTTGTTGGTTTTATTCCCATTTGTAACAATCTCGTGTAACAGTATGTAACCTCAAACATTTACCTTTTATTAAGCAATAAAGGAAGCAAATGAAGAGAAGCCGCATGATGTCCCTTGTTTGCGCTAAGAAGCAGCAAAAATTTAGAAAAAAATTTTGTGCCTATTTTCGCCTTTCTTATGATCATTAGGGCGGTAAAAGAAGTCCGGGAGACTCAAAACAGTGCTCGGTGCCAAGTTCAAAGTCAAACTTGACTCGAACACCGCGTGTCATGTTTAAACTTGACTCGGACACCGCGTGTCATGTTTAAACTTGACTCGGACACCGCGTGTCATGTTTAAACTTGACTCGGACACCGCGTGTCATGCATGTTTAAACTTGTCTCGACTATTGTGTGCCATGACTTAAATTGACTAGGAGGTTTGTGCAATATTTGAGTCTCGATTTTATGTTAAAACTTTGTTCACATGTTGCGGGTCATGTTCGAACCTGACAAGCTTCATGATGGACGCTGAATTGAAAAAATCCGTAAAAAGTGATTTTGCAACAATTGCTGAACTTAGATCAAGGTGGAATTAGAATAATGGAAATCAAATTAACATACACTTAACATTTGCAACCAAAACAAAAACAACACGGTCGGTATTGGACCGGATTATTCCTAATTACATAAAACATACCCTGGTTAAAAAGGAATAATACGTGTTCGAGCATGCACATTTCAGACAAAAAATTTTAAGAAAAACTCACCGTCAGAATTCGTAGAATGAGTGTCGTGTTCTGGAAATCATACTCGAGGCTGAAATGTATTTGTCCAACGTTCTCAGTCGGTTCCGCGTTGTCGATATACATGTCAACCAGGGATATGGAACGATTCTGGAGGAACGCCATCTGAAACGATGCAAATACACCGACACCCACGCGTTCGTTAGTAATCATGCTACTATGCTCTACTGCTCGACTGGATTACAGGTTTGTGTACATAATCATCGACTTTCTAAATTGCGCTGCTATGTCGAAAAGTCAGTGGCGAATAAAAGCTGGTTTTAAAATAAAAAAGGGTGAACGGACCCCATACAAGGAAGATGCTGCAGTTATTTACAAAAGGCGAGATCTAAATTAGCATTCATCGTAATGGGTTTAAGCTTTTTGATTTATTTACAAAAAATAATCGTAAAAGTTGGGATAGTCAGCGCTTTTTCATGCGTGCAAAGCAAAGCACCTAGATCTATATTATTTGAACTCTTCAATTTTTTTAAAAAAAAATATAGATGCAAAAAAAGGGCTAAAATTAATTTATTAATGCAGTTAAAAAAATATTTATATTTAGTTTGTTTTCTTCAGTGATTTCATTCGAGAGGTTCTGGATCGCTCATTAAAAAATACATATTTGGTGGGAAATATAATAAAAGGAAATTCAAGTGGGTACTTGTAAAAGACGGTATAAATAAAAAAATTTGAGATTATAGGGAATTTGTATTTGCAGAAGGCATATTTTTGCAAATTTTTAAATCATTAGGAAAAAGGGCTCGGGCAGAGTTATGGGAAAACCTACATCGTAATTTTTTGAAAACTCCTGCAACTAATTTTTTTTGAAAATGAGGAAACATGCCTGAGGCAAATACAAATCCAGCTAGTATCTCCAATCTTTGATTTGTGTCATCCTTATTATTGTCGATTTTCGGCAAAAATTATGGTTAGGCCTTTATTACACGGACTTGCACGTTATCTTGTTAATTAACTTTCAACTTTTTTGCCTTAAATTTCCAACTGAGCCCAAATTCATAGCTTTTTATTTACAAACAAATCTCTTCTTAAACCTGCTTTGCTAGGCTCTTTCTATACAGGATTTCTTTATAAAAACTTCATAGTTACGCTAAAGCGGGGCAAGGGTTAAAAGGCCTAAGCAGCCTGGCTCCTTGCAGGGCCTAGGAGTCACTTTTGATTCGCTTTTAAGGTGCAAAAATGTCATTTATAAAAAAAATTAAGCCGAGAAAATTGGTAAAATAGCGACGGTCCTGAGTTTTGTAAATAAACGGGCGCCTACATTTCAACTTTTCTTTAAACGTATCTCTCCAGCTATACGTTCAATTAAGGCTCAAAGCAAAGCAGAGCACATGCCCTTTTAAAGGGTTTGAGATTGATCCAGAACCCTTGTGATATCTCTATTTCAACCGGCAAAAGATAGCTACAGTAATATTTTTTTAAAAATAAAATTGTTTACCTTAAAAAGTAAATGTATAGCTAAAATTTATGCAAAAAAAGCTCTCAACCTTATCGAACAAACACACCTAATTCATTTCGCATATTTAATCTCAAATAAAAAGCATTAAAAAGATCACTTTTTTTACACTGTAAACAACATTAAACATTAAAGAGCTTTAAAAAAAATTGATGAGCTATTAATAGTGTAAAAAAAAGAAAGGTTGAAGAATTATTAACGACCTTCCTTAACAATTTATTCGATGAATAATTATGGCGTTGCTCTTTTCTGTATGCAAAAAAAAGAGAAAAAGAAAGGAAAAAAAAATAGCCTGTCATTTGAAATATTGATCTTGGAATTTTTTTTTCGGAAAACGAAAATTTTTAAAATGAATGCAAAATGATGAATGAAGGATGAATAAAGAGAAGGGCATTTTCGAGAAAGTCAACGATATCCGTTCGCCCTCTGCGCCTTACATTCTCCAAGACGTGAAATGAAAAATTGAACATTCGTAAGGATAGGACACCTTCACATATTGTGTCGCAAGACTTTTTACGAACGAATGATATAAATAAAATTTTCAATCGAATTTCATTTTTTTTTCTTTGCCAGAGTGAGCTGGTAAATATTTTTGATATTAATCCATTAAAAGTAAATTTTTCTTTAAAAAAAATTAGTTTCAAAAGAAGAGTTGAACACGAGATGAGTCGTGTTTATTTTTTAAATATAACTTTTTATATATTCATTCCCACATAAAGTTGTGTACCGCATACGGGGAACGTTCAGGAAACAGGAAAAAGTAACGGTTATGGATATTAAAAATTAAACGGGATTAGAAAGACGTTTTTCAAAAATGTTTTTCGCTTAAAATGCTATAAAGAAGAATCGTGAAATATCCACGAGAGCCTATCAAAAAAAAAAAACTTAAACCGCCACTGGTTTTTTTTAAAAAAAAGTGAAGACTTTTACCGTTCTTGTTATTCAATTTAAAATATTTCCAAGCTAACCTTTAACATTTTTTTTTCTGAAAAGAAGTTTTTTTTACGAATTTGAATTTTTAGCTAGTTCATTCTAAATAAAAAATTTTTAAATAAGTTTCTTCTTCCCTCAAAGTTTTTTTTCGAAAATTTAGATTTCACGAATCATTAGAAAGCCTCGTGGGCGGCCGCGGGAAAAAAAAACACAGATGAAAATACTTTTTCAAAAGATCAATGTATCAATTGTCACGAACCTTGAGTATTGCCCGCGAAGGAAGAGGGAAGGAATTTTAATTTCAACTCCAGTCGAAAGAAGAAGAAAAAAAAACTCGTACGAGAAAGCGTTAACGGAAGACAGATGCTTTCCCTCTCGATCAAACGATAAAAAAAAAGGTTCTTGTGTTTTGTAATTGAAAAGATGAATAATCTTGGTAAGAATCTTCCCGAAGACTGATTAAAGTGAAATATTAGGAAAAATGATCGAGTGAAAGGTTAAAGGCTCGAGCGCATGTTTCTTTAAAGTTTTAATCCTCAATGTAAACATTTTCCAAGCATGTGAAGGAAGAAAATAAAAATTAAGTAAAGTCAACGAGCAAACGTTTTAACTGGAAAATTTTTTTGTCGGGCAATTAAAAAGTGACTAACCAATAACTTTAGAAAAACACTTTACACTGATGCCTCGATCCCTTCCCATATTTAAACCGATCCATTTTTTCATCAAATCCGAATTATCCGTATTCATAATGCGATATTTTATTTTTATTTCGATTGAATGAATTCAAACGTCAAAATCCTAATTTTTTTTTCATAAGAAAAAATATGATTCTGTTTTGAGATTTTTTCTTGGAAAATCGTTTTTTTTTTTTTGTTCGATAAGGTATCTTAAGAATTTCTAAGATACTTACCGACGGGTGCTCGCCGCCCTTAGCAGGCTGCATTTGTTTATTTTGTGAGGTAGGCGGAGTTTTAGCTTCCGACGGGACCGACCCGCCAGCCATTCCTCCACTTCCGCTTGTGCTAGTGTTTCCTGGGGATTTGGCACCACTAGGAGCT
Source organism: Liposcelis brunnea (assembly GCA_023512825.1). NCBI lineage: Eukaryota > Metazoa > Arthropoda > Insecta > Psocodea > Liposcelididae > Liposcelis > Liposcelis brunnea. Next base: position 9,481,396 of record CM042072.1, on the reverse strand, counting down.
CCAGCAGTTCTGAAAAATCAAATCTTGTGTTTAACAAAAGACTTAAATATTGCATTATACAAGAAAAATTTCATCTCGTTTCTTCCAGGGACGTCGTAGAGATGTAAGTTATCTTTGCCCCTCTCTAAATCCTAGAGTGTTTGCCCTCTTCAAAAATTCACTGAACGACGCCCCTGGCTCCTTCTATCGTTTACTTTTAATATAAAAAATTAATTAAAAATTTTTTTTAGGTTAATTCATAATAATTGTAATATTTCTCTCGATGGAAGAAAAACCCGACGCAAGCTCTTTTTTTCTCATTGTTGAACCTTTCAAAATTAGGCTAAAAGCTTCAAAAAAATTCCATTAACACATTTTCATTTTCCGATAATCGAAAATGTAAATGAAAGTGGAAAAGAGGTAATTATTTAATAAAGAGGGGGAAAAAAGTTTCTAGGCATAATAAAAATGAATTTGGTTCCTTGCATTGGAAAATGTCGTCAACGCTTTTTCTATTTTTTTTTTTTTTTTTTCATTTTTATTACGAACCCAAAGCGACTCTAAGAGAATGAACGGTGATCCCAGAGAGTGCATTACGTTCCAGCAAGTATGATCAAGTTTCGCCGCAATGACATTGAAATTCCGAACGCTGGATTTTGAAGCATGTTCAAACAGGCAAATCACAAAGTATACGTAAGGCTTTTTATATTCGTTCCACGACCCTGTATGTCTCTGCAAATTGTTGCGATCACTACAATTAATTCAAAAAAATTCAAAGAAAACGCTTTTTAAAAAAAATCATCTTTGGATAATCGCTTTTCAACGCGTGGGAATTTTTTTTGGTAAACATTCGAAAAAGAGCTTGCGCGGTTTTAAACATTAAATAGCTAATACGTAGGTGGGAAAATATATTTTCATTTTCTATGTGAAAAGGAGAATTAATACGAAGACCGTTGTTCAACTCCGCGGGTTCGGGTCAGGAGAGAGCAAAATCCCTTTTCCAATGTTTCCGAATCAAAACTAGGGCATTATCCTCGTAACGGGACATTGGAGTAATTTTCCGTTTCGCTTTTATATTTTTCAATTATGTATGAGAAACATTTTTCCCCAGTTTTCCGCTTGTAAAAAATTGATTTATTAAAAAAGTAAAAAAAAATGAAATAAAATGATGATCGACCCGATGTTTAAACGCTAATTTAGCATTAAATTTAGTTCTTAGTTTACGTATTGAAAATCGTTTCAAAGCTTTCCAAAAGTTTTGAAGTTACTATAAACAAGGAAAAGAAAGCCGAACCGAATTGTTATCTCAAGTTGAAATATTTACTTTTCAAGCAAACGGAGTGGGATCCTATCAAAATACGAAACAAAGATCTGAATCCAGGTTTGTTGCTTTAAAGGTAAACCAATTATTTCGTGTATTAGCTTTTTATATCCCGAAGACATTTTATTAAAGCCTAACTGTTTTCCGGATTTTGTCCTTCATTAACACAGTGCATCAGTGGCGTAACAACTCAGTTGTTACGAGGGGCCCCCCCCCCAATCAAAATCCCGACAGCGGCTACTAGCAAATCATTTACTGGATATTCCAATGGCTGAACCTGAGGATATTCAGGAATTCAATAGAAAGAAAAATATTCGCAGTCGGACTATGATGGATTGTTGATCTCCATGGCAACTCTGACTCCGAAATTGAATATGATTTTAGCTCATGCAGATCACACTAGTGTACCAGCGGCCGACCAATAAAATTGATCGCTTAAGAGACCCATTAGTAATGTTCTACATAATTTGGGACTCTTTCGGCTTGTGAATGGCTGGCCACTACGACACTCGCACCATCCAGCGGTGAACCATAAACTATTTTCGTATTCAAAATCGGAAACCCGAAGCTGCAAGACCTGCGCTGATCATACAGTATGGACTTGATGTCAACCTCCCGAGTGGAGATAAAACCTTATAATACTGAGGACGAGAATAATGATTTTTTCCAAGTCTTTTAAATTTTTAACATCTTGTACTACCGGTACAACCATAATAATTGTTGCAGTGATATTGCGCAATGTTATGGAGATATTGCACAGCACAAGTTTGCAGAGAAATCGTACAATGTTGCAGCTATGTTGACAAAATTGGGGTAACATTGCGCAATACCTCTTCAACCATAGGCAATTTAGAAAACATTATTAACAGATTCTAAAATTCTTAACTAAGGCTTAGCAAGAAAAAGTTTATCAAAAAATGTTTTCACAAAGCAAAAAATTCATTAAGTCTAAAAAGCCCGCCAAAAAAACTATACACCATGTTTGGGCTAATGACGTCATTCCTCAGTTTTTTTTATTTCATTGGCTAATTGTTTTGGCACGAGAATTCCACCAATAGGAACTACGGTTCCGACTTAGTTGTGACATCATGATTGCATGGTTTGTTTTTGGCGGGCTTTTTAGAATTTGAATTTCAAAGCGAATTTTTCGTTACCTAAAAACTTTTTCGGTTTAATCACAGCTATTGATCGAAGAATTAATATTAGCAATGAATTTGCCTATTGATTGTTTGGTTTCTTGTAAATATTATTTTGGCTGAAGTTTTAACGAGGTAGAACAAGGAAAAGTGCCTCCTGCTAATTAAGATTTTGGTTCTGCACTTCTTTAACAATAAGCGGCTTATCCTGAGAAGCATTATCAAATATTGAGGAACTTAAAGTAACCTCATCTTCTGCATTGTTAAAAAATCCTCCTCTCCCTTCATTATAAATAGCCAAAAGGAATCAGTTACGCCACTGCATTAACATAAAAATTTTTTATTTGGGGTCAACACTCAAACTTAGTTATCCCCCCGAATTCGGTTATCATCATTCAGATAGTCAAGCCATTGTTGAATTATACTAGACAAACACAGCATACATTACACGTCATGAATTAACAACAAGAGAAACAAACAATAATTATACTTACTCCAGTTGTGCCCTGCATAATGGTAGAAGCATCAGGAGCGACAGCAGGCGAATCAGCGATTTATAATAGCAGCAGGAGTTGATACCATACGAGGAGGGAAGGACACCGCACGCAGGAAAGCACATGAAAAGAAACAATTGAGTCACAAATAATGGATACAAAACGGAATCAGGACAAAGGTGGTAAAACGATTGTAATTAGCAAGCATATTATAATAGAGGGGCTGGGGTAAAAAAAAAATTATCAGAGAACTTTACGGTAAATCCAAAAACAAAAAGATCTCTGATAATGTTGTTTTGTGATAAAATGTGTAGTGGAATTTTCGACAGTTACTCGTCATGCGTAAATATTTTTTAAAAAAACAATTTTGCGTTCAATTTTCTGGGCAGAGCGGATGTTTAGCTCCAAGCAATAACGTTTCAACAAATGGTTAGGGTTGTGAAGAAAATGGACCAAAAACAAAATTTTCACATTGATGTGAATTTTTTAAAATCGTTATTAATTTATTTATCCAAGAAATATTTCTAAATCAAAAACCCGAGGGAGAGATAATCCACTTTTGGTAAAAGTATTAGCAAAAGCCGAGGTAGGAAAATCTCCCCGTTTTGAGCGACAGCGAATTGAATAATAAAAAAAAAGAAGTTATGAGAAATGCGACGTTTATTACGTTGTAAAATAATTCGATAAATTTTTTTTTTAAAAAAAAGCGATACAAGGGATAAATATCGCGCACATAGTATAAACTCCTAATGAGCTATTTCGTGAGGGAGTATAAAGAAAAATTATAGTAAAATCGATGAAGTCTAAGTTGATTTCACTTTTTTCCCCCCGTAAACGACACATGTTATCGTTGGTTAGCAAGATTGAACATTTCTTTTCACCAAAAAAAAAGCGATTGTTATGGGATATTCTTGAACGCCAATTACCGCCTTAAATCGAAATCGTCGGTTACTTGACAAATTGGACAAAGGAATTCTATACAAAAAGCACCTTTTTATCGCAAAGGAAAATATTAAATGCTCGATATACTCTTTTTTTTTTAGCAAAAAAAAATTTTATTTTGTTGTTTTTTTTTTTTCAGAGTTTACCTCCTTTGATATTTTAACCCATATTCCCGCTGGTAAAAAAGTTTCTCTTCAAAAAGCGTTAGCTGCAAACAATGCGTATTCATCTTTTTTTTTTTGTGGGTCTCGAAACGTGAAATCCGGAAATTAATAAAACAACTTTATTAATAACTCTTCGAACAATTTGATTTTGTCACTATCCCTTTCATTCTGAATATGGTGACTTTCAGGGTTGGATGAGGGCTAAAATGCCGAACAGTTAAGTATTTAGGAAAGCGGCAGGAGAGTGAATGAGTGAGTGATATTTTATTAATTCCCAAAAGCCGACTAACGAGCAAGTTAATCATCCTGTGACTGATGATGTTTGGCAGTTGCTTTCAACGTCTACAACAATTTCAGGGTTTAAGTTATGGACGGAATACATTTAAAGGTATACTTATGGTATGCTAATTTAATTCTAAGGAATTGCAAGTATTCGAATATTCACCTTGGGTTGTAACTAAATTAAGATCATTAGCTTTCTGATCAGTGCAAAAGGGAATTTTTAATGGCGCGGGAACTTGAAAACAATAATCTGAAGGAAGCACCTCGAATTTTTGGCCATACCTGTTAAAGTGTTCACATGTTCTGTATTCAATTTTTTTATTCAAAAGGAAGATGAATATCATCTGTTTTTGTTTTCGGGTGTTTACACCTTTTGTTAATTTCTCTGGTAAACAACCTCTTATTAATCAAATTATATAATTTTATTTTACGTATTAAATAATACGTATTTAATAATACGTTTTTATTTTACAATAATGGCATCTATCACTTTGTCGACCACAGTCTTCCAGGTCTTGAAACTCTTGTTGATCTCCATGGCAACGCTGACTCCGAAATGGAATATGATTTTAGTTCATGCAAATCACACTAGTGTACCATCGGCCGACCAATAAAATTAATCTCTCTAGAGACGCATTAGTAATGTTCTACATAATTTGGGACTCTTCCGGCTTGTGATTGGCTGGCCGCTGCGATACTCGCACCATCTAGTAGTGAACCATAAACTACTTTCGGATTCAAAATCCGAGTTATAACAGAAACCCCAAGTTGCAAGACCTTTGTCGGCCATGAAATGTTCTGCCTCAACCGTCAGTTTGGCTTCTACCACCATTTGAAGAAGACAGTTTTTTTGGCCCAAACATTCCAGCTTATCGTCGCTTGATACCGTTTTTCCTTCTCAATGCCTTTGTCATTTCTCACACAATTCGTGGTAGAAATCCACCGCATTACATATTTCATAAACTTCCGTTTTTTTTTTTTTTTGTGACTGATTTCCTACATTTTTATCTTAAGCACCTCCGTCAGCGAAAAATCCCTAATTTCTATAATCAACCCCACTGCACAAACAAAAACATTTTTTTTTTCATTTCAAACAAAATTCTCCATCAGTAAATTTCGACATCACGTAAGCTACACAGATGCTAGCACTTAATCCAAAAACTTCGACGCAAATATTCAACAAAAACAAATTTCCACTTTCAACCTAAAAAGTCAAATTTTCCTACTTATCTTCCGCACGAGTCACATTTATTTAAAACATTCACCACCTGCAGGGGTACAAGGCATTAAATCTCACTTTTTTTCCACGATTCTTAATAGAATTCCCCGTATTTCATTTATCAAACATAAAAACACAAAGCGACAATTCCCACATTTTCCAACTTGCTACAACGGAAGTTAAAAAACAAGACACAACCAGCACACATTTCATTTTCTCTCCCCCTAAAGGCATAAGACCCATCTTTCTTATCAGCCTTGGAATTTAATCCGAGAAAGAACATTCGTCAAGGCAAAATACCCATTTCTATCGCGTTCAGTTAGGATATCACAGTATGGAGCCCTGTTATTAATGCTTCAGTCCGCCCCTGTCATCATCAATCAACCTTCTAACTCGTTCCCAGAAATACGTTCAACACAATGTGTTTACAAATGTTATTTAAAATCTCATAATATTCTTTCATTCAATTTTTTTTTCCCCCCAGACCTCGCTGCCCTTTTTATTCCCTTTTTGTTCGTTTGCCAATCTCCAACACTTCGCCATTATGGACTATTTTTTCGATACCTTGTTTGCTTTTCCTCTCTTTTTTTCTCCCCAGTCATTTTAATAAATTCAACAAGGCGTTAAAGTCAAAACGAAGGGTTGTGTGATCCTTATGCGCGAGTAGTAATCGTTTCTCCCTTGCTATGGTTAAATCTCCAAGCGAAACGACGCGAAACGCGATTAAAACCGCATTAATCGAAGAAAGGAGGAAAATCCTCCCTGGAAAAGTTCAACGAGGCTAGGTTTGAATTTATTCCACACACAAAACTCGGTGTTTAGTTTCAGATTGTTGCTTTTTCATAAATTGGAAAGTTCGATTAGGATATTTCGAATCAGTAGCGTCATTTAAGATTTTTCTAGGAGGGGATTACACCTCAGATAGATTTAGACATACTGAAGCTTGGGGAGAAGGCAAAAAATTGGTTCGAATAGGAGGCAACTTGCATAAATTTTAAAATCGCAAATTTATTATTAATATTAATAATAAAGACTTATTAGCAAAAAAAATTCATCAAAAAAAAATTTTAAATACCGAAAAATTTGCTTTGAAATTTAAATTCTAGAAAGCCGGCCAAAAACCGACCATGATTTTATGACGCCACAACTGAGTCGGATCCTTTGTTCCTATTGATAGAATTTTCGCGCGCAAAAGAATCAGCCAATGAAATAAAAGAATTCAACTCAGTTGTGACGTCATTAGCTCAAACATGGCGTATGGTGATTTTTGGCGGGCTTTCTAAAATTTGAATTTCAAATTGAATTTTTACCTGTTTAATAAAATTTATTTGACCAATTTTTTCTTGGTAAACCTTAAATAAGAATTGAAGGACCGGTTAATGACGTTTTAAAAATTCATGCAAGTAGCCTATTTAAACTTATGAGAGTTGAAAATCTCAAAGAGGGGGAAAGATGAGTTATTTAAATGACGCCACTGTTTCGGATATACCTTCAATGTTTTCATCCGAAAAATCCATTTCCGACTTTTTTAGGGAAAGTTTTCACGCGAAAGCAAAAAGGATTGATGTGCCTTTTAACATGATTTTGTCTTTTGTTTTGTGGAAACTTTTGGAAACTTATTTCCTTATTTCAATAAGATTTTCATTTATTATTGAAAATGAAGACATTCGATTGTGAAGTACAGGTAAACAATAGTAGGGTGTTTTATAATAGAACTTTGTCGAAGTGATGAATGAACGCTTTGCCAGATTTTATAACTGACTATTTTATGCGACTTTGAAATAGGTGACTGTACTTTAGAAGATTTTTATCCCACTATTGTAGAATAGGCCATGGGCCTTTGTTTTTTGGGGATTCCATGCTTGATGATGGTGGAATCTTGTCTTAGCTCAGCTCAGCCTAGCCTAAGCTAACCTAACCCAACCTGATTTCACAAAATGTACCTACCCGATCTAATTTACAGTGCAAGAGACACCAGCCTTAAGTATTTGTTCGTTGATTGATCCATGATATCCTCACTGATATTAATAAAAAGGCCACAGTAAAGCCATGGATAAGTTAGGGCAAGCGATCTTGTTTATTTTCTGAAGCAAAGAATCGAAAATTCAGAATGACATATTATATTAAGGTTAGCCACAGTCGGTCAAAAGTTCTAAAAGCCCTATTAAAAAATTTATTTGTCGCCTTGCATTGCCGCACTCACAGCCACAACTAATTCTTAAGCCCTACACAGCAGCTTTTGTTAACTTTTTAGAATTAGAAACAGAAGATATAAGAGTGGGCGGACATTTGTATCGGTTTGCTTCAGTTGAGTAACGGGTTAACCTTTCGCGGCTCCTGAAACCGATAGCTGTGGTTCATTAATAGCTCAGGTCTAGCCTAAAGCAGCGACTCTAACCCTAAAATTTATCTTCATCTTAGGAATCAAATAACAGGTAATAAATTACAAAGACAGCATCAAAACGAAGAAATATTTCCCATTAAATATACCACTTGAGACTTAAATCATGCATGATTTTCAAAACTCCTGGAATTTTTATCCCTCTTTAACAATAAGCTTTTCCCCGGAAAAAAAATTGCAAATCCTCATTAACAAATTGAAAATATTTTATTATTCCTCTCTTTAAAAAAAAAAAAAAAAAATGTGGAAAGAAAGGAGAAAGAAAATAATTAGTACGTGAACTTTTATGTATAAAACAATTAAAAAGGAGGAAAAGAGAAAGCCAGTTTGACTCTTTTATTACGAGTGAGATAGGCATAATGGAAGACCCGAAAAGCTTCCGCATATCTTCCCACCCAATCCCTTTCCCTTAAGGTTTTATGCTTGTCTAAATACTCTCTTTTATACCCAGACGATTCTAAACAATTCCTTTTTTCCCTTTTATAATAAATATTAATTTCATTTACGCAACGACGCTGGTTTTCCCGTATGGAGCTTTTCTTTTCATGCGTAAAGATTTTCAATAGCAAACAACGAAACCGTGAATTACACGATTGCCTAATCATTATTTCACGGGCGCTTTGAATTTAATCCCAATTTTTTCTTGCTTGTTCCAGGGATCTAAGATTTTTGCGTTAAATTCCCTTTGGCTTTTTTTTCCCGAGTGAACAATACGGGGAAGAAGATGTTTAAAAATTTAGTGAGTGATGAATGTTCAAACTACTGAACTGATCTTTGTAAGCGATGTGCACTCCAGATAGAAAAGGGCTAAAAAATCAAATTGCATTACGATACTGTTAACGAGAGATTTAATTCCTCGAATTTTATTTAATTAGCTCATATATTGTATGCAAAGGGTCGGAGCGGCATTACAACTATGAGAGGAATTCAGTTACACAGAGAAAAGCTTTAAGCTGTAGGGTCCAAAGGTTTAAGAGGGTCAAATGAGTGTTTTATTAGGTTTTCTCGTTAACCTATCTTATGGATCGACCGGTTATGTTCCCTTTCAAAACAAACCCTAGTTTATTTTTCGAAAGGCGCTTATTTTCGAAAATTCTCTCTTTATGCACCGTCTCCGAGCCGGAGATTGATTATGCAGCCACGGCCGTGAACTACTTGCGACCGTAAAACGCAGGAAGTTGGAGTACCTTGGGCATATGTTGCGGGGGCCCAAGTACAGGCTGCTGCAAACCATCACACAGGGCAAGGTCGAAGATAAACCTGAAGAAGGCCATTTTGATATAAGAGGCTTCCGCCTCTGCGGGATTTGTGCGGGGGCGACTGCTGCGCCATTAAAAAACGGTTTAAGTATCGCTTTCTAAGAAAATTTCCAGCAAAAATCTTTAGGGCTTCAGGCCCGACAGATCCATCTCAGAAAAAAAGATACTACTTCTTTGTGTATTTCCTTCACGCTTTCCTTGCCATATATTCATATGATAATAAATAAATAAATAAGCGTAAAATCGGATTCCAATACCAAGTATATTGAAATAGAAAAATTATTTTCAAATATCAATTTTATACATTCGATTGAAATGCAAACACTCGATAATTGATTTCTGACGATCAAGAAAGTAAATCGACTACTTTTAAAAAAAATCCATCTCTCATATCGACAAACATATCTTGATTTATCGAAAAATTTTATTTTACGTTTTAGAGAATTCGTTTGTCAAATAATAATTGACAGATAGGAGGGAAATATTTTTGCCATCTCTGGCTTTCTTTTTTATCCTTAATATTTTCTTCAAAGTTTTGATTATTATAATTTGTAAATTCATGCATATTTATGGTTTTAGGAGAGAAAAAAAAGGAGGAAAATAAAAACAGGCGGGGGCAAAGGAATTCCGGCATTACCCGCCGGAACAAGCGTTCACCGCTATTCCCAACCGATACCGGGGAGGAAAAAAAAGGAGGGAAAAAAATAAATTACTTTTTACCTGTTGCTTCTGCGTTCCATTATAAGCAAAAAGCTCGTGATGGGGTGCCATGACTTTCCCCCGAGCAATTAAAGCGAACCATCACGGATAAATAACTCTTCATTTTTTTTTTGATTAAAAAAAAATGTTTTCGAACTTATTAAAAGAATTCCAATAAAGAAAATAGCTGTTTACTTTTTTTAAAAAAAAAATTATTTATGGATAAGTAAATGTAATTTATTAAAGAAAATTTAAGGTTTTCGTTCATGGGAATTTAGGGAACCTAAATTTTCAACCCCTCAGTTGAAAAAGATTTGCTGGCTAAAACCAGTACCGGCGTTTCAGAATTTTCTTAGGTGAGGTAATATACCGAAAGCCTGGGAGGGAAAAAAATGGCTGCTATACTTTGTTTATGTGAACCCAAAATCTCAGGGGGGCAAGAAGCTTACAGGAGGGAGCAAGAGTCCCCTATTCTACCCGAATGAAGCCATCGGCTCAAACCTAGTGATGAATTCAGTGCAAGGTTTCATTAACCACCTTGTAAAAATGTTCTCGAGGCAATGAAAAATCGCCATTTCTTGAGCAGAAGGCCTTTTATTCTTCTGCCACTTTTTAAAATGTCCGGCAAAGTTTATAAACAAAGAATTAAAACAAAACATATGAAAAATTTCTTTAGGAATGAAAATTAAAGGTAAATAGTTCATTTTTTCAATAATTTAGAGCTTCCAGAAGATTTCTGTATGGGGTTTTTTTCTTCAGGAAAGCCGTTCGCACGTTTTCATAAGTTTCCGCAATTTTGCTAGAATTGTTCTCTACCTCGTTTAATATTTTTGCCTTGAGTTGCCTTGCGTCTTCGTTTGTTTCAATGCAAAACGTTGAGGCAAAGCAAGTAATATTTGCCTTGTCGTCCATAACTACCAGTGGCGTAGCAGTGTTAGAAGAGCCCCCCCCCCCCCGCAAAATGTTTACTCGAAAGCCCTTCCTCAAATATTTACAGCCTTTCATCTATTGCAAAATTACTTTCTTGCTGATAGACCGGGGCCCCTCGCGGCCGTGGGGGTTGAGGGGAGTGGCTGCTACGCCACTGATCACTACTCATACCTTTCTTGGTACATTGTAAATTGCGATGGTTAATTTTTTTATTAATCCCGACTGTAGATTGCACATATCAAAATTTTATTTTTGTATTATCACAATGTAAATCGCGTCAATATTAGTTCCCTACATTTCTTTTTGAAGTTCGTCGTCTTGAACAATCTTCACTAGGCCAAGTTTCTATATCGACAACAAACACTAGAAAAATGAATCCTTAATAGACTTCTGATAATAAAACCCATTTCCAAAAACTAAAAACAGAACGAGTTGTCGTTTAAAAAAATCTTTGCATTTTCTTTTAAAAACCCTTACCCCATATCTTTACTTCTTATACTCCCACGGTCGATTCTTATTAAGATGAAAGAAACAGCAATCTGTTTTAATCATCATTCATTCTTTTCGGAGCATAATTAAGGGTTCGAGCAACGAATGGGGTAAATCGAGGGGAGAAAATCAGTAATTATCCTGCCTTTCTTCAAGAATTAATAAAAAAAAAAAAAGAGAGAAAAGAAGAGAAAAGAAGCAAAAGGTGGGAGGTACATTTATTGTTCATTGTATACCTAAATAAATATTCTTGCATTATTCTTTCCAATTTCTTTCAAAAAAAAATTATTTCTCAGCTCCTTTGATGCTTCTTTGAATATCGAGAATGAAGAAAACGGACACACTTCACTTTTTTTTCCTCTCCCTTCCTTTTTCTTGATATATTTTTTCTCCCGAGTTTTTGAAGACGTCATTTCCTTGCCTTCAATTCATCATTTTAATGAATTCATAATTGAATTAAAAACTTATTTTATTAATTATTCCGTTCTTATGCCAGACTCGTCTTCCTTGCTTTCGGCGACCTCGGGAAAAAAAGGAATAAAGTTTCGGATCAACGATAAATGCTTTTCCGATAAGTGGAATCATGAAAATTAAGCCCGAAAGGGGTCAATTTCATCCTGGTCAGATAATGGCGAGAATATGTTTTATAAAAGAGAATAAATAATATAAAAGGTCTTTGTTTCATAAATCGTTTTTTAAAAAACAAAATCGATCGGTTTCTAACTGATTTTTTAATAAGCATTTTTTTTTTACTGTTACCTTTATCGGAGGGAGGTCAAATACGTAGGACATTAGCCGTCGTTTCCCTCCTTTAATTTTTATTAGATGAGAAAAGGGGAACCGAACGATTTTCTGCTGAATAAACTCTTCTTTTTTTTTATTAAAATGATAGCATTATCAGCTATTTTCCTCTTATTTTTCCTTTTCGGCTTTTTTAAAAAGAAGGGTGAACACGCCTTAAATAATGACTTTTTCTTTTATTAGGATATAGTTTTCGAATAAAAGCTGAAGACAGGCACTAACTGGTCAGGCATTCGTTTAAGTTCCAAAGCCTGGATGAGTATCCTAAAGTATTATTTACAATCCGGGAAAAATAAAAGACAGCGTCATTGATTACTCTTTAAAATTTTCTACGGCTGCCCAAAGTAAAAAAATTATTAATTAAAAAAATACATTGAACATTTATTTTCCTTTCCAATAGGAAAAAGAAACTCTTTTGAAAACCTTTTACATTTCGTATAATGTCTTTCTATTTTCTGTAGTTTCATTAAGCCGCGTCAAAAGAAGACTTCCGGGGATGAAATACCTTTTCAAAAAAAAAAAAATCTTTGCATATTTGTTAACGAAATTCAAATTTTAATTTTCTTCGTGTATCGAAAAAAAAAACCAACGATATACAAATAATTCTGGATGGTTTTCGATTTACCCGAGTTGACGTATATTTTCCTGTTTTCGAGAAAAAAAAATTTAGGCGGAGTCAAAAGGAAATTATGTGAAATCCTTTTTAGTAGGCGGGCTATATCCCATAAGCCCCCTCCGTTTTCGTCACTGTGAATTTGAAATACTCTGATTTATGATCGCTTTTAAAGCTGTCTTCAACCACATTCACGTAAAGACAACTTACGAACAATAATGCCGATAAAAAGATGAGGTAATTTTAAGGGTGAAAGGTCTCGGTATTAAATTTTGAAAGTTTATGCAGGCCTTTAAGGCAACGTGTACAAGATTTTCTTTTAAAGTTAGACTTACGCAGCATATAAAAATATTTGCTCATGCCTATGAAAACATAAGGAATAATTTATGGTGAAATTTTTACGGCGAAGATTTTTTCTTATGAATTTTTTTTTAAGTTATATGGGATTATTTAAAAAATTTTGAAGGAATAAGGCAGGCCCTGGAGCAACAACTACCGCCTCATTTCTACTTCATCTCGTACGAAGGACGAAGCACATGATTTTACCTTATTAGAGTCCCCCGGAAGGATTTTTTTAAAAATAAAATGGCACGATTTCCTACTTTTTTCCAAAAGAGGCGCAGAGCTAAAAAAAATTCCTGCAGTACGATTGGCATTATTTTCCAAAAAATTTAGCCTTCTCAGATTTCAGTTCATCAAATATATAAAATCATCAGCTATCCTACAGCAAAATACTAAAATTTTGGCCTAAGTTTCTCTATTAGAATTTTTTTGCAAGCACCCTGAATTACAGATTTCAACCATAAAAAAGTCATGAATGAAAATTATACTTTTGATTAACCAATAAAATAATAAAAACTCGGAAATTACTATTAAACAGTACAAAATCCTTTTCCGAAACTTTTCTTCACGGTTAATAACTCGATCACGATTTTTCCGCCCTTAAATGTTTTTCTTAGTTTCATTAACTTCAAAAAACACGTTCAAATTAACTTTTAAAAACTTTCTCAACAACTGTCCGAATTTATACTGTTTACTCAGATCGAACACAACATTTTTTTCCCCGCCCCGAAAGAAAAAAAAACGAAACTTTAAGTTTTTACTTCATACAATCATTTTATTAGAAATTTTCACTCCTATGTTTTCCTCTTATGCTTTTTAATTCATTGGTTTTCTGGGTTCAAACACCTGCTACCTGACAATAGTATGGGGAATGTGACAAGAATTTTCTCGATCTAGTTCAAGCGTCGGGTCGAATTTCAAGAAAGGATGGATTCGAGTTTTTAAATAAGCATTTCCGGAATTGTTTTTTCGAGGCAGAATGAAAAAAAGAAAATAAGAAGAGAATAAGTTCGGTTAAATTAATGCAATTTCCTGATTTGCTGTATATTTTTTCCGAATTTAGGGTTTCCGATAAGATTTTATTAAATTTTATTCTTCATCGCAGCTAATTAAATCAGTTTTCGCCTGTAATTAATAACTGGAAGTAATTTTCCAATATTAATTTTTTTAAAAAGTGCAAATTGTAAAGTTGTGAGTAATTAAAATTATTCAGTCAGCTTTAGCGTCCATTTTGAAGCTTAAGCGTCCACTTTCTAACTTAAGCGTCCAATTGATAGCTTTGACGTCCATTTTCTGGTGGCAGCGCTTGTTGGTTCCTTTTTTGTTTCGCGGGTTGTCGGCTTTTCACTGTACAGTAAAGTGGTCCTAGCCCTTAAATAGACCACTACTCAACTATGGACTTCAGGGATATACCAGTTAGAGACTCTTGCCAACAATTCATCACTACCAACTACTGCTTTTACATTTTTCCAAACTTTACTAAGCTTATTCGACTCGATGCAAATGATCCTCCTACGAAATATATACATTTGCAAAGTGACTTGTTAGCCGAGTTTCACCAAGATAGAAATTGAATATATTCGCCTCGGAACTCATATATAGACTAACTTGGGAGACAAATCCTATCACATGAAAGCAAGAAAAACGTACTGTACATTTCATTCTTGTTTGATGTTAAACTTACGAAGAGAGTTTCTTCTCTCCTCCGTTCAATAATTTGGTTAAGTTTGAAAAACCGATTCCGAACGGATCTAAATCCGTTTTTCATGTTATTTCCCCGATTTTTTTTATTAATTTGAATTTCATGAGATGAAGATTAGGGTGTTTGTTGAACTTTATTACCCCTTATTTAAATCCTTTTCGATTTAGGTATAAATCTATATACTAAGGCAAATAATGGATGACCCTGCTTCGATGACTTAAGGACAAAATGGAAATGGTTTAAAAATTAACAATAAAAGCGAAGCTTTGTTTAGTTTTCGCTTTATTTAAATTTTATTTGCTCTTTTTTTCTTATTCGATCGTCGCCCACACGCCTGCAAGTTGGGTTTTATTCTATTTTTATATGTTTACTGAATTAGGTTTCTTGCTCCGAGGTCTATAATTTTTCCAGTGCTGAGGAACGGATTGGTGGGAATGCGATTTTTGGGATTTACGGTTTGAGCTAAATGGCGGGAATTTGGGAAGATAAAACCAAACGCAAGGATTTTCAGGTCCCAGAATTTAGCAGTGTGTTTGAAAGCTCAAATTGAAATTATTACGTCAGGATTTAGAGCTTTTTTTGAGCTTTCAGAAAAACCTAAGTTCAAAATTTGAGCTTCTTAAATAACAAAGATATAAGCGATATAGCGTTTCCACTGCCTAATGCCCGGGCAGTGCAAAGAAAAGCTCAAATTATTTTCATTATATAAATAAATTCAGCTAAATTTGAGCTTTCAAAAAAACCAAGTTTCAGATTTCTAGCTTTCAAAAAAACAAAACTAGAGATTTAACATCAAAATTAAGTGCACCGCCAAATTCATACCCAATTTTTAATAGAATTCAGGTTGGAAACTATCACAGTTTTATTCTACAAAATTTGAGCTTTCGAAGAGCATCTCTTTCAAAATTTGAGCTTTATTTTAACCATTTAAAAAAAATTTTTTTTTATTTAAAAAAAGACACTGCCAGATTCACGCTTAATTATTTACGAGCTCTAATAGTAAAAGTTATACTGAGAGGAAAGGCAAAATTTGAGCTTTCAGCAACAGTAAATTTAAAAATTTGAGCTTTCACGCGAGCAAAGTTACGCTGCAAAGAACTTTGTCTTAAAAAAGAAGCACTGCCAGATTCATGTCAACTTTTTTGGCCGCTTTCAGGTCAAATCTCACACAGATTTATTCTAGACAATTTGAGCTTTCACGTACAATAAATTAAAAAATTTGAACTTTTATGTAATGAAAGTTACACTGAAAATAATTTTTTTTTAAAAAAAATAGGACACTGCCAGATTCACTGCTATTTTTTAAAAGTTCTATATTTCAAATATATGCTATAATAAAGTTTAGAATTTGAGCTTTCACGAAATTCTAAGTTCAAAATTCGAGCTTCAAAAATAACAAAGATATAAGCGATATAGCGTTTCCACTGCCTAATGCCCGGGCAGTGCAAAGAAAAGCTCAAATTATTTTCATTATATAAATAAATTCAGCTAAATTTGAGCTTTCAAAAAAACCAAGTTTCAGATTTCTAGCTTTCAAAAAACAAAACTAGAGATTTAACATCAAAATTAAGTGCACCGCCAAATTCATACCTAATTTTTAAAAGAATTCAGGTTTGAAACTATCACAGTTTTATTCTACAAAATTTGAGCTTTCGAAGAGCATCTCTTTCAAAATTTGAGCTTTATTTTAACCATTTAAAAAAAATTTTTTTTTATTTAAAAAAAGACACTGCCAGATTCACGCTTAATTATTTACGAGCTCTAATAGTAAAAGTTATACTGAGAGGAAAGGCAAAATTTGAGCTTTAAGCATCAGTAAATTTAAAAATTTGAGCTTTCACGCGAGCAAAGTTGTGCTGCAAAGAATTTTGTCTTAAAAAAGGAGCACTGCCAGATTCATGTCAACTTTTTAGCCGCTTCATGTCAAATCTCACACAGATTTATTCTAGACAATTTGAGCTTTCACGTACAATAAATTAAAAAATTTGAACTTTTAAGTAATGAAAGTTACACTGAAAATAATTTTTTTTTTTAAAAAATAGGACACTGCCAGATTCACTGCTATTTTTTAAAAGCTCAAAATTTTAAATATATGCTATATTAAAGTTTCGAATTTGAGCTTTTAGGAAAATGTAACTTCAAAATTTGAGCTTCTTAAATAACAAAGATGCAAGCCATATAGCTTTTCCACTGCCTTATTCCCGGGCAGTGTAGCAAAAACCTCAAATTATATCCATTAGATAAATAAATTCAGGTAAATTAGAGCTGTCAAAAAAAACAAAGTTTCAGATTTCTAGCTTTCAAAAAATCGAAACTAGACATTTAACATCGAATAAGTGCGCCGCCAAATTATTGCCCAATTGTTTAAAGAAGATAACACAGCCAGATCAAAATGCGATTTTTAAAAATAAAAAATATGTAGGCCTATGCGATATGGTTTTTCCTTTCCTCATTCCCGAGTAGTAAAGAAAGGTCAATTATTTCCACTTTATAAATACCGTGGTAACAGTTTACAATCGGGGCTCCACTCTTTTTCCCGATTTTTCACCACCATCATGTAGAGGGCAACACGTACATGCCGACCCTTCAAATTTTTTTCCCCGGAAAGGGCCGGTTTCGTAGATTTTTCACTTTTTCGAAAAACCGTATTTTTTCCCTATTGTAAAGTGAAGTTGATGCTTTGCAATGTAGCAATACGAAAGATAGTGAATACAAGGGTAAAGTATGAATACTCGCAGGTAGTAAAATGTTAACGCACGGACCAGGTCAAAAACCAAGTAACTCCAAGGGTTAAGAGTGAAAATGTAGGTGTTGTTTTTTGCCTCTGAAAACAGTTGGCGGCAGATAATGAAAAAATCATGCCGTTGAAGTATTGAATAAGGAACCTAAATCCCAGACCTAACCTAAACCTAAACCTAAACCTAAACCCAAACCCAAACCCAAGCCAGTCTAAAGTTCACCTAACTTGGTCAGCTGATGAAAGTCGGGAAGCGTAAACCGTGGCCTGGGATGGCGGCACGCTCCTCGCTTCGCTCGCCGCTGCCGTGGTTTAAAAAAAAATTCCTCCGGGCCTGAATCTCCCGGGGCCTAAGGACCTGGAGCATGAACACAGAACAGTGGTCTGGGATGCTTCTAAAAAAAATCCTGTGGGCCTGAATCTCCCGGGGCCTAAGATCCGGGGCCTCAAGTCCGAGAGCGCGTGAACAGCTGTCTGGGATGGCGGCACTCATCTTTTTTCATAAACATTTATAAATGTTTATAAACCTTTATAAATGTTTATAAATCTTTATAAAGAATTATAAATGTTTATAAACCTTTATAAATGTTTATAAAATTTTATAATTATTTATAAACATTTATAATTCTTTATAAAGATTTATAAACATTTATAAATTGGATTCGCACCTCGACCCGAATGAAAATAAGTCGTGAGAGCGGTGCCTCCAGTGCACACAAGGCTGGGGCCTCAGGTTCCGGAGAGTAAACAGCAGTCTGGGATGGTGGCACGCACGTCGCTGCCGTGGTTAAAAAAATAAATCCTGAATCTCCCGGGGCCTAAGGTCCGGGTTTTTTGAAAGCTCAAATTTAGCTGAATTTATTTATATAATGAAAATAATTTGAGCTTTTCTTTGCACTGCCCGGGCATTAGGCAGTGGAAACGCTATATCGCTTATATCTTTGTTATTTTTGAAGCTCGAATTTTGAACTTAGAATTTCGTGAAAGCTCAAATTCTAAACTTTATTATAGCATATATTTGAAATATAGAACTTTTAAAAAATAGCAGTGAATCTGGCAGTGTCCTATTTTTTTTAAAAAAAAATTATTTTCAGTGTAACTTTCATTACATAAAAGTTCAAATTTTTTAATTTATTGTACGTGAAAGCTCAAATTGTCTAGAATAAATCTGTGTGAGATTTGACCTGAAAGCGGCCAAAAAAGTTGACATGAATCTGGCAGTGCTTCTTTTTTAAGACAAAGTTCTTTGCAGCGTAACTTTGCTCGCGTGAAAGCTCAAATTTTTAAATTTACTGTTGCTGAAAGCTCAAATTTTGCCTTTCCTCTCAGTATAACTTTTACTATTAGAGCTCGTAAATAATTAAGCGTGAATCTGGCAGTGTCTTTTTTTAAATAAAAAAAAATTTTTTTTAAATGGTTAAAATAAAGCTCAAATTTTGAAAGAGATGCTCTTCGAAAGCTCAAATTTTGTAGAATAAAACTGTGATAGTTTCCAACCTGAATTCTATTAAAAATTGGGTATGAATTTGGCGGTGCACTTAATTTTGATGTTAAATCTCTAGTTTTGTTTTTTTGAAAGCTAGAAATCTGAAACTTGGTTTTTTTGAAAGCTCAAATTTAGCTGAATTTATTTATATAATGAAAATAATTTGAGCTTTTCTTTGCACTGCCCGGGCATTAGGCAGTGGAAACGCTATATCGCTTATATCTTTGTTATTTTTGAAGCTCAAATTTTGAACTTAGGTTTTTCTGAAAGCTCAAAAAAAGCTCTAAATCCTGACGTAATAATTTCAATTTGAGTTTTCAAACACACTGCTAAATTCTGGGACCTTTTGCCACTGGCTCTCGTACTCATAAAGTAGAACTTCGAGGTCGCTTAGGGAGCCTAGCAGGGAGTGGACACTTAGATGAGTCGTCTGCTACGTTAGGGTACTTCATTTTAAAAACTGGAAGCTGCCATGATCTTGAATTTGGTGACCGCCATTCTCGAATTAAAAAATCTCCCAATTGCGATGTTCGCTTTTCAATTCGGGAATGGCGGCCACCAAATTCGAGATTATGGTAGCTTCCAGTTTTCAAAATGGCGTATCCTTATATAACAGATGACTTGCCTACTAAGCTTTCTAGGTCGTTAGGGGCCGCTGGGGTGGTTGCTACCCATTACATGCCACCAAAGCTCTTGTTGCTCCTAGAATTCTACACGACACCTTCCTTTCGAAAAAATTCGAGCATCTAAAATTATTTCTGCTCAGGTTGACCTCGTCTCTAGCCACAAGTTAAACATTCGAACTTGATGTCAACCTCAACAGTGGAGATAAAAGAAAATAATTTTAGGTATGCGAATTACCAAATTCTGTGCTATCCTATTTTTCACAAGGAAAAATCTACACTATTAAAATTGACGATTGGACAGTTTTTTCTACTAAAATTTTTAAATCTTTTCGGCAATAAAAATAATTTGACCTGCTCTTCTGTTGTTCGTTTCCACTTTTATAACCTTAAGCGACCCCGAAAAAATACAGGAATAAAAATCCCCATCTTGCATAACCATTATCAAAAATAAGCCCCCGTCTTTAAAAGCTTAATAAACAGACGGACGGTTAAAAACCTTTTCCAATTCCTATTCTTTTAACACAATAACACCCTTTAAACGACATTTCAACCCGCTCTCAAAAAGAAAAAAGAAACCGAAATCGAAATAATATATATTTTTTTAAATAAAAATCCTGTGGACAAAAACTATTTTTTTTTTCTCTCTTTCTCTTTTCAAACCACAAAAGGCAAGAAGATTAAGCTTCGATATTGTAACACTAGAGACGATATTTTTAGACATTTTTTTCCTCTTTTTTAACCCCATAAAACTGTCCGTATATCGAAAACCCTTTGAAGAATATTAAAAGTTTTTTATTGAAACCCTTATAATGAATGGACAGAAAAGAAATAACGAGGACAAAGAGATTTCGTCAACGGGAGGAAAAAATGCACATTTTTTTTTCGGTAAAATAATTATTATCGATTTATAAAGTCACGTTTTGCGGTGATCTTATCAAAAATTCGACAATCAGCTTTCAGTCTGTTACTATGTGCGTTGTTGATTTTTTTAAAAAATTATCGAGGTCTGCTCATGCAAAATATCGACAATTGTGGCCTAAAAGTTTATTGTAATTTTTCAGCCAGTACAATAGCGAAACTTGGCCATTGGCAGCACAAAGGAGAAAAAAACGCATGCAAGAAAATGACGATCTGCGTTAAAAAGCAGCATGACCATATCTTTTCTTATTCATTTATGCCCTTATTAAATAAAGCAATATCACTTTTCCTTTTTGTCACAGAATCGACTGCCATCATCACTATTCGTTATCAAAGCTAACGTAGATTGAGCTAGTAACTTCTCAATTGTCAAATAGATTCTGTTACATAGTAATTTTAAAATATTTTATAATTAAGTCATTAACATAGACTCAATTTGAGGCTTCCTGAGTCATGTGTAAAGCATACGAGAGGCATATAATGAAAACTCTACGGAAAAGAAGCCTAATTTTTCAGCGTGTTCACATTTTTTAGAACTCCGTTTACAAATAATGATTTTAACTAATTGCAATGAATGGCAATGACGTGAGAGTCGTACATCGAACAGATCGCCTATTGACTAGTTACATTTCGCTCGATGACTCTTAACCTCTGAGATCGATCCTGCTACACGTGTAGCTTGAAAATTTATAAATTTTTAAACACATCCATAAAATTTATTCTCAAGTTTTCCTCAAACAAGCCACAGAGGCGACACCGTCGATGCTTCTTACTATCAAGTGAGGAAAAAAAAAAACTCAAACTATGATATTGCGCTAAAGTCTCCGCCGTGAAAATTTGCCAAACGCAGGACTCGACATTTTTTTTAAAAATCTGTTGAAAAAACAGAAAGGGATTAATTTCAAATAACTCTCACAAACTTAAATCGCTGCCCGTAGCTTTTTTCCTCCCGACAACAAAAAAAAAAAAAGGGATGAAAGGGTACCTTACTAAACCCTCCCCCTTTATTAGCTTCGTACCGAAATCCAGATATCCGGGTTTGGGTTTATTCTGCGGCTTCACCGCAGCCACGTACGAATTGTAATCATCTCAAAAAAGAGATTCTCTTGTTATTTTCGATTTTCATAATAAAACACGAACTTCTGTCATTTCATGTCCAACCACGGCTGCCGCTGGCACGATTCTTCGATCTGTACTAATCCCTTTCACATCCCGGACGTGTAACAAAAACAAATACAATACGATTTAATAAATTTATTATTTACGAGAGCATAAAGGATTTTCTAATCTCTAATTAGGTCTAAAATATTTGATTTAGCAGATGCAATTTTTTTGCCTAAAAATTTTGGGGGATTCTTTTTTTGAAATGAAAACGGAAATCAAAGCGGAAGATTTCACAGAAAAATGCGACCACATTCTTAAATTTCCGTTTTTTAAATAAAAAATTTTTTACCAGCATTCTAAGAAGACAGGGCACTTATGGACTAGTCAGTATTTCGCCCCGTCTTCTTAAGGTGCGAGTCTTTTTTTTTTATTCGTTGAAAACAGCTTTACTGGAGCTCTGTACTCACCCTAGGTAGCCGCTTTTGGAATTTTTACCCGCGCCTTGTGGAAAAACCAGTCTGTACCTGATTTTAAAACCCTTTTTTGAATTTTCGCCGAAATATCGTATTCGATATATAAAACTTGAGGGAATAAAATAAAAAGAAATCCCCCCCCCCCCCCCTAATTTATTATACCGGGAATTAAACTTGCAAAGTTGAAAACAACGAAAGGATTTCCATTAACCCAACCCTTGCTTCCTTCTGTTTGCTAAAATTTTTCGCCTGAGAAGCTAGACAACGCCTAGAAACCTTAAGATTTAAATTAACCTGGAATATATCAAAACGATCGAACAAGGAAATACGAAAATTAACTCTGCTCGTTATCCATCAATATCTCAAAAAATTAAAACACCCATCTCGAACCAATCTACGTTAAAAAGTTTCATTTCCCTGTCGAATGTAGATTTTCCCCCGTCTTTCATAACGGTTAAGTGAGGAATGACCTCCTTATCTAAACATTCACACCTAAAGGATCTGTTTTGCTTTAGCATTTTAGTTCAGTGGCCCCCGGGGCGAATCCTTACCCTTCAAGGGATCAGAACGTTGGATAATGACGACGGAGACTTAGTTAAAATTTCCCGTTAACTCGGAAAATCCTGGAAGAAAAACTCATGCGCATGACGCGGGTAACCTTGTTTCACTTCCTCTCTTTTCTGATTTCGTCGCGATTCATCACACCGTCAAATGAAAAATGGTTCAATTAATACCGTAGCAGATTTTAATAATAAGTTTGAAATACGATTGTTCCCAATCTATCTGAAACATCAAGCCTTTAGCTAAATCGATTTCCTTCGAATCCCGAGGAAAAATAGGGAAGCTTTCGGATTTTCCCTCTTTTTTTTTTTATAAAATGAATTCGGGGAAAACTCCCTTTTTATAATCAAAAGGAATTCTTGGGATGTCCTTAAGGAACGCCGGCAATACTGTTTACTGCAGGTGACAATAATGATTATTTCGAAGTGACAAGAGAAACGAGGAAGACCTTCTGGAATCCCACAGGGCGTTGAAAAGAGACAAATGGAACTCAGAGGCTGACTGTACTTGATTTCGAAATCTCTTTGTGAAAATTGTTAACGTTTACGGTGTGTTGCATAAAAGAAGAAAAGATTTTCCTCTCTCCGGGTTTGTGTCAGCTGGAGAGGTAATTATTGATCTTAGGATGGCTTGACCGCAAATATCCTTTTGTTACTTTTGGGTTTTGACTTTGACATTCGAGAAAAATGAAACACGTTCGGTATTAAATATCAAGAGAAAATGTCTGCATGAGTTCACAAGTTTTTCATTTTCTTGTAATTTTTTTCACCTTTTTTTTTTTGTTTGTTAAATCTTACTTCAGTTGAAAATCGTATTTTTAAAAAAAAAAATCGTCACGTTTAAAAATGGACCCGTTGATGCACACAAGAGCAAAGTTTACATTACAAGACAAGAACACGACGCCTTCTTAACGATTTGTTTAACGGATTCGGATATTGATTGATTGTAGCATTTTAGGTTTAAGAAGTTTTTTATCTTAATATAATATACTAAAAAAACAAGACGATATGACAAAAAAAAAGAACAAGATTTCAAACAAGAAAAGATTATTTTCGATTTGTGCTTTTTGAGCATAAAGAACCGAAAAAAAAAAAGAAACAAGACAAGAGCTTTTGACAAGAATTCTTGTTTTGTAAAATTGGATTTTCGAATACTCGATACTTATAAGAAGGTGAATAGGCTTTGACTTTAATTAAGAGTTGTTCCAGGGCCACAACATAGATAGCGATGACTCCTGGTCGTAAGACAGAAAATTCCACCATGTAGTAGGCTCCAGTTCGGGTCGGGCCACGGACCGGGCTTTAGGCTCGGCCCGACCTCGGTGGTCAAAAGAGGTCGGACCTTACGATTTCGGACTTGGGCGGGCTCTGGCTCGACTGTCAAAAATGTAATGGATTTCAAGCCGGGCTCGGGCCCAAAAAATTTAAAAATAAATTTTGAAAATTGTGTGCCACTTGCCTCAAAAAAAGCAATTTTAAGAAAATCGAGCCGGGCTCGGGCTCCCAAATTTTCATTATTTATCAGGCCAAGCCAGGTTTGAGCCGAAGTATAAAACATCGGGCCGGGCTTGGACCCCAAAAACTCGGCCCGAACTGGAGCCTACATGGCAGAAGAAACATTCATTTAGTGGCAACTGGCAAGAAAATATTCTAGTCTAGAAATCCTGCATTCAGACTTTCAAAAATTTGGGAAACTTAGCTCGAGCCTTAACCTGCTTTTATTAAATATATTCTTATCCCATAATTCAACCCGTGAAAAAAAAAATGTTCTAAATAAAATCCGCTCTGTTTACTGTCTTCCGTCTTAATTCAGTTTCTCATTTACATGACAGTATTTAAAATGAGATAGAGCAGCCTACTTCACTTTTATTTTTTATCTTTTGCTGTCAGCAAGTCTAACAAAGAATCTTAAATAAAGCTAAAGTGTCTAGAAAAAAGAAAATTAACGTCAACTTTTTCCCAAAGATATCAGCCCGACTCCGTTCATATGAAATTTAATAAATGAAAGGACAGCCGATAAAGATAAAACAGCGGGGAGTATGAATAAAAAAAAATCGAAATTTCGACTAGAAAAAATATCGACAATACGATCGGATATTTGAATTGAAAAGAAAAACATTTATTGTTGAGAAATCGACCAGAAAGGGTTTTTGCATAAAGAGAAATGGGAAAATGGGAAAAGACAAGATCTGAGATTTAAAATTTTTGAAACGCTCATTCGAAAGAAGTGAAGAATAAATGATACCAATTTCCTTGATAAAATTTATTTACGGAAAGGGACCAATTGGGACCACTAAAAGCTCAGAGTCTAGTTTCTTCTACGAACTTAGGAACTCTTTCCTTTCTTCAAGAATTCACGAATTAAACAATAAGAAAGATCCCGCTTTTGCAGCTTTTCATTTACATTTTTGATATTAAATGTTTCACAGGCAGATTTGAATGTAAAGCAGGGCATAATACTTTGAAGGCAATTTCAAAAGAAGAAAGTTGTTAAAAGTCTATCTTTTTAAGACTACTCCGATCACCTCGCTCAACATTTCAAGCTTCAAAAACAATATTCTGCAAGTTAAATCAGATTTAGCCAGATCAAACATGTTCAAACATGAACACGAAAAAATTTTTAAAAATTTCACAAACTAATTTAGCTTTTCTCCACATAAAATAATTACTCCACGCTCTTATAAATTATACGTTGGAAGTAAACACATGGACAATTTAAACTTTTTCCAAAAAAAAAAAAAAAAAAAATAACAGATTTTTTCCACTTTACTGAAAAAAAGCCCTAACAAAAGCATAATTCAATTTCCCTGTAATTAAAAAACGACGAAGTTTTTCTTTCCTTCTTTTCAACTTGAATTTCATTAAAGGCGAACGCTCATATTATGAATAAAATCTCTAACAAAACTAACCAGATTTACGACTCATTTCATGTTTTTTTTTTTTGCTCCTACCGAGCACTTAAATTTACTACATAAACATTCCATTTAAAATCAGTAAGAAAACTACGCGCATAAATATTCCAAATAGAAAATTCAAAACCGATCACAAGCGAGCCCCCTGCGATTTAAAAAACGAGGAATGCATTAAATCCCCGTTTTACATGTATAGTATAAGACATCGCATCCGATCATAAATACTGTATGGAAAATTGATAGTTCATTAACTGCAAAATTTTCCGTCATAAAATTCTAATCGACATTTTCTCACTTTATTGAATTTCAAGTTAACACCACGTCGAAAGCCTGAACCGCTTTGAGTTAAATCAAAACAGAATTAGGAAATTGTTGTCGGTTCGAAATTTATAGTTGGGATGACCGCCACAAATCGTCACAGTAGGCAGGAGCAAATAATTAAAGAAAATGGAAGCACAAAGAAAAGAGACGCTCAAGCGAAAAAAAAATGGACGCTCAAGCGAAAAAAAAATGGACGCTCAAGCAAAAAAAATGGACGCTCAAGCAAAAAAAATGGACGCTCAAGCAAAAAAAATGGACGCTCAAGCAAAAAAAAATGGACGCTCAAGCAAAAAGAATGGGCGCTCAAGCAAAAAGAATGGACGCTCAAGCAAAAAAATGGACGCTCAAGCAAAAAAAATGGACTCTCAAGCAAAAAAAAATGGACGCCCAAGCAAAAAAAGGACGCTCAAGCAAAGAAAATGGACGCTCAAGCAAAGGAAAAGATGCTCAAGTAAAGAAAGTGGAGCCTCAAACAAAAAAATATGCAGCTAATAAAAACCCAGAGGTTTTAATTACCTTTCAGCTTTTAAAGTCTTATACTGCGCAGTTCTACTAAAAATTTAGTCATTTTTCTGAGACCCACGCAAGCTAGCATCTGCTGTTTTCTCCGCCTTTGATTGAGCTATTCCAGCAGCTCAGTTTTTTTTTCAAACAGATCCCAGCTTTGGCCTAACTTTTGGAGTCTTTGCCAGGTCCTGGTCCAGACTGACTCCTTTACGAGCCTTTTGTTTCGAGATAATCTGTGCTGATTAGGGCAATTATCTCAGCTTGCCTTAGCCCATATCTACGATTTTATCCAGGCGCCGCTCCTGATCAATAATTTTTTAAAAACCCACGCCCAAGTCTAATAAAGCCTATATTATTCCTCCTATTAATTTATACATTTACATTTTAAAAAAACAAGAGGCACGAAAATTAAAAATGGGCAGGAAGGAAGAAGAAGAAGCGAATCGGAGGAGGATTTTACAAAAATTTAATGATTTCCGTCCGAACATTTATCAGTTTTAAGGAACGCGTGAGTATTCACTTCTAACTAGAGCTAGTCTTTATTATACAAGGATTAAAGCATTAAAGCAAAAGCTCCTTAACGCTGGAATATTTTTTTTCCTCCGCTTATTTTCAAGTAAAGAAAAAAAATGGGTAAGAAAATCCGTTTAGCTTTTCTTTTTTTTTCCCCTGAATGATTGGCTGAGACTTTTCGTAAGAAGCAGAGTCATCCGTCATTTTAAGTTATTTAAATACTAAATCCTTAAAGCGTTTTCTTGTATAAATGTGTACGAGTCTCTACGGATCGGATCAAGGAGATATCACAAAAAAAAAGAAAGAGGAGAAAATACAAAAAAATCGATCTGCATTTTTTGTCAGTAAACTTAGTCAATATTTTTTGCTTATGAAAACAAAAAAAACAGCCCAGTCAAGCTATTTCCGGGTAAATTGGATAAAAACGAAGATGATATGTTACAAAGTAAACGTTTTATAACCGTAAGGAAATCAGGTTAAGAAGCAGACCTTTTTTTTTTTCAAAAAAAAAATTTCCTAACAAAAACAAAAGGGAGCAAGAAACCCCGGAAAAAGTCGAAGCGCTGTCAAATGTTTGCAGTGTAAAGGGATCAGAGCACGGGGAAAGGAATTCAAAGGTGAATGAGAAGCGAATAACAAGATGCGAGATCTACCTTTTCGATATGACGAGAAGAAGACAGAATATGAATAAAACGGACGCGGAACAACCGCACCTTCAGACCTTCTCCCGGTTCTCTCTTTCCCTCGTCACGTCATATATTCGTTTCATAAAACCATTTAGAGGCGATGAAAATTCAGTCGCGTCTATGTCGACACGAACCATTTTTAAGCTCTTGTTTCATATTTGAGATAACCTTTTCGACTTGATCATCGATATGCATTTGCCATTTTTTTTTCCAGTTCCATTATCGCGGTGAGAATTTCACCATTAAATGGATTATAATGCATGATTATAGACAATCGGATAATGATATTAAACTTTCAGTCTGTTTCCTCCCTCCCCATCGAATAAGCTTTCACTTTCATAAGCGTCAGGGATTTTCCAAAAACACCCCATATGTTCGACCCATTTTTCAGGCATTTCATTTCCAACTGATTTATTATTAAAACGTTTGAAACTAAATCGTTGGGTACGGTCAATGCTAAGCTGACATTTAGGTTCAACTTTAGCCTTCAATGCGTCTACTTTTAGAAAAGGGTGAAAGACCCCTTACGGCTAAAAGTTGAGCTTGGAATTTATAGAAATATCAACTCATAAGGATTTGTCGCATTTTAGATGTCTGCGAATACTTCTTTACACGCCATCAGTATGTAAGCCGATTCTGCTTTCGAACTGGCGCAGAGTTTTGTGACGAATTCGTGCTTAAATGAATGGAAAAAGTGCTAAGTCTCTCTGCAAAAGCTCGCCTTAGAAGTAAAAGTGAAACTTCTTACTGGAAAAGATGATATTTTTTAAGGAATAATGAATTATGTGCATCTTACGTATACAGACTTCTTTGAAAACCTTCTGAACAATGATTTTCTTCTCTGAAAACCGTTTAACAAATTTTCCCCTCTCAATATATTTTGCTTTAAAAATTTCTTCGCCAATAGTTCCTAGCCCTATAAATTTCTTCCTTAAAATTTTCTAGCTGTATAAAGTTCTTGTCAAAAAATTTCTTGCTCTATAAATTTCTTCTCAAAAAATTTCCTGCTCTATAAATTTTCTCTCCTCAAATTTTTTGCTCTACAAATTTTTTCTCAAAAATTTTTCTGCTCTACAAATTTCTTCTCAAAAAATTCCTGCTCTACAAATTTCTTCTCCAAAAATTCCTGCTCTATAAAATTGTTCTCCAAAAATTTTCTGCTCTATAAATTTCTTCTCCAAAAATTTCCCGCTTTATAAATTTCTTCTCCAAAAATTTCCTGCTCTATAAATTTCTTCTCAAAAAATTTTTGCTCTACAAATTTCTTCTCAAAAAATTTCCTGCTCTATAAATTTCTTCTCAAAAAAATTTCCTGCTCTATAAATTTCTTCTCAAAAAATTTCCTGCTCCAGGTCTTCTTGGAAAAAAATTTTCTACTGATTGCTTAGCCACTAAAAATTACCTTCTTCTTCTTTTCCTTTTTTTCTTCTCCAAAAATTTCCAACTAAATTTAATTGCTCTCAAATTTCTTGAAAAAGTTTTTGCTTCATAAACTTCTAGAAATGTTTTTGCTATATACATTTTTTCCTCTAATTTCTTATTCTCGGAAAACGTTTTCCTTTTGACCTCACAGACTCACTCCCATAAGCCAAAGAAGTGAAACTGATTACCTCAGCAATGTTGACCACGTGAACCCTAATCCTCCCATGTTTTTTTTGCACTATAAACACAAACCCCCAAAATTTATCAGACATTCTAAGAGATATCAAACATCCAGCAAAATGATGTTACGACAAAAACAATCAAAAATCATTGCCACAAAATAACCCAACATAAGGCATGTTAATGAATCAATTACTATTTTTTAAAATGATTTCCTCTCGTCACGAACGCCAACACCGAAAGGACGAAAAAAATCATGTAAATGAGATATTTGACCGCTTATTTTACGACCATGATTGCCTCAGTTTTGTGTGAATAACAATACGCAAAAAATTAAATAAACCGCAATGCATTCAGCAAAATCTACATTTCTATTTTTATTTTATCATTATTCCATATTTCCCCCCCATAAATGACGTACGTGACTCGAATTTCAAGCGCTTGCTCCAACACAAAATTTTAAGACATTAATTTTCGGACGGATTGCTTTCGAGACTCGTTGTTTCCCGCAATAGAGCATTCATTTAACATAGTTTGGTTGAAAGCATCGTTGATTTCCCAATGGCATAACCAAGGACTCGGTCGCAAATTACATACATAAACGCTTTCCCTATTAACGGATAAGCGACAATTTTCGCTTAGTTATTTAGATTTCAATGATTCTAAAACTTGATCATTAGAATTATTTTCTCACGGGTGGAGCCCTGATTCTGAAATTTTTTCGGATTTCTCGAGCCGTAAGCAATTTTGTCGTTCGAAAAAATTTTTTTAAAATTTTATGGCTTGAAATAATTTTTTTAGAATTTTTTTGATTAAAATAAATTTTATAAAATTTTCTTGTTTAAAAGAAGTTTTGTAAAATTTTCTTGTTTAAAAAAAATTTTGTAAAATTTTCTTGTTTACAAAAAATTTGTAAAATTTTCTTGTTTACAAAAAATTTGTAAAATTTTCTTGTTTACAAAAAATTTTGTAAAATTTTCTTGTTTACAAAAAATTTTGTAAAATTTTTTTGTTTAAAAAAAAATTTTATATTTTCTTGTTTAAATTTTTTTTAAAATTCTCTTTAAAGCAAATTTTTTAAAATTTTTTTGTTCGAAATAATTCTTTTAGAATGTTCTTGTTGGAAAGAAGTATTCGGTTAGGTTAGCTTAAAACCTAAGACGAAAAAAAACTCCTAACAAACAATCAAAATTCTGGAATATGGAACTTCTGTAATTTTTTCACCATGAATGAAAAATGAATTTCCTATCCAAACCAGCAGGCATCGTTTTTCTCTCCCCGTATAACATTAAGTATAAATAAAAAACTGGTAAAAATTTCAAAAAAGAAAATGCAGAAAACTTTGTTTGAAACGATGAAGGCGAAGTCGAGTGATTTCTTTTTTCAAAATGATGAAACGGTGAAATTGAGTTTGATGATTTATGAAAAATAATCGCAAAGCGAGAGAACGATGAGGCCTATATTTCGTTTTGAAATAAAAAAAAACCGCTAAGTCGCAGACCCAAGCGCGATTCTTATGGAATAAAATCAATAAAAACGTGATCGGAGTCATTCGAAGAGAAGAAGAAAATATAAAAAAAAAAAAATTAGAAAAACTTCCTATGGATGTGGAAGGCCTGATATCGAGTTTTTATTCCGTGTGAAATTTTCTCTTGCTCTTCTCGTGTTTTACAGTCCGTTTGCATACTTTGAGCCGGACTGACCATTATTTTATACATTGACCGCAATGATCGACAAACATCGCTTTTAAAACCTGGTTTGAATTTCTCCCCAAAGCATCCGGTGTTATTACAAATATGTATTCTACGTGATATTTTTTTTAAAAAAAATTTAGAAGCTGGGAAAGAGAAATTTTTGAATTGAGTCTAAAAATAAATAGTCTCTCTTCTCTTGAAGAGGCTTTAGGCTTGAAGCCTTACCTCTGCCGATCCTTCGGAATAAGATCTACGGCTCACAAGAGGGCAAAACACTTAAAAGTCTTGCAATCGATTTTGCGCTAAATTTTTTTTTACCGTGTTCTCCTTTGACTGTGGCTCAAGACCAAACGGCTGACATGCCAAGGCCATTTTTATTGCGAAGTGAGAAAATCTAACCAAAAAGAAAAATGAAAACGGTACCAAAAAATGAACTCCATTAAAAAAGTTTTTTCAATTAAGAAACGAAAATGGCCTATCATTTGATCCATTATGATTCTGATCTTTTGTTGTGCTCATGAAAGGACGAGAATGAAATGGTTTGAATTAGTAGCTGTATTGTTACTGTTACACAATCAGATGTGACGGTTTATTTTTTTAACCCATTTCTGTAAAGATTACAGCTTTTATTTTTTTTTTTTCTAAATAAAAGCCAGGTAAAATCGGATCACTGAAATTATAAAAGGCAACCATTTTCGAAAAGAGGAAAGCAGTATGAAAATTATAATTATTAACTTCTCGATCGCACTAAATTCTCAGTCAAAAAGTCGTAAGTGCGAATTCCGTTTCAACAAAGCGCTGCTCTTTAAACAAGCCACAACAATCACAAATCACAAAAACGAATTCTTAACAGTGGTGATATCAAAAAATGATGTTACGGGGCTTAGTCAAGCTTAATATAATCAAGTATAAGCCACATTTGAGTAACGGGAGCCTGACATAAATTAAAATTACATTGAACAAAGCGTTTGCTAAATTTTGAAGTTAACTAAAAAATTTTGGAAGGTTTAAAACCAGCTAAATTAAAAGGCTAAAGCTTAAGATAACTTTAGACTAATTTCTCGATGGCGTTAAATTCTCAGTCAAAAAGTCGTAAGTGCGAGTTCCACTTCAATAATGCACTGCATGTTTTACAGCCCATCTTTGCGTCGCTTTGATCATTAAAACTTAATTTTTTGCTACAATCGTTTACCAAAAGATTTTTCGAAGAAATTTAAATTAAAATCGATAAAATAATATTTCTTGGATAAAATGTTTTACATCGAACAAAATACCATTTAAATATCAACGACTTGGTAATTGAATATTAAATTTGGACATTTGTTTCAAAAACATACAATTGTGAATTGGAATAAAATTTTTAACAAAATTAAGGCGTTTAGTAAGTTTAGTGTTATAAAGCCAGCCATTGACTACTTATTCATCTTTCTTGCACATGGAAATGCCTCAACTGCAAAAAAATAAGGAAAGGCCAGATATGTTTTTTTATGCTTTGCTACTAATGCTTCTAAAACTATCATTCGCACTTTTCTAAAAGGCAATTCTGCAAACTAATCAAATAAAATGCTTTTTCAAGAAAAATTTATCGACTTTACCAGCAAAGCAAAAATTTTCAAGACTAATACTCTTTATTTTTCTAACCTCTACGAAGATTCTCTTCCTTTTTAATTTCATTAATTAAAAAGGCCATGAAGATGTAGATTTTTGAACTTACCTAAAAAAAAGAAAAGAAAATCATTAGTGCTCATTTTTTAAATCAAAAAATGCGGCTAGAAATAAAATGTTTCGGTTAAAGTATATTTTTTTATACCTCACAAGCTAAATCCATCAAAACTGAATTTACTGGAAATAGGCATTAGTATCTTTAGTACAAAATCCAGCGTATTCCTGACGTAGTTTGAAGCATAAATGCAACGAAGAAAATTATTTACAACAAAGGCCAATGAAGGCTTTTCCTTATTTTAAAATCATTGACTAGCCTAATTTAATAGCCATATTTAAATAAAATCACTATAATTAAAGTAAGAATTCATATAATTATTCATGTTAAAAAAAACCAGATTAAAAACTCGATGTAAACTTAAATCGATCGTGCATAAAATTATTTTTAAATAATATTTCTACTTCTCATGTTATGAAGCACTTTTGATAAAAAGTGCTGTAGTTAACCAAACTGCAATTTTACCACAAGACAACAACAAAATGGATTTCGAAACAAAAGCAAACTGCTAAAATTTTTATAAAGGGAAAAAAGAATTTTAAACAACTTTCCCGACAAACGATAATCATTTTTTAACGATCCAATTCCTGTTTCATATTCCCTGTGATAGGCTTACGGTATTACGAAATCACTATCATTCACTTTCGAGTTTTGACGATCTATAAAACTCTGAACCTTCATCATTGAGGAACGATCTGTTTGAAAAAAGAAAAAAAAAATCATATATTTCTCAATATGACATATGAAATATTTATTTATAAATCAAATCTACAAGAAACGCGTTAACTTTATACATAAAAAGGATCCGGAAACGTATCCGGAATAGGAAATGTCAAGTGAGCAATAGAGAATCTAGCTCCGATCTTTTTTGTTTACATATATTCCTTCATCACGTTTGCTATTCTCGATATGAAAAAAATAAAAATAAAAATTTTTATAATCGTGATAAGCTGGAAAATTTTTCAAGTTTAAATTCTTCCTCGCTTATTATTTATTATTGTGCTTAAGAAGTATAATTTACAGGATAATCCACGATAATACCTAAATAAAAATGCAAAGCAGATACTTCTTCCTTTTTTGACCCATTCCTTTTAACCTCACAATCTTGAAGCTGTTTCCTGCAAATGAAAAATTTCAACACATTCGCAATGATGAAGAAGCTGGGAATCCGCGAATAAATTATCTCAGTTAAAATATTGCTTCATGCATACTAAATGAAAGGTAATCATGTAGAATCAGACAAACGTTATTCACTCAGGGGGCTCTCTATTTGTCCTCGAGTAAGAATTACAGTCGCCTAAGAATTTTCAACCGTCCTCTGAATCTTTCCATATGTTTAGGACAGAATTAGAGAGGTATTTTATACATTTCTTAGAGATTTTATATTAATTGTTATCAGAAAAGCCTCTTGGCTTTTATCCCATTAAATCAGGGTACATGAAGTAAGCGTTGGAACACCATAACCTGCTTACTGCAGCCACCAGGACTTAAACCGACCGCTTCAAAATACCATTGCAGCTTCTCTTCTTGAAGCATCAGAAATCATCTCAGGGATTCGTATCTGGAGTGCAGCCACCCGGAACAGAACTAGGGGAATAGCAGTCCAGGAAGAACTACTCACTTTCTCGCTCAGTCGGGGTACTCAGTCGCTTCATTCGATTAAGGCATCATTGGGGACTTAGGAGGTCGCGGGGTGGCTTGAAATCAGGAAATAGACCGAAAATTTAAATCCCTAACTATTAATTAGTCGAAATCGAGTCGCTATTTGTAAAACTTCAAAATTTTCGGATTTTCCGGGGAGAGCGATTTTTCACTGTTCCTTATAAGATCAGGTATCTCCACACAAAAAATGAAAAAAAAATCGTTAATCCGTTTTCGAGAAAATCCCCGAAAACTCTAAATTTGGCCTTATTTGACCCTGCCAAACCCATAAATTTGGCCGGATGGCTTTGATGATGGAATAACAGTTTTCCCTCTTCTTGAGGAAGGCGGTTGCCAATTTTCGTTGCGCTGGTCCTTTCGGTTCCGGAAACAGGCAAACAACGAAAGTGCACGAACAGACGAACGAACGGACGGACGAACGAACGGACACACGAACGGACGGACGGACGTTAGCCCAAAAACCATTTTTCCGGTTATTTCTCGCCATTTTACGGAAAAAACGCAGTTTGGCGAAATTTCATTTTTGACACGACCGCAACACTTCCTCACTCTAGGGAGCTCGAAAGAAAAAAAAATCAAAGCTGGACCAGTACCTTAAAGTCTAGAGCTACGAGCCTAATTCTTGAGCCTTCTTCTTCTGCCCGACCTCTAATGTCCAGCTGCGTTGGCCTGTGCAACCGTCCCCTACTTTCCAGTGACCTAGTTAATGATTGAAACCCTGAACAATGCCCGGTGGACATCATCACTACACTACTCCGAGCACTCAAGATTAAAATCTACCAAAAAATGAAACCAAGCATCCAAAATCCATTTATTAATGATTTCTAACGTGTCAAAATATTATTTATTTCCCATCGAATTTCCATTCCATGCATACATCATCGCAAACCGGGATATTTAATTAAACGTAACTGTTAATGACTCTTAACAATGCTCGTTGGAACCGCGGCCGATTACACGCAAAAACCAAAGGTTATAATTTCTCCATTCTTCATGCATGAGTTCTGGGAAAGGTTCAAACGTATCGAAATTGTAATTAATGTTTATTTCGTTTTGATGATAAAAAATATGATGCGTAATATGCAAATAAAATCCCTTGTGTATTATTTTTAAAAAAAATCAAGTGGTAAAAATTAACCAAATTCTCCTAATTTAATTTTTTTTTTTATTAAGAGACCGCTTTCTTTTATATTCCGAATGTCCCTCCTGTTGATTTATTTATAACTCCCTCGTAATTGATAACTAGACGATATAGCCATAGCAACAAATCGAGCGATGCCATAACAATGACATAATCGTTTTTCTTACATTACATCAAACATTGAAAAACATTGACAATTTAAAAATATTCATCAATATGTGAACGATATTCATTTCACAAAAAAAGACTTAACAAAAAATCGATATTTTTGGTTCAATCAATTAACCACACGCCAGGATTAAATAAATATTTAACAAAATAACATCAAAGGGAAAGTTCAAATGACCAAAATTTAAAACCTTAAAGTTCCCGGAACAATCAACAGCGAAAACTTTTAAACGTTAAGTTATGTGCAGTGACCACAGCTTGAGTGAAATGTTTCATCCACGTTAAATTTTAAGCGGCCGGCTCTCGTGACCGCTTCTGTCGATAAAAGCTCGTATAATTTTTTCCTCTTTAAAAACGAAACTTACCTAGAGGCATAATATTCAATGAAAGCCATGAAGATCTCAATAGACCTCGACACTGCAGCCCACATGGCTCCAACATGGCTGGCTCCTACTTCCGGTTTACTTCACACATGGCACATGTCCACTTAATTTTTTTTAATAACATTTATAAACCAATCTATATATTAATAGTTTATCATACATATTTATTAAACGTCATCTTCGCCCCCATGGAAAGAAAGAAGAAAAAAAAGATAATTCAAGTTGACAAAAATTAATCGATTAAGGAATATCGTGACGGCAAAAAAATCTTTGTTGTGTTTTCTAAAGCGACCCTTCATCAAAGAATATCAAAAATTTCGGAAAATTTTAATGGTGTCCTGAAAATAACGTTGCGGAACCCTTGGAGACAGAAAATAAATTTAGTGATTCAAAATTTCCACCAGTCAGCAAATCAAAAATGGAAGATCATTCTGATTGTACGTGCTCAGAAATTTTTTTCGGATATTAGAATCCATCAAAGTCTGCTACAGCCAACCGGGCGTCAAGTAAGATTAAGGAAAAGAAATGAATTCCGCCTTTTCGACAAAAATTTGATTCGACTAAAGTCTGCAAATGCTTAAAAAATCCATCTCCGGCCTCTACTAGGAATTAATTCGAAATTTTTTGAATCTTTCAAGATTACTAGTTTCTTTTCTGCCAAGAGTAGCAAAATCGTCTTGAATTGATATCTGTTTTTAGCTGTCCCTTGCTACTCATTTTCATTTGCTATATCTGCCCGTCAGCCTCGCGGCGATGCGTCTCCGCGACTCGTCCTTTGTTTATTCCATATCAAAAGTCAGCTCACTATTAAAAACGTCCACACGGAAAATAACAAAACTTAAACAACCTGCAGCTATAAATCCACAAGAGGATAGTTATAAATTGAACACAGATATGTAAACTCCAAAATAGAATAAAGTATCACAAAGTCTGATGGCAAAGAGCTTTAAAAAAATATTTATTTCTTTGAAATGTCACTAACTTAGCTCCCGGACTCATATCCGCTTTATGGTCATTTTTTTAATTTTTTCCGATCCAAAAAAAAAAAAAGAAGGAAAACATTTTTCCATTTGCTATATAGACATATTAAAAAAAATAAAATCATTACTTCCTCCATTTTGAAAATATAAACACGGTAGGAAAATTGAGTTACTCATGAACATACTACCTCAACCTCATCATCTTCACTTATTCTATCCGCCTCATCCTACCTATTTATCTCTTTATCTATCATCATTATTCCCTTCCTTTTCATATCCTATCCTTTTTTCTAACCTCGCGTTCCCTCGCTTCCCTTTTTCATAAGCAAAAATTTTCGAGCTTTTTAAAAAGGGAAATTGAAAAACTAAAGACGGAAAAAAAAATCCGAAAAAAAAGGGATTCTTCATAAAGCGGGGGAAAAGAAAACTATAACTCAAGATTTTGTCACGACGATACAGGATAATTTGTTTTTGTTGTTGACATCGTTTCCATGGCGACCATCTTTCATCTTTTTTCAAGTTTGAGAAGTTTCGAAAAACTTTTCGACAAGAATGACAAAACTTTCTTCCATATAAACCTGACTTTTAACTTTTCCGGGTAAAAAATTTAAAAAAAAAAAAAAAAAAAAAAACGAACGGCATGAAACGTTGAAAAGTTTACTGATTGTCTCGATTTTAACGAGATTCGATCAACGTCAATTTTTTTTAATAAACACGTGAAAGAAAAAGAAGTTTTCTTCCTTTTTTTGATGAGGAGAGACGGATTCGTTTGTGATGTAAGAAATGTTTTATTGGTAATAAACAATGGGAAAAAGTATACACAGCTATCAACTTGGGGGAAAAGCCGCTAGTCTTAGCGTAAGGAACAGCTCTTAACTATAGCGACGATTTCAACACGTTTAAAGTCAATTTTGTTTGCTTGAGCATCCTTCTTTTTCGCTCGAGCGTTTATTTTGTGATAATTTGTTTGCTTGACCGCCGATTTTGTCAATTTTAATTTCTAGAGCGGCCATTTTGTTTGCCTAGACATCTATCTTATTTTCTTGAGCGGCCATTTTGTTTGCCTAGACATTTATCTTATTTTCTTAAGCGGCCATTTTGTTTGCCTAGACATTTACCTTCTTTTCTTGAGCGGCCATTTTGTTTGCCTAGACATTTATCTTATTTTCTTGAGCGGCCATTTTGTTTGCCTAGACATTTATCTTATTTTCTTGAGCGGCCATTTTGTTTGCCTAGACATTCATCTTCTTTTCTTGAGCGGCCATTTTGTTTGCCTAGACATCTATCTTATTTTCTTGAGCGTCTATTTCTTTTTGCTTCAGCGTCAATTTTTTATTTTAACATCAACTTCACCAGTTTTACGTTTTCCTTTTTTTCTTTTTTTACGTTAGCCTTTTTTGTTTAGCCTTTTTTTCTGTCGTCAACTTAAATAAAAATTCACTAATGAATTGTCAAAAGAAATCAGTCAAAGTTTAAAAACTTGTAATAACATTTTATTACGACTGAAAATTGTTTCATTTGCTATTTAATTTTTGCCTTGAGCAGGCAAAAATCATTTACTGAATGATTCCATTATCTTTCTGACCTTCAAAAGGATGCAAAACCATCATTTTTTTCTAAAACGAAGTGAAATCAAAAGAATTTTGCGTTTTTCACATTGCCTTTCTTTCCATTTCAAAGACCTAATTTTTATTACATTAAAACCAAAACGGTTGTCGCTTCTCTTTCCATGCGCTCGAAAGCAAACGGATATAATGCAAAACACAAAACAGAAACGAGTTTCCCTTCAACAAAAAAATGGGCGAAAAATAAAAATATCTTTCTTATTATCACCACGCCCAAAATTAAAACAATAGCTGCATCACGGAAAATGATATTTAATCAAAATATTTTATAACTTAAAAAGTTCTATCTAAACACCGATGAATCCTTTGTCTCACTATTGTACTCTGCGCTCGCGCGGGATTCAAAGAAAAACATAATCGAAACTTTTTTTTGATGGGATTAGAAAAAATCATCGGTTTAAAATGAATTGTGTAAATTTGAAAATGTCAAACGGAAAACGTCCTAGAAGCGACCCTTGCGGAACCGGAACATTCATTAATCTTATTAACGAACGACTTCCACTGTTAAAAGCTACATAAATTTGATTAAAACAAGCCACATTGAAAAAGGATCGTCCATAAATATTTCAACATTCGTCGATTTTTCCACATATTTTAACAAAAAACTGACCTTTAATTAGGTAAAAGGCTCTCGATTGGAGAACCGCATACCCGACCCAGTCGTGACATAAATCATTACAAGTTGAATCGGTTCAGAAGATTCATTCGAAAAGCCAATATGGAGCCACAAGAAAAGATAAGTTATGCATTTATCTTCACTAGCTACCCCAGATCAAGTTTTTTGGAGAAAGTATACAATTTCATCAGTAAACGTAAATCAACTTTTAGGAAATGTGAGGAGGATGTTTTCAAAATGTTGGTAATTAGTATGTTTTTTGTTAAAAAACATATGGGTGGAAAAGGAACAAGCACTTCTCGTTTTATTCCAATGAATTAATTACTTAAGTTCTTCATTTTCACATGAATTTTAAGTTGCAATACTAGCTAGAGGATGTTTGTTTTCGTAATTAAGGAGAGGTTAATGAGAGGTAGTTTTACAGAATAAAGTTCTCGGTGTTTGATATGTTTTGAGGTTTTAGATAGAAGTCTCAGAGATATACAGTATAAGAGTGGTACAACGAATCAAAAATTAATTTTAAGATTTAAAAATACTTAAAATGGCCTCAGTGCAACACAAAACAGCGTTTGTATCAGAAAACTAGGTTAGTATACTTTTCGACAGTGGCGTAACTATATCTCCCATTGCCCCAGTGCAAAAATCCGGACCCCCCCCCTTACCCTTTTTTGTTCTAACCGATAGTTAATACCTTCAAAAAATGTATTAATTATTTATTTTATTTTTATTTTACTATAATGCCCGTATAATAAAAAAATTTGTTAGCGGGTGTGTCAGTCAGAAAATTCACTTAAGAGGAGGCTCTACTGATGACGTAGACAGTTGTTGCGGAATGGCTGTTTTCCTTAAAATTGTTTATAATTTGATCGAAAAGCAAAAAATTAAAATTCTGCTATTTAAAAGTACTAGAGTATTGGTTTATCTATTTTTTAATCTAAAATTTGCTCCTTTATCTGAAAAAGGGAATTCAGAAAACAAATTTTAAAAAAAATTTAGTGAAAATTTCTTAAAATTTTTTAATCATAATATTAATGCTACATATGCAAATTCAGCATCTAAAAATAGAGGAACCTATAAGCTAGAACTTTTAAGTGGCAGAATTTCAATTCTTGTCATTGTAATTAAATTATGAACGATAAACAGCCATTCCGCTCATTTTGCGGAAAAACAGCCATTCCGCAACGACGAACTACGTCATTGGGTAGAGCCTCCTCTTAAGCCATTTAAGAAAATTCACTTTTTTGGACCAAAGGTTTCTTAGAACTTTACACAATACGCCTCTAAAAAAAAATCACTAAATTAAACGGCACCATCCAGAACGACCGCTTTAACAAAACTGGCATTATTCTAAAAAAATTTAGAACTCTTGAATAAAAAGAAAAGAAAGGTCGGTTTACCTTTTAGGTAAAGTCAAAGTCTGGTACAGAGTTTGTAAGAAATATAAAAAGGCAGGTTCTTCTATAGAAATAAAGGTCGTCGAACGAGACTCTCGAATGTTCAA
Organism: Liposcelis brunnea; assembly: GCA_023512825.1. Taxonomy (NCBI): domain Eukaryota; kingdom Metazoa; phylum Arthropoda; class Insecta; order Psocodea; family Liposcelididae; genus Liposcelis; species Liposcelis brunnea. The sequence continues at coordinate 9,440,688 of CM042072.1, read as the reverse complement.
AATTATGCAAAAAAATAGAAGCCTAATCCGACAGGAGCATACTGTGAGCACGTTTCTTAAGAAATACATTTTTAGCGAAAAAATCAAGCTGAATTTCCCAACTTTTTTTTGTTCAACAAAGTGCTTCCAGATTTTTTTTCAATGATTTCGATTTTTTTTGAAAAAACCCGCTAACAATAAAGATCTGTTTTTTTTTTCAAAAATAAAAGTGGTCCAATAGACCAAAAAAATACTTTAAAAAAATAATTATCATTATTTGTAATATTGGAGTTATCTGGAGTGAATGTTGACGAGATGATGAGAATAGGAAAATTCAAGAACTAATAGAATGTGAGAAACAAGTTGGGTTTTGTCCAATTGTCGTTGTAGTGAATAGTAATCAATATTAGAGAGAATCAATGTGGATTACAATTATCTTTCAAAAATTACGGGACCGAAGGGCAATCGATAGGAACGATGATACCCTAATGAAAATTTTTTATAAGATACCACCTAGTCAGAAACAGCTAAACATTACGCTCAAGATTCAGTGCAATTGGTATTAAGTTCAAACTAGGCACCTGACACCTGACATTCGAGCTAACTCATATTGAAGCACTAAATGAAACACTTCAAGATTTCCTTATTTTCTTCACAAATCATTAAAAAAATCCCTGGTACTTTTTAAATAACACACACGGACTAAAAATAATCACGCACCTCCATTTTCTGCTGAATTTTTTTTCTCAAAAAATGCATATTGAATTCGCGAATGCCTTTGATTTTCTTAAAAGCTTCCATCATTATTTCAAACTAACAAAGTCTTCCCTATACAAAAAACTCCTCTTGATTTTTAAAAAAAGATCCGATAAAATGATTTCCCTATTTCTACGAAACAAATTGTCCTACTTATAATTCCCCCTTTATCAATTAATTTTCAAACAGGCAGTTAATTATCACATAAATAATTAGCTCTAAACCAAGAACTTCATTTCGAATTCAAGGAATATAGGCCTTAAATAAACGATACTCCTTTGAATAATTCAAAATCAAAAGCTATAACTATATCCTCGAAAACCTTCATCTACTCCAACGAGGGGGATTGAGTCAGCTTGAATTGAGTAAATATCATTACCGCGAATATAATCAAATACAAAAACTTCCCGATACCACACGTCTAATTCATTATTGTAATCCGCATCCTTATGCAAGAATTTGAATTAGCCACATCCTTTTGTAACAATATTAAAAGCACCCTTAACAACACTATAGCACACTACTACCCTTTAACAGTATCAAACACACACGAACCACTTTAACTGAATCCATGAAATATAATATCCAGCTTTTCTCCAAATTACAATGATCCATCCTCCTTTTGAATATCCTTTTCACGTTTCAAATATCTACCTATTTATAACATTCATGACATTTAACGTTCCAAAAAAAAAAAAATCAACAACTAGGCCTAAAAAAACACGATCGCGTGTTTTTTTTTTTTTACACGATCGAAAATTTATTTGTTTTTGTCCGAATTTTTTTTTATTATTTACACATCATTTTATGTTTCCACTTTTCCATTGAAAGGAATAAAATTTACACACGCGGATTTTTTATTTCCCCTCGATTCAAAAACTGAACGAAATAAAATTCGGAGGGTACACAAAAAACGATTAAAAAAAATTTGAATAAAATAAATAAATAAATAAAAAAATAAAAGAAACGAAAGAAGACAAAAAAGACAGATGAAGATTGACGAACAGAGGAAAAGCGCGTAGAGAACTGATAGGAAGCGAACGTAACTTGTTGCTCCGCGTTGGAACTGATTAATTATTAAAACCTAATTCCTATAATTAACTTATGGAGTAGTGATTTATACGTCTGAAATTGAGCTGAAGCCAAGGGATGTGTACGCTCCTTGTGAATGTTAAAAGGGATTATGCGCGTTTTCATCCCTTGCGTTTATTTTTACGTTTTCGAGTTTACTCGTTGACCTATTTATGGGTAAAAAATATTCGCTCGTCAGTGTGTTAGCTTTTTAGTAACTTTTTAACGAGCTTATTTAACTTTACAAGTGAGATGGTATAAGAATGGTAAAATTTTGAAAGTCTGCAATGTTTGTTCGCAATAAAATACCTTCATTTTTTATTATGACTAATCACAGAATAGACTCCTTGCATGAATTTTTAAAACGTCATTAACCGACCCTGAAATTCTTATTTAAGGTTTCCCAAGAAAAAAATTTTATTAAACAGGTAAAAATTCAATTTGAAATTCAAATTCTAGAAAACCCGCCAAAAATCACCAGACGCCACGTTTGAGCTAGTGACGTAACAATTGAGTTGAATTCTTTTATTTCATTGGCTGATTTTTTTGCGCGCGAAAACTCTACCAATTGGAACAAAGGATCCGACTCAGTTGTGACGTCATAAATTCATGGTTGGTTTTCGGCGGGCTTTCTAGAATTTGAATTTCAAAGCAAATTTTTCGGTATTTAAATTATTTTTTTTTTTGATTAATTTTTTTTGCTGAGTCTAGTTATTATTGATCGAAGAATTAATATTAATAATAAATTTGCGATTTAAAAATTTATGCAAGTAGCCTATGGCACGAGCTTATTTCTTTATCTATCCAGATCAAAAGGGTTATTAACAGGGTTATACTGCAATTATTAACTCTTCTCATCCATTTTTTTCGTATTCTTTTCTTTTATTTTCTTTCTACCCGCCATCTAATTCGAATTTTACGCATCGCGGCGTAGGAGAAATAGTGCGCCACACAGCCACGTTCGAAAATGAAATTTTGCATTGTGCTCCTGCTTGCCTTATGGCGAAGAATTCTTCCTACGTTTTTAACAAGTCGTTACAGGTATTATTGCATGTTGGTGCGTCAGTGAGGAAATGACGATTTTTAAGGTCCCAAAATGGCTGCTGGACATCTAAAATCTAAGAGTAAATTTCTGCGATCTTACAAAATTAATCTGTATAGCGCAGGATACGTGATACCTTCTCAGATGATGTTTCATTGGCTTGCATGTGCTGGTCTAACTTAAGCTGCTTTTTTTCCTGGGATGAGTACTTATCAAGATGATGATGAAGGTTTATTTTTAACTGAATATGTCCCAAAGCAAGAAATTTTATTGTATCCGCCGCATATGCAAAAGCAGTCGAGGCATGAAAAGAGAGGTTCAGAAAAACAGATTTGTTGTTGATCGACGCATACACGACAGATCTTAATAATTCGCGACCTTAGTCGAATCTCGTATTATCTCTGATTTTTTTCGATTTTGTTGAGTTATTTACACACGGAGAAAAAAAGAATAGTAGTATTAACCAAATTTTGGTAGCATGAACCGAACTTCAGTAACAGCTACTAAATTTTTTGGAAAGACTCTAGGACATCCAAATATTTTAGTAAAGACTACTGTAATTTAGTAGTGACATCCAAATATTAGGTTTTAGCTTCCAAAATATGGTTGTCACTACTAAATGTTCAGATGTCTTACTTGCTTACCGAACAATTTTTCTCCGTGCAGAAATGAAGAATTGAATTTTTTCTCTTTCACATGGCGTTTTTAAAATTTGAAAATTCGCTATGGTTCCGGAGATTTCTAAACGTATAAAGTTCTATCTCGTGTTTCCTTAAAAAAAAATTAGTCGAATAAAGTGTTATCTAAGAGAAATCTAGTAAATTAGAGTTGCCAACATCCTCATAAAAACATCGACCAGCTCTAGGGCACGGGCATCTTCTTGGAGGCAGTTTACCTTTAACATACAGTTTCCCATCTCCTTACAGAAAATAAATTACAACAGAATGAACCGCCCATTTTATTCTCATCAATCTGATTAAATCTAATTAAACCGATTCATTAAAACGCGACGGAGGATAACAAATAAATAAAGTATTTGATAAACCGACTGCTTACACTATAAATGCTCTTCTTATTATCCCCGCCCAAACGAGATCCGACAGATTAACAAGCATCGCACCTTTAGTAATCTTTCAATCTATTAATCGCCGTTTAAAATCCTTCACAGCACAACGATTTAACCCAAACGTTTAATACTTATTAATTACGATATGCTACAAAAATGCGGGATGGATCCATTTTCCGTTCAACGAAACAAAACGGTTCGACGAAGAAAGTGTTTAGTTGTAAGTTAACAATGCGTGAGGCTATTTTTCTAAAAAAAAATCTCCCATGGTCGAGCCGATGATTCTGACAAGAATATAATGTTTTCCTTATAACTATTCAAATAAAATTTATACATTCCCGCTTTTAACTTATGTTTGACTTAAGGGAAAAATAAAACATCTTTGAGTCCGTTTAAAGTGCTTACGAAGATCGAGGTTAGGCACGATGCTTGACTTACCGATGAAAGTTTATCGAGTAAGAGTTGGAAGGAATAAGGGAAACTGGAAAAGCTGCCCTGGATGTATTCGGTGTTGAATCCTGTAGTAAAAAGTCTCACCTATCGTCGAATTTTCATGGAGACCCTTTTCTTTTTACGCACGTTGTATTGTTTTAGGTGTATCAAGTCCAACTGTACAGGTGTTTCGAACCGCGCGAAAAGACAAAATCGTTTTTCGAGATCCCCCCCCCCCCCTCCACCCTTATGATCATCTTTTCTTCTTCGTAATAAAATAATGGCATAAACTCCCCGACTTCCAACCAGATTATTTTCCGAAACGAAATTATTTTTCCGAAAGAGAATTTTGAAACAATGTCAAGTTGGCAATTTATGAAGGAAGTTTAAGATTTATCTTTTAAATCTTATTGGTTAATTTAATGGATGTTTTAAAGCACCTTTTATCGCTTTCGTTGTTTACTTGGTTGTGTTCGGAAGCGAAGTGGCGGTTGTAATTGCCAACTGGATATCTGAGGCTCAAGGAAATAGATCTCGGTTCTTTTTGTTCGGTTTAACGAGTTTACAGATAAGGATTTTTTTAAAAGTGATCGTTTTATTGGGGCGATCTACAAAATTAATGTCGGCTTGTGGTCCAAAGCACACGCACAATAGGTGCAAAAAGGACCTGGTAAAAGTAGAGAAATATTTTTCATCAGAAGTATATAGGATTTTCTACTGTTAGATGTCGTAGGCACCAAGTACCAAAGTCAGATGGGGTTAAATTTACATTCTCAGACCAAGTTCTTGGCATTTTTTCGAACGTAAACTAAGAACTAACCTAGTCAGTTTTTTTTGCTTAAAACAGTGCAGTAAATTCCATTAAAAAATATATGCAGTTTTTTTTAACGAATTTTTTTTTTTGGTGTTTTCTAAATTCTAGATCCAAGTGGCGTAGCAACCACTTCCGCAACCCCAGCGGTAACGTGGAAGCCCCGGAGTCAAATGGGCCCCTCTGTCTTTCAGCAGGAAAATAATATTTAATTATTAGTACCATTTAGTACTCTTTAGTCATAGTAAAGAAAAATTTTGTGTCTTTCCATTTCCCGGAGAAAATGTAAAATGAAAAGTGGGAGTCCAACTTAATACGGGACCCCCACTTTTAAAATTTTTAAATTTAAATATTAGTACCCTTTAGTACTCTTTAGTAATAGTAAAGAAAAAATTTGTACCAACGATTTTCCCAAAGAAAATCGAAAATGAAAAGTCGGGGTCCCCAAAGTTGACAGCTACATAAATTTTTCAGGTATCAGGTTATGGTACTTCCGCTTGTGGAACGTTGATAGTTGATAAGTTGATAGGTTAGTAGTCATCTTAATTCGTTTTGTTGCTATGCAGTATTTGTTAGCATGAGCTATTGTTTTATTAATACGGAATAACGGACTTTTTTAAATTAAAATTTTAATGTTGAAGTATTTTAAGTATTTGAAGTATGTTTTGTTGATTAGTGTTAGTAATATTTATTGCGTTATTTATTTTAATATACAGTATAGTACCATATAAAGTTGAGATGCCTCGGGAAGCCAGTTTCCCATCTGAAAGCTTGATTACTTTTTTGAAAGAGGAAAAGAAGTTATTTTCCGGTAAATCGATGGGGTAATTACAAGAGAGTTAGTTTCGAAAAAAGATGGGGTGTGGACTCGCAAATCATCACAATTTATTCAAACGGCCCTTTTCAGGGCCAAACCTATTCACGTTACATTTCGCAACGGCTCGAATAATTCAATTATGCATTGATGACTTTAAACCTATGTAGCTGTTAACATTGGGAACCCCGACTTTTCATTTTCGATTTTCTTCGGGAAAATCATTGGTACAAAATTTGTTTTTACTATTACTAAAGAGTACTAAACGAGTACTAAATGCATGTAATGTTCCTTTTCCTGAATACGAGCCCGGCTATAGGGACCCAAGGCCTATTCCTTTTGACTGTTTTGATGCCCCTACGCCTGGCCCAAGCCAAACTGTTGAAAGAACTCCTTTAAAATCAAGCGTAAATAATAATTAAATTTTAAAATATTAAAGGGGGGGGGGGGCGGTCCTACTTAATGTTGCCACTGAGACCCCCCCCCCCCCAATTTAGTGACTTGGTTTTATTGTACTAGAGGCCTTAAAAAGACCTTCGTGCGACATGGAGTCCAGTTTCAAAAGTACTGGCATTGGCAATGTCTATGCAGTCATGTATAACATGTTGCATAACCTGCAAACTTCCTCAGTCTAACACTTCACTATAAGTAGCTGACCCTTCAAAATAAAATTTCGGGAATTCAAGTTCAAGAAGAAATAACAAGGAGGAAAAAGGGCTAGCTCTACTCACAGTTAAAACCAAAAAAAAAAAGGAAGTCGCCTTTTTTCTCCGTCTTTGTCTCCACGCCACGTGGAAGCAACGAAATTTTTTAAAAATTCTAGCACACTGCAGCCAGATCAACCCCTTGTTCGAACACTTGTCACTCATAAGAATTCAATACGCAGCTCCAAGGGTTCACGTCTTGAAAAGGGACGAACAAATAAACTCTATTAGTAAATTTTCTCCCTAACTTTCCTTAACACCATTATAGTGATATTTTAAAATTTATGTATTTACAGGACTACTAAAGGATTAATGATTTGACCCTAATGACCTTTTTTTAGTTTCGCTAAACTCTAATGATATCTTGAAAAGCGACTTTTCTTATACTTTTATTATATACGAGTTGAAAAAAAAAAATACGGGAAAAGTTGCAGAAAAACATTAGCCACGGTTAGCTGAGAAGTAGACAAATAACAAATGTTTTTCTACTTTTTCTCATTTTCCAGCTTTCCGTCACAGTCTGATGTTTCTGCCATTAAAAAGAAAAAAAGGTATTTTTTTTCGGGGGGAAAAATAACGTCACGAAAATAATGTCTATATTGTCTGTGCACCCCTTTTGTTAAAATTTCCCAGTTATATCTGTCCCTGAAATAAGTTTTACAAGGTTTTACTTTCACCCGTAATGTTTTCCTAAGGGAAGTTCACGAACCCTGGTTGGCTGCAAGGTAAAATATGGATCGTTACCGTTTTTTTGACTTGATATATTTAAAGGGTTTGGATAACCCTGAGTGAAGGCGACACAGGTAAGAATGCTTCTGTTTGTAAAGTAGTTGCCTCTCCAGGGATACGAGGAATACGAGCTTTTACGCGATCTACTTTTCTAAGAGGAAAATAACCGCTCCCCCCCTTTTCTTTAGTCGGCCTTTTTTTTTCCTCTCGATGTTTACTTCGTGAAATCGAAATCGGTTATCTATGCGGAAAATTTTAATTTCTTGAATATTTTCCGTGATTTATCGATTACGGATGATTTCACAGCCCCGGTTTTAATTCCTAAAGATGTATGCGGGAAAGGAAAATAAGGAAAATTCTGAGTAATGAAATATGTATACGATCAAAGGATTAAAGATAATGTCTTAATATAACAAATTAGACGGCGAGAAATGACTTATGTTGTCTCTTTGTATAATGGAAATGAGGGAGTCTCCCTTGTTTATTGCTAACGGGATTGCCTAACGCCAGCCTTTTTTTATCCTGTGACGCCTTAGTTATTTTGCAAAATATGAAATAATACATTTGAAAAGTACGTTGAGATTTATGTGTAAATAGTCAGATGAAATAGAAATAGTGATTCTGTGAGAAGAGTGCTACGCCTAAACAGGTTGGATTCGGCTTTAACTTGGTAGATACGGTTTTAGCCTCGGTTTTAGCAGATTAAGAAATTTATCAGGTTTGATCAATCAGAATTGACTTTGACGGACTAATTGAAGTCGGCAATGCTGGGTTTAGATTTAACAAAATGCATTTAACATTTGTATTTGTCTTCGAATAATACACAATATGAACTCCAAGGAAATAAATTCATCTGCAGAAGGTGAACTCGATATCAAAATTATTTTGTGTTGTGTTCACGTTGAGAAGATCGTAACATCCATTTTTTTTAAAAGGTAGACCAGAAAAAAATGAACCACAAAAAAAATGAATCAAAAAAAAACTTGAAAACTTTAAAAAAAAACTAAACGGTTTAAAACAAGAGATGGGTGACAAATGGGTCTCACAAGCCTATAGCAAAATTCATTTTTTGCCTACTTCAACTTGGCGTCAAAATTTCGTTGTTTTCTGCCTACTTTAACTAGGCATTTAATAAAAACCAAGGTGTAAACATGTGTCGCGGATTCGTAAACGTGGAAATAAAATTTTCATTTCGCGGGTTTTGACAAGTAATTGTGTTAATCGTGGTTCTAGATCAAAGCTTGTGAACTTACGAGTGAATAACGAGACACAGATAATGTATGAGTTCAATTTAAATTATTTCTTATATTTAATGCCTTAACATTTATTATTGAAAGCCGATTTCAATAATAAATGTTAAGGCATTAAACGAACAACGAAACGAACGGCATAACAACGAAATTTTGACGCCTAGTTGAAGTAGGCAAAAAATGAATTTTCCGCCTACTTAAAGTAGGCGTATAAATAAAAACGATTTTCCGCCTTCTTATAGTAGGCGTATAAATAAAAACGATTTTCCGTTTAGATTTTCTAGGCGAAAAAATGAATTTTCAGCCTAGATTTTCTAGGTAAAAAATGAATTTTCCGCCTACTTAAAGTAGGCGTATAAATAAAACCAATTTTCCGCCAAGATTTTCTAAGCGGAAAACATTTGACTTAGAAGTCTGAGCCTCCAGGGCTTCCGTATAATAGCCTTTTTTATTAAGATTTCAATTGGTGTTGCCAAGCTCATCGGATTTCTTTAATTCGCAAAAAAATATTTCAATTTATAGCAACATGATGAAGAAGTTAGTGATGTTAAAAAAGCAAAAAAATTTCAAAATCACAAAAATAACTTTTGTACATTTTTTTCAACCCCAAACAACACTTACGACTTCGTGCCGACTTGAGACTGTTCGTAAAACTCTCGGCTTTAACACAGACACCTTCGACCAAGATGACGTGTCCGATGACATTTCTATCCCAACCTTATCAGTTGATCTTGACATCTTTATCCCATCTTTGAAAGTTGCTACGTAGGATGATCGAGGTGTTGCTCACTCTTGAATTTCGATTTTCCCTTACTCGCGTTCCTCTTGCAATATGAGTCCTTAAGGCTGTAAACGCAGCATAGCTTCGCAAACTCCAATCAATTTTTTGTTGTAAGGATTAAAAGATAAAATTCCTGGATATGAAATAACGAGATAAGTAACAGACAGTTACAGATTCTGTATTATTCATTTAATCCATTACATTTTTACTTCTCAGGGACATGACCCTACCTTTAAAAGCTTAGAAGCAATTAAAAAAAATCCTGACTTCAATTATCGAATGCAATATTTTCCAATTTTATACTAATGCACCTAAACAGAATTATCCGATTAACTCGTAAATCAATATCCCTCCCGATATCGAACAAGTTTCAAAAGAAAAAAAAGAGATTTATTTTAAATTTATGGAACCGTAATCCTATTACTCCGAAAACCCATGATGACATGTTTAACACAAGCCATAAAGAGACGACCACGCGCATCCAAATCGAAAAAAGAATTTTCCGCTTCGTATTTCAGAGATTTCAACGAACGGAGGGGTTAAAAATTTTTTTCTCCTTAGGATTAAAAGTAAGCTGAGTATGGAACGATAATACGACCGATTTATTGCTTTTTACACGGTCATTCCAGATTTAATCCGATCCCAAGGAATCAGAAAAAAAAATCGGAACGTCAAGAAAAAGATTTCACTAAACCTTCTTGAAAATTCTTAGTGGTCAGCTGGTGACTTGATGATTGAATTGGAAATCTTATCGATGTTAATTAAATTACCAGAAGGGAGAATCGAAGACGGATTTCTGCAGTTATGCAACGAAATCCATACACGTCGATTAGCAATTAATTCGAAGGTAATAATGATGCAATATGGAAATTTTGATAATTTCATGTTCCTATTTCTGGCTGAAATGTAGGAAACCGTGTAAATCGTTTGTATTAATGCGTTGGATAGGTCCATCAGTTTTTTCCCTTGTTTTTATTTGAGAGAATATCATTTATCATTTATAGCAGGTGAGTTTCCGTGTTTCCCACTGATTGGATAGCATTTCGATGTCAAAAAAAAATCTGCATATACATTTGGTTTTAAATTATGAATAAATTTGTGGAGTTAGGAAGGGTACAAATAATATTCCTTGAAGCGTTCAATTTATATGAATTTTCACAAGCACGAAGGTTTTAGAGTTAAGCCACAATTATTTCAAAACCATTTAAAAAAATAAAAAAAAAATTGATTCATTAGATTTGTCCATCAATTCTTTTGAATTTAAACTTGAAAATTTTAAGGTGACCATATGCACTGCTTTGTGCAGGACAGTTCTGCTTTTTAGGTTCTTGTCCTGCGTCCTGCTTTTTAAAAATGATCCCTTTCTTAAAATTTGGGCAGGAAAAATGCAATTAAAATATTATTTTTTTATGTGAATCGACCCTTTTGAAGTAAATCTGATTTTACAGCATTTTTCCAGGCTTCACAATTCTTTAATTTTGGTTTTTTGGGGTCAAAATCGCCCAACTTTTAGTCAAGGGCCAAATTTTCTTCAGCACTGTCAAAATTTAAAAAATCGGCTCTTAAACATTATTTTATTGAATAAAAATTTTTAAAAAATCCCCTAATTAGTTTTGTTAGTTTGGGCAAATAAGTATGAGGGGGGGAGGGGGGGTAGTTTCTCGGTTAATTAAATCAGGATGTCCTGCTTTTCGATTTTAAAAATATGGTCACCTTACAATTTACTGAAATAGTGAAATTCTCATTCAGTAAAATGGCTGAATCTTGTAAAAGCATAAAATTTACTCTGGGGGGAGCGACTGAAAAATTTGGCATTCTCGCAATTTGTAAAATTTCATCAGTAATCTTTAAGAATTCTCATTATTGGAATTGAGCAGACGAAGTGTCAGTCAGCGCCGGCGCTCGAAAAAATCCCACGGTTTCCTTCCATCCGATTGTTCCCAAGTAGCTAAATTTCGAAACTGAAAAAAAAATTTCAACTTCAGTGCAACCATCGCGAAAATCCGAACGAATTAACCGCTTAACCATTCCTTTATAAAAATCATCAAATCCCAGCCATTAATTACACTCGCCGTTATTGATACAAAAAAACATTTTATCATTTATTTCCAGGATGAATCGAAAAAAATCCAAAAGATTATGTTTTCAATCAACTGAAATTGCAAAACAGCTCGACTCCCTTCTTTTTTTTTCCTAGCGGTAAACAAGAAAAAAAAACCCCTTCGAGGTAAAAAGATCCGCGAAGGCAGATAAGGAAAAAAAAGGGAAAAAACCTTTGAAATACAACAAAATCCTTTTCCCATAAAGCCTTCAAGGCAAAAAAAAGGCTTTTAAAAATGATCGGAGATTATCAAAATAAAAAGAAGAAGGAAAAAAAAAAACGGAAGTCCCCTGGAAGTTACGGCATCAGCGATCTCTAAAGGATTCCCTCCGAAACTAAAATCAACTTTTCACAGTTCTCGATTTTCCCGCCAGATGTCTCCTCCCTTCAGCCGGAGGGAAAAAGGAATCCGGAAGTTTTATCGTGATAAAGCTGTTTCCCGGTCGGTTCATATTTCCATATTCAAGTTCTGACCGTTAAAGTCGGCGGGAGAAGAAGGTAAAAGGCAAAAAGGGTCGGGATAGATTGCCGCCTGGAATGATAATCGTAAAGAATTTAACCTTGAGCCATTTTAATCGTTAGGGATTAAATGTGGGATAAGGTCTGAGGTTTCTCATATTGATATTTATCAATCCTCCTTCTTCATCTTCTTCTTCTTTGTTTACGGTTTATTCGTACGGACGTTGTTTTAACGATGTACGTTTAACACTGAACCGTCAAAGGCAATTTGTGTCAAAATATAAGAATCTGGGAAGGAAAGATGTTTTTGACATCATCCCATTTATTAAGTTGGATGAGGGAAATATGAAAAAAAGATTTGTGAATCCATGGATGAACGTTTATGATGAGATTAAATGGGATGACTGAGGGGTGAAAGAACTAAAAAGAAAATAAATATGTTTTCTCAGGAGGATTTTTAATGAAAATATAGAGGTATGTCTAAAGAAGATCAAATTATTATAAATGGCTGGTTAAACTGATACGAATTTTTACTCTTTGACGGGATAAAAGAAAAATTGGTGCTGGCCCTGCAAGCTGCCGGGTGCTTGCTTAAGCTTAAGCATAAACGATGGTGACTTTTTTTCGATGCTGCTGTCGGTTTCGCTTTTGGCGGTGGTTAAAATAAGAATTACTGTACTGAAAAAATAATTTCACCTTTGAGATACCGAATTTGTTTGAGTCAAATAATCATCACGAACGGAAGGGGAAAGAATTTCTAAAAGCAGATTACATTCAAGAGAACAAGCAAAATTTACAGTCGGATAAATTGTATCATTTAATACAAAATCTAGTATGAATAGCGAGCGACGCTATAAGTACTAGGAAGCTGGGTTGAAAATCAACTTTTTTACATCCCAGAACGAAGCAATGAATTATGATGCTTTTTTGCTTCGCTTTTAACAACATTCAAGGGTTTCGGAAACTTGACCAATTTTGAATCCCACGTCAGCGCCTCATATTGAACATCATTTTATTTTTTCCTGGAAATAAGCCTCAACCATTTTTTTTTTAAACAAAGATGACCCAAGTCTCGTTTGTTTTTAAAATTGATGTTGTGACGTCATCTTTTACGATATAGATCATCTCCTGATGCACGAAATCGCCATGGAAGCCTAAACAGAACATCGTCAAGAAATCATCAGAATACATCAAGGTCATCATCCACCATCTTGTTTTAAATTCAAGCCGTCCTGTTTTAATATATAAAAAAAGCTACCCTATTTTCAAATCATGACTGAGAAACAGAACTCAAGACTCTTTAGAATTTTGGATGAGTTACAAAAAGATCAAGCGGATGCGGAAAGCATATGTTTTCCGGCGTCACACTCAAAAAATCGATCCGTGCCAAGTCAAGAAAAATGGCCTATTTTTCAATTTAAAGTAGCCAATATTTTTTTTAAAAAAATCGGTATCACAAAACATTGTTTCTTTCTTTTTCCCAAGGCAATTTTTTGTTGCGGTGCTCACAATGTAAATAACTTTTTCAAAAAATAGGATCCGTCTGCTGCAGGCAAATTCTCGCTCTTGTAAACAATCAACAATTACGGATTTCAGTAAATATGGGTGTTGCGGACCAGAAACCTAAAATATTTATTTTACGATAAAAATATACGTCCTTTCCACACTCAGAAAAAAGAAGTTCTTAATTTAAGAATATTTAACATTCCAAAACCAAAACTTCCTATAATGACGTTGGTCATTTTCCTGTTAATCAGGACGAAAGTAAATATTAAGAATTTTTCTGAATGGCATTTGTTTTTTCCATTGGCGTAGCAACCACCCCCGCATAAAAAATAATCTGAAGGGATAACTAATTTTTCTATTTGAGCTTTGGTTTCTAAGTCAAGAGCCCGTTTGAAAATTGATGTCGCAGCAGATGCCGAGGGATTGATATCAGTTTCAGCCGTTGATCTTGTCTTACCACCAATTGCTACTTTTGAAAACATTCATGATAATTGGTATAACGAATTAAAAGCTAAAATTGTAGCGATGCCAGATTCTTATCCTGCTTTTTCTATTCGTGATAACAAAATTTTCGAACGGGCTCTTGACTTAGAAGCCAAAGCTCAAATAGAAAAATTAGTTATCCGAGCAGAATACCCGAGTGGCTACACCGCTATTACACAACAGTAACCAGAGTTCGGGACTTTGTGCCAGGTGGTGTGACTTTATGTCACCGGTTTTTTGGCGGATTTTAAAGCTTACGTGGCACAAAGTCGGGGTGTCACAATGTCCCCCCTGTTTACGGTATTTAAAGATTTCAAATCTTGTAAGGGTCGTCAAGGTAGTTTGGTGGCTACTCCGCTATTACACAACGGTAACCAGGGTTCGACTTCCCCTTTCAGTAGTGAGACAATACTACCCATTTAATTATTAATTTTTCAAGTAAAGTATTGATTCCTATTCAGGCTAAAAACGTCACCTTACGATTTTGAAAAGCAAAACAAATTTCTTAATCTTCGCCTTAAAACATTCACCACCCCATCTGCTGTCTAAAGCTCCAAGTACATTAAAATCTCTCAAAAACATGTTCTTACAAAACCCCAATATAACCTCCACATAATTTTATAACTAGAGATCATCATGTTACTTTACTTTATTCGATATGCAAATATTTGAAAAGGAAATTCGGGTAACACATTTCCTCAAAGGTGACATTGATAGCTCTTCGCAAAATAAATTCGAAAACTCGATTACGACGTTTATACAATCCCGATCAAAAAGACGAGACATCTTTTGTTTTTAATGTTACATCCCCGGGGAGAGAGAGAGAGAGCAAAAAAAATAATAATAAATAAGAAAGCGAGTGAAAAATCTAATCCTTTAAGCATTGGAATGAGACCGGTTCAAAGAATCTCTCGATAAAGAGAGGGGGGAAAAAAGGGGGGAAAAGGGGGGAAAAAAAGAAGACGAAGAAGGACCCAATGGGAAAATCTCAGAAGAAACCATAGAAACCCGAGTAAGAAAAGGATCGGGGTCCAATAAGAGTCCTTAAACACTTTGCCCGTTTTACGACTTTTATCATTTTATAACACAGTAAAATTGGTCTTGCATCACTTAGGAACGTTTTTAACGACTTCATGGATGAGGTTTTATTTTATAAGACCTATTTTTTTTTTCCTCTCTTACCCTGAACGTCATTTCGTTCCACGCGTTCATCATTTTTACGAGCTTATGACTTCTGATTAAGACATCGTTTAAGATGTTTTTTATGTAATAATAAGAAGTCTATGATAGATAAACCCAAGGCGAGAGAATGGTGAGGCAGACTTGACAAGTGATAGATTTTGCTTGAAACATTGCGAATCCAAAAGAAGAAAATTAAAAGAAAAACTACAACGAAAACAAGTTTGAAATTAATTTTCAAGTATGATAAATATAAAATCTTTGTAACCTAAAAATGGAAAAGTTTTTAAAAAAAAAAGTTTTAGGTCAGCTGAAGTTGAGCTAAAGTAAAAATTTACTGACGACAAGAAAAATTGCGGAAACGTTTTGTAAGTACAGACGTTTCATTAATCAATCACTTTCCGTTTCATCAATAATCGTTTATTAATGATAGTAACTCATGTGTGACAAGTTGCAGAATAAACTCTCGTCTGGAAGGGGTTTTCATCGTGTATATACTTATCAAGAAAAATAAAATGTTTACGAAAATGCTTAACCACGTGGAATCATGAATAAGAGACAAAAAGAATGGAAAAAAAAAAGAATAAAGATTGTTTTCCATGTTCTTTCATTTTGAAGCTTTTAAAGAAGAAAGATTTTTAAAAACGCGGATTTTATCGAACAAAGAATCTAAAAATAATCATCTACCTTGGTTTTGTATATCTTGTAATTACGGTTAAAAGTGTTTTGTCGCTTTGGGAAGGTTTACAGAAAAATTCAATGTGCCAAAGATAAAATTTTTGAGGGATTTTTTGGGCTTGAAAGGCAAGAGTGATAATCGTGCTTAACAGTTTTGTAGAAATCTTTTACAATTAAGCTTCGAACGGCCCAACAGCATGGTGCTCGATGTGGTGCTCGACCAACACCAACAGCGCCCGGAATATTTTAAGGAAAGGTCAAATTTTAACAAAGTCAGATGAAGCAAACAATTCACCAATCTTTTTAACAAAGATTCCTATATCTGCAGATTTACTAAAGCGGCTAATCTGCGAGTAAAACTTTTTCGTTTTTGGCCCTTTTCGTTTTCGGCCCTTTTCTTTTTCGACCCTTTCCGTTTTCGACCCTTTTCGTTTTCGGCCCTTTTCTTTTTCGCCCTTTTTTGGCTTTCGGCCCTTTTCGTTTTCGATCCTTTTCTTTTTCGACCCTTTTCGTTTCGTTTTCGGCCCTTTTCTTTTTCGACCCTTTTCGTTTCGTTTTCGGCCCTTTTCTTTTTCGACCCTTTTCGTTTCGTTTTCGACCCTTTTCGTTTTCGGCCCTTTTCTTTTTCGCCCTTTTCGTTTTCGGCCCTTTTCTTTTTCGGCCCTTTTCTTTTTCGGCCCTTTTCTTTTTCGGCCCTTTTCTTTTTCGCCCTTTTCGTTTTCGGCCCTTTTCGTTTTCGACCCTTTTCTTTTTCGACCCTTTTCGTTTCATTTTCGGCCCTTTTCGTTTTCGGCCCTTTTCTTTTTCGACCCTTTTCTTTTTCGACCCTTTTCGTTTTCGGCCCTTTTCTTTTTTGACCCTTTTCAATTTCGGCCCTTTCCAATTTTTTAATTTTTTTTTCGGCCCTTTTAAAATTTTTATTTTTTTAATCACGCGTAACTCTCGTAAAAAATTCTCGAAAACTCTCAATTTGGCCTTCTTTGGTCCTGTCAAATCCGTAAATTTGGCCGGATGGTCTTGATTAAGGAATAACACGACTCGAAAAGGGTCCCACTTGAGTATAACGGGTGTTTATTTTCTTTCGGAAAAAAAGCTAAGGAATAACAGTTTTCCCGTTGTCTGAGGAAGGCAACTGCAAATTTTCATTGCGCTGGCTCATTCGGTTTCGAAAAAATATAGCCAAAGACATAAGTGCACGGACGAACGGACGGACGTCAGCCCAAAAACCATTTTCGCGGTTATTTCGTAGTTTGGCCAAATTTCATTTTCGAGGCGACCGCAATACTTCCTCACTCCAGGGAGCTCGAAAGTAAAAATTTAGTGCCTTTGGCAAAAAGTTACTGACAAGTTTCGAAAACGTCGATGCAGGAACGATCAAAATTTTTAAAATTTCTTCTTTGATCCAATCATAAAAACTTCTTTAAATCCCTTTTTCAACCCCTCTAAGAAAGCAATTTCTAAGCAATTCTCCCTTTTTGAAATTTAGAAAAATTCCTAGAATTCCCATTTATTCGACGAGGGGAGAAAATAACTTATTAGACTTGGAAATTCAACATGATATCTCGAGCGATACTGTATACACTGATTAATTCATTAAAACCAGTAAGCCGATTTTCCTGTATACTCTCTTCAACAATATGAATGAACTAATTGATTGTTTCCGACGGATCTGAATTTTCCCTTTTAATACCGAATTAGTATTTAAAACTGATAACGGGGCGAAAGGAGAGAAATATTCATACGTTAGATTTTTAGCTCGTAACAGCAAAAAAAAATTCCTCCCCCCTTTGATTTCTCGCTTTTCCGATTTCCAATACTTTAAAACGTATTCGTTGCTAAAAATTTGAAAATCCACTCACGAATTTTCATCGTTTGAAGAAAGAATATAAAAATAGAAAAGGGGGAAAAAAAAGAAAAAGAAAAAGTTGGGTGAGATATATTCCTAAACATTAAAGTTTCTATTATAAAGTTTTTTAATGCGACCTTGTTAATTTAGCAAAAAAATTAAATGATGATGTTTAAAAAAAACGTTATTACTCTTTATTACCATTTTAATTTACATTTATTAATTTACATTAAATCTGAGGTTTTTAGGAAGCGTGACTTGGAGGAATTGCTTATAAGAATTATCTCGGAGGATCAAAGATTGATCGGGCAATGCCTTCCTAAAGATATTAAAACTAAAGAATGGCAAAGTCACGGAATTTGCTATCTTACAAGAAAAGAGGATTAAGGGAAATTAATAAACACAGTAATAAAAAATTTAAAAATTTTCGAATTTGACGGTGTTAGCTAAACTCGGGTCTATACTGGCTCTTCCAAAAGGCGCAAGCTAAAACCCGAAACAGCGCTGCAGAACTTCCACTACTTTATTCTAATAAATATAAAAATTCTCTTACTTTTTAAGAAGAGGGGGCGAAGCATTGGTCAGTCATTAGCAGCGTCCTGTCTTTTTAGAATTGATAGGATTTCTTTGGCTACAGAATATGTAGTTCTCACATTTTTTAATGAAAAAACATTAATTATTTTTAGTCCTTATTTTTTTTAATTAAAGCTCGAACTAGCTCTTCAGAAAGGCTTGAGCAAAAAAAAAAACAAAATGGCGCTACCAGAGCTCCTTTCACAGGTTCCATTTTCATTATAGAAAAAAATTCACTTCCACTCTAAGAAGACAAAGCAACCTGCTGGTAAGTCCATAAAGGCTCCGTCTTCTTAGAATGCAAATAAATTTTTATTACTAAAAAATTTGAGAGCGCAGGAGGACGCAATGGTTCGAGAAGCGCACCGGAATCAGCCGGGTAGTCCGGTGTGCCAGTCCAGACCCACTTTAATTTGTGTTTCTGCAGGTGGCTTCTTCATCTTCTTCTTACAGTGCCTTCCCGCGACGGGAATTGGCGACCATCATGGTTAGAGATACCATGATTATTCGTAACGGAAAATATCGCCTTCTGCAGCTGGTGATGGAGGGGAAGATTGAAGGCAGGCGTAGACCGGGTCGGAGGAAAATGGCTCAAGATCTTGCCACGTATGTCGTGGCAATATACAACGTATTTTTACAGTACGATATGTGTAAATGTTATTAAAATGTTATTAAAATGGTAAAATGTTATTAAAATGTTATTAAAATGGTAAAATGTTATTAAAACGTTATTAAAATGGTAAAATGTTATTAAAATGGTAAAATGTTATTAAAACGTTATTAAAATGGTAAAATGTTATTAAAATGGTAAAATGTTATTAAAATGTTGGTATTAACTGCGTTCTACAATACTCCAGAAAAAATTGCTTAAGATCCTGGCTATAGAATCTAAGAGACTGGTACAGCCAAAATTCAGTATCCCTTTTTCGTTCGGCAGCCTCCAAAGTTAGGATCGCCAATCTCCGACGAGGAGCGGGCATTTAAAGAAGAAGAAGATGGTTAGGTCGAATCGGCTGTCTTGAGTTTTGCACAGCAAACCATTGGCCATGATGGCTATAGTAGGGAGCTTAATGCAGTGGCTCCCCAACACCTTCCGCATCGCAGCACAGGAGCCATACCGCTAGCCCTTGACTCAGCCTCCTGCTTTCTGGGCTTAAGCCTAGCCAACTTTTACCGTCTTTAGCCTTAAGAGCCTACCAGAACCCTTACCGAATTGCTACCTCCCGGGCCAGAAGGAATCTGGAGTTCGTCAAGGGCAGGTGCGCCAATTGGCGCACCTGCCCTTGACGAACTCTTAGAATAATCATGTTTAAAATCATTTGACAAATAAATTTTAAATTTTGTTAAGATTACCAAGTTTCTATTTTATTTTTTGATATTCAAATAAATCTTATTACATGTATAAATTCCATGCGTTTTTCTTTCACTTTTCCACAATAGACCCCCCTTCTTCAATCTCTTCATCAGATGTAATGGAAGGATGGAAGCGCCAAAAATGCCCTTATTTTAACTACATTAATTAGATATATCGTGATTGATATGGTTATAAAAATGTACTGGTACCGGTAAAATTTATTGATATCCGGATTGATGAAAATATACTGACATCAATAAAAGAAATTGTGATCAGTGAAATTTATTGCTATCGCCACAGTTGAGATGTTTTCATATCAGGTCAATTAACTGAGATTTCGCCCTTATAAACTGAACCGGGGTCAGTAAAATTTGTACAGTCAGTCAAACATACTGATCCCAATAAAAACAACGATAACAAACTTATTGATGTTTTATTGGTATCAATAAATTTTCTTCTATTGAAGTTGCAGGGATCAGTAAATTTTATTGCTATCGCCACAGTTAAGATGTATTGATATCAGTTGAAGTAACTGAGATTTCGCCCTTATAAAATGAACCGGGGTCAGTAAAATTTATAGAGTCAGTAAAGCATACTGATCTCATTAAAAGCAACAGTAAGAAACTTATTGATGTTTTTATTGGTATCAATAAATCGTATTGCTATCGTCACAGTAAGGATGTATTGATATCAGTTCAATTAACTGAGATTTCGCCCTTATAAAATGAACCGGGGTCAGTAAAATTTATAGTCAGTACAGCATACTGATCTCAATAAAAGCAACAATAAGAAACTTATTGATGTTCTTATTGGTATCAATAACTTTTCTACTGACATTTGTTCATAAATTTTACTGGCATCAGTAAATTTTACTAGGGCGAAATCTCAGTTTTTTTTATTGACCACTTACTGAAATTTTGCGTAGGGAAACCTGAAGCAGGAATGTTAATGTTCCCTCCGACTATCCCCAATGCAGGTGGCTTAGAAACATTGATATTTGCTAAAACGGTTGTTTTAAAACTTTGAAGTTTCTGCCACATAAGAAACAAGTTTATCGCTATCCGGATTGGGAAATGAGTGTTTAATCTTCTTTTGCATTGTTAATAAATTCCCTTTGAAATTATATCTGTCGGAATCAAATAAATCATTTGATACTTAAATAGTTTCTAAGCTTGTTTGTTTCCATTAAGAAAAAATTTTTAAAAAAATGTAGTGGTGCGCGAAAATTACAATTTGTTAATCTTTCTTTCGAGAAAAATCGATTTTTAAAAAGAACCGTTTTATTTAAAAATCAACGGAAAAAAAATATGGGGAACAAAATCTTCGCTTTCATCAAAGGCAAAGATTTGTTAAAAAATATTGAATTTCTTATTATTTTGGTACAAAGTCTTTATACTTCATTATTTAACATCTCTTACTAACTTTCAATATTTCCCACAAAAGATTTCCAAACTTTCTTCGAATGCTGTCAGTTGCTTCTCGTGAATCTTTACGATGTGATTTCAACTTTATCATATGTAAACCGTTTAGAAAGCACCCACGCACGTACCTTTCACTGAAAACTTATTCAGAACGTTAAATTTTAAAGAGGATGTTCATTCGGTAAACTTAAATAACTGACAAACAGGAAAACTTTAACCGTAATTTGATTAATTTACAAAAAAGGTAAACGGCTTACTTAAAAAAAAAAAAAAAAAAAACGGCCTCCTTATTTTCTCATAACATTTATAATACAAAAAAAAATTCAATACCTTAAAGATACCTTTTAAGAAAAAAAAATCTTATTTCGCCAGATTGAACTTTTCCAATCATTCTAACTCTCAACCTTGAACTGGATCTTGTCCCATCTTTTATTAATATAAATAACATGAGATTTTCTACTGAAAGCTTTAAAGGGATTGAATCGATTAATCAAACCTTCTACACTAGAATCTTTTTGCTTTTTTAAAAAAAAAGGAAAAAAAATCTCAAAATGGAGAAAATAGCCGAAGGTGAAAAAATGAGTCTCTGGGAAAAAGTCGAGGAAATGATATCCAAACTGACATTCTAACAGACAGACGGGAAATATAAATGAGAATAGTACGGATGCAGAGGTTTCCGTTAACTCAGTGATGAAGCTTCGATTTTCTGCAAAGGCGACCTTTGAGGAACCTTCTCTGGATTTTTAAAGCTTTAAAATAATTGCATCATTATAAAATTATTCTAAACCATAAAATGCGTAAGTCGTTATCTTCGTTTTTTTTTTCTTTTTCAAGTGGTTGGCTTTAATATAAATGATCGTCAATGTTAAACTCTAGAAGAAAGCATTTTGTTAATTACCATAGGAAAAAAAGGCAGCTGAATAAAGCATCGATCAAAGTCCATCAGATCATTAATTCGGTATCGTTGACTAATGCGTTTGAGTTTGAATTCGCATGTAGGAAACAGAAAGATAGAAGTTGAAAAAGGGAAGGAGGTCCTAAACTTTAAAAGCTACAATCCACTTTTTACATTCAGAATTAGCCAGTGTCCGTAAGAGCAGCGGACACTCTTGCTTAGCGCCCTCAACAAGGTTCAAGCTGAGACAGGGGTCTATCAGTTTTGATGTCGATCACATGTCAACACAGAGTAATCATAAATGAAGGTTTCCAGGTGAAGAAGACGAGAGGTTAGACGCTGCAGCAAATGTTATTGCTGATAATATCTGAAGAGACCGAGAAGAGCAGCACAGAGGCTTCTCTTCGTCGTCGGTACGGTTAGTTGACAACACCAGCGGGCGAACTTCTTCTTTGGGCGCCCTTTAGGCGACCGATCCGACGAGCTCCTCAAATCTTTCACGATCGGCGACCATGCGGAATAGCTCCTTTACGGTTAACCCGGTCCAATTCCGGATATAGGCTATGTCGTGCTCCTTCCTCCGACTGAATAGGCAATATCAATTTGAGGGCAATCACCTATTCTTAGCTTATGCAGAAGCGAATTAAGGCGCAAGTTATGCAAAATCAACTCGAGGACTCGAATATATAAGCTAAATATAGGTTTTAGATTTGTGACGTCACGAGATACGTCACGAGCACATTGCCTATTCCGCAACCAGGAGAGATTCTTACGACCCCTTATACCCTTGACCGTGCCCTGCATGATGGTCTGCAGCAGGCTGCACTTGGGTCCCCGCAACATATGCCCAAGGTATTCCAACTTCCTGCGCTTTATGGTCGCAAGTAGTTCATCTTTGTGCAACCTACGCAAGACCTGGCCATATGTTGGGTCCAGGATATTAGAAGGATTTTCCTGGCGGCGAACTTTCCGGCTTAATTTGAGAAAATAGTCATGTCACTATTTCTTTACATCAAAAATTTTGAGACCCAGAATCGTCTTAGGTCGAAGAGAAGTGTTCAAAAAATTGAAGGTGTCTATATCCAATTTGGATCTTTACCTCCCGAATTTAGAGTCAATTTGAAAAACACTGTATGGTTTTTTACAAAACGAGCAATGGTCCTCCGAAGAAAAAACAATGGAAAGAAGATGAAAAATCACCATTCAACAATCAATATATTCATATTTCCATTTTTCTTTGCGAAGTACCATATAGTGTGCTAGTTGGGGTAACTTTGTGCCACCTTTCTTCAAACAGCTTTAAGCACCCAGAAGCAAGATCCGCCGAAAAAACGGTAGCACAAAGTCCATCCTGTTTACCGTGTAAGTCCGATTTCCCCAATAATTTTTCAATTCGGATTCACGAAATTTAAAAAACCCTCCAAGCAGATAAATCCACTCAAAAATTCAATATTTTCGGCTAGATTAAGGATTCCGACCACTATGCGCCTTCCTTCAACAATGACTATATCTCAACCAGTGATCAGATTTCTACTTGAGCGCTAAATCTTATTGCTGTTGCATTCAAAAAAAACTTCCGCTCATCCAGTACATTGAACTTCCGTCAAAAAATGTTCTTTTTTTCTTGTATATTTTCATATTTCTGTAGCTGTGGACGTGGGATATGTTTCCAGACTTTAAAAGCATGATCAGCGGTGTGTTCGGTACATTGATATGGAAATTAGATTTTCCATATTTCTTATTTAACGTTTTATCCGAGATATTCCTTTTTTTATAATATAAAAAGATTCAATGATGTGAGGATTTTCGATGTAGAGTTTCCGGAGTTTTCTTTTTTTTATTTTAGATTGATTTATATGCGGATAATGCTCTTTTAGATACTAAAAAAAAAAAAAAAAGATTGAAAAAGAGTCTTATAAAGTTTGTTCCTTCATGGAGAAAAAAATGATTCGAAATTTACATTTAGCATTGCGTTAATTAATGCAAGGATAGGTTAATGTATTTTCAAGTCCATGATTATTCATGAAACCTAACAAGAAATTGGACAATAGGAATCGACAATCAAAATCAGGAATTCCCTTCTTGTGTCGTTATGTCAAATCCTATTAACTTTCAATGGGAGCATTTAAAATATGCCTCGTAAATCAGATTAGTAAATGGGTCGATTCCGGGTCTTCTCGATTCGAATTGACCATTTTAGAAGTTGAGAGATAGCTTTAGTGTTATTTCTAAGTAAATTTTAACAACGAATTTTGTTTTATTAAGTATGGTTTTTTCAACTGTGACGTCAGCAATTTTTTCAAATGACTGACAACAAATTACGACAAAATCATGCACTTGAGAGGTTAGAGTCGTCAAAATGCTGAATATTTTAAGAAGACTCATTTAAATTAAATATCAATTAAGAATTTTTAGCAGACTGGGGTTAGATGTTTCAACTCTCACGTACAGAACTGTTTCCGCTAAGTACATACAGTAATATAAAGTTCAAACATTTTTGAAAATATATATCTGTAAAAAGACAAGGATTAGCTAAAACGTTTCTTTCGGCTATTCTCTCATAAATTCTTCAGATTACTTCCGAAAGTTTTTTTCCAAGAAAACTTAAACTAAAGCGCGCAATTTAACAACTCAAAACTTCAAAGATACTTCGACACTACATAGTTTCTTCATTTTATCGTTCGCTCATTTGTAAAAGGGAAACCGCTTTCAGCTTTTCTGAACATGTTTAATGAATTTTGAGTAAGCGAATTGTCAGAGATATTAATTGTTAGCCGAAAAAAAAAAATAATAAAAAAGAACTGTTCGATGTTCGAGAAAAAGAAAAAATATAAAAAAGTGAAAAGCGTTTTTGTTTCTTTTTGCAATTTTATTTTACTGATTTTGTCAAAAAATAAATAAGGATTGTAATGAATTTCGTTAAAGGATTTTTTTAATCATTTGAATAGATTATTCATACGGCTCAAGAAGCCGTCACAAATAACGAGGTTAAAAATTGAAATCAGCGTTTGTTAAGCAGTGGCGCCACTTCACCAAAATTGTATGGGGGCAGAAGCATAACTCAATGCTTAGCTTATGGAAGGAAAAATCTTGAAGTTGTGTCCCCCGAATGGCGCCACTGTTGCCAAGGTAATCAAAAAGAATATTCCACACCTGGAATACCGGCTCGTGCCCAACCTGCAAAGGTGGATTCCACTTGGATTTTAAAATTTTTTCCACCAAAAAGTTTTAAAATCCAAGTGGAATCCACCGCTCAGCTTCCACCTTTGCAGACTGGATGACGATCTCTCAGGACCAGTGAGCCAATCAACCGCAGTTCCTCCAGCAAGATTTGTCAAGAGTGCAACGTCAACAAATTTTTCAACCCGCTGAGCATCTCAGTCTCCCCCTGCTATGTTCTCAAAATCAAAGCAGATTCTCATTACAATTTCAATTTTGGCCAAAAATAATTTTAACTCCCCAAATTTTCAAAAAAAAAAATTGAAATTAATACTTACAAGCTCTGTGATAAAAATCTGGATAACGCTAATTTTGACAGTGAATTATTCTTGAGTCCCTCGAACATGTTGCTGCTATCCGATAATAAATTCATAGTTATTCATATAAATAAAGCACTAACGACACATTTTTACTCATTTAAAACGGAACACTAAAAAATTTACACATCACAATAATACTGATAAAAAAAATATGTATATGTTATAAAAAAATAATTTTTAGAATACAAATTTCGATGTTAAAAGTATTTTTTTTTTGTTTTTGTTTTGTTTTTAAAATTTATTTCTTGTAATATTTCATTTAACAAACAAATTTAACCAACAAGCAACATTTAACACGAATATTTTAACAATTTAACAAACACGTAAAGCGATTTATGCTCGGTTGGTTTCGTTGACATCACCGAATATTTCTTCATTTAAAAAAACAATTGGCACATTTATTTCCGAAATTTTTTCTTTTTATATAAATACTACGTTTTACATTTAAAAATCAAAGTCTAAAAAAGTCTAATCTGGAATTAATAAAAAATTTATTGAAAAATTTTTTTTAAAAGTTGATAGAGACCCAACAAGCCGATGTAGCAAATTCCATTTTTCCGTAAATATTTGCATGTTTGACTTTTTTCGATCAGAATCATATTTACAAAAGAAAGTATATATCAAATCGATTTTGTGAAAAATAAATATTAACGCCCAGATGTTCCCTATTCAAGACGATCTCCTTGAGAATATAGAGGTACGAAAATGGGAATTTCGAAAACGGGCGATTCGTCAAAATATATACCATCGTCATTCTCAAATCCGGGGACCGTGTAAAAGGTTCAAAGCAAGAGACTTGAACAATGTGCTTTGAATCTAAACAATGGTCGTCTCTTACTATCGACTCGGAAATGGCTTATGCACAAGGCACGTGTCGTTCTTTCCATTCGCAGATTATGGTTTAAAAAAATTTTCCCGCGTTGAAAAAACATTTCGCTATAAAAATTTGCAATAAAAAAAAAGTCCAATTTTTCCCTTCGTCGCTGTTTAATAAAAAAAACAAATCCGAGCGATGCCAAAAGGATTACGAGCAAAAATCTTTTTCATTTTCTCAATAATAAAAAAAAAGGGGGAAGCGTTCGTTAAGCGCAATCATGTATGCAACGGAAAAAAGAAATAAAATAATGGCTCTCTTTTTTTTGCTGACAGACAGTTTACATTCCACTTTGAAATGTATTTACAGTTTAGAAAAAGAAGAGAAAACAAAGATAGTTTAATCAAATTCAAATTAGTGTCAGCGAACAGATCTCGAGGTTCCTTCAGCGATATATCAAATTTAGGAGAAAAAAAATTTAGCAGTCATTCGTCATCTGTTGCTGAAAACTTGAGCTTTTGAAAAAGTAATTTTTATAGACGTTAAAGCGCTTTCGACTCCCCGCTCGAATTCCCTCTCGTCCATCCGACACTGTAATAATTTTCATCTAATCACTATTGGAGAGACATAAAGCTTTATGGCAGATTATAGCTCCCTCTTGTCGCATCGATCAATCAAAAGGACTCTTGGAATACTTTAGGAGAAAAAATTTAATAATGAGAAAAACCTTTTAAATTAGCTGTAATCGATGGAAGTTTTTTCGAGACAGGATTTTAAGTAAAAAATAAATTTTTTGGGGGTAACTACAGGTGCGGACTGGCTCTTCCAGAAGGCCCAGGTAAAAACACCAAAATCAGTCCTCTAAAGTGACCATAAAGTTCAGTAGAGCTTTTTTATCTAATAAAAGAAATTGGCCCGCTTTCTAAGAAGATGGGGTGAAGTATGGGTTAGTCCATAAGAACCCTGTCTTCTTAGAATGTAGGTGAAATTTTTTTTAATAATTAAAAACTGAAATTTTGGTAAGTTGTCACATTTTGAGTGAAAAATACGCCTAATTTCGCCCAAAAAAATTCATAAAAATTTACATCTGCTGAATCGAATTTCAGTCTTATTTTTAGAAACTGCAAGAGCAAAGGGGAGCTCGAGGGGCGCACTGGGATTTCTCCCGGTAGTCCTGTTGAAAAATCCGTGCCTGGGTATTGAGTCAATAAATGGTGTGAGCTACTTCCTCAAAATCCAGTTGACAATGTTTAAAACTTATAATAATAAATTTCAGTTGCAAAAGTCCATCTTCAAAAAATATTTCCCCAAAAAAAACATTTATCATTTTTTTTTTAAAAAAATCCATTTAAATACTCTATTCCGACCACGTTTAACCACAAATCAACAATTAAAAAAAAAAAAATTAATCCAAGTCGAGTAGACAAAAGAAGAGGTTGCTTGAAAAGACTTGAAAATGCTCATGACAGCTTTTCATTCCTTTCATACTAATCCTACACGATAACGCGACTAAATTACGAGAGATAAAAAAAAAAGAATTTTTAAAGTTCTACAACAGTATATGCTGAGCCCATCCTTCTAAAAAACTCACAATCTTATTTTTAAAAAAAACTTCATGCAACTTATCACCTTTTAACAAGCATCGGTTTTTAATGAGCTATTTACGAGTCGACTTCCTTAATTGCGGATGTTTGAAGAAAACTTCTTTCTCGAGTCTAATTTCAATTGAAAATAAATTCTCCTTTTAACTGAATGGAAAATATAAATCGATCCTTTTTAGTAATGAATATCTTTATTAAGTTTAATACGGTATTTGCATTCCTTCATTTTATTCATTAGGTATTTAACAAAACTGTTATCTTCGTAATAAAATCTGATTATATATAAACACAAATTTTTAGCTTGTGAAAGTAAGTGAAATTGTGTTATAGGTCAAAGAATATTGCTGAGATCTGGGCTTGAGTCTACGAGAAGAATAAGTTATGAATTCGTTTCAAAGCTCAGACGTATGAATTTAAACTTGAAAACCTACATGATTCAACTGGGAATATGCGCTTGTGAAAATTAGTCACGTACGAAATTAGAACGCGTATGGTAATAATCTTAGAAAGGATATTTGAAGGGGCACATCTTTCAAGTCCCGTTTAAGAATCTCGAGAGGAAAAAAGGGTCATCGAGCATAGCGTTGAACTGCTTTCCCAGAGGTTAATTTTTTAGGTTTCTGTTAAAAGAGCAGTGGCGTAACAATATTAGGAGAGGCCTCCCCGCAGATGTTTACTCGAGGGCCATTCCTCAATTTTTTACAGCCTTTTATCTAGTGCAAAATTACTTTCTTGTTGAAAGACAGGGGCCCCTTCGACCCTGGGGCCTTCCGCGGCTGCGGGGGTGGTTGCTACGGCACTGCAAAAGAGTTACAATGACGACAAAATCCGGAAAATCTTAAAAAAAACAATTACGGATCGATTAGTTTTAAAAAATTTTAGCCAAAGACAGAATATTATTTGCCCAGAAAAAACTACTAATGGGCCAAATTTTGGTAAAATCGTTTTGTGTCCAAAAATTGATATGAATAATAAATGACAAATTAACTCTTTGGCTTCCAAGGAACTGTCTTTAAAAAAATTTAATTCCAGTCTTACTTTTCATCAAATTTTAAAAGAAAATTTGGGAATTTTGTGGATAAGTTTAAGTCGAAATCTCCAAAAAATTGAAATTCAACTTATCCTAAATGCAAATATGCTATTCGTTAAGCATAAAAATTCACAAATCGCATAACAATTTAAGCATTTTAAAACTGAGCCGCCATATTGGATGTAACGTTTAAAATTTTGTAATCATTCGCTCGAATTTGAATTTCCGGGCCCTAAAAAACCCTTTACCCAGTTAACAAAATCCGATTATAACTATTTTAAATGGTAATCGGCAATGTATATGCATGCGTGTATGACAGGTTGCATACCCATGATTCAGGCTTTTCTATATTTCCGGCAAACTTACTGGGCCTTGCACTTTATTATAGTGTTGTTGATCATTCAAAATAAAATCTTTTCAAAAATGGGAAATTGATAGTTAGAATTTACGCTTTGGTTAATAAGACGCAGTTTTAATAAAAGACCTTATCTATTATAATTTTCTTGTGCTTCCCAAATTCAAAAAAACTTCCTTTCATACTTTTCCCTCTCACATATGAACTTCACCAACTTGTCAACTCAATTTAAACAATAACGGAATTCGACCGATCTTGATAATAAACGACTGGTTGTGATTTCAATTGGAATTGCTCGTTTTTATTGCTAAGTCGTTCGTAAAATTGCTCTCCTTCTCTCTTGCTCACTCACTCCCAAACCGTTACAGATCCATAAAAAAACGGTTTTAAAATGCAGACGCGATTTTTTTCAAAATTCCAACTTAATCAATCCCGTATAAAAGTCCTCACGAGTGATTTAAAAAACCAGATTTAAAATTATACATAAAATAATTAAAGTTACCTACATACACACATATAAATCCCGGATATATCCATATCGAAATATATTAATAAAACGACAACAAAAGAAAATATTGTATTGAATATAATAAAACCTACCCTGTTCCTCCACTCATCCCGACACGAAGCAAGCTTTTAAAAAACGAGAAAAATTTATAAATACCACACTCGATCAAAATAGCAATAAATATAAACAAGATAATAAGGAGGGAAAGGAGGAGAAATTTTTTTTTAACCCTACCTTTTGCTCCTGGGAAAGAAAGAAAAAGAAAAAAAATGCGAACTGTATTAATGTTTTCCTAAGACTGCCGGGCTAGAGTGTCAAAAATAAAGTAACCTTACTACAGTATATTATGCAGCTTTAATCGATAGCTTATACTTTGGTAAAATGCTAAGAACCTACGGTGAAATTATCATAATTTCATTATTCGTGATGAAAAGAGTTTTCTTATGTTAACAATCTACGGGGATGATATCATCCTAAAAAGACGGGGAGCCTTTTAAAAAGTATCGGGAAAGAGGAACCTTCATAAAATATTCATAAAGGTTACCTGGTATAATGTCAATTTCAATTGTAAATTCCAATTTATTTTGTTTCGTTATTGGTGGATTCTGTCCTTTGTTTTTATCTAAGTAAGATAAAAAAAAATTTTTTTAGTGAAAATTCTTTAAAAATCGGAGAACTTTTTATTTTTTAGGAAAATATTTTATCCGAAATATTTTGTTAATTATTGAGATCAAAGAAAAGTGTTCTTGAATTGTTTTTTTTTTTATTTTGAAAAAAAGTGTTTTGTTGAGAATATTAAATATTTTGAATGTCAAATGTGTGGGTGTTCGCATTTCAAGGAAGTTAAAAATTGTTTTACAATGGTTACAATTACGGCACAATAAATGATTATTATTATTAGCTAGTTTTTTTTTGTCGCTATTATACTAACATTTATTCTCATGCAGTTATTTATACCAAATGATATTTCACCATATTTTGATTTTATTCATTCGTACTACAACTGATTATGGAAAACGAATGATGCTACACACGATATATAATCAAGCGCTTAAAAATGCATTTCGATGAAGGTTTTGAATTACACAAATATTTTTTTAAAAACAATCACGAGTTTCGACAACGTAAAAATGATGAAAAGCAGCGGATGATTTCAGGCAAGTAGGCAACAGTTATTCACAAAATCAAATTCAATCAAGTTGCTTCATGGAAGTTTTTATATCACTTAATGAATTATAATCTCGACTGTAAAAGCTTCAGCTCCTATGAAAGTCCTGAAGTTCTTTAACGAACTCCGACTTAAATAGTTTTAAACAGTAAGGGCATGGCACAATAGACCACGGTTGCAGTGTCCACGCGGGCATCATGGATCCCCTACTCTTATCTAACAAAAAAATAATCTCGACTGGAATCTCCCATACAGCGAAGCTGTGGGAAGTCTTATGCAATTGGCTGCAGATACAGCATTTTCGGTTCGTAAATTATCTAGAGCGGTAAATAAGCCAATTCGAAACAACTGGACCACGCCATGGATCGGAAAACTCGACCCAGCGCTGGTCAAAAATAATTTTGTGCTATCTATGAGTATCTTGTTGACATGAATTCGCTATGTTTACCCTATGGAGGACGAGTGTCAACCTGTACTTGGAGCTAATTAGTCAAAAACTTATTCAGATTGAGGACATCCCAGGAGCAAATCAACCTGCTGATATATCAACAAAAAGAAATCGAGTTCAGGGAATTTTGTCGATCGCTTTACATCCGACAGCCTTAGGCCTGTCATTAGAAATCCATAACGAATTTTTTTTGCAACCTAAACTACTTCTTATCATGTCAAATGACCAAGTCACTGAAAAGACCCAAAAAAAAATTTAAATCAAAGATTTGTGCTTTAGAGAACGCAGATCATTTTCCAATCATCTTCTACCATTCCATTATCTCCTATAACCTCTTCCAATAACCTTATTTTTAATGTCTTCGAATCAACTATTATTCTATCATCACAAAACTTGCAGAGCAAAATGTTTTCACAAATCACGAATCCATCACTTTGCATTAATCTATACGATCGGTGAGGCATGTTTTGTCTTGCTCAAGGAATGGCGTCCTTGCCCTGTGGTGAGCTCCCTTTTCAGGGTTATGAGTTAGTAGAGGGCAGCAGCTTCGCTAATACTGACCTAGGGCTGAAGATGGTAGTAATCGGCAAGGCATAGGCTCAGGTACCCGGAGGCAGAGTTGGATTAATGGTATGGCTCCTGTACTGCGATGTGGAAGATTATGGAAAGTCACCACATTATTTGATATTCCTAGTAAAATCATCCATGGTTGACCATGATGATCGCCAATCTCCGACAAGGAGCGGGCATTTAAAGAAGAAGAAGATACTATTGCTATCGTCTTTCCAAAATCCTTTGCACTTCGAAACTGGAAACTGCACCTGGGCCCATAACCTGTTGATAATCAGATTCATATTTTCTCGGCTGTTTCCAAGGAACGTAATAAACAGAATATGGCTGGAAACAAAAATACGTCTACTCCAGCAAAAACCACAAACTCTCATTCGCCAAGCCGAAAACCAATTTTAAAAACTTCCCCAATCGCCATGCGAAAAAACCTAAAAATATCAACAATACTTCTAAAAAGGAACTCGAACCCAAGATTGCATAAACACTTATTTTCCTTTACTAATTCCCACATTCCTGAACCTATTTACATGAAAGAAGCCAACAACTTATGGTTGACACAAAATGTTGTTTCAATTGACTTCCCTCTTCTTACTGCCATTGTAAACTTTGAAGGGCTTTGTGCGCTCAAACATTATGCCCATATTTCCTCTTTAATATACTTTCTCAAGCTAATAGTTCTCTTAATCCAAGGTCACACACGCGTCTTTTACTTATGTCTGCCCCTGAAATTTCTCCGACGTTTTTTTTAAACCCTTCTTCTTAAAATAACTTTTTACAATTCATTTGGGAATCCGATCAAGTGATTTGACATGAAACTTTTTTCCCTTTTTAAAAAACTTTTACTGTTTATATAATTCGAAAGAATAAAAGAGATAACAGGTGTGCATTTTAAGTAACTCGGCGTAATAAATTCCAAAAAAGAAACTTTAATTCAACCGTTTTATCATTGCATTTATTCTTGACGGACAAGCGGCGTCTGCCGCGCCGCCGCTCCTCTTCATCATTTTAAATACGCTTGCGGTTGAGCCGCAACTAAGGAAAATCGTTTGTAACAAGCTCGAATTAAGAATTCTAAATCCTCGTCTTTCTCTCTCCTTTTTTTTTTTTTTTTTTATCTTTTTCATTAGAAAACCGGGAAGTACGAATTAGTTAATTCCCCCAAAACTGCTTGGCAACGAAATCTCAACTAGAGAATAACTTCCTCATCGATCCGAAAGTTTTTTCAATAGTTAGGCTAAATGAGAAAAGTTTTATATGGGAGAAATATGGCGAAAGGAAATGCGTGGTCAAGTGTTCTTTCAACGATGGAACTCTGTTGCATCAATTTATTACCGGACGTGTGCTTTCAACACTTTCCCTTATCATAAGGCACCCAAGGATTGATTTACATTATAATAAATATGAAAAATCATTTCATTTTCTTTCTTTCATTGCTTTTAAGTGGAGAACAAGCGGAATTGTTGGCCATTTCGATGGAAGGTAAATAAAAGGGCAAAGGGTTACAAAATGAAAAGGACTAAGCGATACGGGGAAGCGAGTCGCCTCGCTTTACACAAAGGATTCTTTGTGTCATAAACCAAGATAAATTAATGAATCAGTAATTAAAATTTTCCTTAATTAGGTAAATGATTAGAATTAATTTTTAAGGTAGAAAAAAAAGATTCGTTAATTTATTTTCTAACTTTATGCTTTGAGAAATGAAACGATGCTCAGAGTAAAATTTTACGATGGTTTTCTTTACTTAAAAAAGTGAGTTTGGTTATTTCCCAATGAAGAATGAATATCGGTAAAAATGTGAGGGTGACTTTCTGAGACAGGTTGAATCCTGTTCGCGTCGTGTTTCTATAATTCGTTAGTTTGCTGTTGGGTTAGTATGTGACTTGATGTGACTGGTCGATCGCTTATAATGGACGGTCGAAATGGAAAATTTTGCCAAAACTTCATCTGAAGTTTGTTGCTGGTGTCTTAACCCGGTATAAAATAATCGCGGAAAAAAATAATCCTTGGGTCGAGATGTCGAGCATTTAAAATTATTTTTCCTAACTCAGTGGGTAAAAGGCCATTTTTCCCCACGCTCACATTTTTTTAAAACGGTTTCTTCGTTAGAAAAAATATCTTACTATACAAGAAATGAAAAAGACTTGCCCGTCTCGACCTTTTTAAGGCCCTCGTCTTCGGCTCGGGTCTCAAACCCGGTCTCAACGGGCAATTTGTCTTTTGCTTCACTTGTAAAGTAATATACTATTTCCTTGTCTCCACTGCCGAGGTTTAGCTTAAGACGAGGCAGCCTTCGCAGTGGAGATAGAACAAAATAATTGTAGATGAGTGATAAGTCGAAATGTCAAAAATTTTTGTCCAGTGGGAGTTGGGAGTTGGGACTTGAATTCTTTCGGGATTTTGGGTAGAGACAACATGACGTCATCTGATAGTACGAGACCTGAGGATTAAAGAATGATACCTCTGTAATGGAATTAACTGAGCATACAATTTAAGCCACTGGTGGATCCAGAGGGGGGTGCGCGCCCCCTCCAAATCTGGGAAAAAAATAGAGGGAGAAAATTTTAAAAATTCAAAAAAAAATTTAAAGAGAAGAACATTTTTTGAAAATGCACACTTTTTACTATTTAGGTGGGTGCGTCCCCCTTCCCCCCCCCCCCCAAAAAAAATCTTTAGATTCGCCAATGATTTGCGTGACTAGCAGCAATTCAAAAACACATATAGAACCCTGTGATTCTCAGGTCACGAGTGCTCGACAAGAGAAATATTTTTTGTTGCTCCGGCTATTTTCTTCTTTAGTTGCCTCTCTTATGGAGGTCGGCGATCATCACAGCGAATCGTTTTTTGGGAACGGTGGTCCGGAACAAGGATCTGATGCTTTTCCGCTCCGGCCATAACAGCCTTTTATTGGCTGCCAAGCGTCAATTCTGAAATGTCGGGCCAACGTGGACCTGACATTCGCCAGCCAATGAAACAATTCAATCTATTCTTCGGCGTCAAGTCATGGCATGGAGACAAAATAATCAACTAAAATTAACTAATCAATATGAAATCCTTAAAATTTATTTTCAGTGCAACCCGATTGAAATTTAAAAATTCATCCTTGGACACAAAATCTCATTTTTCACAAAATTAAAACCAAGTTTTTCTCATTTAAAAGCAACGTAAAATTAGCATATGAGCTGTGATGAATTTCCCAAAACGAGGAATACGAACTCTTAAAAGCCGCTTTGCAACGGTGAAGCGGTAATCCTCCAAAGAAAACCCAAGTATGTAAATACGTAAATTAATTCTCGCTATTTCCCCTCTTCTTCTTTTACTTCCCGGAAAAATTCCATAAAACCGGCCATTTCTAAGAGAAATAAATTAAAACAAACAAGAAAAGCCGATCGCGCTATTTTCCACCTTAAGAAAAAAAAAGATCAAAAACAAAAAAAAAGCCTTTTAATAAAAACAATCTCTAAAACAATAGCCTAATCATCTATAGCAATGTTGATTTTTCCTTAAATTAAAGTTTACCTAAACGGTAAATACTTTTGCTTTCCAATCGTCTTCTCTTGATGCTCTTTTTTTTTCATCCTCTCCTACCTTCTTTTAAAAAGGTCAAAAACTTAAGCCCCGTGACAATGTTTACCTTCCCTAGGTAAGACTTTTATTTGAAACATTTTCGTGACGATCAATTCGGTAGGGAATCACTCGAGAACGTTTTCAACTTGAGAAAACAAGAGTTCTGTAATAATAATCTCGACACTCCATTCTACTTTTTTTTCTTTGAAAAAAAAAAAAAGGATGAGGGAAAGGAAAAGAGCATTCCGTGAAAATTATTCGTGCGCCCTTTACGACGCAGGCCCTGTTGGTTTATTACTTTATTACTTCATTTTATTACCGACCTTTTTTTCTCTTATTCTCGTTCGAAGGTAAACGGGGAAATCAAAAATCACGTTGGGTAATGAGGATGAAATTAGTTCCTTAGGTTATATAGGACTTCAATTTTTATTATGGTTATTTAAATATTAATTTTGATTCGGTTAGAAGCTTTGGCGTGGCATACTGACGGTCTATATTCGGATTGGGATCTTTTTATCGTCTCTCTCACTCTGCATTTAAAGGGCCTGAAGCCGGTGACCGCACAGCAACTAATCCTTCATCGGGCTTGACACTGGACACTGGCAAGTCCTCTGTAAGCAAGGCACCCCTAATCGCTCTTCACGAACCGATATTTTATTACATTAGCTTGGACATTGACCAAGGCACTAGAGGGGAATTTGGCGGCTTTACCTCCGCATTCCGTGGACCGATAGAGTGAGATCAGTGGCGTAACAATATTTTCGCCCCCCCCCCGCAGATTCAATAAGTGGGGCCCCCGTTAAAGATTTAGAAAATTTCTTGGGGGCCCCCATGAAGAATGAATTATGCCGGGGGCCCCCCAGCAAGAGGGAACTAGCGGGCCTGGTTGTTACTCCACTGAGTGAGATTTCCGAGGTGCTAACTCGAATGGACAAGAAGATAGAGGTGCCCTTTGAGGTTAAGCGGCGGAAGCTTCAATATTTCGATCATGTATTGCGCAACGAAAAAACAGGCTCCTGCGCCTAATCATAGAAGGGAAGATCGAGGGCCAGCGTAGATCAGGCAGATGGGAAACCTCGTGGCTCAGAAATTTAAGGGTCTGGTATGGACTAGATTCTATGTCCCTGTTTTGAGCAGCCGCATCCAAGGTTTAAATAGCATTGATGATCGCCAATATCGGACTAGGAGACGGCACATAAATAAGAAGCTAATGAAAGAAACTAATTTAACTCAGTCATGGCGTCATTACTGCGTCCTGCGTATGATCCTTGAACCTACGTTTGACCCAGCGACCGGACAGCTTCGACATCCGAAATCTCACTGCCAGCCTCCAGTTACTAGTGTGATCAAGTCTAGGAGGCTGCGGTAATTCGGGCATGTACAAGGCCCTGTACGGTCGGGCGGCTGGTCGACAGCCACTGATTTTACTTTTGGCCAACTTCGGATCGCATTCCACCGTACTGTTCGTTCCGGATAATTGTTTTCCTTTTCCTTTGAATTTTTTTCAAAGCGGCGCTTTTAATAAACAACTTGTTTGTTTAGGCTAGCAGTATGTTATGTGATTTATGTTTTATTAATTTTTCCACGAAATCCAATCTTAATAGGCATCTAAAAAACATTCATGGACACGACAGCTCCAACCGAAAATGGCCGTGTGGTAAGTGCTACCTCAAATTTTACAAATTTGACAGCCACAGGGCAGGCCCATGGTGAGATGGGTCGGATGCCCTTCCCCTGGGGACCAGAGATCAGCAGATTACGGTTTTGAATCGCAGTCAGTGGAAGAATTTAATGAAGGCAGCAGTAGGGCTTCAGGCCCTGTAGTGCCAGTTGATTAAGAGTAAGTATGACGTCATTAACCCAAATGGGCGTATGGTTGATTTCGGCGGGCTCTTCAAAATTTGGATTCCAAATTAAATTTTTCGCTTTGTAAAAACATTTTTCAATGAATTTTCTCTTTCTAAGCCTTAGTTCGGAATAATAGAATTTGTTAACAATGTTATCTAAAATCATGCTATTCGACGAACTCGAATACAAGCCCCTAAAAAAATGAAAATAATGGCACGCTTTTATCCCTCCAAAAATTTCTACCCTTCAGCAGCTTAAAACAAAATCCTTAACCCAAACAAATATCAAATCCACTAAGCCTTCAATTTTTTCCAGCTTTTAATGCTTAATAATATTTAAACTGCACTTTGTTACCAACGATACAAAACAATATCAAGGCTTTAGAAAATGTCATGATATAATCAATCACTAATCCATATTCGAATTCAGTCTCCTGTAAAATCGGGCTCTAATATGATAAAAATCATAGGCCTTTCGCTTCACCTTTAACATTATACCCCAGCGATAAAGAGCTCACGTAAAAAAATCCATAAAAACCATTTTTTTGTGTGTGTTTTCCTCTTTTCGACGTGGAAAATAAATATTTTTAAAAAAAAAACAAAAAAAAACTTTGTTTTCCTCATAACGCTAAGGCCCTGAAAAACCCTACTTGCAATAATTTCTTAGATTAGATTACAACGGATTTTGACACCAAGGGAAAATTTCCCACAAGAAAAAGGCAAATGCTCCGAGGATGATCCTTCAATACTCAAACATATCACGGAACTGGGAAAATATCAAGTGGAAAGGGAAACTGGAAAAAGAGAGGAAAAAAAATATATATATCGCATAACAGTAGCGTATTAACACCATGACTTTCATCTTTAAAAAGAATCAAACGGTTTTGTGGTTCACGGGAAACGGGGAACTAAGAAAAAAAGATTTGAAAAGAATTCCCTTTTAATCACGACAGCTTTTAGCAAAGCTCACAGAGTGGGAGAGTTTTTGTTTATTTTGTACCGTTTTAAACCCCCTTTCTTCTCAAACTGGTTCAAGGTTAATGGGTTTCAAATTCAAGCAAAAGGAGATGAGAACATCAACAATATTATTCATCCCTGTCGGTTTTCCCCCTCCTCCCCTTTTCCGAGGTAATTTTTTTTCTTCAAGCCGTTTCCGAAAAAAATAAAAAAAGATTTAAAAGAATATCGAAAACGTCACCTGACGGGAAAAATATTTCAAGAAAATATACAACGTCATTTTCAAATAACTCACCACGGGGGGAAAATCCAAAAATAAAATAAAAAAAAATCGGAGGAAAACTCTAAAACCAGCGTTTGATTTTGCACCAGGAAAATTTCAACCATCACAAACACTTCTTCATCAACGCTTCCTCCCCTCATTAACCCATACATATTACATTAATAAACTAATTAATACATATTTACGTTACGTAACTCAAGAATAAACATCCTATTTCCTACAATCAATAAACCATTCAAGACGATACTCGAGGCAACAAGCAATTACCTAATTACTATAAACCTAAAAAGAAGCGCAATATAAAACAAGGGGTTTGGCATAGGCTTTTTTTTTTTTTTGAAAAAATCTAAATGTCCTCCCGCACTCAGAGAATTGATAAAGTGTGTTGTTGTCCATCAAGATAGAGTTTCCCCCATTTTCTTGAAAACTGACGTTGATGAATGACGTGAAATAAGCGCAAAGATCTCCATTTCGGAATGGAAATTGTTCCACAAATTTTCATTCATTCCAAAAACTAAAACTCCCTTTTTTTGTGTGTGTGTTTCCCACAGAATCTCCTCCGGATTCTGTGTTAGAAGAAACTCGCTAGGTAATTAAGCTTTAACTTTTCTCTCTTGGCCTTTCCCTAGTTCCTCACACTAGTCAATCAAAAACCATCGTTGTTTGAAGGGAAGCTTATTAATCAATGCTACTCGACGTTAGCGGATTAACTTAAAATATCAGGAGGTTAATGGAATACGAGGAAATGAGTTTTGCATTGAATATTTTAGCCATAGTTAGCCACTTTATGGGAAAGTCTCTCTGCCAGTTATGGGCGGGTTTTAGGTAAAGACGAACTCGCACAAGTTTGATCCTCAAGCGAGGTGGATGCTTCTTCCAGTGGCGTAGCAATGTAGGAGAGGCCCCTCCTTAGAGTGAACCTGAAGCCCCATCCTCATTTTTTCACAGCGCAAAATAATGGAGGCCCCTTCGACCCTAGCCCCCCCAAGACTTCAGGGTCCGCGGTGGTGGTTGCTACGCCATTGGATTTTTCCACAGAAATATCCAATATTGGTCTGTATAACAATATTTTCTCACAACAATTTTAAAATATTCTACATAGTTTTTACTTTATTTCACAATATTTCATGCTTAACAAAAATGCAAGAATCATAATGTTAATCCCACGTTCGCGAATTGCGGTGCGCCCCTCAAACAAACGCGCCCTCCTGCGTTTTCGAAATTTGCAATAATAAGAAAAATTCATTCACATTCTAAGAAGACGGAGCGCTTATGGAATAATCAGTAGCCCGTCTGATCTTTTTAGAGTGTACGTGAATTTTTTTCCGACAAAAATAAAAACTTGAAAAGGAGCTCTGTAGCGCCAATTTGGAGTTTTTGGCTAGTTCTGCGGGGTAACAATTTTTTGTAGCCCTGTTACGGTTAAAAATTAAATTATTAAGACGAATTCAAATATTTAAGTTTCCCGCGTTTTCTTTCTCGAACCTTCACTGCGCGAGCAGCGAACGGTGTCGAGTCAGTCGTTAGGTCGCTGTGGAGTAGTAAACTATTATTAATTTTCTTAAAGTTGAAATTAAAGAAAACATGTGTTAGTTAAGTTTAAAGGGGTGACCGCCCTTAAGGGGCTTCTCTCGGAAGGAAGGCGACTAACGATGAAATTTTTAAGAAAGATTTAAATTTAAAATAATTAGTTTTTCCAAATTACGAAAACCCCGATGTCGGGTAAGTCAGTTAAATTAAAATTGTGAAATAAATGTAGAAGAAATAATTAATTAAGATAAATTATCAATTGTAGGGTTTTTTGTTTTCGGATTTATAAATTTTCAATTGTGTGGAATAAAAAAAGAATAAAGTGATGTTTCTACGGAAAAAGCAGCGTTTTCATTTTAAAAGCCTAACTGTATGTATCAGCTCCCTCCCCCTCCTCAAAATAGAATTTGGCACCCCCTTAATTTTTGCTTGGCATGATTTTTCTAGACATTTATTCTAAAAAAATTTTCGTGTCATCTTTTTCTTCACAAATCTGCGTATATATATACACATGTAAATTTACCGAAAATAAATCTACGTATATATCCCCAAAAATTCTAACCCAAAAAATTATCATTTAAGATTTTTCAAAAAAAAGTAGAAGTATATCGTTGCCAATTTTAACTTAAAAATCAAAACTCGAAAGGTTTTCGGTTTCCCCTTTCGTCTCTTCTTCTCTTTAAAATGATCCAAAACTTTTATAACTAAGTAAGTCACGGTTAAAAGAACGAAATGGAAAAAAAGTTACCGGAAATGATTTTGTTCGCCATTGTAATTTTTCCCTTTTCCCTCCTATTATTCCTCAAAGGATTATCCTATCTACATTCATTTTGTTTTTCCAAAATTTCGAGGAAAAGGGGGAAGACAGAGAGACAGAGGAAAAAAAAACTTCGTCATCGAATACCAGTTCGATTAATCTCCATTAGATAGCTTTTTCCTCTCTTGCTCTTCCTCCTGCTTCTCCTCCCGGTTACGCGCGAATGAAATTTAGAGTTTGTTTACTTGTTAGTCGGCGAGAGGATAAGAAGCATGTTTGATATCGGAGGAAAGGAAAGAAGAAGAGAAAAAAACGAACCCCTTTTGCGGGCCAAGCCCGCCTATCGAAAATTGGTGAAAC
This sequence comes from Liposcelis brunnea, assembly GCA_023512825.1. NCBI lineage: Eukaryota > Metazoa > Arthropoda > Insecta > Psocodea > Liposcelididae > Liposcelis > Liposcelis brunnea. The sequence continues at coordinate 9,399,427 of CM042072.1, read as the reverse complement.
TCAAGATGATAAAAAGTTTTAAAATAGCGGACGCGAGCGGTCAACAAAAACATTTTGATGTTATTATAACTTCCCTTTCCATTCAAGAAAAGCTCAGATGAAAAATTGTCGAGAATGGAATCTGTTGCTGATTGGAACTCGGCCAAAATGACTTTCTCATTACAAGTACATTCAACTCTCGAGGGGGGTTTTTTTTTTGTTATTCTTTTTTTCGGTTAGAGAATTTTGAAACAGGTGTATCAGGGATTAGATAATAGTTTTATCTCAGACTTCCTTTTAAATTATTTATGGAAAAAGTTTGCTACGTGCACGGCGTAATCTGTTCCATGTTAAGAACAGTACTTGAATTTATTTTAACTGCTTGATCAAATTTCACTCTGGGAAAAACGAAATGCTGCAGATTTATAATTTATAGCCGGATACCGTGATTTTTTTGACGGGAAGTTTTCCCTTCATATTTTCCCCAAGTTCTCGCCATGATTTTTAAAGCTGGGAATTTATTCCTCATAATTAAAAGTTACTTCACTTGGTACAGCTGCGGCTATTTACAAAATTAGGCTATCCAGGGGAGAAAAATCATCTTTAAAAGCTTTGTGTCATTGTCCATTTTGAAACGCAAATCCCCTCCGCCAGTTTTTTTTTTCATTATATTCATCATTTATCCGATAACTCATTTTCCTTTAACTCGATCAAAGTTCATTATTATCCTCGGTCGATTTAATCAAGCTCGACGTGATATCATTCCCGTTTCACGTGCATCCTAATAAAGCCGGAATAAAAAATCCTTAATGTAGTGATATTGAGACTGCTTACGATGAGAGATCCGAAAGATAAAAGAAAACACTTAGCAAACATAATTGTTCCGGATAATGTGGCATTTCGGAAGGATATTGTTTTCTAAAAAAAGGTATAATATTGCTTTAATGAGACTTTCGCTCGAGGAAATTGTGATTCTAATACTTTTTTTTTCACTAAGAGTGAGTAAATGATGTTAAGATTAAAGTAACGACGTAATGTTTAAGGGGATTGCCTCAGGATTTATCGATCTTTTTTATGAGTTGGGATTGAAGTTAAATTGTAAGAAAAGTTAAAAAAAAAGTTAAGATCTGCTTGGAACTAAAAGGGAATTCTGGGTTGCCAAAATCATGAAGCCCTCCATCCAGTAAGAATCCGACAAAATCGGCATCGCTCAACGCCCTGCCGGAGAAAAGGCGCAAGGCTCCCAGCGAAGGTAAATCCGAGTGCTTCGGCACCATTGAGTGGGGGAGTAAATCTTCTTTTTCAGCAGCCTTTTTGCATAAACTCCTGAATAAAGGCCTTTCCTAATCTTTTCTATGCCTTTTGTCCTTCAGTTCTTCGAACCAGCCTTGGAAGTTTAAATTATGTTATCCAACCACTGTTTTTGAGGTCTTCCTCTGCTTCTCGCTGTTGGTTGCGGCTTCCATTGAGTTAATATCAACGCCCACTGCTGCTGGCCATGCCTGACACATTCCCTTCCTATTGCACCCTATTGCATTCATTACTCCCACCTGCCTACGCATAGTTTGATTTTTGCCCCGATCTTTCAGGTGTATGCCCAAAATTGATCTTTCCACTGCGAACTGCCCTACTTATCTTTCCACTGCTGCTGGCCATGCCTGACACATTCCCTCCCCATTGCATCTTACTGCATTCATCATTCCCATCTGCTTACGCATAGTTTGATTTTTGCCCCGATCTTTCAGGTTTATGCCCAAAATTGATCTTTCCACTTCGAACTGCCCGACTTATCTTTCCACTGCTGCTGGCCATGCCTGACACATTCCCTCCCCATTGCATCTTGCTGCATTCATCACTCCCATCTGCCTACGCATAGTTTCATTTTTGCCCCGATCTTTCAGGTTTATGCCCAAAATTGATCTTTCCACTGCGAACTGCCCAACTTATCTTTCCACTGCTGCTGGCCATGCCTGACACATTCCCTCCCCATTGCATCTTGCTGCATTCATCACTCCCATCTGCCTACGCATAGTTTCATTTTTGCCCCGATCTTTCAGGTTTATGCCCAAAATTGATCTTTCCACTGCGAACTGCCCAACTTATCTTTCCACTGCTGCTGGCCATGCCTGACACATTTCCTCCCCATTGCACCTTACTGTACTTATCACTCCCATCTGCCTACGCATAGTTCGATTTTTGCCCCGGTCTTTCAGGTTTATGCCCAAAATTAATCTTTCCACTGCGAGCTGCCCTACTTAAAGTTAGTCCATTTCTTTGATCACGTACTTCTTAAAACCTCTGCCCTCAGCTGGCCTGTTATTTACAGCTAGAAAACATTGAAGAAAAATCGAGAATTTTCAAAATGGAAGAGCGTCATGCGAACCACCGCAATTGAAATTCGACTCTGGCACAGTTCACCCTCCTCCTCCTCCACAATTTATAATTCCACCGAAACGCCACGTACATAAAATCATTTTCAAAAGCTTTATTTCCATAAAAATAAACCAAAATCGAAAATTAAAAAACGAATGTTCAATGATCGGTCGACGTGACGCATCCAGCCCCGTTTGGAAAGAGGTTCTATACGGAATGATAATAACTGACGAGCGTCTAGAGACTTCTAACAATGAGAGAATGGAAAATACACGTCCGAAACAATGATTTCCCACTCTTTCCTCCGTCAGGAAGAATCTGTTGCTGCTCGTCTACTGGCTCGCTTCCAGATTTTAAAAAATCCTGTATATCGATTTTTTAAACAAAAAAAAAGAGAGAAAAAGCAAACATCTGCTCCCGGTTGGTGTTCATCCGGGAAGGTGTGCAGAGTTTGATCCAAGGCCTGGCCAGCTCTCCCCAACTCCCAGAGGTCACTTCGGAGAAACTAATCAAGGTGAATGCTGAATATTTTTTTTTGTTTTTCAGTCGAACTAAAAAAAAAATCCGAAGCGGTATTTTTCGATAAATTTGATCCCGCTTTCTCATTTAAACATTGAAAATCGAGACGACTAATGAATTGTAAAAACATTTAATTAAATATTTCAATAAAAACTCATTTCTCCTGATTGGTTTTTAATCTTACTTTATTTCCAGAATCAGAAACACAAGTCATACGTGCCGTTCTATATTCCACACATCAAACAAAGTTGTTAATCTCTAAGCAGGTTTATCGTTCTCCAGTAAAAGCCTAGAGGGATTTCCTCAACCGTCACGTACGCTTCTCCTTTTTTTCTTTACCATTCACTCAAATGACATCGCTAAACCGTGGCATTTAACATCAAGAAAATTTTCTTTCTTTTCTTTTTTTCAAGTCTACACGTGCTGAGGCCTCTCCAGCTCAAAAAAAAAAAGGAAAAAATTTTTGACACCACCCACGACAAAAAATAACTCCAAAAAGAAATTAACGTTAAAAATAAAAAAAGTCGGTTCGGATAAACCATCTCTTATTTTATTCTTCCTTTTTTTCCCCCCAGAATTTCATCAGCTGTCTCCTCTCCATCCAGTTTCGTTCACTCTATGTACATTTTATTCCTGTCTTTCAGTTCAAATGTCACGTTGATCTATTTGAAATTCTGCGCAGTTTTTGAAAAGTAAAAAAAAAATAAAATAAAATAAAAAGAAAATGCGATGTAGAAAGTGAACCAACGAACCGATATAGAAAAAAAAGGGGTAAAAAGGAAATTTGGTCCAGATTGAAGAATCAAGTAAAGGAAAAAGGTGTTTTTTTTTCCTACGACATTCTTTTAGCTCGGATAAAAATGAACATACAATTCACTCTAGCCCGCGACAGTTCTGCGTTTTTCGATGGCGCCCACGCTCGCATTTAATAGAAACAATAGCTAGAAAATAATTAATTTTTATTTTTTTGATTGCGTATACACGGGAGGAAAATATTTCAAAAACAAAATGCTCTGACTAAAAAAAATATCCCGCCTGTCAATTTTTTTAACTCATTCAGAAAAATTAATCGTTTCAAAATATGATTCCATTCACTAACTTTTTTTTCAAGCTTCAGTGATTCGGCTACTGACATTACTTATTTTTTGGGGGGAAATCGAATTACTCGCGTGGGTAATAAAATACTCGAGATGGCAAACTTTTACGGTATTTTGAGTAGTAGGATTTCGTTTGGTTATAAAAAAGTCGCGAGTAATCATGAACTTTATAAAAAAGAAGAAAAGTGGTCGTTCATTTCACCCTTAGAAATCAAGAAGAAAAATTAAAATTCTTAGTGAAAATAGACTTGTGAAATTAAGCAAGAAAAAGTTTGCCTCTTGTCCAAGCGGGGCTGATTCGTTTCAGGTCTACACCAGCATTCGATTTTACCAAATCTGCGAAAGCTTCAGGGATGTCGCAAGATGTCAAAAAAGCGAAAGAATATTAGAAAAACCTTTAGATCTTGTTCACTCAGATGTAGGTGAAGCGATGAATACGAGGACCGCGGGTGGAGGTAGATATTATGTAACATTTATCGATGATTTTTCCAGCTACACATTCACATTTATCCTGAAAAGCAAAGATGAAGTTTATCCCCCATTCTGCAAATATCAAGAAAAGGTAGAACCAGTTCAAGAGAGAAAAATCAAAGAAGTTCAATTGGACAATGGAGGCGAATACATAGGCAGAAATATGAAAGAACACTTTGGGGAGAGGATCAAGACCACAGTGGCGCATACTCAAGAGGCTACCGAAGCCCGCCCGCAGCTCACCTCATCCCTCCACAATACCTCAGAATATTACATCTAAGATTTTTTATTACGTCGTGCGACTCATAGAGGTCAATACAATTAGATTAGGTTAGGTTTAAGTTTGACATACTTTTAGTGTATAATTTCCGTTACAATCAAGAATAAAAAGTAATTTTAACAAATCTGAGCAAGTTTCAACAAGTTTCATTACGATGAAAAAAAAACATGTTGGCTTTTTGAATCAATTCAGAGCTCAACACGCTTTAATCAAGTTCAGATTTTTTCTTTACTAACAGAATAGGCTCCTTCACCTTTCTTTGTAATTTTTATACGGCCTCCCCAAATCATATCTTTTCGATATAGCTCGTCCCATTGCTTCCTCGTCTTTTTACAACTCAGAATCGAGACCTGAAGATTAAACTGTACTATCGTAGGTTTGCAACTGACTCGAGTGTCGCATGTTTAGCTTGCGCAGCGCTCAGTCAATCAGAGATAACACAGTTTGATCCTCAGGTCTCGAGATATCGTTGAGATAAATTCCAGTTGTAACATAATTCCTACGGCGAAAATAATTTTTCAAGGAGCGCTTTCAGAGGAAATTTGCCAAAAGTGCCCAAAATGTCAACATTCCTTTTATAATGAAACCCCTCCGGAGATTCTAATCAAATTTCAAAAAGGCGCCACTGCATAATCTTGGGATTAATTAACCAACATACGAGCGAAGAAACATCACAAAGACCAAAATCCAGTCCAGTAAAACTGAACCCGGGCTTGATCGATCCTAGGATTACTTGCCACTGTCTGTGATAAAAAAAACGTCATCGTAGATGCAAGAACTCGTCAAATACAAACCTTGATGCCATCAACATCTAACTAGCGCTAAAAGAACCGTCCTACAAAAGGTTGAAACTGTCAAAAACTGAACAAACCAAAACAGAAAATATCCTCCAGCACTACAACAAAAAAAAACACTTTCACCTAACTGCCATTAATTCTCCCAGCTACATCCTTTCTCATTTTTTTTTTACAAATAAAATAAATATCGATATAATTTTATCCCAATTCCCGATATATATTTTCCATCCAATTAATCACTTTGATCCTTTTCAAAAATGCAACGGGAAAGAGACGTCATAAAAATACAAAATTCAGCTAATGGACTAGTGAGGAATGGAGAACATTAAAACGAAATCCCAATGCAAATTCAATCGAAATCAGTTTGCCCGACACCAATATGTTAAATCGATATCGTCTACCAGCACAAAATTGAATAAGTCTATATTGAACGTGCTTGTCTTTCTCAAAACCGCGACTTGAATATTTCGCCTTCATTTATTAACTAAAAATATGACAATATAATAAAAAAGAAAAAAAAAGGGAAAGGCAAAAAAAAAATAGGAATTTTAATATGTATGAAGGAGATTCTTCCGAATCTCACAAATCTATTAATTCTCCGGTTATCATAAAACTCACGGTAAAGAGAATGAATATTTACTAAAATAAAGAGATTTCATCTATTTTCTTTTCGCGTAAGAAACTTTTTGTTATTTTAACGACTTTTATTATTACATTACGGGATGAATTATGATTACAACGCATTCGTTATATCTCGTTACTTTTTTTTTGTTTCTTCCGCCTACATCGTAAAAGACCAAAAAAAAAGGGAGATAAAAAGAGTGTACCTAATAAATGTAGCGTGAATATAGACATATAAAGGTATTGCCGGGGAAAAAGTACAAAGAATTAAGATCTACAGCAATAACTGAGCATGAGACATTTTTCCCGTTTTCATATGTCTGGATTTTTTCTTCCCATGGCAAAGGAAAAAACGTGGGAAGCATGAAACGTTTTATCTTAATAGGATTTATCGACGGATTCTTTCAACAATGAAAAATTAATAACTCGTTTGCCAAACTTGAGTATTACATAAAACCTATCAATTCATCGGTGGGTCAATTAAATGACTTCAAAACAAAGAAGCAATTTCCTTCTGAATGACATCATTTCCGTTATCATTTATTATAGAATGAAAAGCATCTCTTTTTTTTATTTTTTTTGAATGAATCGTCGAGGATTCTTTTTTCCTTTATTTATTATTTTCTTTCAGTATATTGTCTGGGCTGCGTATGAAAAAAACCTCGATAAAACTACATCATTTCGAAAATATTTTCTCGTTCGCCTGCAGGGAAAGGATTGGCAGATTCTATATACGGCTCTCACCTAAAGACCGAAACCTGCTTTTGTGTATATCCCGTGGAAAATATTTGCAGTTGACTCACATGAGAAATGTGGGTCAGAAAATATAATTTCCAACCTCGTTTTCTGTAAAGCGAATTCGGATTCAGAGAAATTTTACAGTCGGGGGAGGGAAGTGATTTATGTCATTCTTCCACAAGGGAAAAAGTAAATACTTGACAACAACCTTTGACAATAAATTAGAAAAGGTTACAAAGTTGAATGTTGACGAAATCTTCCGCATAACTGAACGCACTACTCGACTTGTAACGTAAAATTTTTAATGGCCGTTGAATATTTTTCTTTAGGCGATGCACTCGGCCTTTGTGCGTATTTTATCCAGCAGAGTTGTAGAATTTGGAATTTAGTTCAAATTTTGTAAGACACTCGACAACTGACAATTTACAACAATGAGCATTGACAATTAACGAATTTAGTTTTCGACAATGAACATTCACGATTGAGGATTGACAATTTTCGACAATGAGAGTTGAAAATTGACCAGTTCGACAATTTTCGGAATGAGAATTGACAACTGACAATTTCGACGATCACAATTATCGATTGACAATTGAGCATTGTTAATTCAGAACTGACAATTTTTAACAATAAGAAAACTTTCGATAATGAGCATTAGGAATTAAATTTTCGGCAATGAGCATTGATAGTTGATAATTGACCATTTTCGACAGTAAGCAATGACAATGAGAATCGAGAATTTTCGACAATGCCAGCCGAAAGGCGAGGGAGATAAAGAGGAATATGGAAAGAGAGAATTTATTTTTGTTATGGTTTGTAAATTTTATTTTTTCCTCAATTTTCGACAATGAGAATTGACAATTTTGACAGTCAGGATTGACAACATTCGACAATGAGAAAAGAGAATGGACAACTGTCGACAATGAAAACTGACAATTTCCGACAATGAGAACTAAAAATGAACCACTTCTGACAATGTGCATTGGCAATCTAGAATACGACAATTTTCAACAATGAGAATTAACAATTAACGATTTGCAAATTGAGAACTGACAATTTCCGACAATGAGGATTGACGATTTTCAACAATGCGATTGAAAATCAACCATTTTTAACAATAGGCCGTTTCTGAGATTGAGAATGGACCATTTTTGTCGAATATCAACCTGCCAGCTGCCGCTCGCCGATGGCACAAAAAACTTAAACAAGAGTATTCTGTCTTTTTTTTTTGAACTCCAGCTCCGAGGTGAATACTGACGACCGCCATGGCAATTTGCACTTTAGTCGTCGTTAAACGACAAGAAACACCAAAGCTTTGCCACACCAGTCTAGCAGATTCTTGAGCCACGAGATTTTCTTTCCAGCTCCTTTTTCTTGATTGCCATTTGCGCCGCTTATCTTTTCCAATATTCCCTCCCAGCACAACCTCATCATCAAATCTCATTCTAGCGGCGAACTCATGCTGAAAAATTTAAACTCGTCCAATAAAAAAACACGACCATGACCTGCGTTAAATAGAGACCAAACTCACAAACAAAACTCAGTTCTCTTCATAACAATCATCAAAGACCATGAAGTCCAAATCGAAAAAGTTAAGACAATAACCCAACTTACAACAACTCTTTAATATTTTCCCTAAAAACATTCTCCATCCCACACATTCCAAAATTTCACCAACGAAATATACTGAATGGACAACTTTTCGAAAAATATGACGTTTTCATTCCTTCAAGCTATTCACTAAAAGACAGGCTTCTTACATAGATTCAAAATGAAAAGTGGATAAGCTATTATTTCATTTCACCAATAATCATTTACGTCTTCGTCTTCCCTTTTCCCTTCAACAAAACCCTCACAATTACTTAAAGTGATGAAAACTTTTTCTTTCACAATTTATCAACTTCTAGCAACAATTTTCAAAAATAAAAAAAAACTTTTCCTTCAACTATAAAATACGAAAGCTTGAAAAACCCGCCGATCCCTTAATGACTAATTATTAATATTTACTTCATTATTTATAAGATGTCCGACCGCACATCTCTCTCCTTTTCTCTCTCCAGAGAGCTTTAAATGTTTAATACATTGTCAATGACAACCTACAGCTGTTACTGATTACCCCGTTACGAACATTCCAAGAAACCTGGAGAATAATTTCCCGATCGAAAATGAAATTTCCTTTGCATAACAAATCAGCTCAAATCAAGAAACTCTCGGAACGGGGAAATAATATAAAAAAAAAAAAGTTCGATATTGGAAGAAAAAAGATCCCGCTATACTATCACTTTCAACGCTGCTTCTCGGTATGCACACAGCAAAAAAAAAAAGAGTAAGGAATGATGTGAACCGGAGAAATTTCCATTTCTTGGAAGACAGACTTTTGGGCGAGCGGTGAAATCCGCCGACAACTATATTCGAAATGAAAACTGACGGAATTGAAACTCGGAAAGGCCTTGCAAACACAATAAGAGCACTATCGTGATGACGTAAGGGATGTGTGAGAAAAGTAATGTTTGCTTATAAGAAAAGCAAGAAACAAAACCCGAGCACCGAGAAGAAGGCAATAGCAATCAAAATTCTTAATCAAGTTATGAATTCTCATTTTAGATGAAAAGAAAACTCGGATTTCAAATGTTCATTTTCTTTTTTTTTTCCAACGCTCCAATTTCGATATTCCAATTTATTTCGTTTAAAAAATGGCACCTCATTCTAATTACAAATTAGAAACCATTCTTTTTTTCTCGAGAACAAACTCAAGTGACATTCGACAGACTTGTAAAAAAAAAAAATCAACGTGCAAAGAAAAGTTATTAATTTCATCAATCAATCAACCCTTTTGTGATGTCTTTGCCAGGGATGAAAACTCATTTATCTCGAAATTTACAATTATAATAAGAAAAATTGTAATGGGCTACAAGGTAATAATTTCGTGTAAAAACAAATATTGATCGGCCGGGAGAGAACATTTAAATTCGAAAAATCATGCTTTTGTTAAATATTTTCCAGCGTTTGAAAAACAACAGCGCGGAAGTGAAGCACCGTGCTGAATGAACTAATGGGTAATAAAGAACTGCCATTCTGAGCGGTATCTATATTACCTCGAGCTCTTCGGCCGGAACAATTACGGTATTATATTCTCTTTTAGTAGGAGAAATGAAATTTGTGAAAGCTTTGAATATGGTTCAAGAGCAAGGAAATATATTTGAAGAAAACAGGATAATCAACCGAGAGTAAAATTCACTATAAAGTCGTAATGGATTTTGCAGTTCGGAGTAAATTTTTTTAAAGGCGATAAAATTTTAAACGTGCGTTAATGAATTTTTTTGAGACAAAAGGTTTTGGAAAGGTTTGGCTAGGAGTAGAAATCGTGATGAAATTTCGGATGGGATTAAAATTCATCTTAGGGTCATTCTTTAAAAAAAGTGACAATTCGATTTGAAAAAAAAATTATCCGTTCAAGCTAATTTTTGATATTTTTCATATTTAATTATAAGTTCATAACTACCTTAGTAACTTTCGAGCTCCAGCAGAGGTCGTAAGCCCTTAATCAATGACAAAATCGGTTTTATAATTGCGAAAAAAATTAAATCGCGCCTTTTATTTTTTTACTTACGGGATGGAAGGCATTCTAGAATGCCAGGAGCAAGTGTATCATTCAGGCTGTGTGATTATTCATAAGCAAAGTATTGGAGCCCACAGCCAGATTGATTTTTAAACATGCAACATAGCGGCAGAACCTTAAATAATCCATAAGGCGGTGCGTGAGTGCTCCCTTCCTCTCTATCTAGTCTTTGTTAAAAACTGAAGCCTTTTTGGTTATTGAGGCCTGAACTTTTTCTTCAATAAAAATAAATATTAAATTTAAAAAAAAAATAAAGTAAAATAAAATAAACGACAAAATGGCACCCTTAAAAAAAATTCCTCTAAACATATTTTTTTTATTAAATTTTCACTTTCTGTGTGATGGATTTCAAACAAAAAAAAACTCGGCGCCGCTTGCGCTTATGACAACCGGAAAGCATTTGAAAGCGTTTGACAGCGTTCCACAAAGCTGACTGCACCATCTATACAAATTTCCTGTTTATGGACATTTTTCAAACTGCGGTGGTGATCAAAGCAAGGACAGACCTTAAATCAGAATGCTCCCGTATTCCGATTTGGAGGATTTTGATTTAAGGTCTCCTCTTTTTTTTAAGGTCTGTGTGATGGATTCCAAGCTAATACTGGAGATTTAGATACGATTTTAATCATTTGCAAAAGATCTTCTGGTAACACACATACGATGGGTAAGGGTTATGCTGGAAAAGAAGATTTAGGGGTAATTCCAAGAGGTGCCATGGATATATTCAAGGAGATAACCATCCTGATTGGGATCGCCAGATAGTTAATGCATCAGTGATTTTGTCGCAAAATTAGTGGTAGAGGTTCATAACCGAGTGAGAGATCATTTGGCGGTAAGAAACCTACTGCCACAACATGATCTATTACCGTATCCCAGGTGGTGTATATTTACAGCCGTTTGCGTTTTTGTGCCTTCGGGCTTTTTAACCTAAGCCACTGGTCTCAAGTCATACGTTAAGGATTAAATATCGTGATCGACTCCACAACCGTTAGATGGCGTAATTTCGACTCTTTCCCGTTTTGTTGCTTTTCCACTCATATCCCAAAAGACAACTTAAAGCCAAACCAAAGAAATTTAAATAAAACGAACAACAAATTGCGTACTCAATAATACTTCCAACTTCAAAATAAAATAAAATGAAGTCTGGAATCTTAATTGCATTCATATAATTTAATTAAACAAATTATGCAAGAAAAGTTTTCAATGTTTTGAAAACGAAGGAAAATAAAGCAGTTATTATTTTAATTATCTTTGTGGCCCCATCAGTATTCATTTTTTTTATCAAAGTTCATCAAACTAGAGTCTTTAGTAAAGTCGCCTTTACAAATTTCTCAGACATCCTTTCTCTCCAGATGCAAAAAAGGATTACCATGTAAGAGCAATGACTAATTAGAGGCAAAATCCGAATGTGCTTTATACGTATTTTCTACATCGAAAAATTCTCAATGTAAGGAAAAATCTTTCGAGATATACTTCGAAAATTCATTTTGCTTAAAAGCGATAGAATTTACATCAAATAACATTTAGGAGCCAGTTAGTATGCAAATCATCTAGACCCAGGCTTAGCCACAGCCTTACGTTTAAATCACGCGGGTCTAAGAAGCAGTGACGACACTATTGAAAATTCAGGATCTTCAGATTCCTATAGTCTTTGGAGATATCACATCTCAACTCTAGCTTTTCTCGCCAATCAACAAAAACAAACAATGATGGATAGATCCATAAATAGACAATAATAGATTGATAACCAATGACACTTCAACATGTATGAAAATGACAAGTATATTCACTTAAATCCTCATTTCGCATAACTCTTTCCATAGAAAATCATGTCCGCCATGCTTTCCAAGCTTTTTACCATTTCAAAATTTATTAATCTAAGTCTCATTTTTCTCTTCCAGTCTAATTCAGCCTAACGTAAATATTTCGCCCCATAAACATATTTCCATTTTTTTCATAGACATGCCAAATGCATGAATTCAAAAATGTGCGCATAGCGGAATAGAATGGCTAACAAAAATTAAAAACTGCTTACGCGAGGCAAAAAAAAAAGCATATTTAATTAATTTAAAACGTGGATTTTTCACGGTTGTATATCATGCAAAACGTATGACTGAACCAACTTCCCATTTTTAAAAAAAAAACCATATATAAAGCAGAAAACTTTGTCTAGTATTACCAGATAATTTCTCCCCCCTTTTCTCATTTTTAATAGAATAAACCCATAACGTCGTTCGGGGGGCTTAGTTCTCATCATTCTTGGAAATTTAATAATAACGTAAACAAAATGAATAAATCGAATATCCTTGACGAACTAGGGATCCGGATCCTCTCAAAGCCGCATATCCATTTTCTGTTATTCATATCCTTTAAATAAAAAAAGTTGAAATTTAACGCAAGAGAAAAAAAATGAGTTAACGAGTCTTCTATAAATAGGAAGGATAGGTAAACAAAAAGAGAACGACCTGTCTGCAGTAATTGTTTACAAACGCTTTTTCTTCTTCCAATTGGATTCCCGATTATTAAGAGGGAGTTTTCGGGAAATCTTTTATTGCCTCATGGTAAAAAGCTTTAAAAATTCAGTTTATCTTTTATTTCCTGAAAAAAAAAGGATGATGTGTTTGATATACTCTAATAGGAAATTGTTTATGAAAAAAGAAAAGTGAAAGTAATGGAAGTAAGCAAGCAGACAAAAAAAAAGGGTTTTTCCTTTGTTGAAAAACAATAATGTTTGAGAAAAAGCTTATGAAAGGTTCATTGTTCGTGGATGGTGAAACTCGTGGGTGTTGACGGTTGATTTTGAATTCGGAATGTTTGAGTTATGAAAGGGTCAGGTAGTGTGTATCGTAAATAATAAACAAAAAAAAAGGGATTCGCTTTTGACTTTTTTTGCAGGCGATGTGATGGTGTTAGAAATATAATTGGAAATTGAAGTGGGGAAACGATAATCGGTTTTCGAAGATAAGCCTGAACGAAGAAAAAAAATTTTTAAGTCAAAAGACTCATAGTTTCAATACGAGAAAAAAATTCTACCAGACACCAGTAACTTTTAATAAATTTGGAGACAAAACTTTAAATCATGAAGTACCAAGACTCTTTAATACCTATATGTTGGGTTTCGAAATAGAAGAAATGTCAAAAACTAGCTTGAAGAAAAAAATAAAAAATCATTTACTAAATAGTTATTGTAAATAATAATAATAATAATTCCCTATGACGAGTAGGGCCGAAAAAGGCCCGTTGTCATGGGGGGTACTAAAATCTTGTAAATTTTTTTGATTAATAAATAAAATTCAAAATTCAAATTCAAATTCAAATCCATATCCACTGTAAGAGCCATAAATGCCATATAAAAGGGTTTCATCTCCACTGCGCAGGCTGACACCAAAGCCATATGTTTAGCTTATGGCTAGCTAGGGTCAACCTAAGCAGTGGAGATGGAACCCTCTAATACTGAGGTCGCGATTATAAAAACAATATCTTCATAGCAATTCAAAGTCCTTTGAGAGTCATTGAGGGCTTTAAAGAGATTTTACTTCTGTACTTCGGTAGAAATCACTATGATCTACTAACAAGAAGGATGTAAATATTAGTAGCTGTACTTCCAAATCAAAGATATGAAAATTAGAGGTGAATGCGGTTTGGATTAGGGCAAACAGGGGTAGTATCCTAATTTGCCCTGACCTAACCTTTTAATTTACCAGAATACTTCAAATAGTGACTCCATTCAAATAATATTCTTTAAGTCCTAAAAAAAATAGCCAGCTGGCTATTAGCAAAATAGCTCTGCTGGCCGTCATCTTCACAGGTTAAAAATCTAGCCAGTACTAGCCCATAACAATGCTGGAAGCAACCTAACCCTTTTTCAACGCATAATGTGACTGGTTAATTTCCCGACACGTGCATTCCTTCCAAAGCCACAATCCTCAAACCTGAACACAAACAATCATAACCTCTCTTCTCACACAAAAATCCACAAAACTCGTTCTTATGTCCCCATCTCCCAGGATACTTACTCCTTGAAATTATTTCAAATCTCCAGCGTGTACGATCCTGAACGTACAGTTAAAACTTAACAGAAGTGCAAGGGTATATCTTCTCCGGCATTCCAGGACTACACTATATTACATCTTTGTGCCAATGGGAATTACTTCCCATTCCAAAACAAAATGAATACCGGGCAATATATTCAGGTTAGCCAACTTTTCCTTTTGTTACTTTCAAATTTTTTTTCTCCCCCTTTACTTTTCCTTCTCACGTCAAAGATTACACCTTATTGGTTTTGTTTTGTTTATATTTTCCCAAATCGATTAGAAAAGACCCGTCAGTTTGAATTTACACTCAAACCATATTATTCCTCAAAGGAATTTTATTTTTTTTACATCACCTCGAGGCAAATAATAAGATAGCATTTTACCAAGAATTTTACATGATGTTTTCTCAGATTAAAAAAAAACCCAATGAATTTTTAGCGACTGGCCAATGATAACGAACTAGAAACTAATAATCTCATGTAATAACGAACGTATCCTTCTGATGACCGCTTTAACGATTAATTACATCCAACCTTTTACAATCTCTTAATCTGGATTTATAAATTTTTCTCTCGATAAAAAACTGCAAACTTGAGACGCCCATCATTTGATGTAATTTAAAAAAAAAAAACGATCGATTTAATCATCAAATATATTTAATATAATGTAGATGCGACTTACTCGATTGAGAGTAGAAATTTTTTTTGTTTCCATATTGTAATTTAATTTTTTCCAAATATAGATTCTGATCGAAAAATTACTTTAAAATTTTTTTATTCGTCGAAAATTAATAAGAGAAAATACCACTTTGGCTAATTAGGTCTCCTTCTTTGAACAACCACCATAAATAGAATTATATTTCAAATTAATAAGGAAGACGACGAAAATCATATCAATTTAACGAAGTTCTAGTCCCGCGTAAACAAATTGGGTCAATAATTCCAGTTTTGTAATAAATAGGCTCTCAACTCATCTTAACTCCAGCATTTTATCAATAAAGACGTTTTTCTTTTTTCATCAATCAAAAAAAAAAAAAAAAAAACGAATAATTACGCCACGCTCGCATGAACGTAAATCTCGTATTTATCGAAAATTTTCAAAGAGGAATTATTTTTCCGGTTATCCTTTTCACAATAAATAAATAAATGAATAAACGGAAGGATTATCCGTTCGGGAGGATATCCATTTATTCTGATGTATTTTTTTCCTCCCGCAGACGTAATTTTCCATTTTCCGTTACACACCGATCGTGCTTACTGCTTTATCCCAAAAAAAACCAGGCTTGGCAATAATTAACTACGATTCACTTACACACACAAAAATCAAGACGACGGATAAAAATTATAAAAATTGCGTTCAAGCACACTAGAAAAAAAAATTTACGGAAAAGTTTTCAACAGTGGTTGGGTGTGTGTAAAAACTGAACGGGAGACACGTTCGCACGGGTTGAAAGAGAACAACGACTGGACTAAAAGCGCAGGGAACGATAAGGGCTTACATTCACGGGTGTTGTGATAACACGGCAGGCCCGTAGCTGAAACCCCCGAGAACGTCGTAGTCGTTCGTCGTCTCGTTGTCCTCTTCCTCGCTGCTTATCAGCCAGGGGTTAATTTTATATTTATTTTGATTACGTAATTTTATCTCGGGGATTGATTTTTTTTTTATTTTCGTGGAAATTCCATGGTCGTTTCACTTTCACTGTAATCATTTTTTTTGGTTCGGTGTTTCCAGCACGTGTTTCCTTTTTATTTAAAAGGAAAAGGGTAGGGAACAGCTTGATGTGACAAATTAATAGCTGCTTATTATTTTTTTTACAAGATAAATTTTTTGTGTGCGATATAAATTTTTTTGTATATTTATTTGTTAATTTGTCAAAATTGAAAATTTGATCCAGCCAGACAATAATGAAAATCGAGACCTGGAATGAAAGTGAATTATCTCTGGCTTGCAATGGATTGACAGCTGCAGAAGATAAACATGCGACACTGGAGTCCACTGCAAACCAGAGATGGTACAGTTCAATTCTCAAGTTTCGACACGTTGCATGTACGTTTTATGGAAACTTCTTCTTCTTTAAATGTCCGCTCCTAGTCGGAGATTGGCGATCATTGATGATTTTACTAGGAATATCAAATAATGTGGTGACTTTCCATAATCTTCCACATCGCAGTACAGGAGCCATGCCATTGATCCAACTCTGCCTCCCGGTATCTCAGCCTAGGCCTTGCCGGTTACTACCATCTTCAGCCCTAGGTCAGTATTAGCGAAGCTGCTGCCCTCCACTAACTCATAACCCTGAGAAGGGAGCTCACCAAAGAGCAAGGACGCCATTCCTTGAGCAAGACAAAACATACCTCACCGGTTATTCTATGGAAACTAAGAGTTTATAATCCCGCAAGATTTGATTGATAAGTTAAACATTAAAAACTGAATCCAACGTTGTTAGAATTTATTCAGCGAAACGAAATTCAATCATTATATTCAAGTTTTATCTAGTTTTTTTAATTCATTAAATAATCAAGGACTTATCAAAGAGCACTTCTTAAATTTGAAAAAAACTCTTGGTTACGACCACGGTCTTCCAGGTCTTGAGACTTCGATTTTGTATACGAAAATAGTTCATGGTCCACCAATAGATGGTGCACGTGTCGTTGCGGCCAGCCAATCACAAGCCGAAAGAGTCCCATCTAAGTGCGACATTACTAAAGGGGCTCTAGAGCGGATCAATTTCATTGGTCGGCCGCTGATGCACTAGTGCAATCTACATGAACTAAAAGCTGATTCAACGTTGCCATGGTAATCAACAAAAGTTTCAAGACCTAAAAGACCGTGGTTACGACCGTCCACATACGATGTTCTCAGGTTTGAATTGAGGATAATCTAAAAGCTATATATCTCGATCTGCTTGATCGAGTTATAGTAGGATCATATAGTTTAGGATCAGCACCCAAAACACCAGATAGTTGCTACAGTCATGATACAGGCTTAGGCGAAGAAGATGACGATGACTTTATCGACGACGATCCTTCAATGCCTATGGCCTCATGGCGTCTGTTATACACAGCTAACCCAGTCACGCGCCAATTGGATAGGGGTAGGCCGATTTCAAAAGAAAAGAGACGGGGCAATACCTCAAGAGTACTGCTATAGTTTCACTACAGCACACCCCCGGCCAGATACGTGGGAACCAAATATCAATGGTCCCTTTAATGCACATGACGCCGGTTTAATTAACCAAAGCACATTCCGACTTCCGGTATTGACCGGAGCAGAAAAATTTTAACAATTTCAACATTTTAAAATGCTAAAATTGTTTACCCAAAATTTGACCGGCGGAAGGGTTTACTCTCTTGGAATTCTGGAGTTGCCAAACGCATCTTATGATATTATCGTAGGGCGACGTCATCGTACGTTGTGAAGCCGACGCGACGAGTGTATATAGTTGCAACCGCGTGCCGCGTTGCTGCGAAATTTTTGTCATAAAGATGAGTCAGGCTATGACTTCTGAACGCAAGGAAGAGCGAGGAAGAAACCGAAGTGAAGAAGTATGCACAGGCCAAATACTGTGGCGACATTACTGTAAAAGAAAGTCACTATTAAAAAATCTCCCGCTCCAAGTCTGAATTAACGAGGATTCCTCTACATCGTAACTCATCGCTAATTTCAAGTAAAAACATTTTGTTTCTCTTGAATCACCGCAACGTTCCTTTGATCATGACGAAAAGTTGCTGAAACGTCGACTTTGAGGTAAAAGTAACCCATCACACGACCGGAGGAGCATGTGCTCGTTCGGTCAGCCGCAAGTCGACACTTTCGTTACATTCGTCGCGTTAAAGGGCCCACTTAAGTTTTCAAAGAGGGAAATAATGAATTCACGAACTGGATGTATTTCCTGTTACCTATGATGTAATGGCCATTGCTTAAAGGAAGTTATTCATGTAAACTATACGTCCATGTTTCGTTGGCGAAGTCACTCGGAAGCTAAATCTAGCTGGATTAAATTTCAGTTTCTCGCTTTTTGAGCTTATTGCAAGTATTATTAATGAGAAATGTTCGCCTCGGTTTCATTGTAGCCTCTCCACAATGATAACAAGCGTGGTGCTCGGGTGTTTGATCGTGCAGTTCCACTTGATTTGTGTTTGGCATAAATTTAGGCTTACAATGCATTCCCCGGGTTACGAGTTTTCCGTTTTCATATCTTCTGCCTTAATTTTTTATGTGCACGTGAAAATGATTTGCTTTGTTTTTATGCCGTGAAAAATCCTCGGTTGAAATAATTTATTTATCTTTGGAATTTTATTCAAAATCAAGGATGAGACTTTTCTGGTAAAAAAAGAAAAAAATTGGAGAAGAATTTGTGGGCAAGAGTTAATCAACTCTTTGTGGTTTCCCTGTTCTCACGAAAGCAAGCTAGAGGGCAATAATTTTCTTTATTCGTGGATCTCTCTTTCTACAAATTTCGAAAAATCGACTTCAGCCTTTTTTCCCTCCTTGAACTCTCTAATTTTTTTTCCCTCTCACTTCGAACTGTTGTACCTTTTCGATTTCGTTTGTTGTTATTCAGATCATGTTCATCTTATTTAATCTTCATTTAAATTTTTTTTTTAAAACTCGCGTCCTGGAGAAGAATAGAATTTTTATTCATTTGAGTGTTTACAAAAAAGTAAATGCGATAAGCATTATTTGATTTTTTTTCCAACGATAATTCGTTTTAAACTGGAAATGCTCGAAGTATTGAAAATTTTTTTTCGAAATTGAGGTTGGGCGATCGGAAAAGTATCAGAGCGTCCAACACCTTGTTAATCATATTATGGAAATCACGGTTTGACGAAGGTTGTGCTTTTTTTAGTGATTGGGATTTCGGTTGATGCTAATCAGTGAAATCGTGGATGAAGCGAGCGATTTCATATAGATTTAAGAGGTGATAGATTTAACGTCACGGTGTGCGAACCTCGTTTGATGAAGAGAATTCATTGATTAATATTGATATTTAGTTTAAAATATTGTAAAGGAAGAAATCGAGATCGATTTTACGTTCGAAAGGGGTTTGTAATTAAATAAAATCTGTAGTATTCTGATTTGAGGGAGACCTGAATCAATGACTGTGCGATTAGAAAATCCAAGAAATCAGTTGTTGTTATTATTAATGATTTCCCAACAAAATTGAAATATCTCTTCTTTAAACTTTCTTAAGATTTTCAGAAGGACTTTTTTCCCCGGAAATAAATCATCTTGAAATTCCACGGATAACTTTGTTGAAAGATGAAACTTACTGATACGCACCCTTGTTTTGATGGCTCTTCAAAACGAGAAATCCGAACGCCACACCTCCACGAAAGTCGCCTAAGAACGTGATCTATAGCAGCAGAGTCCGGGACGTTTGAGAAAATTTTACTTTCCCTTGGTTTGGCACGTTTGAGAAAATTTTTAAAAGTGTATTATTTCTATTGCCTTCTTATTATCAGAAATCTTACTATCAAAAAAATCATCCCATCTCTCCATCCCTCTACATTAAGGAAAAAAATAATAAAGACAAAACCCCGCCCTAAGTTGAAGTGCTTCTGTTCTGGGCGGCGAAATTGATTTCTAATCATATTACTGAAATTGATTTTCTTAGAAATAAACCAGAGTTTTCCTTAATGAATTCGATTATAGTTTATATTTTTCGTTTAAAAATTAATATTTAATCCTAACAGGCATTTTTACAGTCAAACCAAACCTTCAAACCATTCTTTCAAACAAAAATTTAAAAGTTTTAATTTGTACTGGGAGCACCTACTGACCTTGAAATCTGAAATTTTAAATAAACCATAGGGGTCACATGATTCCCTCCCGCCACAATGTAACTTGTAAAAATCTTAAGTTGTTGAAAGAAATTAATGACAATAGGTTCTTAAATTGTTGGGAAACATTTTTGATTTTTAAGTTTCGGGAAAAAACTGATTTTAATTTGCTGAACGTGGACGAAGGACCTGCCAACCCTTCCTCCTTGTCCTCGTTGATTTAATTTTAAACTTGCGCGGTTTTCTAGCTGTAATTTCTTTTTTGTGAAAAATCAGAATGTTTTGCAACTCAAACCAAAAATGAATCAGTAACGTGGCACAAGAGACTCTGTCACATAAGTTATTCTGGTTTAAAATATCTAAATCAACATGAATTGGTTGATTTTGGAAAGGAGATTAAAATTGAAGAAGAAATATGCGCTTGTTGTGATGTAGCAAAAATGCATAAACAAAAATTTACCGAGAGATCAACAAGTACAAACATTTTGGAGATTGTACACACTGACGTGTGTGGGAAAATCAAATCCCCAACTCATGATGGTAAGTATTATATAATAATTTTGCTGACCAACAAGATGGTTTATTTAAAATTTCCAAAAATTTAAAAGTTTAGATTTACATTAAATAAAATAAAGAAATAAAACCAGGGATGATTAAGATTTCCGGAACGAAATCCGCAAAAAACGAGAACGAAGGCTTATTAGCTAAGTAAATTTAACGAGTAAACGAGTTAGACTCAGCGACGGTTTTCTATTAACTTCATTCGTCAATTTGCTAAAAATTTCATCTCAACCCTCGAAAAATTTTCTTAAAGAAAACATGACTGTGAAATTTGATTAAAAAACCATTACGATTAAATTAATCGAAGCGAATGCTATGAAATAAACTAATCGAATTAATATTTGACTGGTTTCTTGTTTGCTAACACCGTGGGCTGTCAATAAAACGAACTTTCATTAATGAATGATGAAAGTATAACCAAAAAAAAATATATAAAAAAAATTAAAAATGGGGGGGAAAAGCAACAAGTTCAAGTTTCCACTGGATAAGATGCTTTGCCCTTTCGAACTTGGCATATCGTTTATATAAAGATTACTCCGTGCTAATAAAAATAGAGATATTAAGTTACCATAAGATCTCAAGTCATCATGGGTCTGATTTCAGATTTGATTTCGACAGGGAGGAGTGGGAAAATAAGTTCAGATCTCTGCGTCTTTCTAAAGTCAATTTAAAGGCTTAGACTTTTAAGAGGACTTATAACTAAGTGGGTCAAAGCGCGTGTAGTAAGAAATTCATCGTGCTGTGTGGGATTCGAATGATTTCGAGATGGCGGGTATGATTTGAGGAACAGGAGAGAGGGACTTCCTGTCAGATGGGGCGAGTTTGTGCTAACTCGTTTTGGCACAAAGTCCCAACCGAGTGAACTGTATCGCCAAATTAGGTTAAATTATATAGTTCGGTAGCTCAGAGGTAAACAGCGCTAATGACGTCACGGCCCTAAAAAAAGCGATCGAGTCCATAAAAATAATAAACATTGAAGCTCCTTCTTAGAGGTCTGGTCTGACGTCATTAGACCTGTTTACCTCTGAGCTACCGAGTTTTAAAATTTCAAAGTCAAAAATTTAGTCATTAAAAGAATTTTAGGAAGCTTCGTCATCATACACAGACAAGAATCAATAGCGACACTTTAGATTCTTAAGATTGATATTCAGCAGTTCCTTCGTTTACTTGGCAGAAAAAGACGAGAAGGAGATTAGGGTAAAACAGTTTCTTAAAGCTACGCAGATGCTTTGAGGTGCGACGTTGTGCGGTGGCTAAGAAATTAGGAATATTAGAGAAAGTAAGTAGAGAAAATAAAATACATCTGGACTTGAGAAGTCGACGGGCTCAACTGTTTTGTTTTCATAAGGTAAACATTAGAAACAAAAGAGAGTTGAGCCCCTTGACTTCTCAAATCCAGCATTATTTTCTGAGAGATTCTACCCCAGCTTTCCCAACCGAGCTGTAAGACTGACCCCTTCGGCCATCTTAAAAAAAAATGCTAAATTCATAATTAAAACATCTCCCACTAATTCGATCCTCCACAAAAAATCCAACCCATCTCACTAAAAAGAAAGGATAAAAATAAACTGCATAAAAAAGACAGAGAAAATTATTGCTCAATTTTACGAGACTTACTTTTTATTCATAAAATCAAAGTTGCCTCGGAGAAAGAAAGGTACACGAAACGGGTTAGAAATATTCAAATGAGACTTTCGTTTTTCGAGTGCACTTAAAACGATGTTAAGTGTTATTAGCAAATTGATGTCAGCAAGCTGATCGATATTTGATAACACGGACTTTTAAACCGTGAATATCGAAAAGGAGGAGAGAAAAAAATAAAAGGAGAGATCGGGTTATACTTGTAACCTTTTTACAAGGACCCGGATCCCGTGTGGTAAAATTCCGACTACCGGGATTGATAATTTTCACCGACAAAAGACCAAGCGACAATGAAAATCATTGGGAAGAATCGAAAAGAACCCTCTCGGCACTCCCATAAAACCATTTTCTTGATATCAATCTAGAGTTTTTTTTTTCCCTGGCACAAAGAAGGAATTTCTATCAGTTTTTCCTGCTATCAAAAATTTTCTGAATTATTTGTCCCGATGTTCGGTCACAACAAAAAAGGAAGCTGAGTTGGATATTTTCAAAGAGAATAGGAATCAGGGGAGTGAAAAAAATTAAAGGTTTGCACATATCAAAAGGAGCCATGCTCTTCTCTTTGGTTAGCCCTACCAGGCTCAGACTGCACTTGCGGCTGGTAAGAGAATCGGCTATAGCTCAGCCCTTTCGGGGTTTGCCCAGCTCGTTAACTCACTCCAAGAAAATATGACCAGGCTGAACGGGGGGAGAGCAAAGGGCACCTTTTCTTCTTCTTTAAATGCCCGCTCCTCGTCGGAGATTAGAGATCATCATGGCGACCTTAACTTAGAAGGCTGCCGAACGAAAAAGAGATATCAAATCTTGGCAGTTTCCTGGTTCTTGAGCCAAGATGTTTTCCTCCGAACTGGTCTACGTTTGCCCTCAATCTTCCCCTCCATCACCAGCTGAAGAAGGCGGTAAGTCAATTGTTACCTAGGGGGCTGCAAGTGCTCTTCCAGACCATGGAAAGTCCACTTAGCCTGTTGTTTGATTTGATTCAAAATATTTCTTTTTACAATTATTTTTCGTGATACATTTTTTGTCATTTATTATTTACAACACATCCGACAAAGACGTTCAATTGTTTTTGTATTAATATTCTGGAACATGGAGGGATTCCTGACATCCTCCGACCTCAAAAAAAGTTGGTTTTAGCTTCAATTATAACAATTATGATCACTATTAATTCTAAGCTACGGGATAGAAAGCTATGGAAATACAACTAAAAAACAAATCTAAACACACTAGAGTGCCTGCAGCTCAGAATTTAAAAAAAAAATATATTATAGAAAAAAAAGAAAAAGAGATATCGAGGACATCGAGGTATATAAAAACTTAAACGTTCTACCTTTGGCTCAATTCTTCATTTTAAAAAAAATAATAAATAATTACACGGATGAAGAAGTGGTAAGAAAAAAGAAAAAAACTGTCAACACTAGAAATGAGTTTTATGAAGTGCCAAAAATATCAGGAAAATTTGGAGAAAAAACCACGAAATATACAATCAATAAATATTTAAACAAAATAACAACAAAAATCGATCTTGACAACATCTCAGAAAATAAATTTAAAAAAGAATGAAAAACACTTTCCTTTCAATCCAACTTCTAACCCTAACTCAATGTACTGTGCACCTAACTCAAATTTTATTCTATTTTTTGTTTTATTTTATTTTATATTTTCATTTTCAAGAAAGAATTTAAAATTTATTATTTTTTTTTATTTATTTTTTATTATTATAATAATAATAATCACCACGAGGGCGGAGAATCCTGAAGTAAGGAGCATTGCCCTCGAGGGGGTTAAACATTTTGTATATATTTTTTTGACAAAATAAACATTACTCATTACTCATTACTATCCACTGGATTACTATTAACGATTGACTAAATTTTCTTCTCAAACTTTTTCTGTTTCTGTTTTGTCGCCACATCTTTCTACCACACGGTCACAGCCCTTCTTTCCGTGTCGACGTAGTCAGATTCCACGAAACCAGCTATTTATTTAAATCGCACCTTCAATCATCTTCTCACATCACACCGCACCTTGAATCATTTTCTTTAAGTTTCCTATGAGTAGATTTTCCGCACAACTCTCAGCACCCATTATCAGTATTTTTCCCAGTAGACAGCAACTTAGCCCGTCACTTAAATACCCACATGATTATCTTCATTAAACTGCAACTAATCCCGCACAAGATCTCTTAAAAGTTGCCTCTTTCAGCACAAATAATTTTCACAACAATTTTTTCATTCGTTTTGAAATTTTCAGCCAAACCACATTCGACAAAGACATTCAATTGTTTTTGTATTAATATTCTGGAACATGGAGGGATTCCCGACAGCTGTTCTGTCGGCGTCGCTGGGGCTAAAAATAGTCGACAAGCCAAATCCGACCCTTGCAGATCTCCAGAAATAAATATCGTGTTTTGCCGCCCAATTTATCGTTTGATCGTTTTCCCCGAAGAAACCTTATCAAACTTTCTTATAAATTTCCAAACCAATAAAAAATTATAAAAGCCTACAGGAAGTGAGTTTAATAGCAGCAGAAGGAGGGTTTTCGACTCCCCATGTATTCCTTTAAATTGATTTATCTTAACTACTGTAGCGTTTTCCATCTCCGAATCTCGCTCACTATTGTTTAGCTCATGCGATAAATTAATCAAGTTAAAATTCAAGGAACTTAAGTAATTGTATTAAGCGACAGTGTCGTCTATACAAAAAGAACCTAGGGGGCAAAAAATAATCTAATTTAAGTATTTCCATTCGTCTTAAAGAGTAATTTCTCTCTGATAAAAAAAAAAAAAAGTTTTTTGTATTTTTATCTTCGAAATGATAAGGGCGAAGCAAAAATTTTATTTTAAAAATTGAACAGGTCGTAACCGATTGTGAAGTTGGGAAATGGGAAAATGAAGGAAGAAAGCAAGCGGAATCGAATTTCGATTCAGCAAACATATTTTTTTTGTATTGGAATTAAGTTTTCTCGTTCCCTAAACCGCCGCCGAGATTTTTCGATGTTGATGTATCCAGCTTGAATATTTAAAAAATTAAACTTGTAAATAAAGGTTTTTTTTTCGCGAGGGGAAGGGAAAGGCGAAAAGTTTCCTCGGTTTGTTAGGATTATTAATTTAAAGTCTTCCGAAATACGTGAGTCGTCCCGAGTAGTGCGTGTATGTGAAAAACAAGGCAGAGTAAAGGAGACTTTTTAAATAGGTTTAACGAGGCAAGGCGGAGGGAACTAATTTTGGAGTTTAAATAGATGAGGTACTTGAAGAATTGATTATGCTGGAAACTTGCGTAGAGAATATAAGCGCGGAAGAGTTTTCTTCAAATTTCACAACTTGAAGAAGTTTTCGTTCTGTACAGCCCTCGAAACAAACCTCAATCTCCAGAGGCCACCCAGCCAGAGGCGCCATTTTGAGGGGGACAGGGAACAAAAGCCGCCTGTAAATATTTAGTTTTCTGCTTTTCTAAAAATCAAGAGTGTTTGTGTTCCTCAACATTTCAGTGGAATGGCGCCCATGCCAGCAGCATTTTCCTTGCAGATTACGGTTGCCCCTCAACTTCTTCAGACGGCAGGTCAAAAATGTTTTTCAAGCGGAGTCGAACTCCAATGATAAAGAAATTCATTGAAAAGACTCACGAGAGAGGATGGCAAGGCTTCTTCTAGGAACCCCACCTCCCCAACGACATTACAAATCATCTTCCAGCTTTTTCAAATCCAAAAACGGGAAATAAAAAAATTTAATCCCACGTGATAAAATCATATACAAAGTATGAATTGATTAGGAGAGCCTACGACCTCTATGTATGAATAAATAAATTCCTCCTTTAGGCCGTACAATAATTATTTTCTTATATTTTATCCGATAGCCATTTCGACGTTAGTCATTTTCAAGGACTAAAAAACAAACAACAAAAAATTAAAAACATTGACAACCTAACCTAAACTTGTTACAAGAACCTAAAAAATACCTGAATTATCACTTGACTAGAAACATTTCTCGACAATTATTAAGTTAAAGTTTAAAAACAGAAAACGACTAGACGCGAGATCATAAAAATACAGCAACAAGTAAATAAATAAAAACAGAAGCATTTTAAAAAATTCGCACGGATAAATGACCTGACACTTTTACAATCTATTGATAAAAACAAACGTGGATACAGGTGAACGACACGACAACAGGTGTGACGTAATCATACTAAAACCGGCGCGGACTAGAGGGAATTTAAAAATTCAAAGAAAAGACATACGAATTAAAATTACAAATTCAAAGAAAAGACATACGAATTAAAAATTAGAAATAAAATTAACACATTAATTACACAATTAAATCAAAAAGAGGGGAGCTAGGGATAGGGCCGTTATCACTATTCAATAACATAATATTTTCAGATCTTTCTAAACGTTTAAACTTGTTAATAGACATACTTTCCCAAGCATTTAAAAACCCCGGCTTATTAACTTCACGAATTAATTTTAAATTATCAAAAGGAAAAGGATGGTCCGTTAATAACATGTGATCCCCAATACTGGATTTATTTTCCCTCCCATTCTTAAAATGCGCTATATGCTCCTTCCCCCGAATACCGATACTTCTTCTCGACTGTCCAATATAATAGGATTCACATTCCCCACATTTAAAGCTGTAAATACCCGATTTATCTTTAGGTTCAATCCGATCTTTAGGGCTCCCAAGACTCCTCCTCAAAGAATTAAGCGACTTAAAAACTAAACTAAAATTTAACTGTTTAAAAATATTATCTAGGCCCCGACATAATTTCATATTATAAGGAATGAGAAATCTTTTCTTAACGCTCTTAATAGGCTCAAGTAAAGTGAAATCTTTAATATCAAAGGATTCTTTCTGCTGCTTTCTTTTGACTAGACTATCAATTAAATTAGGCTTAAAACCATTAGATACGGCAACCGATTTTAAGAAATTAACCTCTTTTTGGTACCTATCTTCATTCAAAGGAACAGAAAATAACCTGTGGACCCCACTATTAAAAGCCGCCATTTTATGCGCTTCAAAGTGATTAGAGGTGGCATGTATATGCTGGCATGTGTTAGTAGGTTTACGATAAATGTCAAATTCAATCGAATCATTATTTCTGATAATAAGCAAATCTAAAAATGGAAGCTTGCCGTCAACTTCCTTTTCAAACGTAAATTTAATGCTAGGGGCTCGAGTGTTAATATACGTAAGAAAATCCTCGACGTTAAAATTGTTAGAATCGTAAATAGCCAAAATATCATCAACATAGCGAATCCAGATATCAGGAAACGCGTTGGCTTGTTGCTTAAGTTTACCTTCAAAATGACTCATATATATATTAGCCAGGAATGGGGACAAAGAGTTGCCCATCGAAGTACCATCACTTTGTGAATAAAATTTTCCGTTAAACGTAAACATATTATGTTTCATACAAAGTTTAGTGAGCTTAATGTATTCATTTACTTTATCTAAGGCAATGTTATTTCTAACTAACACACCTTCAAGAATTTCAATGGTTTCATCAATCGGAATAGATGGAAAAAGAGATTCTACATCAAAAGAGATTAGCCTATGCGAAGGCTTTAACTTAAAACCCTGCAATATGTTAATAACTTGTAAACTATTAACAACACTCGAGGATTCAAAATTCAAATCTTTAAATTCTATTGTAAGAAACTTGGATAGGTTACAGGTAGGAGAATCAATGCATGAAACAATGGGACGATATTTATTACCGGGTTTATGGGTTTTAGGGAGAGCATATAACCTAGGAATTTTAGGGTTGGAAGGAAAGATCTTAGCTTTCTTATCCCCATCCAGAACCGATTTACATTCTTTCACAATAGTTTTCGCTTCTTTAATCATACTGCTCAGAGGATTAGAAGTTAACGTTAAGTAAGGACCCTGACTTAACATTAGATTTACATTGTTAACATAATCTTCCTTCTTAACTACAACCACAGCATTACTTTTGTCTGACTTAAGGTACATGCAATTCCTATCTCTAAGTCGTTTGATACTCCTAGCTTCCTCTACATCGCATCTTGTTTCTTTATAGGTGTCCAAATTCTTTTTAAGTTGGTAAGCTACTTAACTGATAAACTACTTGCCGGAAGGGGATAAGAGGTTCGTCCGGAATGCCTGCGCTTACCAACTTAAAAAGAATTTGGACACCTATAAAGAAACAAGATGCGATGTAGAGGAAGCTAGGAGTATCAAACGACTTAGAGATAGGAATTGCATGTACCTTAAGTCAGACAAAAGTAATGCTGTGGTTGTAGTTAAGAAGGAAGATTATGTTAACAATGTAAATCTAATGTTAAGTCAGGGTCCTTACTTAACGTTAACTTCTAATCCTCTGAGCAGTATGATTAAAGAAGCGAAAACTATTGTGAAAGAATGTAAATCGGTTCTGGATGGGGATAAGAAAGCTAAGATCTTTCCTTCCAACCCTAAAATTCCTAGGTTATATGCTCTCCCTAAAACCCATAAACCCGGTAATAAATATCGTCCCATTGTTTCATGCATTGATTCTCCTACCTGTAACCTATCCAAGTTTCTTACAATAGAATTTAAAGATTTGAATTTTGAATCCTCGAGTGTTGTTAATAGTTTACAAGTTATTAACATATTGCAGGGTTTTAAGTTAAAGCCTTCGCATAGGCTAATCTCTTTTGATGTAGAATCTCTTTTTCCATCTATTCCGATTGATGAAACCATTGAAATTCTTGAAGGTGTGTTAGTTAGAAATAACATTGCCTTAGATAAAGTAAATGAATACATTAAGCTCACTAAACTTTGTATGAAACATAATATGTTTACGTTTAACGGAAAATTTTATTCACAAAGTGATGGTACTTCGATGGGCAACTCTTTGTCCCCATTCCTGGCTAATATATATATGAGTCATTTTGAAGGTAAACTTAAGCAACAAGCCAACGCGTTTCCTGATATCTGGATTCGCTATGTTGATGATATTTTGGCTATTTACGATTCTAACAATTTTAACGTCGAGGATTTTCTTACGTATATTAACACTCGAGCCCCTAGCATTAAATTTACGTTTGAAAAGGAAGTTGACGGCAAGCTTCCATTTTTAGATTTGCTTATTATCAGAAATAATGATTCGATTGAATTTGACATTTATCGTAAACCTACTAACACATGCCAGCATATACATGCCACCTCTAATCACTTTGAAGCGCATAAAATGGCGGCTTTTAATAGTGGGGTCCACAGGTTATTTTCTGTTCCTTTGAATGAAGATAGGTACCAAAAAGAGGTTAATTTCTTAAAATCGGTTGCCGTATCTAATGGTTTTAAGCCTAATTTAATTGATAGTCTAGTCAAAAGAAAGCAGCAGAAAGAATCCTTTGATATTAAAGATTTCACTTTACTTGAGCCTATTAAGAGCGTTAAGAAAAGATTTCTCATTCCTTATAATATGAAATTATGTCGGGGCCTAGATAATATTTTTAAACAGTTAAATTTTAGTTTAGTTTTTAAGTCGCTTAATTCTTTGAGGAGGAGTCTTGGGAGCCCTAAAGATCGGATTGAACCTAAAGATAAATCGGGTATTTACAGCTTTAAATGTGGGGAATGTGAATCCTATTATATTGGACAGTCGAGAAGAAGTATCGGTATTCGGGGGAAGGAGCATATAGCGCATTTTAAGAATGGGAGGGAAAATAAATCCAGTATTGGGGATCACATGTTATTAACGGACCATCCTTTTCCTTTTGATAATTTAAAATTAATTCGTGAAGTTAATAAGCCGGGGTTTTTAAATGCTTGGGAAAGTATGTCTATTAACAAGTTTAAACGTTTAGAAAGATCTGAAAATATTATGTTATTGAATAGTGATAACGGCCCTATCCCTAGCTCCCCTCTTTTTGATTTAATTGTGTAATTAATGTGTTAATTTTATTTCTAATTTTTAATTCGTATGTCTTTTCTTTGAATTTGTAATTTTAATTCGTATGTCTTTTCTTTGAATTTTTAAATTCCCTCTAGTCCGCGCCGGTTTTAGTATGATTACGTCACACCTGTTGTCGTGTCGTTCACCTGTATCCACGTTTGTTTTTATCAATAGATTGTAAAAGTGTCAGGTCATTTATCCGTGCGAATTTTTTAAAATGCTTCTGTTTTTATTTATTTACTTGTTGCTGTATTTTTATGATCTCGCGTCTAGTCGTTTTCTGTTTTTAAACTTTAACTTAATAATTGTCGAGAAATGTTTCTAGTCAAGTGATAATTCAGGTATTTTTTAGGTTCTTGTAACAAGTTTAGGTTAGGTTGTCAATGTTTTTAATTTTTTGTTGTTTGTTTTTTAGTCCTTGAAAATGACTAACGTCGAAATGGCTATCGGATAAAATATAAGAAAATAATTATTGTACGGCCTAAAGGAGGAATTTATTTATTCATATACAAAGTACACAAACATTAAAGAAAAATTATTCCATTTTAAAAATATTTTTATAAATATGATGAGTCCATAAAATAAAATCATTTCCGACGCAATGCGTTTTTTACGATTTAATTTCTAATGGAAAATGTTTGCGAGCATTAAGGCGAATGTGTGTATAAAAATCCCCCAAAATCGAAACGCTCGTTTAACCAAACGGGCGAATCAACATTAATTTACTACAAACAAGTCGTAAAAAAAAAGATTCACTTCGGTTGTTACGATTATACAGGATCGATAAGTCAATAAATATTTTTTACGTCTTTGATTCGACGTTGACAAACTAACATCAACTTACAAAAAAAAAAAAATACAATCCTTACTAGGAATAAATTTATCATTCATTCACAGACATGAAAATCATGTCTAGAACCGCAAAAGTCAAACTAAGATCAATTTTGACGTCAAATCAGAGACTAACTAACTAGCGACAACGGCGGAAATTAGCTCCTGGCATTTATTTGGCCCTTGACAGGAAAATGGTCCTGGGCAGTTTCATTCTTGATCCTATATTTTTTCCAAATTTTAAGTTCCGAAAATTGAGAGAAATACAATTTTAAAAAATCAACTGACGAGAGATAAAACAATGCGCTCCATGAAAATAGAAAATATTTTGAACGTCGTAATAAGAATACCTAGCTTAGTATCTAAAATATTCCTTAGCGTCTTCTTCCCGTTAGCAAAAGCCATATAACACTCAAGGTGAAAGGTTACCTTTGACGGATGTTGAGGTTGACGAGATTTAACGACATGAATTATTAATATTCAGGCTTGTTGGCTAAACAAACCATTCTCGATGAAAACGCCTTCGAGCAATTTTTAATGGAAATTTAAAGGGTTGAAAACCCGAAAATATCATAAAATCGGTAAACAAAAAAATTCTTGCTTTATTTTTTCCTCTGATGCAATTCATTTTTGAAGGGATGAAAACTATGAAGGCCGCAGCAGCCGATTCATAGAGGAAAGAAAATTTAAGAAAACAACCAAAAAGGGGAAATGGAGAAGCAGAGTGAATAATTTGAATAGTGAACCGAGAGAAATTTCAAACATGAAAAGAATTTTTTAAATAAAAGGCAAGACGTTATTATTGTATGTGATGCTGGTTCATCAGCTTTTGGTAATTTCCCCGACATCGTTGTTTAAATGTGAAATGAGGGAATATATAAAGTGCTTTGGGGATAAGAGCGTAGAAGAAAGTTAAAGGCTATAACCCCGAAAGGTTTTTTTTTGTACCTCTGATCGGAATAGCTCGCATAATACGACGTTCTGCATGGAATAAAACAGGCTCGATCTAGACTCAGCAACCCAGGAAGCATCACAAATTTTAGAAAAAAGAAGAGTTTTCAACTGGTGTAATTACTTTTTCATGAAGGTACTTTAGAATTTTCAGGTGGGCGCACGCCCAATCGGCCCAACAAATCTGCGACATGCGGCTAATGCCACCGAAGTCCCCAGCTGCACTTCCAGTGGCGTAACAACCGGGCCCGCTAGTTCCCTCTTGCGGGGGGGCCCCCGGCATAATTCATTCTTCATGGGGGCCCCCAAGAAATTTTCTAAATCTTTAACGGGGGCCCCACTTATTGAATCTGCAAGGGGGGGGGGCCGAAAATATTGTTACGCCACTGTGCACTTCGTCTACAACCTGGCAACCAATGGCGTAGCAACGTTTACCCGAGTTTCCTTCCTTCCTCCGGGACCCTTCGCGGGAGTTGCTGGGGTGGTTGTAGCAGCTACTGGCAATATCAATCCATCTGGCGGCGACTACGAATTTCGTTTCACGAATCTTCATGCTCATGATTGCTACACGTCGATTCTCAATCGAAAACTTTTCCTTTCTTTTCAATACAATTCTTTATGAAAATGTAGCACTTTATTAAATAATCGAAAAGTACACAAAAATCCCGCCTTTGACCTATTTCTCGGTCAAATGATCAAATTTTATTTGATGCATAAGCAATCTCCAGTGTAAGCAGCTCAACAATTCCACCCAAAAAAATCATTCCCTACAATCCTTTTTTCCAAGATTTTTCCGCAGGTTAGAATTATTAATTTAAGAAAAAAAATAAAGAAGAAAAGAAAGAATTTATAATAACAAGAGAACGAACGAAGAAAAAAGCACGAACCGAAATAAAAAGAAAGAAAAAAGAAAAAAAAAATTGTAGTCTCAGACAATTCTGTTCCTTCGAGTCAGCTCCCAAGACGCATGAGGAAATTGAGCTTGAACTAATCCGAAATACTTTTCAATCCGATTTCGACTAAATAACAACGTAATTAATATTCATAGGATGAAAATCACCTTTTTCATAATATTAAGTCTTTCCCTTTTCGGGAAAAAAAATTCGATTTGTTATTTCTCAAAGATTGCTTTAAAATTAAATTATGCTAAAAGATATCGTTTCAACTTAATCATGAAAGCAAATATTTAAAAACGACGAAGACGAGCGGACGGTAATTTCGAGGGGGGGAAAAAAAGGGCTTCGTCAGTCGTTGTTCTCTTAACAAGTTAAAAGTTGGAAGAGACCGCGAGCTCGGACTCCCTAAAAGAAGCGTACGAGCAACGTTAACTCAATTTCCTTTTCTAAGCTACCGTAAGTGCACCATTAATTGACCAGCTTTTTTTTCCTCCTAACGAGGGAACCGAAAATTCTCACATCAAACGGGTTACATATGGAAAAGGGAATTTATCTTGACAAAAGAATTCGACTGAGAGAAGAAGCAACGAAAAAAAAGGGTCGGCTATTAAAAAAGAATAAATAAGCTTACTACACTCTGCAAAAAAAAAGTTTTAATTTTTAGAATCAACATTTTTCTTTTTTATTCGGGTTTTGTAAAGAAGCAAGGACTTGTGGTCTTTTTTTTACAAGAAATCGCGTGACGATTATTTTGAAATATAAAGTAAAAGATGTTCTAGTAACAAGAGAAATTGTCGTCGTCTTGAATAGAGGGAGAAAAGTAGGATTTTAATGAGGGTTCTGAACCTGACTTCGATAAGGTAATAAAAGGCATTTGATCGTTAGGGCTCGATTTCCCATTTAAGTAACATCTAGACCAGAGGATTAAAATCTGGTTTGAAATTGACTGACCGCTGCATAAGCTAAACATGCGATACCGGAGTTAATCGCAAACCGGAGATAGTATAGTTTAATTTTCAGGTCTCGACATGTCTTGTAAATAAAATAAAAACAGCTTTCGTTGAGTTAATCGTGGTTATTACAATTTTTTTTTCATTATAAATTCGATTCAACTCAACAAATTTTTTCTTTATCGGAGTATTTGCAGAAGCGGATCCAGGAAGGTGAACTTCGTGTCAGGCGGGGCCACTTTGTGCTACTGTTTTTCCAACGAACGTCGAGTAAAAAAGAGTTAGTACAAACGCACTCCATTCGGCATTTAGTCCCTCCTGGCTACGGTATGTTCATGTGCAGGCCTAAGTTAAAATATAATACGCGGTAAGCTCGAACTAACTCTTAATGAATGTTGGCGACAACCTTTACCAGGAGAAAACGAGAAAGTTCTTTTTCATAACACAAAAATCACGAACCTGTTGAAAAACATCTAAAAACCGTTGAATTTCAATTGTTGCAACTTCTCTTTGCCTTTCTCTGCAACGTTGCCTTCCCTTTTCGATTAAAATATTACATAAAATAAAGAAAAATTTAAAAATCTAATTAAGGACGTTATGTAAACCTTCAGGCCTCGGCAAAAACAAACAATAAAATCGATTTTGAAAAAAAAAATTCATTTCCTAATGAATTTAAAAGCCAGTTTTCTCCCTTCGCCATCCAGAAACGACAACATCAACAACAACAACAATACTAATTTGTAATCCCATATTAGAATTGAATGTCACTCTCTGACAAACTAGCAACGACATAGTTAATTTCCTATTAATACAGAATATATTATACACGCATTTTGATTATACATTCCGTAATGAGATGTTAATACAAAAATGCAATTAGTTTACGATGTTTATTTTTTTCTCATCCCAATCCAGCATATTTACGTTTAGTAAATATATTTTTGCAGTGAGTCTGGATTTAATATTGGCCGAATTTAAAAAAAAAATCTTAACATGCAGAGACGTCACTATGGTTCCAACTTTAGGAGGGCCAAGTTCTCCTTAATTTCACAGAATCTAAGATTTCAGCTCCTGGCACCAAATCAGATGAATTATGATGGCTTGGCCACATCAGGTTCAATAACCAGACCTACTTGTTATAAGGTTCCATCTCAACTGCTCAGGTTGGCCCCGGCTCTTCATAAGCTTAACATACGTGGACGATTTTTCGCCGACCTAATGCCGACTAGTTTCGCAGCACAATCGACCAGATATTCACGTTACGGCAAATTTTGGAAAAGAGGCGCGAGTATAATTGCGAAGTCCATAATTTGTTTGTTGATTTCCGGAAGGCCTATGACAGTATACATCGAAACGGCCTTTTTAACATCATGGCCGAGTTTGGGTTTTCACGGAAGCTAATACGAATGACGGCGGTTTGCTTAAGCGACGTGCGATGTCGAGTCGTTGCTGATGCTCAGCTGAGCAGTGCTTTCGCGGTTAACACCGGACTTAGGCAAGGGGATGGTTTGTCACCCACCCTCTTTAACCTAGTCCTGGAGAAAGTCGTACGGAGCCTGGAGAATGTCCCTGGTGGCGTGAATCTGGGTGGACGTATTAAGGGCTTGGGCTATGCCGACGATCTTGACTTGCTTGGGGAGTCACGCGAGGATGTTCGTCGGCTATGTGCGGAGCTGTTGATTCAGGCTCGCCGAGTCGGTCTCGAAGTAAATGAGGAGAAAACCGAGTATTTGGTAATGGCGAGGAATAGGCAGGATGAGGCACCGTTGGAAGTGGACGGACTGAGTTTTAAAAATGTCACCGAATTTCGGTATCTCGGTTCGTTCGTTACGAGCGACAATGATATAGAATACGAAGTCGCATCGAGGATCCAAAGTGGTAGCCGGTGTCTTTTTTCGCTAGGCCATGTTTTCCGTAGTCGAGTCCTGTCTAGGGGGGCTAAGCTTCGTATCTATAACGCCGTTCTTCGCCCTATTGTCACCTACGGCTGTGAAACTTGGAATCTGACCGTCCGTGCACAAAAGAGGCTGTTGACTTTTGAGAATAAGGTCCTACGTCGGATTCTTGGGCCTAAGCGGGATCCGCTTACGGGGCGCTTGCGTATGCGATCAAATGAAGAAACCCGAAGGCTTACCGGCCAGCCCTTGATTACTGGTATAATCAAGTCGCATAGGCTTCGGTGGGCGGGGCATGTCGCGCGGGCGCCGCCGACGCGGTATATGCGTCAGGTCCTTGACGGGCGGCCTACTAGTCCCAGGCCTCAAGGCAGGCCACGGCTTCGATGGGAGGATAACGTGTCAGCAGATGCGGGTCGGCTGGGGATCCCTGATTGGAGGGTTTCGTGCCAGGATAGGTCCGCCTGGCGAACGATCTCGGATGCGGCAATAGGGCTTCAGGCCCTGTAAATGCCATAGTTAGTTAGTTAGTCTAATGCCGACTTCCAGAGTGGAAACCGTTGGCCATCTCTTCAGCAGCAAGTCCCTATCCCGCCGTTCCAAATTAATTACTTACAACTCCGGCCTACGCTTCGCTGTTTTTACGGTTGCGAGACCCAGACTTTAACGGACAGAGCCCAGGAGCGGCTGCGGTCCTTCGAAAATAAGATGCTGAGGAGGATTCTATCACCCAATGTAGATGCTAATACCGGACGCGTACGTGTTAAGACAAATGAGGAGATCTGGAGGCTCACCGACCAATCTTTTATTACAAGCGTGATAAAATTACGAAGGCTACGATGGACGGGACATGTAGCACGCGCGCCGCCGGCGAGGACTATCAGGAAGGTGCTGGATGGTCGTCCAACGAGTCCTAGGCCATTGGGAAGGCCGCGGCTGAGGAAGGAGGATGCAGGTCGTGTGGGGGCGTCGGACTAGAGGACGGCGACCCACGATAGGTTTCAATGGCGGAAACTCTGTGGTGCGGCAATAAGTCTCCAAGCCTTGTAACGCCGGATAAGTAAGTAATGCCGACTTCGCCGCGACAATGCTAAACTGTTCGTGAAGAAAATTTTTTTAAAAAAAATTTAGATTAAGTCTGTCTCTATTTGGGCTTATCTTTTCTGAAATCATGTTACTTTATGTCCTTATGGCATTTTTTGGCACGATAGGCATCTAAACCATTTAATACAAAAGCAGCCTACTTAATATTCATTATCTTCTTTAATTCCTCTTAAAAATTTGAAACGAAAACTTATCAAACCTTTAAAATATTTAATTAAGTGAATGATCTAAAAACAATGAAGGAATACACGCAACCGAAGCACCCCAAAACCGCTAAATGAAATCTAATCAGGCAGTAATGAAACTCCCAAAGCAAATCTCTCGACTTTAGCGAAAATTAGGCTTTCAATGCACGGGTTTTAGCGCCGGGGAAAACGTATTTCGTACCCAAGGAGTTAATTCGTAAGCAATAAATATTACCAAGCGGAAACGTAATGGTTTGTGGACTTAACAGTTCAATTCATGAATAGGAAAATATTATTAGCATAACTTTGCTCTAACTCTCTCGCTTCGATCCTCTCCCGACAACTTCTTCCTTCGTGAATCGCCGCTAATCGACACATTTATACCCGTTTTTGAAAATCAAAAAAAAATTTCAATCCCAATATTTTTCTCCCGCGAAAAAATAAAGAAGGGAAATGGGTTTCGAACGAAAAAAGATGGGGGGGGGGGGGGGGGGGGGGCGTGCTTTAAAAAATTCCCGAAAGAACGTATAAGCTCCTTCAAAAAACCGGATATACACAGCTTGATCAAGGAAACAAACTACCGAACGAGAAGCAACACATAAAAACCCAAAACGGAATGTAAGATAAAAAATGGCAAGGAAAACAAGCCTCGTTTTTCTTTTATACAAGAAGAAAAAGCGAGATTGTCTCGATTCAAACTTCTTTTAAGTTTTGCAAATGGAAAAGCCTTTGCCTTTTCACAATGGGCCTCTTTGCTGCTTGTATGCATGCAAATATTGGAAAAACTATTCAATCCGCCACGTTTTTATGAGGAGCATGATAAGACGAAGAAATGAAATTTAGCGAATGCATCCGTTTTTCGGTTGGCGAAAATCATTTCATTCCAGACCTGAAGCGATTGTTTAAACTAACTCAGATATAAAGGTTCGAAATACTGATGAAGCTACTTCAGCGAGTCCCCGTCGTTCATTTTAGCAATATCCGGGTATTGTCACGGAAAATCATCCGAAATAGCCACAATTTATTATACTGACATTGAACGAATTCTCCTCGACGACCTTTTGCTTAATAGACCTGAGCGGATTGCTTTACCCCAACAAAATATCAATCATGCAAGTTTGACTTTTGGAAATTTCGAGATATTCGCACCATGACCACAAAAGATAAGGAACGTAAACAAAACTTAATTGCTTTATGGGAAGGGGGGAGAAAATTGTTATCAAGAGATAATCACTCAAGGTCAGTGTCAAAAATTTTCAAAACAATACTTGTCAAACAAGTATTCTAAACATCTAATTTACTTCTATTCCTTCGCGCAATTTACAACTCGTGAAAAGACCATCATCACGGTTGAAAGGATTTCAATGTTCCCTCTTTCCTTGTTTCAAATTGAGTGGTAACACGCCGTTTGAAAAGTCAAAGCGTAAGATTCGAGCCTTTCAAAGCTTAACAGCTTCCATTTTTTCCTGTTTTTTCTTATTTTTAACGTGCGCCGCCGCGTTCGGAATGCGCAACTTGGATGCAGCCACACGGAACAGGAGCGTGCACTCTAACCCAAACCAGACCCTTAAATTTCTGAGCCACGAGGTTTTTACTTAAGCGTGGTCGACATCGTCGCTGTCTCCGCCGAATAACAAATGTAAAATGGCCGGCAATAATTACTAACGAACCACTATGGGAAAGAAGAAATCAGCCGAAAATCGAAGATCAGATTAAGGAAATAAAATGGATAGGCCATAGTTTGCGGAAACCTGATGGAACAGTGGAAAAAACGGTTAGAATCCGCAAGGAGCGAGAAAGAGAGGACGGCCAAAGAAAACTTGGAAGCGAACTGTTGAAGAGGAGCTGAAAGAAGTGAGAAGAACTTGGAAAGAAGCAAAAGCGCT
Source organism: Liposcelis brunnea (assembly GCA_023512825.1). Lineage (NCBI taxonomy): Eukaryota > Metazoa > Arthropoda > Insecta > Psocodea > Liposcelididae > Liposcelis > Liposcelis brunnea. The sequence goes on along the minus strand of CM042072.1, from coordinate 9,360,315 downwards.
GGCGAACGACAGAGACAAAAGGAGGTTCTTCCTTTCAGCCCTATATTCCTAAAGGAACGAATGCCTAGACATGAGAGCCTAGCATGAGATGCCTAGCAAGAAAAGAAAAATGGGTAAGGATGGGAAATCACTGGGAGCCGCAATCAGCTAAACCGTTGTTTAAGACTCTAGGCAGTCTCACTGTGCACGCACTTTATATAACTGAAACAATTAAATACTTTTTGTCAAATGGGGAAGGACTTGCTGTTGACGAGGCGTCGGCGTACTGCACGCGAAACGCCGAGGATTCCCGTCTGCAGAAGCTCAGGATTAAAAAGGCAGAGCAGAGCGTGATGTACGCTGGCGCTTCGTATCTCAACAAAGTTCCGGGGAACATTAAAAAATTAAGAGGGGATAAAGGCTTCGTCAAGAGCCTGAAGGAATTCCTTATGGGGGAGGCTGTTTACTCGCTGGCGGAAGCGGAAGCGTGGCATTTACCTACGACGTAAGGAAGAAGGATGGGTTAGTGGAGCCAAAAATCGTATTAAATATATAGTTTTAAGTAACGGTATAGTTATTAAGTTTAAGAAAAGAATAGTTGACGATTCCGATGTATAGATGTATAAAATTGTACTATGGAAAAATATAAATAATAATAAAGGCTGTGACAGTCTCGAGTTGTAAGAGCTTATGTTGCGTTACGTGTAATACTTAGCTTATGGGACGCAACGTAACGTAAGCTCTTACAACTCGAGACTGACTGGACCTTAAGTCTCTCTACTTTCTCCTTTCGAATGTTTTTTCCCGAATAAAAATTTAAAAAAACAAATGGAAAAGTTTTATTTGTTTACAAAACATCTTCAAAAATGAATCCGGCCATTAACATTAACGATATTAATAATAATAATAATAACAGACTAACAGTCGTGTTGTTTTTGTGATGCGAGAAAAATAAAAAGTTTCGTGGTTTTATCGAAAGGAATCGAAACAAATTCGATATCCAAATGTGTATCAAGTTGTACTGAATACCGGAAAAATTTCCTCCACCTCCCCATTCCTCCACCAAGGCCTTAACAAAACTTAAAGTTTTATTGCCCAAGTGCATACAGCTCAACAAGTGGTCTTAGGCATGTCAAAGTGCCTGATAAGTTCACCCAGAAAACGTTCTTCAAGCCGTTCTTTTTTTCCAGAACAAGGCTAAAGAGGAGGAAGGACAAACCATCCTCATCCCCAAGTCCTCTCCTCCTCACAGTAAAAGCACTTACTCAATCATTTGCAACTATAAAATAACAACTCATCCTGCAAAAAATAATTTTCTTCTTAAGAGTAATCGTTAATCACGAAAGTATACAAAAAAAAAATCATAACTTTCTGCAACGCTGATCATTTCAAAGTTTCATCATGTCGACTCGACGTCGACAGATAATAACTCGTTAGATAGATGTTTGCTTTAAAAGGAAATGGAACTATCAATTAAGGGCTGGCTTCGTTAGACATCTATAGATAAAGTTTGAATCTGATTTCAATTACCTCTCATCGATTTCAAACAATCTTAACCTTGACCTATTCGACTATGAGTCAAACCAATATTTGCAAAACTCGGGGAGAAACAATAACCAGAAACCCGAAACCAAACTTGTCGGAACATTATTTTTATTGATGATATCAAAGTTTCCGTAAATGCAATCAATATTCATAGTTAGACCGGATTATAATTTTCCCCATAATCAACGAAAATACTAATTTATAAAAGAAAATTAATTACACCCGTGAACACAAGAGGGTCCTCCGTATTTTGATAAGAAAATCCCATTGTTTCTTTTGTATTAACAATAGGAATGCTCCATAACAAATTTTACGGTACTGTTTTCCTATTTTGTTTTCTATATAGTTTCCCTCAAAAGCCATTAGGAAAACATCCAGGGTTACGAGAATATCCTACTTATTAGGCCAATTATACGCTCGACTACATCTGAAAGGTTAAAATTCGCATTTAAGGTAATAGTTTAGAAGATTCGGGGGAGATAGAGGCAGCTCCTTGTGCAGGTAAAAGGCTTGGAAATATTCTGCGGTTTTGTAATTTGTATTTTAGTGTTTAAAAAGGGAATAAAGTGATAGAGGGGAATTTTTTTGAACACCAAGAGGTTTTGATTCAGCTATTCAGATGTATCAGTCGTGTTGCAGCAACTTTTTGAACTGTGGCTCTAAATTCCACACACAGAGTCGGATTGACCACCCTTTAAAGGCTTTGATGGTAGTCGGTGGGAACATTAACAGTCCTGCTTCAGGATTGGCGCACCTGCCTTTGACGAGCTCCAGATTCCTTCTGACCCGGGAGGTAGCAAGCTGGTAAGAGTTCTGGTAGCAGTCCTGCCAGTACTGACCCTTTTCTTTGGAGCTTGGAGCTTGGCGCGGAGCTTTGCGGTGATTGGGCTTCGCGCCCTGTACAGCCATGTACACATGGCTTGAAGCCCGTGCTTGGGGAATCATAATCCAATTTAACACCAGAATCTGATAATTCTTCGTCATCATCATATTCATCATCTTTCTTGCGTGAACTTTCACTCCTTTTCAGGACTTTCTTTAATAAGTAATCAAAAATTATCATCCATATCATCTTCTTTTTTTTTTCTTGCTTGTACTTCTCATCCCACATAATGAATCAATTTCGGTTACTATAGGGCGCTTCATTTTGTTATCTTCGTTACTACTACTAGACCAGGGTGAACTTGTATCAGATCTTTTTTTTGCTTTGATAGTATAACTTCCACAAAAAACCCAATTTTCTTGGCGTTGGGCGTTCGCGTTGGGCGCGAAGCCCAATCACCGCATCAATAACACCGCTCCAAGCTCCAAAGCTCCAAATGGAAATCGAAAATAAAAAAGCAATGAAGATTATTGAAGAAACTATACTGGTATATCTTGTGACATAGACTCATCAGATTCTGACTTCTCAGTAGAAGAGAAGATTTGTGACGCAGTTAAAGATAATGCCTTACTCTCCGACAATGACCTAGTTCATCTTAAGGCCCTGGTTTTTGGCATCCTCGAAAGATTCGTGCCTTATTTAAACAAACATATTAAACAGTATAGGCTGTGACAGTCTGGAGTTATAAGAGCTCATGTTACGTTACGAGTAATACTTAGCTAATGGGACGCAACGTGACGTAAGCTCTTACAACTCGAGACTGACTGGACCTTGAATCTTATCAGCTCTAGCTGATAAGATTCAAGGTCCTAGCGCTACCGAGCGGAGGCTCCAAGTAACGCAATTTTACGAGAGGAACAGAAACAAGAGGAAGAGGAATTATAATTACAGATTATTTTCCAGAACTCTTCATTTAAGCATCAAAAATAATTTTTGCATCGCTAATTTACATTTATTAACTCGCTACTTTACTCCCGCCGTATCCTAACAGATGGCCCGCTGGTCAGGGATCCCCAAACGTCCCGCATCCATCGACACCGCGACTTGCAACGAAGTCGCGGTGTTCCTAGAGGTCTAGAGCTAGTCGGGCGTCCATCCAGGACCTGCCGAATCCTTCGCGTCTACATGTCCCGCCCACTAAAGCCTCCCAACCTTTATCACGCTAGTAATCAACGGCTGCTCAGTGAGCCTTCGGATCTCCGGATCTCCCGCCCACTCAATGGATCTCTCCTCGGCCTTAGAATCCAGTGCCCTTTAGCAAAAAAATATTTAAAGCTTAACCGATTATATAAAATTCTTCGCACCTTTCGCATCGAACTTTTGCTTAAAATCCATAAAGAAACATTCATAGTTTGCAAGAACCAACAAGAATCCTAAACACTAAATCGATACACGTTTCTAAAACCTTTCTCCTAATGCTAAATACCGAACCGTCCTGTTCTCTTAGGAATTACAATTAACTAGTTTCAAAACTTTAAACAATAATTCCTATTTAAGTAATTGGACGTTTTCCACAGTTCAATTCCTAAATTACCTCTCCTTGCAATTTATTTATCTTTCAAAAAATTCCAGGCCTACAAAAAAAAAATTAACTTGGCGACCAACCAAAATCCTAGAAATACAAACACACACACACACACCAAAACCATTTTTTTTAAAACCGAAAAATCAATAGGATAATCAATCAATCGATGTCTCGAATCCTTTGACATTCCCTTAAATAAAAATAAAAAAAAATCCAACGTTCAACAAATTTTTATTTTCCAATCCTGACCCAACATTCGTAAGCGGGTCAAGCAGATGCTATGTCAGAAGGGTATTCATGGATCCTCTTTTCCAAAACACAAAAGATTTCATCATTTATATTTTTATTTTTAGGATGGGGCTAATCTAAATAAGATTCCGCTTTTTTTTTCTCTCTCCCAGGCATTAAACAACGCCCCCTTGCTAAAAATAAGCAACGACGAAAACCCTTTGATCCATAAATAAATTTTAATTGATCGAACAATTTACTTCAATTAAGCAACCGTTATAACTCTAAGCAAGCTCAACGGATAAACCGAACAAATCCGTTCGACATAAAATTCAAAAAAAAAAAATAAAGAGAGATAAAAAGAAAATCGTTGAGAAAGGAAAAAAACCATCTGGCCGGAAATGACGATTTTCTTTCGTTGAATTAAAAAAGCAAATATGAAAAAAAGGACGAAATATATCATTCGGAAAATAATTTTTTCGCGGAATTTTTTTTCTCCTTCTTCAAAGATTAATGATTTATGAAATCTGCAAGAATTGAGAGATGTCTTTGCAGACGGTTAAGATTTTAGTCTGGAAAAAAGGGAGAAAAAGGGAAATGTATGGTTTTGATTAAAAACGGTCGTTTTTAGAAAAAAAAAAAAAAAAAGGAATGTTTCATTTCGGGTCTACTTGTGGATGGTAACGAAGCGATATTGATCCGAAGATTTTAAAGCGTGCGCATTATCCTCCGTTGAGCTTTTCGAATAAACATGGCAAAAATGACAAGCATGCTCGTGACATCTGACGAAGATTTTGAGAGGCTTTTTGGAAAGACGTGAGCGCTTTCGGGTTAACGAGGAAACCTTTCCAGCTCTGTAAGGCAGCGACATCCGTGGGCAGGTGAAGGGAATTTCGAGCTACTGCTTTGCTGTTGTATGGATTTTTGAAATTCAAACAGTTAGCGGTTGATTTAAGAAAATTTTTCCGTTTTTTTAAAAATTATCACAAGTAAAATTTCCGAAAAATAGTTCAGAATTTTTTAAAAAATTTTCTTGAAAAAATTAAAAATTGCTAGAGCAACGATTTTTTTAAAAATTTTTCAAATCCAGAAAAATTACCCAGAATTAAAAACCTCACCAAATGAGTTTTTTTAGGGATAAAAGGCGGGACTTTCGAGAAATTTACGAGAAATCGCTGAAATTTGGGCTCTCGACCTGAAAACATCCAAGAATTCCAAATCCGGTTTTTTCTCGCCAGGTCTCAGCTCGTCTAGAAATTTCTCGTGGCAAGAAAAATCTTTGAACTTGTCGAAATAAAAAAAAAAATAGCGTAATGACCATTCAACCAACCTCAACCCAAAACAAAGGGAATTTACTTTAAGCAGGCAATTTAATTTCACACAAGGAAACCTCTCTCTGTTAAAAACCGCCAAAAAGCAATTTCTTTCGTTATTTAGCTTAAAAATCAGTTTTAAGGTCAGATGAGCAAACAGCAATCAAATTACGCCGATTACCTCATATTAGAAGTCCATTAACACCGTGTAAAACCCAAAATATAAAATTTTCTTAGAATTCGTAATCGTATGCCTCTCCGCTAAAGATGACAAAAAATGAACACTGAGAAAATCTCGCTCGGCAGCAGAAATTTTGAAATTATAAAAACGACTCGAAGGGTTAATTAAATTTAAATTAACTACCAACCTATTCGATTTAGCTTCCTAGTATAAAATCATATCCAAAGGGTTATTTCGGAAAGTAAATGCGATGCAGTATATTTTGAATATAACGACTCCGGCTAGTGCGACCTTTTGATATTAATGAAATAAATAAATAGAGCGAGCAAAAAACCAGAGAGAACCTGGGCTAAAAATGTAATTCAAGGAACTACTTGTAGAGTGCCGTTAGCATGATAATGTGGAAGGAGGAAGCTCGCAGAAGAATTAAACATATTAATGTGCCATACCATTTCATCGAAGACGACACTTTCAAACCGAAAAGGTTTAATTCCCCAAAGAAACAATTTTTCAGTGGCGTAACAACCGGGCCCGCTAGTTCCCTTTTGCGGGGGGGCCCCAGGCATAATTCATTCTTCATGGGGGCACCCAAGAAATTTTCTAAATCTTTAACGGGGGCCCCACTTATTGAATCTGCGGGGGGGCCCCGAAAATATTGTTACGCCACTGCAATTTTTCTCAAATGTTTTGAACTGTGTGGTGTCAATTGAAAACCAGACATAATAATACCCTTTGACCCTCAGGTTTCGAGTTGTGATTGTGAAAATTAAAGCATTTAATATTTTATTCCAAAGGAAGTCCAATTATCACAAAATCATGTAAGCTAAAAAGTTCCATAAGGGCAAAAGACTTAACAATAAGAAAATTCATGTGGCTGTGATGTAAAACTTATGTGTAGTTTAATCTACGGCATTAAAATTAAAAAAAAAATATCATTATTCCATATAATCTTTGCTTTAAGTTAAATGCTTCAAGAGCATAAGAGTTCCATCAAAACTTTTATTTATATTTAATTACTGCGCTGAAATAAAAAAAAATCCATTATCTATTTCTTTGGCACTGCAATAATCCATCCGACCCTTAAACGTTTTAAACACGCCTCATATTCCAAATTAAAAACCTCTCATGCCTCTAATTATCCGCATTAAAAATGAAAATCCTAAAACGGAACTGCACCATCCTCCGTTAAATTACAAGAAAACACACAATTAAGACCTCACCAAAATGTATAGAGTCATCCCATAAAAGCGTGAGAAAATTCAATTCCTTAACGATTCGCAAATGAAACACAAAACCAGCCAAGCAAATGAAAAAAAAAGCATCCCGCCTTCTGACCGTGAAAAAATGTTGAAAACAAAAGCACGAAAAGAAAATAGATGAAAAAAAAAGACGGAGGAGTGGAAGTCCCAACAGGAAAAGCATTATTACACTAACCCGTTAAAATCTTTACTAAGAAAGCTTGTGTGCACTGATTAAGGTCTTTTGAGACCTGTGATTTCGATCCTCTAACAGTCAAAGCTTTATCTGCTTTTTATTTTTGTTCCGGATTTTGTAAACAATAGTTTATTTTCTACTGATCTTTTTTCTTTTGATTAACTTTCCCTTTCAACACAAAAAAAGGTCCATCATAACTCTCTAGCGATCGAAACCTCCGATTTTGTAAAATTCCTCAGCAGGGGGTTTTATGGATTAATTATTAAACTTTCCTCTTTCACTGAAAGCAAATTCCAGAAAAAGGAGGAAATAAAACATTCAACGATGATGGTAAAAGCATTACAAAGCAAACACAGCGAATAAAAAAAAAACGTTAGAAAGAAAATATGAATTCGACTTACCCTAAAGCTTTAGTACTGATTAAAGGAGTTTTCAAACTGAGAAATCCGTTTTTCTTATCACTCGTTTGACCTCCGTCTTGTTTTAAATCGTCGTCCAAGTTTTCTTCGTCCCTCTTCCGCTTCCGCTTGTGACACCAGTAAAACACAAACAGAGCTGATCCTATAAGTAGGATTCCCCCAAGGGTCGAGAAAATGACAGTCAATATGATGTCACGGCGTTCCATTCCAACCTGGAAAGACAAAAAAAAAAAAACAAAAAATTATATTAAAGAAATCTTAAAAAGAAAAGTTAGATTAAGATGACAAAAAAATCAAGTGCTTAAAAAGAGAAAGAAAAATGTTTACACTTGACAGTTTGCTGACAAAGGAAGACATTGAGAATAATCATTCATCTTTTTGTGTAAATGACTAAACTGACTGACTTTAATTTCATTTCCTTTCCTTTAGCGACCGAAGAGAGCAAGGCTAAGATGTTTTTATCAACAGAAGATTTTAAGGTGTGAAATAATAAGTGAAGGGAGGAGAAGTGGAGAAGAGATTTGCCTGAGCGTCCTTGGCAATCTGCGACGTTAGCCGGCGGTGTGGGTCCAACCGTCAATTTCTGTGTTATGGCGACTTTGCGCTGTCGCCAAATTTTAGTGTCTAACCAGCTTTCTTTGCTGCTTACAGTTCATCATGTTGATTGGCCTGTGATGCCACAGCTTCTTACACGGTCTCGGATAAGTGGTAACTGCCAACTTTGGGCACTCCCCTTAGCTCCGCGTAGAAAGAGAAAAGGATTCAGAGACCCTCTGAGTGTTTAATGGAACCACAGTGCAAATAACAAGCAAAGTTTGAGTGTTGCTACAAATTCTTCTTTTATTGGTTCCACGATCAAAAGTGAAAATGAGATGGAAAAAATAATTCAAATGCAAATTTATTTTTCATAACCGAAGCCAGCATTACAAGAAATAGCTATGAAAAGTCACAATATTGAAAAAAACCGAATGACAGCTGGCTGAAAGTTTTGACACCTTTGCGATTGACATTTATTGGGATTTTTCAATGATATTTCTTTTGCCCAGAATATCTTATTTTCACGGTAAAAAAAAATCTTTGAGGGTTTTTCAAGGCCAACGTTATATGACGTTTATACAACAGAGAAACGGTTTTGCACTTTGAACTATGATATTCCCTTATGATAGGTTATGGGCCCAGGCAACGTTTGAATGGATCATATCTATCAGATTTCATGTCGGCCACAAAAAATTTCAAACTTAAGTTTCAAATTTTAAAAAAAAGTAAAGCTTCATCGTCAGGACCAAAGAATGTTGTAGAAATCCAAACTTAATAACCCTAATGTTCTCATGAAACCAACTTTCTCGTTAATATTATTACAAAATTTCGCCTTCCTTAAATCCTCTAAAAAATTCTCAAGTATGAATAACACATCATAACGCTTTTGCAAAAAAAATATATCAATCCAATTTTCCCATTTTAAAAAAAGTTTACTTTCTCCCTATAAATTTCTGATGATCCATCAAAATAAGAAATCATTCGTGTCAGAACTTGCAGCTAAGATATTTTACTTTATAACAAGTTGAGAGATGCCAGCAAGCTTCGAAAATCTTTAAATATTCAAGATTACGTCCTACGATTTCGCTAACATTTGTACCGATTTGCATTTCATTGTTAAGAGAAGTTTTCACTCAAGCAAAGCTTTTCAAAAATGAAATGCGGCTTTTTGGTGTGAGGAAAGAGATAACAAACTTGAAACATCTTCAATTAAACTTTCATACAAAAAAAAAAAAATCCAGAAAATTTTACAATTTGATAATATTTTTCTCTCTCAAAACCGCACTCCTTAACTCTTCAACTCGAATACTAATACAGCTGATAACAATAAGAAAATCCAGACTCTGAACATAAGGCACAGTAACAATCATTCTCAGCAACCCGCAATTCGATAAATCATCCCCAACATTTCCCCGCATATCATCGCGCGAAAACGCGGAGGAAAAGGCTTTATCGAATAAGCTCGTTTTCCTTTCTAAGGTATTTCGATGTAATCAATAAATCATTTTTCCTTCGACGCTTTTGAAATACGATATTATCCCCGTGAAAACTAAACTTGAACTTTTTATTGCTCCTCACACTGAATGAAAGTGAAAAGTAAAGTAGTAAAATAATCGTTGTGTGTGCATTAACGACACGCTAACCACAGAAAGTGTTCGAATTGATGTCTTAATTAAATACGAAAATGTCATCTCATTTATCAAAGGAAAAGACGTGTGCATGATCGACTATTATTAAAAAGCCTGTTAAGGCTTAGTTAAAAAAAAAAATTTAAAGTAAAATCTGACAATGAAGCGATAAAAGAAAATATGTTTGCTTATTACTTAGTTTGTTTTTCACGTTTGAAGACTTTAAAAATTTATTCGAACATGTTTTGCTGAGAGATTTGGGATTGGTGAGAATTCATAAACAAAGTTGTCGGGTATACTTTATTCGTTTCCATGGTAACTAAAAGCGTTAGACCGCAAAATTCGAAATAAATATTTAGGGATTAATGGAAGTTTCACCGGTGTTAGGAAACGGGGAATGATGGACGAAGGTGAATGTTAAATCATGAAAAGACTTCAACGAATAGGAAAATTCACCCCATGCTCTAAATAGTCAACTTGCATAAATATTGACAGGATTTCTATAAAGTTGCAGCAGCATCACACGATCGGATAAAGGTACAAAACTTCGCACCGAAATTGCCAGATTTTGTTGGAGAATAACTGCCACTCCATTGTGATGGAAGTTGTTCGATGGGCCAGAGTAATTAACCGAGTAACAATCCGACTGCGATACGCCCGATTCGGGCCATCTTACTTCGCAAGCCCCGAGAATTTATATTCCCATTCTTCTCATCTCCTCTGTAAGATTCAGCAACTTGCCTCCTTCATGAAAGGATCGAACATTCATCATTTTGAGCTGGGAGATTCTTCGCACCCCTGTCCCATTTAAGGGACGCCCAGGACTCGGGGACATTTTTTGTTATTTCCTCGCCGTGATGATTGCTCTAAGGACAATAAATATTGCAGTAGCGTCCCTCTTGCCTTCTGCACCGATGTAGTGACGTCGTTCTGATGGTTGCCATCCCGCCGCCAGATACCCAGATAGCAGCCGTTCCGATCTTACTGATCTCCGCCTACAACCGGTACTGAAGTGCCAGCTGCCGCACTTCACATGGCTGATTGCATTTGAAAACCACTGGGCGGTGGGAGCGTCACTTCCCTACGCCCTAGCATAAATATTTCTTGTTCTTCTTCTTCTTCTCCTCTCAACCTATACCCGTCCACTCTTGGACGAAGGTCTCTCTCAAATCTTGCCACACCTTCTTGTCTTGGGCTCTCTGCAACCAATTCAGTCCCGCCACCCTCTTAATGTCGTCGTACCATTTCTTCTGTGGCCTACCGAAGCTTCTTTTCGACGCTCGAGGTCTCCATCTTACCGCACGTGCCGTCCACCTATCCGGATCTTCCCTGGCGACATGACCTGCCCATTGCCATTTAGCTGTTGCAAGGCGTTGCGCAACATCATCGACCCTAGTCCGCGGACTAGAGCATAAATATTAAGATCTCAAATTTATTATTAATATTAATTCTTCGATCAATAACTCATCCTGAAGCAAAAAAATTTTAGGTAGCGAAACATTCTCTTTGAAATTCAAATTCTAGAAAACCCGCCAAAATCGAACCCTGCAATTGTGACGTCACAACTGAGTCGGTTCCTTTGTTCTCATTGGTATAATTTTGGAGTCGAAACTAGGCAGCCGAAAATCGCTGCAGTTTGATTTGCTGGGATCAAACGGAAATTAAGAACCGGGCAGCAGAAGAGGTATGACGTCACAATTCGCTGGTCCGAAATAATTTTGTGCTATCTGCGAGTTCATATTTACATGGATACACTATGTTTAGCTTATGGACGACACGTGTAAACCTGAACTCGCAGATAGCACAAAACTACTTCGGACCAGCGAATTAATCAACGGTCGTTGGAATCGATTTTGGTTACACCCAATGAGAAAGCTCGATTTCAATGTACAGAGTTGGCAACTCTCTTCTTGTAGTCTTTGTAGTCCAAACAACTTAGCCAACAAAAAGTTATGACGTCATAAACCGCAACATGACCATTTCAAAAGGAATCGGACGCCGTCACACCTGGCTGGGTTGGTTGACCGCCGGAGGTGCAAGAGTTATTATATAATGTTGATTAGTATATTCCCTATGCTTAAAGGATAGTGATGGATCCTTCAGATTTTGAATCTCGATTTGGGAGACATAAAAAAGTCGAATGCCGAATTTTCTCGAAAACTTTGAGCCTTGCGAGGCCTTGTAATTTGCATTGCCTTAATATGTTTCTCGTTAGCTGTATGAGAATGTGCATGTCCGTCAGGATCACAAATATAAGCCGTTCCTTGAATTTTCGCAAGGCAAGACAATGCAAGGATGCTTTGAGTTTAGGTCCATCAATAGTAAGAAGCCTCGCGGCCTACACACGTGACTTCGCGGATCGAAGATGACCATCTTTTCGCTTAATTAGGTTAATTCGCTGTTAATCAATATTTAATAGACACAATTTGCAGAAAAAACGATTCACTAGTCGTAATTAGATCTCATTACCAAAAAAAAAATACCATTTGTAAACAAGAGACTTAAATTATGATTCATAATGATTGCGTAAAAATATTTTGTTGTTAAGAACAAACAAAACACAGAATTTCTTCGCAGCCTATTAAAATTTTATCTCTACGATTTTCCAACTAAAAACAGTCAAAAGTAATTCCCCCTCAAAATTTTAACAACTCTCCCAAAAAAATATTCCGATACTAAATATTTTTACTTTCGCTAAATACCAAATTCCCCATTTACTTTTTCCTCACCATCATCAGAGATAAGGTATTCTCAACCCATCAAGAATGAATGACATTAAATTTCCCCAACCCGGAATTCCCAATTACGAAGGAAAGTTTACTTGACAATAGAATTATGTCATCGGGGGAATCTTATTTGGGAAAAATTATCGCCTAAGAGCTCGTGAAAAACATTTTAAAAGATAAGATCGTCAGCAAACATTGTAAAATATATAGCGAGTCGAGTATAAAACATTGTACCTGAAAGTGAATCGCCCTGAGTTTAGATTGTCTCGTGAATCAAAACAAAGTGTCATCATTATGAATTCGTACGCTTCGATTTTATTTTTTGCAGCTCTAACCTTTGCCGCATTACAGGTACGTTCAGTGAAATATAAACTTCAATTACTGAATAAATGCTTTTTTAAAGAGGATTTTTTACCTTAAAAAAAAAAAACAGCGGAATTCGACTCCGGTTTTATCGGCGGTTTTAGTTCCAGTTCAATGGCGGATTAATTGCATTTCAAACAAAACCAGCGGGATAATTTTTCCGAGCTTACAGAAAAAAGCGTTCGGGAAAAAAAATTTTGAAAAGATTTTTGTCAGCGCTAAATTATTTTTTAATTTTTTCCATTGCATCCAGGATACAAAAAACCAAAAAAAAAACTGTTGGCCCAATTCTGCAATTTTTGGTCTTTTCGCAGTCTGATATTAAATTAACTCTCATAATTTTTATTAACAATTTCTCACTTTAAAAACCCGATAAGCGTGACCCGATATAAATAAATATCCTCCGTAAATATTATTATTTTTTATTTCAGGTTGTTTTATGTCATCCCGACATCCGATTCGACCCAGCTCATGTTCAACGCGATATTATAAAAGACGCTGACAGAGTCGCTAAAGATATCAGAAAAGAAATCTCGAATTATGAAAACAAGGTAATAATAAAACTCCGATACATCCAATTTTTTTCCCTTTAACAAAAAATAATCCTCATCGCAATATTACATATCAAAAACTTCCAATATTAAGAATCACTCTCATAAAATTAACTTTCAATTCATTAAATATTTTTTCTTCCTCTAGTTCTCGATTCTCGAATAAAATTTCGAAGATGATTGAACATAATTTCTTCTAAAAAAAAATTTTAATTCAAAAGTAAGAAAATTGAGTTTTGATAATAATAAAAAAAAAAAGTCCCCGGAAGTTATCTCAAGAAAACGACGCCTACTTCATTTTTCGTTAAGGAATCAACGTCACGAATAAAAGCTTCGAGCAATTACCTCATTGCAGTTTTTTTTCCTTTAAAATTCTAGGTTGCGAAGGAAGTTAAGAAGCTTCTGAAAAAATCAAACCTTAACGCTGATATAGCTGCTTGCTTAAGAGAAGCCAACGAAGAAGCCATCAGTCAATTAAAGGAACAACATGATGCCGGGAATGAATGCATCGAAAGTGTCAAAGAGTCCATTAAAACTGCATTGGGAGAAGGAATGTCTCTGGCTGATATGTACCTGATCAGACAACAGCACAAGGACAACGTTAAAGAATGCAAAAATGATTCAAAAGATAAAATCAAAGAAATTCACGAAGGGTTCAGACAAGCAGCAAGTCAATGTATTTTAGCTTAAAAAATATTTTTAATTAATTAAAGCAAATATTCTCCAGTAAACCATTTTCTTTTTTTTGTGTTTTTCTTAAAGGATTTTTTAAAAAAACTCGACATCCATCTATCCGCTTAATTTACTTATGTTTTTCATCACTCTAAGTGCACCTTTATAAGTTAAAAGTGTTATTAAGATGATGGCTTAGGGCGGAATTTCACGGACGAACATGTTCACGAACATTTTTTTTTTAAATAAAAAAAAAAGATAATGACGAAGCTTGGGGAATAGTCACGGCTTCGAAAATATCGAAAACGATTTTTTTCGCTTAAAACTAGGGTAGGCAGAGAGCTAGTTGGAGGGGTGGTGTTGTGAAGGAAATGAGATCCTAAAACTTGGGGAAAGAGGACTGTCTGAACCGGGAAGAATGGCGCTTAACAGTCGGAAGACGTCATCGTACGTTATGGAACCGACAAGCATATATATAAGTCTTAAAACTAATAAAATTGGGCGTGTATTTAAAGTGGCGGTAACTTTTAATAAAACAGGCAGTTATTTTATTAAAAATGGCAGTGAATTTAATAAATTGGCAGTGAATTTAATAAATTGGCAGTTGTAGAAAATTGTAGAAAATAAACCACCTCTAGGCCGTACAAGAACGCTTTCTTGTACGGCCTAGAGGTGGTTTATTTTCTACAATTAATAAGGTCGTAGGCTCTCCTTCACAAATCATAAAAAATTGGCAGTTAATAATTTAAAGAGGCAGTACTTTTGAGGCCAGTAAAATGAGGGAGGAAAAGGCGGTAAAAAAAATATTTAGGCAGTAAAAAAAATATTTTGGCAGTAAAAAAAATACTGGTGCAGTAAAAAGAAATATTTCGGCTGTAGGAAAAAATATTTTGGCAGTAGGAAAAAATATTGTGGAGGTTATTTGTCATTTTTAATATAACAGAGGAAAAAAAGGAAATCAAAGCAAAACAATCTTCATTGTAAAAAGATTATGGTAAAGTGACACATTGTATAACGTTGTCGAAGGTCACTACACGGCACGGCACGGAACGACAAGAAGCAAAAAAAAATTGTTGATTATATGGCCTCTGGATGGTTTGGATCTTTTTGTAATTGGTACGAAGGAGTTGCTTCCCGTACACCTTCAACAAATAATGCATTGGAAGCTTTCAACTTTTGAAAAAAGAAGCCACATTTCGCGAACGTATGCCACTCGCTCGTTTTTTGGAAACGGTAAATGAAACCATCGAAAAGTGGTCTAATGAGTATAAAAACGGAACGCGAATTTTTAATACTTCAAGGAGCATTCAATTGAAAGATTGGACCGATGGTTATAATTGGGCGAAACAAGAAATCATCGTAACTTCAGATTCGCAAAAGGATTTTATTCGTTTTTATTGTCCTGCAAAAAGTGAAAAATCTGTCACAGAAAAAGACATTAGTGATGTTTTAAATCTTAAGTGGAATACTTTTAATCAATTTAAAAATAAATCATCAAAAGTTTGGATCGTAGACTTACCTCATGAAAAGGAAAAGTGGATGCAAGGAAATTGCACGTGCCCTGCTTTTTTTAAGCAATACCTCTGCAAGCATATCATCGGGATGAGTATCCGGCTGAAATATGCAAAGCCACCTCCGGCAGCAAAAACAGTAACAATTGGGGAAAAAAGAAAAAGAGGAAGACCGAAAAAGTCTACGAAAGCTTTGCTTAGACATTAATTATCAATGGTAAGTTATTTTTTTTTACTGCTTTCCCTCATTACTGCCACCTTATTACTTCCCAGTTCCAAAAAAATTATTGCCGAAAATTATTAAATTTAGTGCCCATTTATTTAATTTATTGCCGAATTTATTATTGTTACTTCCCTAAAATAAATTTAATTACTGCCAATTTTTTTTTAAAGATAACTGCCAAACTGGTATTTTTTAACCGCCAAAATATATTGTCGCCATAAAATTGTAGTGAAATATTATTCAAAATTGTTCAAAATACTTTTACTTTTTGATCTGTAATTAGGGTTATCCACGGGCGAATCTTGGTTTATCTTTATGATGATCATTTTTTGCTCTCCCTATTGCAGGATCCGACGGGATCCGGCTTCTCTCTCGCTATCAGGAGACCTCAGGTCCTGGCTCGCTTTGGTGAAACCGAAGAGATAGAGGCAGTGAGAGGAGCCGATGCATTAACTGATTTACTTATTCATAGGTGATTTCAACATTTCAACAATCGGTTGTACCCTTGGACACCTTATATTAGTCGACTAATATAAGGTGTCCAAGGGTACAACCGATTGTTGAAATTTTCGAGGCCACAAATATGGCTCGAACACGTCTCGAACATTTCTCAAACACGAAATCAGACTCCCTACAAGCCTTGGTAAGCTGAGAATATTATTTGTTCACATGCCCGGGGCTGCAGACTTGCGCCGACCACAGTACGAACAATTTTGAATAATATTTCGCTATAATTTTATTAGTTTTAAGACTTATATACTTGTAGGTTCCATAATGTACGATAATGTCTTCCGACTGTTAAACACCATTCTTCCCGGTTCAGACAGTCTTCTTTCTCCAAGTTTTAGGCCCTCATTTCCTCCACAACACCACCCCTCCAACTAGCTCTCGGCCTACCCCAGTTTTAAGACTTGCTGAGTGAAAAAAAAATCGTTTTCGATATTTTCGAAGCCGTGGTTATTCCCCAAGCTTCGTCATCATCTTTTTTTTTATTTTAAAAAAAAGTTCGTGAAATCGCTTCCCGAACATGTTCGCCCTTACACTGCCTTCTTTATAAATATTTTTTTACAGGTTCAGAACCATTATTTTCGAGCCTTGGCCCTTGAATGAACCTCCTGAGATTCCATTTCATTTTTTTCCAAACCAATATCAAGTAATTTAAAACGAGAGGTTCGCTATCACCTTTTAACAAAGCAAAGGACTCGGGATCGATTTAAGTTCGGGTTTGAGATCCTCCGATGATTTATATTAGCATTTAAATTGACTGAAATATAAATAAAGAAAAGAGAGGAGAAAGGAAAAGAGAAAGGGTAGAAAGAGAAAGATAAGACGACAGCAATACCCATGTTACCTTTTGTCAGCCCCCGTTGAATGGTTAACGCAACCCTAAATGACAGGGTATTTATAGGTTTTGGTCGGAACTTGGGGATTGGAATCATTCCATTATTTTCCTATCAAAGATATTCTAAATCCTGCGGTTTTAATGTAAGCATCTTTAACTTTAGACAAATTTCGATATCAAAGTTTTAAGTGGTGATACTTAAATCGATTTAAGCGTTGTTATTCATCCGACAAAATCCTAAATTAAAATTTTTAATAGTTTCCTTTTAAATGAAAGGAATCAATATCACATTTTGCTGAGAGGGAAAGAGAGAGAGAATTAGGTAAGGTCAATTCAGCCAATTCAACTTCCCCGTATTTCTAATTAACGTCATCTAATTGCTTTTGAATATTTATTTCGCTTGTACTGTGAAGGAAGGACAAGGGTAGGAATTGTTAAATGATTGAGTAGCTAAATTTAAAGGTCAGATCGATTTAAATGAAAAGCTAGTAGCCTCTTCGGGATGTTTATTGTATGCTCGGGCTGATGAAGAATTTAGCAACAATTTTTCCGTAAAATATTTGTCGGTGAACCGAATGTTCAAATAGATCCCGAGCCGTTCGCTGACAAGATAAGAGAGCCTACAAAGGCAGAGAGGCGACATATGAACTCGAGCTCTGATTGGTCAGCAATTTTAATTGTTGATTAAAAGCAAGTCGAAGAAAATAAATATCTTGAAAAAGAAGGCTTTGAAGAAGACTAAGAGGAAAAATAAAGAGCAAGTATTCATGGCCCCATCAATATTTGATGTGGAGCTACCAAAGAATTGTCCTTTAAGGGACATCGTTGAGTATGAGAAGAGATTTATATATGATAAAATTGCGAGTGCAGTAGTGAACGATTTAGTAGACCAAGCGGTGATACAAGAAAAAAAAAGTGACCTTCTTAAGTGCCTGGATTTAATTTTGACCGAAAATGACTCTGATTTATATGCACAGCAAGATGTTCCTGGAGATTTTGAAGCGATAAATAAAAATTTATTTTATTACTAGACTGTAATAAGCATTTCTAAAACGCCATTAAAAAATATATGCTTGAATACTGTAGACCAGTCAAGTTGTAAAGAATGGTTTAGCGAAATAAAACTTTTACTTAAAAAACTGTAAAATTTTGTCCCCGGAGGAGAATTGGCATACGTATTATGGCATGCCACAACACAACAACTCTTTCTACTTTTCCCCATTTGGGAAAATCGCATACATAATTCAATTACAAATGTTTCACGCCATATAACCCTATTTCTTCACGTTTTGTTGTTCACACCGATAGTTCCCCAAAAATCCGCGTCAACGCTAGTATCGCACTCGCTCGCTCCCTATGTAGAGCCTACATTGTAGGCTCTCTAACAAGATCGCTATTGTTTTCACCCAAGAGAGATGGTGTCGCCCTCCAGTTCGACGCGACATTTGCCAGATTTTTGATCTGCCCAAAAAAATTCAACCAAAATTTTTTTTGGCCTAATTGTTCACTCTATCAAAGCGTTAATTCCGAACTATCGAACTCACGACACTTGAAATCCCACTCGAATCATTGATAAAAGATTTCATGTTATCGAATTTAAAAAAAAACTCACACCACAAACCCTCAAAGATGGACAAATCCAATATGCTCTTATAGGAAATTGAAGAGTATATAAAAAGAAATCGTGATATCGAAGGGAAAAATTGACACGAGAGGAAAATAGGAATCCGTCTCGTAGTTTCCTGTTTACAAAAGACAAGTTTTTCAACCAAGCAAAAATAAACGGAAATCATACTTAACCAAAGGTGTCGACAAGAAAAATTCACGGAATACTCATATTTTTTATTTGTTTCCGTCGTCATTCAAAAATGAATATTTCAGTTCAGGAGAAAGGAAAACGGGTTAGCAAGAAAATTTCATTTGCATAGGAATATATACTTACGAAAGCCATCATACGCCTCGAAGCTAAGTTGGAATAATTGAAGGCGTGAAGGCAAACGTAAATACACAAGCCTCGATTTCTCTCGATGCATTAAAATGAAGAAGTAATGTAAATTTGTAAAGATAACAATGAAAGTTCTTTATTAATGTAATTAGAAGAATAGAGCAATTTCGTGTTCACTGCATTTTCTTGAGCTATATGCACTATTTACTCAAGGGAATCATTTCTTTTTAAATTATTGTCCTATAAAAAGTGCAAAAACTAAAGTGGCGAGATTTGATGGATACAGTCTACTCCGGAATCAAAAATATAATTACAGCTTCCATCTGCGGTGTAGCCGGGAATTTCCAGTAAGCTGTCAGAATCTATTTTGTCCACCCGTTGGTACCCGGGACGAACGCCCCCCCCCCCCCCCCCCCAACTACTTTTCTGCACTGCACTGGGAGAAAAGCCAAAAATAAACAAACAAAATCGGACCTTTGATTATTCTCCGAACTCTTAACTTTGTCTCGCACTCATATTTCACGCGGCTAAAAATCTACAAGAATTACGCAGCAGTGCGACAGCCACCTTTAAATGAAGGTCATAGGACAAATATAGGGAAATCTCAAGGTCACCCTGTATTAAAATTAAATTTTCACAGATTGCAGTAAAAAACACCTGAGATATACTTGAACTTGATACTGCATTGTTGACTCATTAACCTAAACAATGATAAAATCAATATTGATATTAATATCAATAAGTCTGGCATCAAACAGATTTGTTCATCGTATTCAGATTCGAGCGGTATCTCAATCAACATGTCTCGCAAAATTTTACTCGTCGCCGTCTTGGCAATCTTCTTCTCCCCGGTAAGTAGCCATTAATTTAAGGACCTTAAGCATCATAGCACAAGTGACAATGTGGTAAAGTCGAGTGCGCAGACATTGAAACATTGTCCAGTGTGTCTATCGCTCGTTTACTTTATAGCTCAAAGTTCCTCCTACATCTTCATGGTATATAGGTCGACATAGGTACCTCGTCAGAGTAGTATAAAGTTAAAACTAAGCAACAAAAATTTTTGGCACAAAGAGAATCGGACCGGAGGCAATTAAAATGATCTGGTTCAGCCACTTTCATTAAACAAGTCTTAACCTGTCTTAACATGTCATTCAAAAATTTATTAAATTCCATTTTATCTAACCAGCTATTAGGCTTTGAAAACCATCCCGAAATTTCCTAATTAAGATTTATCAAGCTTATCAGGTGCTTTATCCTAAACTGCAATCAAACAAAGTTCAAGTTCAAAATCCCGAGCTGAAGCCTTTGCTTTTGCTAACTCGTGCATTTGCTTTTCCATTTAACTACTTAATAAGTGAATATAATATTATTAAGAGGTTTGTTTAGAAAGTCACACTGAGGCCCTCAGACGTTTTCCTTAAGTATTTGATTAACTTCATTTAAAGGTCAAACTTCTTCCTTTTAGACCCGGTGTTCAAAAGCTTCTAAACTTTCCTTTCAACCGAAACGCATTTACCCAACATCCTTAAAAATAAAAAAATTTAATCAAAAAACTTGAAAAAACAAAAAAAACGCCACCAGCAATTATGAAAGTTTTCTTGCTAACAACATAGATTGCTTTTGTTATCTTAATTGGAGAAAATAATTTTAGGAGATTTTTATTTTATTTTACAGATCAAAGGAGACAACATCACGGATATTGTTGAGGAAGGTTACAAAAGAATCGATGCTCTTTCAAACGATGTCGTGGCTGCGATAAACGACGGTCATGACACAATCTCATTATTAGAACAATATTTACAAAAATCCGTAGAAACTTTCACTCAACAAGGAGTAGACGCTGTTGCCGCATCTCAAACCAACGTAAGAAAATCTTTTTTAATTTTTACGTTATTCCAAAAGATTGATAAATGATTATTTTTTTTATTTTGTTAAAAAAACGATTTCTTTTGTTGCCATTGGCACCTGACACAAAGTCAAATTGAAAGCGACTTTTCAATAACAACTTTTTTTTCCTCAATATTTATTCTATTACAGCTCAACGCAACAGCCGACGATTGCGTCTTACAAGCCATCCAAGGAGACGATGCCGCTAAAGTTCTTGAATGTATTGGGAAAGCGTACGACACTGCGTTAAACACCATCAACGCCGATCTTGATAAATTAGGGAATGATTTAACCACCGTTCAACATAGTGGAGATGCAACTGTTTCAGCAGTTAATACCTTGCTCGGTTTGACAGAAGCCCAAATTCCTAGTAAGTAGAACATGGCGAAATATTGATCAAAATGTTTTTTAAAAACTGAAATGTTTTAATAATTTTTTTTTAGCCTTGTTGGAACAAAACAAGAAAAAAATTGAAACCTGCGTATCACAAGTATGTGTTGACAACAATCTTGAAATCATATCTCAAGAATATGTGACGCTCCTAAACAACGTTAACACCGAAGTAGAGAAAGTAAAAAGTTTCCGCGCGAGCGTCAGCCAAAAATTCGTCGATACTTTAAGCGCCTTCCAAACTGCTATTTCAAAAGCTGAAAATACTGGTAACAATCAAATGAAGAAATGTTTGTAAATGCGCTAGACAATACTTTCAAGTTAATATTTTGATGTAAATAAAAGATTCAATTTGAAAAATTAACTGTTATTTTTAATTAAAAATTTCCACCATGACTTTGAAGTTCAACAACAAAGATATTTAGAGCTAAGTAAGTCAAACAGGTAAAAATCTACGATAAAAGTGTTAAATAGACTTAGATAATTATAAACATTTCCAATAAATTCTATTTCCCTCTGTATTTAAAAAAGAAACCTTTATTGATGTCCCTCAGGGCTCTAAACTAGGGCCGCTACTTTTCAAAGCTTATATTATTAGATTTGTTATGATAAAATTACAGATTACAGGGCCAGCATGGCCAGAAGTGTTTGGCATGAACCTGATTTAAAGAATTTAAGGGAATTTTCGGCAGATTTTGGTTTTGCTTGATTATTTTTATAAATGCTTCATTATGGATCAATATAAAAATAAACGGTTAGTTTCAGAGTTGCACATGTTTTTCCTCTAAAAAACTTAACTTTCCTTTGATTTTTTCTGGCATGCCCATCTATTACAATTCACAGCAAGTGTATGCAGCTACGAATAAATAATCCAAGCCGCTTTAATTTTTGCGAATCTTAATAAGTATTTTAAAATTTTATCTCAAAAGTAATTTTTTTTAAAATGCCTTTAAAAATTTCTTTTTATCACACTAACTGAAAACCAAAATCCAGAACTAAGCCTTAAACGACGAGAGAAAAATAAAACCGAACTGACGAATAAAAAAATTTTCAACATCTAAAATAAATCTTTTTTACATCATCTTCAATAAAAAAAAATCCCTTTCAGGAATTCAATCATTTTTTTCCATTTTCATCCTCCTTCGATCCTCATTTTCTCTTGATTCAAAAAGAAAAAAAAAACTGCACAGAATTACATTGAATTTATTTCGTGCCGTACGGAAATATTCATGTTGCGAAGACGTTAAAATTCCTTTGCGTGCATAAAGGCGAGAAAGATAATTTTTCGCGCAAGCTTTTTATCTTCGAAAAAAAAAAAAAATCCTGTAAACCTGCAAACTATTTCCCAACGAGCCTGCCGAGTCGAAAGGAATATAAAACAGCAAAGCATGTAAGCAAATATTTATGCACGAAATTTTACCTGAATAAAAACACCTGCGAGTGTATATGGTGCTAAATCAACAAAAATGACGAACGTATAATAACAGGCGACTGATTTATTTTCCACGTCTGCAGCAACATCGCATGCAAGTGAAGATCGATCACAATATGTTGGCCAAGACATTTTTATTTTTGCTTCCTTTGATAGTCTCCATTGGGGTAAGTTTTCCGTTTTAATCGCATTTAGGAAAGGTCATAAATATCCCGGTAAATGATCAATCGTTCTCTTGGGTTGCATCAATTTTCACTGGACGGGAAACGTCAATAATAGATAAACTATATTTTTTTTTAGGCACAGGATGATGTTTCTGCTGCTCAAAAACAAATAGAAGAAATTAAAGCGGCGGTTTTGAAATTAGCCGGGAATGCATTGGAGATGCCGGAAGAAGCGACAGGATACATTGCTAAATCCGAGGAAAGGTTTCAGGATGAATTGAAGGATATATCATACGCTTCCATTGAAAACGTAAGAAATTTTCCGTTTTCTTCTTAAATTAATTTATGAGCAGCGAAAAAAAACCCTTGAGTTGAGTTTTTACGGTTTAAACTTTAATCCCCGTAATAGCTGCAACAGCAGGGAATCTTCCAAAAATTAAAATGCACGGTGAACTTTCTCGAAATACTTTTCTGGTAAAGACATTACCGACTTTAAAACTAAAAATTTCTCCTTCGCTTCCCTTTATAAAAAAAAAAATTCAAGATTGTAAAAACGAAACTTTTATTCTTTTTCATATAATTTATGGCACAGCCACAATTTTAAAAAAAAACTTCTCATTCCATGTTAAGGACTCATTTCAATTAGATGAACCACGACTCATTTAGCCCTACAACAATATTGGCTAAAGTTTTCAACTTAGGAAAATAATTTTTTACCTAAACAAGTTCCAACATGCACACATTTCATCTCGCTATCCCACTCGCCGATTTATTTTTAACATTTTTACCGAGAAAATAAAATTACACATTAGCCAGGGCAAATCCCACAAGGAAATCGTTTAATGTATAATACGAATGCATGAATAAGATTAAAATCACGAGCTTTTCAAAGGGAAAATCGTTTTAATAATCATAAAACAAAAAAGATATTCGCGTAATTACGTATTAAATTCTAATGGGCATCCCTGCATAGAGAACTTAATAATCAAATGAAATTTTTTATCGCTAATTTTATTATAAAATGACTTTTTTTATAGGTCCAAGCAGAGGCTCAAGCTTACGCCGTCCTAGCCATAGCCAACAGGCCGTTGTCGGTTTTCAACTGCATTAGCAAAGCCAAAAACAGTGGATTCAATAACATACAGTCAAAATATGAAGAACATGCTAATAAATTGACAAGTAATCACGACCAAGCTGTCGATGCTGTGGAAAAGGCTTCTGAAGATATTGAGTTGATTCACAGTGCCATCGAAGGTTAGTTAAAATTCTTTTTAAAAAATCTAACAAAGAATTTGTTGGTGACGCGTTTTTTTATTTTAGATATTTTCAATATCCCGTCAGCGGAACTTGAATCCTGTAAAGATTCATCCTGCACACAAAAATCAGTTGCGAAGGCTCAAAAACTGTCAGACAATATACAGAAGCATTTGGATGTTCATACCCAGGTTATAACCCAGACGAGGATAAACTTTAATCAAAATCAAGTCGATCATCTTGATAAGGGTCGTGCTCAAATACAATCTGCTGAAGCCACCTCTATTCGAAGTATGCGATACTGTTAGGAAAATATTCGGACAAATAATTGCAGAGTTTCGATGCGAATTAACAAACTTTTCCTCTCCGAAAACCTTGTAGAATCGTTCAAAATAAAAATTTGCGAAAAACTGACTTAAAATTGGATTAATAAAATCTTAAAAAGATTTCCTCTCACAATCACAATCAGCTTTAAGACAATCAAGCAAAATTTCAATCGCGGCCTCACCATTAAAAAATTTAACTAATCGATCTGCACAATTTTACGACGCAGCATTTCATCAAAAACAACAATTGTAAGCTTCTTACAAAAAATTATTTTTCCATGGGAAAAAAATGCGAGGTCAATGTGGCAATAATCGATTCAATCACAGACAACAACAAAATGAAATCCAATTACCGCAACAATATCGTTCGGTCGGACCCAAAGAGCGAGCAGCATCAGCGAACGTATATAAATGTCCATAACCGCTACAAACAGTATAAAAATGACAGTTCCAATTACTTATTTAAGTAAACGAGTCCGGTGCTATGTTTTTTTCGCAGCTTTCCAGGTAGGACGCTTTAGGCGGTGCTTCGGGTTATTGGGAACCTTTTTTGAAACGTATGCTACAATCGATTAAAATAATCCGTGGGGAGGATAATTTAATTCATTCGCTTTCATTCAAAGCAGTGTGACAGATCCCGGGTTATTTAAAAATAAAATAAAAAATCGAACGAGCTAAAGTATTAAAAACCGTGTTCCATCAAATCTCATAAGCTTGTCAAAATCTCGGTTCTTTGCCTGAAACTTTATTTTTCATGAAGCTGTAAATGAGAATTACTTATTAAAATATCTTTACGCTTTTCCGGCACACAGGAAATTCGCCTCAAGGAAAAGCTTCACATACTTCCAGAGACGAGACGCATAACTCGAGCTTCATAATAAGTTTTCTGATCACGTTTCAGTCGCCAAAGCATTTCGAAACATGATCCACATCGGAAGAATAACAAGAGAAAGTTAAAATAAAAAAAAACTTAAGCAAGGTGGACACGGTTCCGCATGAATACATTTTTAGGTTTATGCAAGCCTGGAACCAAGATATGTAATTAACAAATCGCTGTGCGAGTGCGAGTTTTTAAAGGTTCTACCCTTAAGTTTCTCCTATTCGTCCACAAATCAAACCCACTGAACAAGCCAAATTTAATTAAATTATGATCAAACTTTAAAAATTTCAACTTCGCTGGTCCAAAGTAATTGTATGACAGGTCCACCTCCTCATGATAACTATATGTAGTATCCCCACTTTCGTGCCAAACACACAGAACGTTCCACCCAAAAAACAAAGAGGGCTGTACTGAACAGCCCCACCTTGAACGCTCCACCTGCTTGTGGAGGGATATATATGACTCATTCCCTTTCTGTGCGCGTGCAGATAAACAGTGTTTCCGACCCAAAAATTTTTTTGTGTGAATTTAAATTTCTTTCTTTTTTGTTTCACCTAAGACTGGCACTTTTCCGTCGTAACTGGCCTTCAAACATTTACATATAGTTATCATGAGGAAGTTGGGCTTCATACAATCAAGATCGAACTTCGCTTACAGGTAAGTTCATTTCATCTTAAAATTTTGTGCTATTTGTTAGTTTCAAGTTGACACTAGTTTTCCATAAGACAATCATAGTGATTCAATGTCAACCTGACACTTGCAGATAGTACAAAAATTATTTTGGACCAGCGACTTTAACCTTATCATAAATAAATCCCTTTTTATGTATAAGATGTATCGAAAAAAATGGGATTAAATTTCTCAAGGTCATCTAAATGAAAATTTTATTTATTTAATTTTCTCAAACTAGAGAGCAATATCGGTTTTCTCTTCTTTCTTTTCTACAATATTGGTATGATAATCACTACTTTAATGCCTTTGGAGGCCATTTAAGGGATAAGAATATCTTCCTGCGAGAGAATGATTTTTCCTTATTTGCGAAAAGCGGGTGTAATGACAAGAATACAATTGAAATAGAATCGAAATTAAATTGCTCCAAATGCATTTCAGCAATTTTCCTTTCAAAAAATTCAGAACCAGGAAAATCAAACACCATTAAAATATTATTTTAATATCGATCCTTATCCAATAAAAACCTTTTCAAAGCTACTTTAGATTCGCAATTGCATTTATCGAAGAAAAATATTTTCCTTTAGTAAATCCTCCAGGGAGATGAATCATGAAACCATTCAAAGGTCACGAGAAAACCTTTCAAACTTGTGAATATTTTTCCGCTTCAACGAAAATGGGATTTTAAAATTTCGAAGTACCTGTTTCCTATAATAACTTAATGGAAAAGCAGGAGTAAGAAAAAATGTAAGCTCAAAATCAACATGTACAAAAAGCCTGAAAAAGACAGAAAAATGACCCGGATCCAAATGTAAAATAGTTTTAAAACTACGCTTAGATTTTTTGTTTTTTCGAAACGCAATGTAGGTTCAAAATTCATCGAATTCGGAATTTAAATCGCACCTGAGGAATTATTATTACCCCGAAACGAAATGATATGAAAGGAATGCGAGAAGGCTAAAATGTTTATGTACATGTCTGCTAACAGCAGATATCAAAAACCGCAACGATGTTCCTACGCAATCACTAATCCCCAAAAGGGCCCATCAACTATTTCGATTTCTACTTTCCGTCTTCATGATTTTCGATCCCGTAAGCTAACACATTCACGATTTCTCTTTGGATCGTCTCGTAAAATTTTAAAGGGATCACCGTTTGTTTTAGTGTTAATTTATTCTAATTTCGATTCCTCGATCATGATGTAGGATGTATGTGAAGCAAGCGTTTTCAATTAAACCCTCCATTCGAGTGGATTTCTGCATGAGCAAAGAAATTGTTTGCGTTAGGTATACGTCTGATTGAAAATTTTGAATGGTTCAATTAATCCACGTTATATGAGTAAATAATCGACTTAATTTAGCTGATTAAATATGATCGATAACTGAGAGTGTAAAATATCGTTCGGGGAAGATTTAACACAAAAACAGAAAACTTTTAATGAATTGTGAAATGGTTTCACGACACCAAAATCGGACATGGGATTGGAATTGGCAGTTTTACGAGTAATGTAGTTGGTAAAAACGGAAATGAAGATCAGGGTCAGGTAATTAATCATCGTAAGGATTTAATGTAAAAAGAATTTTTAAAAAAAAGCCATACAATATAACCGAAGATGTAGTAAACATTCTTATCCCCTTTCATTCGAGCCAGCTAGCTTAAAAAAAAAAAAAAAACTAGAAAAGACTTATTCTCAAAGCCTATATTATTATTTTATATGAACAACATTCCTTCTTTCAAAGGCACCCAGATGTATCCTGCAATCAGACAACGGCAGGGAATTAGTAAATAGCCTCAGAAACGAAATCGACTCCATTCGGAACTTTCAACTCAAGACTTCGCATCACTTTCTATGTACACATGCTTGTGACCTAAACTGGCCTGCAGAATAATGTCAAAAGTCTGATCCTTAAAAAAAAAGAAAAGAAACATTTCTCGATCCGCCTTCAAGCTTATTTTTTTTTTTTTTTTTTTTTTTTTCGAGAAAAAAAATTTTACAAGTTCTTCGAGGATGTGCTTAAATTATTGCCACCTTTTCCCTTTCAGTTGTGCTCTTTTTCACGATTCAAAAAGTTTTCTACCAAACGGAATAAAATTAAAAAAACTGAAAAAAGGAAAAAAGCGGGTTTCCTTTGATCAAAGCGAAAAATAAACATTGCCCTGACTACTGCTTTCACGCGTAATCTAAAATGAACGGAGTTCGATTACAAGTGAGGAAAAAAAAATTAAACGCAAAAGTTTTTTCGAATGGTAATTTCTACTTTCATTCTTTTACGTTCTATGGTTTTTGCGGTGGAGAAAGATCTCCCTGAATTTATTTTAATAAAGCATCAGTAAGTTATCCGCTCCAATAAATATGATAAGCATTAATATGTAAAATCAAACTTACAACATCGCACTGCCTCTAAAAATCCCGATTTCGCCTTATGTCTTGTCTTGCTCCCGAAACGAGACCAGATCTTGTTTAGCCACTGCACTAATTACATGCTAAACACATGTGAATAGCAAGGAATAATTCTTTTAAATAGGCAATGTGCTCGTGACGTCACGAATCTAAAACCTTTTTGCTCATATATTCGAGACCTCAAGTTGATATTGCATAACCTGCGCCTTAATTCGCTTCTGCATAAGCTAAGAATAGGTGATTGTCCTCAAATTGATATTGCCTATCCAGTCGGAGGAAGGAGCACGACATAGCCTATAACTAAATTCAATATCTAATTAAAACATTTAAATACAATTCTCAAACACTTAAAATCTCAACCTTGTTAATTTCATTTAAACAAATGAAAGCAATTAAGAAAAATACAAATCCCGCTTAGCAAAAGAAAAAAATCCTTAACATGATATTAAATGCAAAACAAAGCGAATCTTGAATAATGATCACAAAAAATAAAAACTGAAACATTTTAAGGAAGCAATTACATGACTAATCCCGTTGAACCGTGAATCACGTTTACCGTTTACCTTACGAACATTCGCTCATTTTCCGGAAACAAAACTTTTTCTTTTAAAAAAATGCTTGTTTTCAAAAATCTCTATAGCTTCCCTTCGTTACTTTAAAAAAAAATCTGCTCACCATCGCCATTCCCATTCTAAAATATCAGTAATATTTCACGGCATTAAAAATTAATCACATTCATATAGTTTAATTACCATTTCCTTCTTCCTTCATATTCTTTCATCCTTCCGCCCGCCTTAGTTCCTTACTTCCTTTTTTATTAAAAAGATTTTATTAAAATGTTTTGGTTGAGACAAACGGGATTACGCTGTTATATCCGTTTTTAATTAATTTCAGATTACTTGTACATCTCTTATAAATACTGTGCATGAATCGCATACATATAAAGTTTTATTCATTCATTTTGAAAAGCTCCGGCAATTTAAAAGGAAAATGTTGTGTGTGCGGATTGCCTTGAAAAGGATTTAATGGCGCGTTGGGAGGATTTCGGATTTAACCTTTGGTAAATTATGAAAAATGATAAACTTGCGAGATTTTAAATTGGATCGGATAATAAAAATGAAGTTACGATTCGGACAGTAAATTTAAGAGGATTGAGCGTAATTAGTTTAACGTTCACTAGCTGACGTGCAAAGTCAAGAATGGAACGTGTAAACGGCTTATGCTTCTTAAGCCCAAAGATAAAACCAGCGCCAAATGCGAGGCTTAGGATAGTGGCAATCTCCTGCCAGAAGTCACAAAAGAGAAGGGGAGGGGTCTGGTAAGGGAAAACAATGCTGCAGCTGAAGCTGATTAAGTTGACCCGCTTACAGTATAGAAAACTCGAAAGTATTAGGATGAAACTATTCAAAAAATATTTCCTTCTAAACACAATAACTTACCACCAACGGCTTCTCTCCAATCGGATGTAAAGTCTCTACTTCACTATTCTTCACCGGTTCTTCGTACATTTTTCACCTCCCCGCTATTCAAGCGAGAGAACTTCACGATTCAAAGCGTTCACAAACAAATCAATCGTTCGTTAAATATACGATTCAGTTCGTCAATTAAAATTTTAGCCCTCTTGAAAACTCGAAACAAAATAAATTAAAAAATCAATCTTCCATGAAACCACGAAAAAGTCCTCGCCAAAAATTTTAACAAACGTCAAATGGAAAACGCTTCGTTTTATTTATTAATCATGATATAACACTCGGAAATGGGATTTCAGTCCGAAAGAATGTTATTACTTAACATGACAGTTTCGTAATTAATTTTTTTTTCACAAAAAAAGGTTAAAAGGATTTAGCTGGGGAAATCCTGCAACAATACTGGCGGATGGTCCCCCATCCGTGGTTAACTAATGCAACTGGCTAAAGATAAGTAACTTGTTCAATGTCAATGGTAATGCATTCTACATGTATCCAATTTAAAAAAGGCAAACAAAAAACATGATTCAAGCTCCATCACATTATTCATTTGATTGTCGACACACCGAAAATTCGAAGGAGCGGAGGATATTGGTAACCCCCTTTGTTTCAAATGGGAACCGCATGTAGTGAAATCTGAAGATGACTATGCCAAGGAATTTGATGCTAGGGAGAGCTAACGAGATGAATTTGCAGCTACGGACTAACTCTTCTAGAGGGCGCAGACAAAAATAACAGAAGAGCTGTCGCTCGTTGCAGCCGTGGTTTTAAAAAAAATCCTCCGGGCCTGAATCTCCCGGGGCCTTAGGTCCAGGAGCGTGAACAGAAGTTTATGGATAATTTTTGAAAATATATATAATTTATAGAGATTAGAGATTAAAAATTACATATAATTTTTATTCTATAATTTTGCTCACACTCTTAGAAGACGGAGTGATTTATTGACTAGTTTATAAGTGCCCTGTCATCTTAAAATGCGGGTGAAAAATATTTTATTTGGAGATTTGGAGTTATTGCATTTATTTGTGAAAATACGCCAATGCCGCTTATTCTTCAATTGTTTTTATTTTTTAAAAAAAATTTTGTTTGCCAAATCAAATATGTCAGCCCTATTTTTAAAAACAGCAAGATGAAAGAGGCGCTTTTGTTCGAGGGGAGCAGAATTTTTCCCGGTAGCCCAATCCGTGCCTGCCTCAATATGAAACCCACATCGTTTCCACTGATAGTCATCAATCCCAAGCTTAGTTGCGTCCGCATTACGCCTTTTTAAAAATTTATTAAATCCCATAAATCATAGGTTTGCTACATCGCCTAAAAATTTCATCCTTTACATTAATCCTCAAACGCAAAAAAAAGAAATTCCGTTCAATATAATCTTTCTTGAATTCGAAATCCGAATAACCTTTCATCCTTTCGAGTTCACTTTCACTTTGAAAATGTTCATTAAAATGAAATATGATGAACAATACGTTTTGAGAATATTTTTCATTTAAGAATCCCTGTCCGTTTAAAAAAATTACAAGGGTTTCAAAAAGCTAAGCTGAAAAGTAATATCCTTAATTAATCATCTTTTTTTTCCACGGGCAATTCGTGATTAAGCAGAATTTTCTTTTCACGTTGAAAATATCGGAAACCTCACACAAGAAACAATTTAAATCTCCTTATTCGAAAATGAACGATTCAAGGAAACCAATATACAAATGACACTTCACAAAGAGCAGCCCACACATTAAGAGCTCCTAAGGCTGACCTCGATCAAAGCTAACCTCTTCCAAGAACGACTCAAAACAATTAAAATCGGATTGTGTTATGAAGAGAATAAAATTCCCGCAGTGCGAAACACTCAAAAACACGTATCGCAGTCACTTCATAATTTTTTCCCTGATACAATATTTCATTTTAAAATAAGTAAACGGTCCGGGATCCCTGCAAAAACTTGATAAGCCCGGCAAGATAAACCTGAAGCAATATCAACTATGACTAATGATTAACATTACGGCATCACTGCAAGCGCGGTTAAAATTAATGAAATGTTTGCTTTGCAAAACTTTGGAGGTTGCAGAAAATAAACCTGATGGGAAATGCCAGAAACCGAGTGTTCTTCAAACCCTCAAAACAATAATTACACTCAATTTGGCTTGAGGAAAAAATGATTACCGAAACTTTAATTGCCTTCAAATAAACATCCGCCTTGAGCTTCTGACGACGCGTCAACTGCATTCGCAATTTATAAATATTTCTACCTTGAAAGGCAAAAACTTTTTTTCCGAGTTCGTTAAAAAGAAATAACATCTTTAAAAATATTTTTCTTAGAGAATTCTTAGAATGTATGAATATGAAATGTGTGACTTTAATTATTTTCTAGGAATTATTTTCCGCAGGAAAATTTTTTTAAAAGTATTTAGTCTGGAACATCATAATCAAGGGAAAACCATGCGCATAAAAAGGAGCAGACACGATGCATACAATAAAGTTATTTTAATGAAAAATATGTTGCTTGCAGCTGAAGCCAAGCGGACCACGAAATTTCATTTCTCAGAACATGACGAAGAAGAAGTCTAACGAAAGTAAAAAAAAATCATAAGATTCAAAAAAAATTTTTTATTTTTGAAATATTTTTTCGCAACAGTTTGCAATTCGCAAAAAACCAATAATTTCTCTTTTCTTTTCCTTTTCTTCGTTTATTAATAATTTTCCTTCAAGTAAAGACCTTTCAACGAGAACATTGAAAAATTTTCATTATCGCCTTCAACAAAAAAAAGGGCCATAATTTTTTTCCTCTTGCCCCCGACCTTTACGTCATTCATCACATCACGTTCACGTTTTCTTCAAGAAAATGGATAAGCAGTTAAGAGACACTTCTGAGAAAGGCATACAATAAAAAAAGAGAAAGTAATACTTGAGCCGGGGAAATGAAAGATTGATGCCAAAACAATAGCTGAGTCAACACAAGATAAATTGAAAACTTATTTTTCTAGTTTTTTTTTGAAAGAACGGAGATCATAATATCTAGCAAAAAAAATGATGTTCAGGAAAAAAGGGAAAGCGTTCGGTGGCATATATTTTTTTTTGATTTTACGAAGCAAACATAAACGAGCTTTGGCAGACAGTAAAAAAAAAGCAAGCGAAAGAAAACCTTTGAAGATTTTTTATTTTTCTTGCCATAATTCTTGGTTTTAAAATCGTGACGATTGTTCTTAATGCTTTTTTATTTACTTTTCATTTAATTTTTTAGAGTTTCAACGAGTATAATAAATAAAAGAGGAAAAAACGAAAATTTTGCTAATGTTTTGTTATGACAGAGAGTTGCTTCGCAAAATTATTTGATTTTTTCTCAGGGCTGGATTGGCCGAGTACAACGTTTTGAGACCTCAAAAATTTCTAAGCCTTTGCTATGCTGAAATTACACAAAAGCCGACGTCCATTTAAAATACATGCCAAAAATTGTTTAAAATGTCGATTGTGTGCTCGTAAGAGTGAATTCCACGAAAAAGGTAATTCACTCTTACGAGCTGATGAACGGGATTCTTCCTACTGAACAAAGTTATTTTTACTATTTTTTTCTTGAATCAAAACAAAGCCGAATTTAATCTCAAAATTAGAAATTAGCTCATAAGGCTTGAAGCTACACAATGTCGTTTACAAAGTTTTCGAAGAATGATACTTGATGATGGAACGCTTGGCGTTCATA
Organism: Liposcelis brunnea; assembly: GCA_023512825.1. Lineage (NCBI taxonomy): Eukaryota > Metazoa > Arthropoda > Insecta > Psocodea > Liposcelididae > Liposcelis > Liposcelis brunnea. Next base: position 9,326,750 of record CM042072.1, on the reverse strand, counting down.
TATTCATGTAATCGTTTATTGTTTTTATTTTGTACGTCTTTTCTTTTATTACACTGTTGTTCCTCAACCCATCAAAATTATCAGTTTTTCCTTTTATTTAGATTTATATTTCATTTAAGCCCGTTTTAATTTTTCGGTTCAGAAAGTGGTCAAAATGAATTCACATAGCTCTCAATAAATCCAAATATTTTTATAGCACAACGATACGTGAATGTGAAACTGAAAACTGAAAATCTAAGTTCGTTTGAATGAAAGTTGAAACCGACAGTCCAAAACTTTCTCGTTTTCGACTCAAAACTTATATTAACACTCAGCCACATCTTCTTTAGTTCCTTTAAGCAAGACAAAGATATATTTTTCTACAGCCAAATATAATTAAAATCCGAGCTAATGAAATTGAAGCTACCTCCATGAGAATGAAATACCAACCCATAATTTTATTTTTAACTATCATCAATATTTGGTAAAATTATTTTTGTTTTAATTCTTGGTTTATTAATTTTTTTTCTTTAATCGTGTTGTAACCCGACCTAAACCTTGCAACTCTTAATTAAAAGTCGGATAATTAATTAATTTTCATTACAGAATTCGGTTTATCTTAATAATGTAATGAACTCAAAAAATTAAATTCAATAAAGAATATCTTTCGAAAACAAATTGTTAAAGATAAGTTTCATGAAAATATTCTGTAACATGGCGACGACATGACAAGACATGACAGCACGTCATCAGCCATAAATTTTGCACTATTGCCTCCAAAAATTTTAATGCGTCGTATCTCTATAAAATATTTACACACGAACAGAAAATAAAAAATGACAGGTTTTTAGGACAAATAAAATACATCAACTTAAGTATTGAAATTTTCTCAAATTCATGAAGGTAAAACAAAAAAAAAAACTTCAGCGGATGGTAATAGTGATGACTAAAACCGAACGGAAATCATTACAGAATTTTAATGAATAATGAACTCATTATAACATAGCATTAACTTAATGACGCTCTCATTCTTAAGTCGCTCCACTTTCAATCAATTCTAGTTGAACCTGATCCCAGCATGGATTTGATTTTTTTCATGTTCACACCTGCACTCGATCCGCCAAGGTTAATTTACCCAAACAATTAATTTTTAGCCGTTTTTAAGTCAAAATAAATTTCTAACCCGATTATTTCGAAAACGGATTAGCCTAATTTTTTGTACTTCGAAAAATGGCTAGCTTGATTTTTCCTTAAAATGTATTTTAAGCCATTTTTAGGGCAATGTAGCTCTCAAAAATAACAATGCGAATAAATTTCTAATGCTGGTCCCCGATAACATTTATTTTTCATGAATTATGTTTAAAACCAATCAAGGAAAAGCCGGAGAAGGCACGAACCAGACTAAAAACTAGTTGGCTTCTTTAAACAACGCTTAGGGCCAAAAATTCGGTGCACTAAGCAATCTCAAGAAGACAGAAAATGACGAATACTTATAGCCATATATCCACGATAGCAAATAATGGCGGATAACCATCGCCATTTAAAACTCATCCCATTATTTTTAGCCCAAAACCTTTACTTCTACTTCCACTACTCACATCCAGTTCACTTCAACTTCGACGAGCCTAATACCTCAAGAAAATTAGACCTAGCCAGAACAAAAAAAAATCTAAATCATTTTTCCTGTATCTGACAGCTTCCTAATAATAAAAAAAAAACTATTAACGACGAGCGTATTCCATTTAACGTTATGAAACCTTAACCCTGTAAAAAAATCTCTCCGCTCGAAAAAAAATCACTCTTACACTTCTCAAAATTTTTAATAATACCAAATTAATGTCACTTAAATGCCAAAGAAAAACACGTGGACGCTCATAAAAAATAAACGATTAACGAGACCGTTTAGAAAACCCGGCTATACGGAACAATTTAAACGGTACCAATAAGATAGGGAAGCAACAAGCGGACATGCCCTTCGCACATCTCGGATCGTTCCGTATCGACGCCGAACATTTCCGAATCCCGCTTCATGCAACACACAGTGGATGAATGATGATTTTATTTCATAAATTTTTTTTCCTCGTAACCTTGGCCATGATTTTTCACGACCAACAATCCATCATCAAAAAAATGCCGAAAAAAGCAAACATGCCCCTTAATAGTTCTTAATTCTTTCTCAGACTAAAAAAAAAAATCATATTTAAAAGACCAGAACAGCTAAGATTAACGAGAAACGCCAAAAAAGTTTGTTCTGCTTTGCGTTTTTCCGTTTCCTCTTTTTTAATTAATAAACTTTTACAGTTTGCTCGCCACTTTACAAAAACAAAAAACTCGGAGGAAAAAATTTAAAAAGGAAAAGAAAAATAGTTGAGCAGACGGTTTTCTAAAATCTAAGCCAAATATAAACTATCGGGTTTTTATGGGTCTGTTAAATCATCCATTTATAAAGTTATCAGCGTTTGTGAAATAATCCTCTCCTACGACTTCACTGTTAGATTGTTTTTATAAACCCTTCGGCTGGAAAACCTTACGAGTTCCCAATCAAGCAATGAAAAGTTTTTTCAACTTTTGGATCATAATGTTGCGGAGCTCGCGTACTTTCTATGTGGGTAGCAGATTTACCGTAGGGCTTATCCGATCATTCCAAATATTTCTTTTCTTTCAATTTTGCTTTTATCTCTATCGTTGGTTTAAATTGTTTGATATCCAGGATGGTTTTTTGTCGACAGCAAAATTTTATTGAGGCTTGAAGAAAAACAAATCTAAACCTGCAGAAAAATATTTTTTTGAAAAAAAAAATAAGAAATGTTGAATACCAAAGTCAGGTTCTTCTGTATTTTTGTGCACGGAATAAAAGCCCATTTTTCTGAAAGAAATTCTATCAACTGCTGAAGAGCAATTTCCAAGGTTGCCAAGTAATTTTTGGTTGATGTGATCTATAAAATAGGTCTAATTCAAAAAACACAAATCCAAAACTGTTTTAGAGTGATGCAATAAGTTAGCCAGCCTCGTGCCTCAGTGGATAGCGTGCCCGACTCACACTCGGGAGTTTATGGGTTCGATTCCACTCTACCACTCGGATTTTTTCAGACCGTATTTCACCTCTGACCACCTCATCATGTGAACTTGATTCGATGATTTGGGGATTCCGAAAAAGGCGATTAATGTGTTGCCGCTCGGTCCCCCCCCCCCCCCCCCCCGCAAGACAATGACAAACCAGCAGGTGGTCCAATACCAAAATCAACTTCAATTTTCTTTCACGACAAAAATTCTCTCTCTCTCTCATTTCGCTTCTTTTCCTTTAAAAATTTTTTTTTGATCTCAAGTTTACTCAAGTTCGGAAGACTCCACGGAATACACGAATCCCGCGCGAAAAAATAGTTGAAGAACTACTCCCTCAAACCATGATACAACAGAAAGAGATTTCCATGTTTAAATCAATATTGAATTTCCGTTGAGTGCGTCTTCAAAAAAAAAAAAAAAGAAAAGGAGAAGGAAAAAAATATTTTAAAACATTGTTTTTTTCCCGATTTCGACGGAGGAAAAAAAACCCCAAATTGACTTAATCGCAGATTTTTAGCAGTTTCTTCACCGCGTGAAAGACTTCGAGAGATGTTTCTCAAGTTTAGAAAAACTTTTATTTTACACATTGCTCAAACTGCCGCGAACCAAAAAAGAACAAAGAAATACACGTGGCGTGAAAGCTCTGAACCGACGTCAAAAGTTCTACATTCAATATTTAAATTGCCTTTCAATAAAGTACGATGCTTGGCCAGCGGCGTAAAAGCAAAAAGAGACACATTTCGAACTCTAGCAGCAAGCCTGCTTGCTATAGCTTCGTAGATAAATCATCAATCGCATGATCTCGAGATTTTGGATGAAGGGTGCCTTGCCTTAACTTAAGGCTAAAGTATAATTTTGACGGAGAGCCTACGACCTCTTTAAATGTAGAAATAATTAAACACCTTTAGGCCGTACAAGAAGGTTAAAGCCAAGTAAGGCTAAAGGTTGAAACCTAGGCCACATTTAAATATCACTGTAAATGTATTTTCTTCTGTCAATAAAGTGCTAAAATGTTAACAGTATCGATTATAAAAGTTTGTTTTCTTAGCTTTAGCAGTTTTTCATATTCCTTCTGTCGTTTTTATCAGTTCTATAGTAATGGCTTTAAAATGGCTTCTCTAGTTTTAAGCAGAGTTCACATTTACAAAAAAAATTTTTAAAAGAAAACAATTACTGTAACAATTACAGATCACCGACGTGCTCAAGCAGGCAACGGACATTTCCAACAAAACTCATTTTCATCCAACCAAAAACCTCATTCCTTTTTTTCGAATTCCACATAACAAAAAAAAACTCCCTTTTCCATCTCGCTTATTACTTGCACTTGTTACTAAATGTAAATCACTTCAAACAAGGACAGACATCTCCTGACAAATTTCCATAAAATTAATACACTATGTAAATTAAAAGGTGGGCTCCCTTACCAATTTTAAATTACCAGGTTTTCGGGGCAGGTCCGAATATTTTCCCACGTTAAATTATTCATGTCGACTTTCGATTCAACCCAAAAACGAATATTATAAAGTTTTACGATCATCCAAACGTTTTTGTGTCCATCCTTTGATTAATATGCGACCGATGAGTTTATATACAAGAAACACCGGAAACAACCCTGTCAGTTTTATCAACCAACATAAATTCTGAATAGATTTTCCACAAAAGCTCTCTTACGCTATCTCGAAACACTCTAAAATCCTCTGGTCGTAGAATATTTCCGTATACATATAAACACAACCTTGCGAAAATAAAACGGGGGGGATGTCAGTATAAAATGTGAAAGAAGACACAGCAACCAGGTAATAAAAATACAAACGTGATTCCTCGGCAGTAAGTTTTCCTGCTTATACTGTACTTTACATTCAATATCCATTCATTACACCTTTATGTTCTGCATCGGTTTTTTTTTCCTTCATCGAAATACATTTCATGCGAATGCAAGTCTGGATTTTTTTTACGGTTCGATATTTATTTTCATTTTGAGATTGCAATATCAAGCTATGAAATCGATTTAAACGATGATTTACAAAAAAATAACGAATGGATTTGCTCATTTTGAAAAAGGAAAATAGCCCAAGGGTTAATTAACTTGTTGATGAGTTTCGCGTTTAATAACGTGCTGATATCTTGTAAAACTGTCAAAGCTTTATTTATTTTGTCATATTAAATCATATCATCACTTCATGCGATAATTCAGACTAGTGGAATGATTGAAAATATTGAGTTTTGAATTTGGACCGCTGCAGACTAACTTTCTAGTTAGATGGAAAAAAGCAGCACTAAAAAAGACAGAAAGAAACAAAAATTTATAGACCATTTATAGATTTTGAAATCCTCACGGAACAACCAAACCAATGTTACATCTTTTGATTAAGGTCAAGGCAAAAATATAGTTATCTGAATGAAATACAAGTCATAGCACGCTTGAGAGTAGTCCTGAAATGACACAACACCCAGGAGGAATTTCCCACAAGAATGTATCCTCTCTTCCTAAAAAGATTACAACGTCAAGAAACATCTCTTTTTCTTTCCCATTTTCGAGATCATGACATACAAACTGACCTTCTCTGACGTCATTTCGAACGCTTCAAAATAATTTTTTCCCCTCTTTTAAAGTGAGAATCGATTTCAATTTATAAGAGCTTCGCCAACAACGAGAAAAAGTTTATTGGTAATCTATATTGGGTAGTTTATTACAGAATCTGTTGTGAAAAAAAAAAATCGGGGACATCAATAAAGTAAAACGTCACTAACATCATGCAGTAAATTTTCAAAAAAAAAGTGTCGGAAAAATTTATCATTCGGTATTGAAGAGCTTCTCCGGTCGGGATGAAAACCAGAATACCGTGCTCGAGTCAGGTGACGAAGAGTCTGCATCGAATCCCGTCGAGTGGGCCCCACCAGTAATACAAGACTTCCGCAACACCCGGACCGGAGCGGTCGTATATTACCAGCTGAGTATCGGGGAGGCAGATTTTTACCTGGAATCCGAGTTGGTGACCTCGAGATCCCCCTTCGGGTCAGCGGAGCCACTGCCGAACGAGCCGACTCTCTTCGCGAGGGGCTGCAGGGACTGTCTTAGTGGCTGATTAAAAGAGACGAGCAAGATAATGCCTTCGAAACATTAAAGGCAGAATTGTGCTCATATCCAGTCGTACATTGCCCTGATTTTCGATACCCCTTTATAGTTGAATGCGATGCAAGTGCTGTTGGGGTGGGTAGCGTGTTGATTCAGAAAGTAGAAGGTAGCGAACGAGTAATAGCGTATGCGTCTCGAACCCTAAATCGCGCGGAGCAGAATTATACGAGGACTGAAAGGGAATGCCTGGCGATTATTCACGCCATCGATTGTTTTAGACCTTATATATAGAAGGGGCGCATTTTACCGTTATCACAGATCATTCCAGTCTAACGTGGCTTCAAAAATTGGAAAAGCCGTCTGGAAGATTAGCCCGCTGGCTAGTAAAGCTTTCTCAATTCGGTAGCTGCGAGGTAAACTATCCGATGTACGTCACAGACACTCGAATAAGAAGACGATCGGCTCCATATAAATAATAAACATTGAACGGCCATCTTGGAGTGCGGCTCGTGACGTACATCGGATAGTTTACCTCGCAGCTACCGAATTTGATTTCGAACTACAATACCGGAAGGGAAGTTTAAATAAAGTTCCTGACGCACTATCGCGTGCACCGTACAGTGTTGGGGAAGAAGCGGTTAGCGAAGACGAAAATGAATCTAGCGGATTGGTGGAGTCTAAATTAGCGGCTATCCAAGCAATCGAATATGACTTTGCGAACGTTAGCGATGAGAGTTACGTACATTTAAGAGACAGTATTATTGCTAAACCGGATGATCATCCTGAATTTACTGTAATGAACGATCGAGTGCTTAAATTAGTGGCGTTAAAGGGGAAACCCGGAAAAAGTTATGTGCTTTATGTGCCGAAGGAGTTTCAAGAGGTTTTGTTGCGGGAGTATCATGCAAGTCTTGGCGCTGCACATTTGGGGACAAATAAGACGTTGAGAAAATTATGACTAAAGTACTACTGGCCTTAAATGGGAAAGGAGGTCAGAGAATTCGTACCTGTCAGCAGTATAAGTCTTCAAATTTAACTCCAGCAGGAGAAATGAGCAAGTATATTCCGAAAATGAAACCTGGATTAGCGTATAGCGCAGATTTAGTAGGGCCTTATCCAAGGTCAACGAAGGGAAACGGCTGTACAAAATGGCGCCCGAACTTGGAGAGCCGTCGTGACCTAAATATTATAGGGTTCCATATCCTTGACGCCAAGTCCATATGCCTCAAAAGTTTTAGAAACTCATCTAACGTTGACGACTGTACACATCTTCGGTCTGGCTTCAACTTTTAATGCGGTGCCCTGTAAAGCTCAAAGCGGGTATCACATTTTTCATTTTTACTAAAATTTTCTTCCTCAACCATACGCTAAATTCAACGTAGAACGAAACCCTCCAATATATCAAAGAATGATTAATTAAATACATTTTATCGCTATTCAAACACCCTAATCCCATAACAACATCGCTATTCAATAGTCAAAGCAATCCATCTTCCCGTTACAGGAAAAAAAAAAGAGTTTTAGATTAATCGATCGTTAAATTTAAAAAAGAAGAAAAAAAACCCAAATAAATAACTTGATCGTATAAATGACACGCCACATAAAAGGTAAAAAAAAAGAAAGCGTCGGAAGCACTTAGCTTTCTTACTGACGGGCACAACACGAAATTTTTTATAGAGATCGCTTTTTTACCCGCTCCCCCCAAAAAAACTTTTTAAATTCGCAATTCATTTCCTTGACTTTTCCTGAAGGCGACAAGCGATTCATTTGCCCTTGTTGCGAATACGTGTTACAAAAGCAGATGTAGAGATATTAACAAAAAAACTTTTTTATTAAAAAAAAAAAAAAGAATGAAAAAAGTTACGGGACTCAGAGACGAGAAAGACATCTCACAGAAGAGTGGCGAACTAGAATGGTTAATACAACGCAATTCCGTTGATTGAACCTCCCCACTTCATCCGCCCCCTTTTATACCCCCCACGCAGGCCCACATGCAATATTAACCATGCTTTGGGTCACGAGTTCATGTCCTAACCTTTCTTCTCGTTTTTTTTTCTGCCCCGGTTTTGCAAATGAATTAGTTCCATTTTTTTCATAACGCTCCCTTCGCGTTCGATATAGAATTTAACGTATAAGGATCATATCGCGAGTCCTCTAAATGTATTATTTTAAAAAAAAAATTTGCGGTACGTTAAATTTGACCAAAGTTGGAAGGAAGCCATTTAGGTAGGGGTTTTCGATGATTTAATGTCTGCATCTTCCGGTTTTTTTATGCTTCATAGGAGGTCCGGTTGGGGGAAATGAATGGTCTCGCGGAAATATTGGCATGTGTACCAAAATTGGAAATTGTAAAGTTTGTTTTTTTTCTTAAACGATGGAAAAACATTTCATTGAGGAAATGTTCCACTTTTTGTCGGATAATCAAATGGAAAACTTTCAAAAATAGAGGAGGAAAAAACTAGATTCAAAATTTTGTCTGGAATTAAACGTGAAAGGGAGTAAATTCGAATAGAGAGAAATATTTATAACGATACAGCTCTCAAGTCTTGTGAATCAGATCAGGCAAACAAGGTTTTGATGATAATTTACACACCAACAAGACTTGTCTACGAACCAAACTAAGATCCTAGGAAAGCATACTAAGATCTGTTTCGCCTATATTTAGCTTAGTTTCGCCTATATTTAGCTTACGGGGCGATTCCAACGATTTTACTGGCAATATGTATTCAGTCATGTATCATCGGTTGCATAATCACGTGTTGGTGTTGGGAAGTATGATTTCTGTTTACTTTTGTGTTATAGGACCTTAATACTTACTTTTACCTTAATAATATTTAAAAAAGAATAGGCCGTCGGGAAATTCTTTTCAAAAATTGGGGCGCCGATCGGAAAAGGTTAATAAGAAGAAATGTAGCAACTGAAATTTCCAACCTTATTACTTCAAATTCCAAAAAAAAAACTATTTTATAAACTTGGGGTTGAACCTGTGGCATTTTCAAGTTGGAAATTCTTATAAAAATAACCCTGAAGGATTGCGGGAAAAATATGCGCTTTTATTTATTAAATAAATAACCAAACATATAAAATGTCACAACTACTCGAATCCAACCATGACCTTTTATTTTAAATATCGAATTTCCAAGATGCCTACGCAGTAAGGTAAGATAAACCGTACACAAGCAAAAGACCGACGGTCAAATCACGTTTCGACCCTTTTTTTTACTTAACCTTTAAAAAACCCTTTCCCGTCGGACATTGTAAATAAGATCGTTTTACACTTTTTTCATAAACTGCACGTTGTTAAAATCTTTTAATCCTTATTTTTCGCTGAAAGAATATTCTTTTTTTTTTTTAGCAAAAAACAAAAACATGTTATAAAGGAAATTCATTATTAGCCTAATTTTAAATTTCCCGTTTTTAATATTACAAAAAGATTAAGCAAAAAAAAAACCGGGTGATATCAGCAGAGAAAGTTTATGAAACATATTGGTGCGATAGGATTATGAAAAGAGAGTTGAGCGTGAAGTTCTTGTTGCGGTTGGAAAGAAAATCGAGGCAAAAAATTCTGAAACCAAATCCCGCATTGCATGCGAACGTGAAAAATCGGGATTAAAAAGGAAAAGAGCTGAATTTAAAATAGACAAATTAGAGTGTTTTAGTTAATGCGTAAAGACTCGGCACGTCGCGTTTTAAAAAGTGAGGACGTTAGTGGAAAAAGAGGGTACAGTTCATAGGCTTAATACTGATTTTATGTTCTTCCTGCTTGAGCTTTAATTTATTAGAGTGTTAATCAGTTTCGAGAAGACGAGAGTCAAAGCTGTGGATGGTTGGATGGTTGGCTGCTTGGAAACCATAACCACTCGCCAGTCAAAAGGATGTGACGGGAGAGGCGAAATTCGAAAGCCCTTCTGTCGGAGACCTAGAAACCAGCTTTCGGAGACAAACAAGATGGAGAATCCTGATAAGAATTCTGAACGGACTTTAAGCCTTGAAGAATCATTGTAATGGAGCACGAGAATAATCAGAGATCATAAATCGAAACTAGAATTCAGAATCGATTCTAGTAAAAATGATCATGTGACTTATAAATTGAGGCACCTGCTGCAAAAAGGGTGGATCTGTCATAAGTTAAACACTAACAGAATTTCGGATAAAAGTTGATCATGTGTTGGGCTCATGTGAGAAGGAATATCTCTAAAAATATTGATGCTTTACAACAAAATAAAAATTTTAAAAACGAAACATCGACATCGACGATGGACGACATCGACCAACTGCAACTTTGCCCAAACGAAGAAATTTTTGATAAGGTAGACGCACCAATTCCTGACCCTTTAACAAAATTTTTTCAAAGAATTCTCCATAACAAAGAAACGGTAGTAGAAATGTTTTTCCAATAATGCTTAAAACATGTATTAATATGTCCTTAAGAACTTCTAAGGTCAATTTTGATCAATTAAAGAAGAGAAATATTTTTTTCGAATTTTTGAAAAAAGTGGTCAGATGCACCTATTCCTGATCCGCAAAAAAGTCGATGTTCCTATTAGTGACCCTTGATGCTCCTATTCCTGATCCATTCAAAAATTTTATTTTATTTTTTTTATTAATACTGTTTGGCTTGGAAATTATTTTTAATGGATTCAGCTGGTTGTTTTCTTGGTTTTTCAGGCTTTTGCTTCAGTATTGTCGTAAAATTTGTAGCGTTAAAGCTTTATTTTGCAAAAAACTTAAACTTTTTCGTCTTTACGAATTCCGAGATTGTTTTTTCTCATTTTCCCGAATCGCTCTCAATAATTATTCAATATTTCTCTCTGCCCTTTGTGTCAGTCTGTCTGTCCGTGACAATATTTGCCTCAACTTATCTTTAAAACAGTTGAAGGAACAGTTTCTCACCTTTGTGCTACAATGTAAAAAAAAAGTAGTTGATGCCAAAAATGTACAGGCTTGCCTGTAATTTTTTAGTATCTATTTTGATTGCAACAGAAGACAAAAAGAAGGCTGAAAGCTTAATTAGAAGCATTACTAGAACATTAACTTGTTTTTAGCAGTAAATCTCCATGTATTTACTGAGCACTGATTCCCAACTACTGTGATCATTAAAATAGACTACAATGAATATTAAAAACCTTTAAAAGCCGTTTTGTATTATTTTTTGCATTATTTTTTCTTTTAGAGCCACGAAAACCGATAATCAGGATTAGGTACATCAAATATTGCTGGTTGTCCCTATTCCTGATGAGCGGGTCAGGAATAGGTACACGTAAAAAAATATGCTCCTATTACTGATCGCCCCCCGAAATAAAGGTTAGAGGGGCAACAAGCTTATGATTGTTATGTATGTGATTAAGTACTTCATACTAAACCTTTTGGTACAAAAAACACCAAAAAATATGAAAGGATTATTTTTTTATACCCTATTTTTCAAACAGATTCGCTTACGAGAAATATTAAGAAAATTGCCAAAATCCTATCCCACTCCCACCTTCACTAACTAAATATTTTTTTCTTTCCGAAACATGAGCGGTGAGGCCAATCTAATAAATGGGATTTAATGTACACTTGTTAATGCAACTTTAAGAGCAATTACCGATTTTCAAAACCTGCTATGGGCCTTATTTTGGAGCTTTATTTCCCGACGGATCAGGAATAGGAGCAGGGTCAGGAATAGGTGCATTTACCTTAAGGCTTCATTATTATTCGTTAAGAAATGAAACATAACAGAAAAAAAAATTGTATTATACATGAAAAGTCAATGGTTAGGCAGTCACAAAAACTGGTTCGAAGGCGCACCTTGTTTTACCCCTTTAACTAATAATTGCTTAGAATCTTTCAAAAATGTAATCAAGAAGGAAGTAACTTTTTGAGAACGGCTACCTCTTGCGCGTTTCTTGTCAAAAGCTATGAGTGCGGTGGAAACATGGTCTGCAGAATACCGAAATGGTGATCGAGCGTTTTTTACGATTCTGTTCCCATTCCGCTAGAAGAGTGGCTACTGCCATTGATAAAAAAAAAAAAAGAAAAAAAAAAAGGAGAATTATAAAATAGATCTTTAAATTTTAATGCACTTTGTAAGCTTATTTTTAGTTCATATCTATTGTACTGTAACTAGGTCAATGATCTAATATGGTTTTACGACTGAAAATAAAGACTGATAAAAACTGATTTTAGATTCGAAATTAGAGACCCCAAAAACGTATTAATGAAGTTGTATCTTGTGTATTTACACTCATTTTAACTCTAAGAATTTTTTAGGGGGCCAAGGCAGCTCCCCACATAAAAACTGATTTCAGATTTGAAATTAGAGACCCCCGAAACCCCCGTATACCAAATTTGGTGGAAAAATTTTCCGGCTATCAATTTCTTCCCGCTAGAATAGCGATTTTGACCACTGTGCGACGCGCGGGACGCTTTCTAATTTCTCCTAAAAAATTACGAAACCCCACCAGGCACAAATCCCATCCGAACAAAAACCAAACCCACATCCTCAAAATTTCATTTATTCCATTATTCTATTCTCGTGACGTTTCCTTCGTACATCGCAGTTATTATCAAGCGAATATTAAATGAATTACGCTCAAGCAACACATACGTCTACATATTAAAATCATAAAAATTGAATTATTACACACAGTCATCTGTCGTACTCTACGAATATAATAATAGGGTGCAAAGTGAAACAAATATAGGTCATGATCCTGATTAAAAGGCATGTTTATATAATGACACGTGAACTTTGTCACGACAAGAATCATATAATGCAATGACGAATGTGTACGATTCGAAAATAAGGCTACGTTAGCAGGGAAAAAAAATTTCTGCATTATTTTTATTCCCTTATCGCGCAATTCACTTTGAACGTTGTTTTCCTACAAAACCGGAAAACGGTAAACAGCCAACCTTCCGCCCAAAGGGAAAGGATTATCGCTTACCGATGCTTAAATGAACTTCTTGCGTGCTGGGTTAAGCTCAATAACCAGAACATGGATGTGATGTGCTTCTTTTTCAGCTGAAACGATTTGTTGAAAAGAAAAATAACCAAAAAAAGAAAAAAAAATTCCTCAATAAATTAAAATGTCTACATAAAATTTAACTAAGGGATTTTATGCTAATGCTTTGCTGGCTACAATGTTTCAACCCGCCCATTGCAACGTGGGGAAGTCCTTTTATTTGTTATTATTACGGTAAACATGATATGATCGATGTCAAGGAACAATGTTAAAGACAAGGAAAGTAAAACCTTTCAGCTTTTTTCTTTTTTTATGACTTACCCCGGAGATCAAACTTTTGAAAAGGAAATAATTTTTGATATCGCTTTAGAAAAAAACTCGCTGATTTTTTGAAAGAAAAGAAAAAAGGTCTTGGTCGTCTTTTTCAAAAAATGCTACAATTGATCTTTCGTTTTTTTTCGTGAGGTTTAAGAGATTATGAAGGAAGAAAAAATCGATAGAAGTTAATTCAATTACTGACATCCATTTATCATGGAGATTTTTTCAGGCCCGTAGCCAGCGGGGGGGGGGGGGGGGGGCATTTGCCACCCCTGAGGGTAAAAGTTAGATATTTTGAAGAATATTTGACTATCTAAACTGCTGGAAAGATCAAATTTTAAAAATTAAGACTTATGTTGCCCCCCCCCTAGAATTTCAATTGCCCCCCCCCCCCACCAAAAATTTCTGGCTACAGGCCTGGATTTTTTTATTTTCATGAGAAATACCGGCGATAGAGTTTAAGCCAAATATTTTAGCCTCAAGCTACAACTTAAAAAATCTGAAAGTCATTTCGACTAGAATGACACAGATACTTGTAAGCGAACAATGAAACCCCGATATCACGTTTCAACAATAAAAACGACCTAATCAATAACAGATCGAGTTCATCTTTTACTAACTTGCGTGAAATATCAAATGACGTAAGAATCTAATATTATTTTACTTAAAAAACGGAACAAGCCTGTTTTACTGAATACGGAAGTCGCCACAAAATCCAGAAAGAATGAAATCATAAGTTTAAAAAAAAAAAAAAAATCAAAAAATTATTTTTTTTTATTGAAGTTATTTTCTTTTCATTCATTCAAGAATTAACTCCTTGTAAAAATTTTTCAAGCATTTTAAATGACTTCTTATTAATCAAAATTTATTACACCTATGTAAACCAGGTCTCATTCATTTATCGATAACATTCATTCTGTAGATAACCATACTTGAAGACATGAAAAAGATTTACCTGCTTTTATTTCTCACCGCACTAACTTTGTACATACTTCCAGAGCTACGTAAGCATTATTTATTTTTCAAAATCTGCGATTTTTATTTACTCAAAATAATTTTAGATGCTCAGGATTACAACCCATGCGCTGAGCATCCGAACCATCCGATATGTAGATGTCATCCCCCATGGCCACCTTGCCCTTGGGACCCGCCTGGAAGAGCCCTTGAGCGCTTCAAATGACGAGTAGCATAATGCATTTTTCGGTCTATAAAATGAAATCTGTTCTTTAACTTTTATCAAATGCATTGATTAATACCAGAATATATTTTTTATTTTTTTATTTACACTATGAAATCTTATTTCTCCCAAGCTTAACTTTTCGTTCTTTATTCAGAATTCTCTTTGCGTCTGTTTAACTTAACCTGATCCAACATGCGGGAGTAAGTTACACTCTATCATCTTCTAGTTTCCCTTTACCTTCTCCACGTTAGGGTCTATGCAGGGATTTACTTTCCAAAGTTAGGGATGGGACACCGTAGCCATAACTCCGCGATTGAGGAGTTGTGTGCAAAAAGGGCACTTTCGCCATAAGCTAAACATTAAAAAGTGCCCATTTTGCATATGACTCCTCTATTTTAAGAAAACGTACCATTTTAGGCTTTATAAACCCTATGAAAATTAAGCAAAAACTAGCCATTAGCCGTTTGGCCTTTGGTAAGTAGTTAGACATTTGTAGGCATTAAATTTTCGTATTTTTGAAATTTACTCATTTTAAAGAATTCGTTTTCTATAAATCCATAAAATTTTTTTTAATACTACTCCTTATCGATTTGATTACCAATCAAATAGCTTTCATTATTTAATCGATAATTTACTGCGCGTAAACACATATACAGACATGGCTAAAGTATACTTGCTTTTATTCCTAATCGTGTTTACTTCAAATATTGTTTTAGGCCAATGTAAGTAAATTTTTCAAAAATCTTTCAATTCATTCAAAAAAAAAAAATTTAAATTTTAGATGCGCCTGGTGTTTCGCTTTGTGAATTAATGCCTGATCATTTTATCTGCTCTTGCAAGCCACCACAATGTATACGGGATTAAGGAAATTCGGAAAGTCGCCTTAAAAATCATAACGACAACTCACATTTCAATGTAGACTCAAAGATTAATATTAGCGTATTAATATTTTATTCAAAAGAACGACCAGAATTTTTTTCGACCTTCTTCTTTAAATGCCCGCTCCTCGTCGGAGATTGGCGATCATCAAAGCGATCCTAACTTTGGAGGCTGCCGAACGAAAAAGGGATACTGAATTTTGGCCGTACCAGTCTCTTAGATTCTTGAGCCAGGATGTTTTCCTCCAATCCGGTCTACGCCTGCCCTCAATCTCCCCCTCCATCACCAGCTGCAGAAGGCGATACTTTCCGTTACGAATAATATGGCCGAAATATTCAAGCCTTCGCCTCTTGATCTCGAAGAGCACCTTTTCGACCTTACCACAAACCTTAAATCATAATCTTGGCCTAGTAGAGATTTTTTGCGAGTCTAGAGTGACTTTGCGCCATTTAGAAGTGCATAGCCAGTACTGGCCATGATTTTGTAGCTGTCGAATAAATTTGCACCAGCTAGTCGTTCATAAAATTTACACTTTCAATCAATCTTGCTTGTTTCTGCAGTCCACAACTTTTACAAATTGTGCAGTTTCTCAAATTTGTGTCAATGCATCATCCTTGTCTGTATCACGATTATGATCAGACACCGCTAACAAGTCTTCCCGCAATCGGGGATTTCCCTGATATTGGGCTTAAGCCTTTCCTCAACTCTTTAACTTTTATCCTATTCTTGAATATTTTTTTCGACCTCTTGCACCTTTCTCCTAAAATTTTAAATTTCTTCCAAAAAAGCACGAAATCCTTCTCGGAGCCACAACTCTACCAACAATGCCTCAGGCCATGAGAGTTGATTACCGACTACTACCCTGAAATCACTTATCGACAAACTACAAGACAAACATTCCGAACGAAAATCGGTAAAACGTGCAAACTCAAGATGTCAATCACTAAATTCAATATCAGCGAAACCGTGTTTTTTACCTCAATTTTCCACTACGACAAAACCGTTTAAAAGAAAGAAAGAAGCCATCAGACACGTTAAGCCGAACACATTTCCCCGCCCACTTCCAATCTGTTATTCAATATTTCCTTCAATTGCGATCAATCGTAATGTCTGTCATATAGCTAAACCATTATACGATCAGCAATCCTTTCAAGTTCGAAATAGGCTAATAAAAATCAATCGTCGTCGACTTTTTATTTTCTTTTTACGCAAATCCAAGAAACACAAAACTTCGAACAAATAATAAAAGCAGAAAAAAAAATAGTTCCTAAGTGTCCGTGCTGTAATTTTAGGAAAATTGAATTTGTACCAGATGTCATTTACACGGTTGACGAATTTCCATTGTTGGGGGAAAAAAACGTTATATGAGGATGAATAGAAAAAGGGTATGAGTTGAATCTTTGCCAAACCAGAAATTTGAGTGTTTAATTTTGTTTGAGTTTTTGGCAAGTGATCATTCCGGGCAGATATGAGTATTCCGTTCGGAAAATACCGTTTAAAAAATATGAACCGTAAAATTTTTTATTGACAATAAAAATTAAGAAAAGGGGGATTTCGTTTAAAAATAAACACGGTCAACACTTCTTAAGGACGGAAAAGCTATAAAGCCATAACAGGAGGCTTGACTGAAAGATTAAGTTCAAAGGAGAATAATAGGTTACAGGTTTGCTTCTAATTTACAAGCAGTTTCCGCCTTAATGCTCTCATAAATCCAGTTCATAAACACCTTCCCTTGCACTATCCGAGGAAGTTATTAAGGGCTCACATAAAATCAAGCGTTTACTTTTTAAAGATACTCAAAAAATTGGCCTATAAATTTCTCAAAAAGAAAATTAACGTCGCCGATATATATTTTGTATAATTTAATAGTTTCTTCGGATAAGAATAAGAATTTCCCTTTTAATTTTCGAAACAATCTTAAAGAAAATTAAAAAACTGATATGGAGGATTTGAATTTATTTCATTAGAAAGCCGCATTGCCGAATTTCGGAGGGTAAAAAAACAGGCAAACGAATGGTCGACTGTAAATTAACCTATAGCAGTTCCCATGGCATGTTGACGGGTTTTATGTCCTAAATCTCGAGGGACGTAAACATTCACCAAAACCCTTTATCATTTTGAAACTGGTGTGCGTTACCTCGCGGAATTTGACTACTCGAATTTAATAAAGCTACAGAAATAAATATGGAAACCGAGATTGTAGCCTAATTTGATTTCCGGGTCGAAACCTTTTTTTTTTACCTTTATTTTACTTCAAACGAAACGTCTAAAAAAAGAAAAAAAATTTGTTTATGGGAGATAACTTTAAAAAAATCAAAAACTTGATGTCACGATTTTATAAAACAAAAAATGTGAAATGAAATTTGAAGAAATTTGTGTGCTCTGCTTAATGCCTCCAAATAATTATGGAAAGGCATATAATTAGTTCCTTTGCCTCTCCTTGGGCCACCTTCTGAAAAAAAGTGAATTGCATAGAAAGCGCTAAAGCCCAATTTTTTTTCGGCGCCAAACTTCCACCGACAAAAATTAAGGATCCGACTCAGTTGTGACGTCATTATAGCGTGATTCGTTTTTGGCGGGTTTTCTAGAACTTCAAAACGCATTTTCCTCTCCCTAAAAATTTTTTTTTTTTTTGATAAAACTGTTTTGCTTAATCTTAATTATTGATTGGAAAATTAATATTAACAATAAATTGCGATTTTAATATTAATGCAAGCGGCCTATTCAAGGCATCCTTGCCTTGCGAAAAATTTAGGTATGACTCATATTTGGGATCTCGGCGATTTAGGAGATGCACATCCAAATAAAGCTCGACAAGAAAAACTTAAAGGCAACGCTCAAAGTTTTCAAGGAAATTTAGAATTTGACTCTTCTATGTCTCCCATGTCGAGATCCATAATTTGAAGGATTCCTTGTCTCGAGTCTTGAAGTGCTTCTGTACCAGAATTCAAATGTGAAGTTGGAGTTTCCATTCGAACTCTATGAGTGAATCTGAATTTGGACTTACCTAAAATGAAAAAAAAAAAATCAACAAATTAAAAATTTTAAAAAAATAAGTGACTAAATTGTAAAATTGAAAACGTGTCTGATGATAGCTTGAAACATGTAACAATTCATTGTTTTTTTAAAATTGTTTCGAAATCCCGATTAAAAGATAATAAGAAAATCGAAAAAGTGGAAACTTAGTTATAAGCCGAGAATAAGTAAGAAAAATTGGCGCAAGGCTGTAGGATCCAGGAACCGAAGCTTTTTCTTTTACCGCTTAAAAACTTAAACAGGCTTGGCATGATTGACTTTTTCAAGCTAACAAGTTGCAGCATTATTAATTGTCGAGATACAACTCAAACAACCTCGGCTTAAGGCCTAACGACTGCCCCGTGACAAAATCCCCTACTCTCTTTCTAAAAAATGCTCAATCTCCCTCATTAATATCTCAAAAATAAAAAAATGTAACCTTGAAACATAAATTTCCTCCCCTTTGTCGCCTTCTTTAAAAACTTCCAATAAGTTTCCAGAGAGCCAAAACGCATAAAGTGAAAATTTTACAACACAGTAGAGAAAGGGAAAAAAAGGCTGACAGCTTTAGTGTTCCCTCATTCTCGCGAAGTAAAGAAAAATTTTTCTTTTCAACTCGACTTGAAAGCGAAAAGATTTCGAAAATAACGCATAAAAAAATGTATTTCATCCTGTTTGCGTGTGTATAGGAGCAAAGAAATAATAACAAAGAAACGTTACACAATGAACTTTAAATATTTTGATCGGTTTTCCCTCGTTATTTTTTTTTCTTTTAATTCAACCCCCCCTTTTAGGTTCCGTTCTTTCTCGGAATCGTTATTAACGAAAAGTCGAATGCCGCATTTTTCATTCATGCGGTGCTGGATTTTGTGGATACAGCGTAAAAAGAATGCTTAAAAGGAACAAGGACGTTAAGAGTGTAAAATTTTCTTATTTTTATCTTTCCCTACGTGCTATTGAAGAAATTGTAATTTAAACGTGCTCTGGTTATTGATTGATCTTTTCTGTTTGCCTTAGCTGTTTTTATCTGGATAAGTCTTTTTTAGCTTAATAGGAATGAACTTTGGAGATTTCTTGATTTTTCAATTTTTTCTTTGGCAAAGGGTTTCAAAAGAAAAGTCGTGAGTTAATGATGTGGAGCTTTAAATAATATTCGTGTTGAAATAAAAATGAGTTCGTTTGTGAAATATTTGGAAAGACCAAATTTGGCTGAGATTTTCAAAAACATCGGCCAAATTTTTTGGGCCTTTGACTTTTTGATATGGCTGGTTCTAAATTCTCGAGTACTTAGATTTTTTGAGAATAACCTTGAACTTGAAAATTAGTAATCAATTTTAAGTCGAAAAAAAGTAACAAAAATAGCTTAATTTCCCAGAAGTTCAAGAATTTTAGAGAAGTTCAGGAAAAATTCTCAAAAAAACCACTGAAAAATATTTTTTAAGAAATTCTCGACCAAATTTTTCGGTAATTTTTCGACATAGGAAAAAAGCTCTAATTATGAAAATTTCCTATTTTTACCTCGAAAACAAATTTACGAACTCAAGATTAAAAAAACATACTTCTTAAAAGGTTAAGTGTTATAATCCCTTACCTAGGACACTCGGCTAAAGGTTACGGCTCGAAATTCATCCACTTAACATCATAAATATTTTATTAGCTACTTAACAATTCAGTGCATAGTTAAATTCGCATTCAGCTAAGTAATCAAGGATGATACGGATCACTTTGATTCGCCGTCCTGGCGACTTCCCATTTGGGATTTTCCGCCTTGAGAAATGACATTTTCTCAAGTCACCGGAAAATCCAGATTGAAAAAATTTTTTTACCAGTCTAGTCACGACTTATTTTATTTACCTTCGAAAGAGTAAAAAAAAGAAGGTATTGACGGATTCTTTTCACCGTGTTATAATTTGATTTGAAAAGGGGGAGCTAGAAAAAACAAATAAAACATATTTTTTTAAATATTAGATAACGGTCAAGGTCTCTGAGGTTTTAATAATCCTTTAAGATAAATATCGGGTTATTTTCATTTCGAGCGACGACGCATAGCTCGGAGCTTAAAACCTGAAAGTACAGATATTATTTCAAAGTATTAATCCCCGACATAAAATGAGTGATCGACTTAATCAGTTTAATCAGTTCATGAATATTCAATCGGAGAAGGAAAGAACCCAGAGTGAAAAGACTCCCGTTTTTTAATAATCGTTAAGGGGTTTCTCCATAAATTAAGCGCCTGGTGTATAATCGAATAAAAAGTAAACATAGTATTAAGCTTAAGCTGTCGAGGAAAAATGTTGAAAGGAAAATGCTGCAATATCGAGTTGATTGCTTCTATTTATTTTAGTTATTCGATTAATGGGGCGGATTGAAGCCTCGAGACAAGCCCTTGGCCCTGGGGGAGAGTTATAAAGTCGAAGAACCGTTAAGCCAAAGAGTGTGCTGGTCAATCAGAAACCCAGCTCTTAAATAATTCCAACAACGAATTTTCCTATGATCCTGATTTTTTTTCCAAGCAGCCCATCAGCTCGGAGTATTTAAAACCAACGAATCTGCCTCTGATCTTGGCACTTATTTTCCATGTTTCAATAGCTATTAATCAGCACCCCGTGGATAGACTTGGCCATGCAAAGAAATTCCTGGTGGCAGCGGTTAAATTAACAAAAAAAACTCCCACACATTTAAAAATAATTCAGAGATAAAAAAACTTCTTTTCAAAACGCCGACAGGAAACCTAGAAACGTGCGAATTTATCGACCTGCTATTTCTACCATTTCAAAACTATATTTATCCAAATACACATTATAGGGAAAAAAAATGATAAAAGCGGAGGAGCACACAAAAGACTCCGCGTTTTTCCTTATGAAAACACGCTTTTTTCAAAAAAAATTTCCAACAAACAAACTGAAACGGGAGTAACTCAAGTGAAAGAATACGAAAAATTGAAAGTGTAATTTAAAATCTCTGAATTTAACGCCGTTGAGGGAGCCATTATCGAACTGGGCCGCCTCATCCTTTCGCCCCGTTCTTTCTTTTTTTATTTTTTATCCGCAGTCACTTTCCCTCTCCTTTTAAATCAGTTTCCGGGAACCGGACAGTTCTCTCTAAACGTACATCACGCCGAGGATTTCGGGTTCACGTGTTAGCCCCTCATCAATTTTACCCCTGAACGATACTGCACCATTCCCATCTTCAAAAAAGGTTCGCTGCTGAGATTTCCTTTAATTACAAAGCATCAGGCAATAACGATTCGATTCTTCCGTTATTTTAAATTTAACGATAAATTAATCCCCGATAAAAAAAAATCGAGTTTGATATTAGCTCAATTTAAAATCTAAACACGAATTAACAAATTCGTCTGTTGACTAACCTAATAATGACCATTGCATTTACAATTAAGATTTCAGGGAAGCGCGACGGAGATTCAACAAGAGCATTAATCAAGTTAAGAGTAAGGAAAACAGATGCCTAAATTTAAATCTTAAATTCGACCTTATTAAATTTAAAATTACAAAATCAAAATCATGTCCTGATACAAACAAGCGAGATTTCAGTTAATCCGTAAAATTCTCAAAAAAAGTTTAAAATAGCAAAAGGGAAAAATTTGAATCGAAATTATAAAGAATAAGATATTCAGGAAAACAATATTTTCCAGGGCGAAAAAAAATTCAGAGCTGCGTGGAAATCATAAAGTTTATATTTATGCAAAACTTTTTCTCGAAATTGGATTTGCGAAAGCGACTTTTCCCTGAGAAGAACAACAACTACGGTATAAAACCGCTTATTATTTTGATATTTTTTTTCCGCCTTTCTCTTTTTCAGCAAAAAAAAAAACCCCTGAAAACGGACACGACTTTAAAATTTTAATTTTAATAAACTATCAAAAGGGCAAACAATATTCTCATCTCGGCGACATTAAACTTAAGGCATTTCACCCACATTCGAGATAATTCTCAAGATTCCTCGTTTTATGTGTTTTATCGTGGCCATAAACAGCACCCTTCATCTTCTCTGTCCTAAACTGCAATCTAATCATTCTTGTGTTATCTATTTTAAATGATGTCAGCGTTTTCGGTATATTAAATAAGGTTAAGGCGTTTTATTAATCCGGTGAGTGCTCGAGCTTCGTTTTATACGTAAAAACGTCAATATATGAATGATTAAAAAAGTGGAAGCGACTTTCCCGAGGGCTTGTTTAAGAAAAGAGGATGAAAATGCATCGAAAGAAGTCTCAACTTTAATGTTATTACAGTAATGAAGTTACACTGTGCGTGTCGTGAAAAGAAAGTTCGTTGGTTCAAAAGTTGTTCGGTCTCTTCCTTTAATTTTCTCATGCTTTTCCCTTCTCCCTTCTTTCGCTTTCCTTGATCTGTATCTTTAAGGGAAATTTTGTTTAAAAAAATAAAGTGTTGAGGGAAATTTAATTAATAAAATATAAAAACGAGGCGCCGGAAAGTGGAGGTTTCATTACCCGGTGGGAAACTATTGCGATGAGCCAAGGAGGACGAAGAGAGGTGGTAGCAGCAGAGTAGCAATTACCCTTAAAGATCTAGAGGTTGTGGGGGTTCTTAGGGCGATAGGGCCGATGTCTGTTAAGCATGCTAAGAAACCGAAAAAAAATATAAGAGACCACAAAAAAGAAAGACAAGGGAAGAAATAAGCATTTTAATTTTAATTGAGATTTTTCTCAAATCCTCGAGATCTTAAAAAAAATTTAATTCTGATTTTAAAAAATTTGGTGAATCTCGAAATTTCTCTAAGAGTTTGGGATAACAAAAATCTTATTTTTAAAAATTCCGCTCAAAATTCTGCCAAAAATTGAAAAAATTGATTCTTGAAAATCGTAACTTTTTACAACTAAACCAAAAAGCGAGCAATCCTCTATAATTTTCAAACCTCTTCACAACCAGAAACAAAATAAAACTTTCTCCACGTTCACCCGGCAGAGGCACCCCCTATTTTCCTCCACTAGTCTCCTTCTGAGAAGCATGAAGGCAACTTCAACAAAAGGCAACAAGACGATGCCACACTGATCCGAAGAGTAAACAATCAGTGAATAAACAAACAAGCAAATTCCCAAACTTCCAAAGGTAATGATGAGTTCACATAAGCGTCAACATTTCAATGCAGCTAGTTGAGACATGTTTATATTTGCACGAATCGGCAATATCTTGCAGAATATAACCCGCGATAATAAGATTTAAAACGTGTTTCAACACGTAATATAGTGACCAAGTTTTTCAAGTATTAAATACGTTATATAAGGTGAGAATATTTTATAACGTGAGAAAAAGTTTTAAGTCACTGCTAGTTTATTTTAGATTTTAATTATGAGCATGCAACTATTTCGGGAAAATATTTATTATCCGCTGTTTTTCTATTTATTTTATTGTTAGATTAAAAAATATATTTTCTTTGTTCAGTTGAAGAAATTGGAAGGTCATTTTGATCAATTTTAGTTCGCTTATATAGTTAGTAAATTAACTAGCAGCTCTTGAAAGCTTTCTTTCTGTCTGTTTTTTAATTTTTAGCAGAAGTACTAAAGAATGTTTGAATTGAAGCCGACCTTTGGCTTTGGCTTTGCCGGGGGGACTTTGTGCCACATTTCTATATCTAGTATCTGGCATTCCTGGTGGTAAGCTATTTTCGGAACTCAGAAAAAAGTTTTTTTTTGTGCTTTTTGATGCTTTATGTTAAATTGGTTGTTTATCCTAATGCATTTTCAACGTCTTTCAAACGGATAACAATTATTTTTTCAGAAAAAGCTCTTCTTTCCTATGCACCTTCATATTTTAGCCTCGGGCTTAACTCCCTCAAACTGACCTAACAGAGCAAGAAGCTCGAAAATATGGGGGAAGATAAAAGCAAGACATAGACCGAAAACAGATTCCTAAGCTTCAGTTTTAGCCTTCTTACTAATAATATTTCATCCTTAAATAAAAAAAAATTTCTTCGCTTCAAATCTCACATAAAAAATTCCAACAAGTCTTATTCCACATATTATCTATTTTAACCGTAAATGTCCATCCACATAATCAGAAAAAAAAAAAGACTCCGGAAGTGACTTCGTAAAGAAACGGATTCAACAGTACAGCTAACAAAAGCAATGTAATGAGTTACCCTCGACTGGCATTCATCCAAGAACACGACGTTTTTTTCCCTTATCACTTTAAACTCTTACGGTTTGCAACACTTAATCATTTTAAGCAATAACGGCAAGGATTTTTCAGATTAAAACCTAAGCTTGGCATCCGTGCTTCCCATAATCTTCCGTAATACTTATTCTCACTTCCGTATCTCTTAAAAATTGTAAGTTACCGCTGACGTCTTCCGATAGCGATTTCCTGGCTCCCCTTTACCATTTTTCAGCATCTCGCTTAGCTTACAGTAGCATAAGTTATTAAAGACTATAAGCATGCTTAATTTCAGCCTCCCAAGTTGCTCCCAAAAGGCCAGACATTATGATCATCGCTATATATGTCGTTGGTCCAGAATAGTTTTGTTCTATGTGAAAAAAATTTTCTATGTTTAACTTATGGGAAGTGAAAAGCAGATAGCACATTATTATTCTGGACCAACGATGTATAGCTATATCACTGACTCTCAAAAATGTGAACTTTAGGCCCTCGAATCTCGAATTCGGTGAAAGCTAGGAAGCTGTAACTTGGAAAACTGCCTCAGAAGAGGAGCGGTAATACAAATGTGGAAAAGAAAGGAGCTAACTCTTTTTTTTTTAGGAGCTAGGGAGGTCTGAAACTGGAGAAAAAATCGCTGACAGAAGTAAATAGGGGCGAATGGAGTGCCCTTCGTTTGCTTGTTGGGTTATGAGTTAGTTGGGGTATTTTCAGTCGGTTTTTTGCTTAACTTGGCTGGGAACCTAGACCACCTTCTTGGTAAATTTTTAAACTTGAGTGACCTATAACGGGATCAAGATTATTTGCACCTAGGTTTGGGTCAAAGACCTTAAAAATTGACAATACAGTAGGATGATCTATTTTTAAGGATAAGGCTATTTCAAAACAAACCTGTATAGTCCGCTCGCTCTCAAGATTTAATGACCCCGAGTGGTTTCTTTTTCCAATTAATGTTACCCCGCTCTTTTCAAATACGTACATCCCTTATTGAAAGAATAGAAGGGTGACATATTTTAGAGGCTATCGTATGCAGTACCATTGTTTGCTAGTTCTTCATTGTTCATCATAGTTTGCAAGTTGTACCCATTTTAAAATTTGAATATTGATTACCTTAGGTATATTTAGACGAAAAGGGCATATATAGCAGTGAATTTAGTAAAATTTGCAATATGCAATTGTAAACTCGCCTGTAAAATTTCACCCCTTTCATTAAGGGTGGTATGTACCAAGAAAGAATGGGGTAACACTTTGAAAGAAGCAACTCAAATAAAATTTTTAGAGAGCGACCGTACTTTAGTCAGTGTAAGGTGATTTTTGAAGAAGCAAACACGTCAGAAATAATTTCGAGTTTCTACTTTAGGGGTAAGCTTTTGTATTAGAATAACCACAATCGAGTATTTATTCACCTAACGTTCATCAGAGCTTTTTTTTCAGATTTAAAATGAGTTCAAGCGAGCAATTAGCACTTTTAAGCGTGTCAGACAAAACTGGATTAATTGATTTCGCCAAAAAATTAAAAACATTAGGATTTACGTTAATCGCTTCAGGGGGCACTGCCAAAGCTATCCGAGATGCCAAAATTGAAGTTAAGGATGTAGCTGACATCACAGGAGCACCTGAAATGCTTGGAGGTCGTGTCAAGACCTTACATCCTGCTGTCCACGGAGGAATTTTGGCTCGATTAACTGATAGCGATTTGAAAGACTTGGAGCAACAAAATTTTGAATTAATTCAAGTTGTCGTTTGTAATTTGTATCCATTTGTGGAGACTGTTAACAAACCTAATGTTACCATTGCTGATGCTGTTGAAAATGTTGATATTGGTAAGTTAATTTATTATTGACTACAGTATTTTTTTATTTTAATTTTCTTTTTAAATATTTCAGGAGGTGTAACCCTTCTTCGGGCTGCTGCTAAAAACCACAGCAGAGTGACAGTTGTCGTAGATCCTAATGATTATGAATTAGTATTAGATGAAATTAGTGTCAAAAAAGATACTACACTTGACACTAGGTAAATATCAGAAATAAATTTTTTAGGAATTCTTTCAAAAAAATAAATAACTCTCTTTTTGCAGCGAGTGCCTCAATTTTTAATTTTTAAAATTAAACTTTTTTACAAAAAGAAAATTTTTTTGCAGGCAAAAACTTGCTTTAAAGGCTTTCACTCATACGTCGGAATACGACTTCGCGATCTCGGACTATTTTAGGAAAAAATACAGTGCTGGAATTTCTCAACTTTCATTGAGATATGGGATGAATCCCCATCAAAAGCCAGCGCAGTTGTTCTGCACATTGCCCGAATTGCCCTTAAAAGGTAAAATTTTTTTTAAAAAAATAACTAGATATTTGAATTTTTATTTTTGATTGCTGGAGGCGTGAAATGATAATTACCCAATAATTACCGACTCAAGAATTTTTTTTCATAAGGGTTGATTGATTAAAAATGTTTTTAGTTGTCAATGGCTCGCCTGGTTTTATTAATTTATGTGATGCTCTGAATGGTTGGCAGTTAGTTAGAGAATTGAAAAAAGCTCTAGGTTTACCTGCTGCCACATCTTTCAAACATGTTAGCCCTGCAGGAGCTGCTGTTGCCATCCCTCTTGACGACGTTGAGGTAAATAATAATACATTTGTTTAAATTTTTCTTTTTCGGTATTTAAAAATAATTTTGGATTTAATTTTTAGGCGAAAGTGTGCCAAGTTAATGATATGTTAAGCACTGTAACTCCATTAGCTACAGCCTATGCCAGAGCTCGCGGAGCTGATAGAATGTCATCTTTTGGGGACTTCGTTGCCTTATCTGACGTTTGCGACGTTTCAACAGCTAAAATTATTTCTCGCGAGGTGTCTGATGGTATCATTGCTCCCGGCTACAGTCCAGAAGCATTACAGATTTTAAAGAAGAAGAAAAATGGAGGATATTGCATATTGCAAATTGATGCAGAATACGAGCCTGCTGATGTTGAAAGAAAAATTTTATTCGGCTTAACTTTGGAGCAACAAAGAAACAACGCAGTCATCGATAAATCTTTATTTTCGAATATTGTGACTAAAAACAAGAATGTAACACGAAAAACGAGAAGAATTATTGTCAATTACCGAATCTTTTTTTTCAATCATTTTTTGCCTTTTTACAGCTTCCGGAATCCGCCATTAGAGATCTAATCGTCGCGACTATCGCTCTTAAATACACTCAGAGCAACTCAGTCTGCTACGCTCGTAACGGGCAAGTAATTGGAATCGGAGCTGGGCAGCAATCACGCATTCACTGCACCAGATTAGCCGGAGATAAAGTTGATAATTGGTGGTTGAGGCAACATCCAAAAGTCATCAATATGAAGTTCAAGAAGGGTATTAAAAGGGCTGAAATATCAAATGCCATTGATAATTATGTTAGTGGGACGGTAGGAAAAGATATGGGATGCGACGAATGGGCTTCTTATTACGAAGAAATCCCGCCATTTTTAACTGAAGAAGATAAGAAAGAATGGATTCAGAAATTAAGCGAAGTGGCTTTAAGTTCAGATGCATTTTTTCCCTTCAGGGATAACGTGGATAGAGCTCGTTTAGTAAGTTTATATAAATTTTAAAAAATTCCATATAGAAAATTTTCGAAAATTAATTAATTTTTATTTGTTGCAGAGTGGGGTTGAATATATTGCTGCTCCATCTGGATCCAATAATGATGAAACTGTAACTCAAGCTTGTAATGATCATAATATAACACTGGTTCATACAAATTTGCGTTTGTTCCATCATTAAATTATTTTTGTAAAAAATCTATGTAGAAAATGTACAAAATTGTTGTTTAAATTGTATTTTGGATTTTAAATTATTAATAAATACTGTTTATAAAAATTATCTCAACATTTCTTTTACTTTTTTGACTAAATATGCACTAAATCCTAGTTAGATCAAAGTTAGACTGTTTAAAATTATTATTTTTTACTTATCTTCCCGGACGAATTCCATGAAATATGTTTGAAATCTTAACTTACCTAGAAAGAAAAGAAATCATCATTAATTAATTAATATTGGAAATTTTTCAATTAAGATATATTTTTCGTTTTTAAACGAACATTGTTGAAATTAAATCTCAGCTGATGAAGTATTTGACAGAGTTATTCCAAGGCCAAGGTCTGAAATACAATTTTTTTTACTGCACAGTAAAAAAAGCGAATTTCGGACCGGGGTCCAAGTCATATTCATAGGGTGATTACTGGAGAAGGAGCATACATACCAGAAGTTAACGCAGCTATGACGATCTATTCTAAATCCTTTTACCCAACAACAAACCATTCCCTGCCAATTTCTATTTCGCTTTCCCACTTATATAAAATTTAAACAACTTAACTTAAATTAAGTTGCCATAGCAAATAACTTTTATCAAAGGGAAATACGAGAAAGATAAACAAGTCTAATGTACTCCTTTTAAAATGTCTTCCTATTTTAAAGAGTTCGTCACGTTTCCTAGCTGGGTAAAGAAAGTAAAAGTTTCCTTATTCGAACCTTGAAATTCCTTGAATTTTAATCTAACTCAACGTTAATCTTGTGTGATAGGATTTCATTTGTAATTACTTTTATTTCAAAGACTTCGACAGGAAATAAATTTTAAGGTACAAAATGTTCTTTAAAAAAAAAAAAAAACCCCAGAAAATCCTATCATGTTCCCAAAATCTACTCCACACAAAAATCATTATTATTTTTTTTTTCGACGACAATGAATAACGTGTTGCTCAGAATAAAATATAATCATACAAGTTTCGCGTGATCTTCAAATTGATTTCACCGGTAGAAACGCGGTTAAAGGCTATTTTTAATCGGTAACTTAAAATCAAAAACGAAATCAAGATACGGATTTTTTATAGCTTTTGTTTTTCTTTATTCATCCTTTTTTTATTTTTTTATCTATTCGGGGAAACGGTCAACTTAAGTTTTTCAAGAATTCCGTTCAGGCTAGTAACTATATTGAGTATTTAGAGCGGGCTATTTTTCCTTTCAAAAAACTTCTAGGAAAATTAATACCTACAGGCAAGAACATTGGCGTTCCTGTTTGAACTAGCTTCATCAAAATTGTATGTGTATCTGACGTCATACAGCTTGCCAAAAAGCTGTGGGAACAATGTAATCTTATTGCTTTCTCGTTCTCCAGTATCCCACAGTGTCCTGGCACCCAGGTGATGTTTACCTGGTTTATCTTGCGCCAGCTGTCTTAACAGAAGTATACATTCTACCATAGACCCATATAATAATAAAAACTACTGCTCACCCCTGATAAGGAGTAGTTTTTACTCATCGCTATTATAGCAGATAACCTTAAATTCTCGAACAAAATCTTATTTTCCGGTTTGTTGAGCACCCCTCGTTTTGTAAGTAATTTAAAAAGAAAAAAAAAATTTTATATTATAACCTGAAACGAAAACTTTCAAGATTTCAAAAGGAAATTTGTTAACATTGAAATTTCTGACTTATTACACAACAAGTCCCATTACGAAATCCCACATCCTCCACATGAGAATCCACATTAACAACACAATACGCCCTTTTATGTTACATGCGGAGAAAAGCACAAGCCCCCCACTTCCCATCCTGGCATTTTCACATTGTACTCCTTGTGCGACAAAACCGATATTCGTACAACCCAAAGAAGATCATTTACTCCATTAGCAAACCTAATTACCTACAAAGTCCTTTGTTGTAACCAAGGCTATTGTTCTCTTCTGATTATCAATGCAAGAAATCCTCCATATTCCCAATTCTCATCTTTATCCCTAAAATTCAATTTACTACGACTTTTCGGTCAAACCGCGGAAAGAGAATTTCATCAAAGGTATTTCCCTCTTTTAAGGATCAATTCACATATTGTAGCTTCACCTCAGCTTTTCAAAATAAACTAAATATTTTAACGGACGATAATAACTTTTCGAGAATTCGAGTTATGTGGGGGCCTCATTCAAAAACGCCACTTTAAATATGTAATTTTAACTTTGGCGAGGTCAGCAGAAAGGATTCAGACGACGAAACAAACTTTCGACGGTTTTCAATTGTTCAAAAAGGATTATCCACTTTCCCTATCAAAAACTTCACGAAGAGCTCAACTTAATCCTCTTAGTGAAACATTATTTGTTTTTTCTTTCTATCAATTTTTACTTCTCCGTCTAATGTTTTATATTAATAAATTAGCACATATTTCAACGGGGAGGATAAAACCGAAAGACTTGGCCTAAAAAACTTGGGAATGTTGTGGGATGAACCTACATTAGAGATTATTATGCAAACAAGGCAAGCATGACTACGCAAACGAGTAAACAGAGTCGTTTCAACTTGGTTTTATTTAGATTCATGTCCATTTCATTTCGAGGTTTTTCCACGTGGAATTTTCTCTTTTGCTTTTATTTTGAATCTAATCCCGTCATGGATTCCGCTCATTTATTTTTCGCTCGCAGGGTTTGATGTTTACACCCGTTCTGTAATAGGGCTTTGATTTTGAAAAAAGGCGAAATTCGAGTAATTGCAAAGGTTAGCAAATAATTTTTCAGAAAAAAAGTAAATAGCGTGACTTGCAAAAAAAAATTATTTCTGGGTTCAAATTTGTAATGTTAGAAAAAAAACGCGACATTGTTTGAATGTAGACGTTTGGTTTTAATGTGACACGAAATCTCAACAATATTTTTCATACTTTTTTAAAGAACAATAGTTTATCTTATTCCATAATCTCATTCATAAAATTTCCTGTAAGCTATAGAGCTAACTGCATTTTTAAGAATTCTACTCTCAAGACTAAATTATGCGGTAAAATCATTTTCTTCGGTCAATAAATTTCGAAAAATCATTTTAATCTATTAAATCCATTAATTTTTTATATGGCTTAAGTTTTGAAGACCACCATGGAAATCGCAAAACTTTAAGGAGAAACTCTTTAAAAACAAGAAATGAAAAACATCATCGCTATTACAAAACATTTACGTCCGATTCCGTGATTTAAAATTATGGTTGGATAAGAAATAACCTTTCCACTATAATTTACAATCAACAAGATTACAAGTTCGCGTAAAACAATAAAAAATTTCTAATTCATTCTCTAATCTACACCGCTTAAAAATTTTAATCAAATCTTATTTCATTAATATTTTTGATCGACAGTATATTCAACTTCGACAGAAACGTGATGAAACTCGTTTTCGTTATTCTTTTTGTGATAGCTAATATCGACGATTCTTACAGTAATCGACGTAAGTAAATTTAGTAAGAAATCACCTTTGAATTTTACGACTTGAACGCTCTGCAACTCCGAAACCACGATAACTTTATCTATTTTTATTAATTTTCAGATGTGATTTATGATGAACCACACTGTTTTTTTTACCCATACCTTCCCGAATGTATGGAGTTAGTTTATCAACAATGTACGATAAATCCTTACGGGCCATTGTGCAACCCAATTCACGGATGTCAGTGGATGTGCCCACCATGTTGCAACGGGCAATGTATTGGTTGTAAAAAATAAAATAAACGAAATAATAAAGAAATTATTTTAGCTTCGTAATTATTTTTTTGTGTGCTTTCCATCAGCGGTATATGCCAAAAGAATTTCGAGCGATACACCAATCACGGGTCAAAGTAACGATGTTTTTTCCAAGGGTTGGCTAAGTTACGCCCACCCAAAGCAAAATATGATCTAACGTGGGATCCGCAGATTATTCTAAATCTCTTATCTTCTTGGCCCAATAACTCGACCTTAACCTTAATAGCCCTCAATCAAAAGCTCATTACTTTACTTGAAATTATCACTGCTCACCGGATGCAGATCTTTTCGCTCGTCAGAGTAGCTAATATAGAACGTCTTGAGAACGGTCTCCGAATAAAAATCCCAGATACCATCAAGACTTCCGGTCCGCGGAGGACGCAACCGGTTTTATTTCTCCCATTTTATAGTCAAAATTTGGCCATTTGTGCAGCAACGACTCTTTTGGATTACTTACATCGAACGAAGGACATTCGTGGGAACATCCCCTTTTTATTTGTTTCTGGAAAGAAGGTTTTCAGGGCGGTTGGGCCGGAAACTCTTGGCAAATGGACTAAGAAAGTGATGGCCGAAAGCGGCTTAGACACGTCAATTTTTTCGGCTCATTCAGCACGACACGCATCAACGTCTGCTGCGGATCGAAAAGGAGTGGACTTAAATGTTATTAGGTCGACTGCGGGTTGGTCTCCGACCTTCCAGACCTTCGCCAACCATTATAACCTTTCCTTTAGCAAAAGACAAGTTATCCTTTGCTTATGCCATGTATGATTCTTTCAAGTGTAACGAACCGTAAGTCGGTTCCCCCTTTTTATAAATTTTTTGTTTTTATTAAGTCTTGTGATCTTCAAAATTGATTTTGTTATAAATTCAAGCAGAAAAGAGTCTATTTTTTGTTGATGTTATTCTAGTCAAGACTGGTAACCCAGTTTTCAAAATGAATCGGGAAAAAATTCATTATTTCGAGTAATTATTAATTATTAATATTTGATAAATGTTATTTCGGGATTGTAATCTTTCCTGCTCAATTAAATTTCGTTAAATCTTTTATTCATTCAATTGCATCTTAGCTTCATTATACTCGCTGTGTAATGTGGCTATGCGAACTTTCGGTGGACTTCTTTAAACATCTACGTTGTGATCATTCGGAAGAGACAATTATAAGATGAATCTTAATTGTATGGGGTGTCTCTTCCGAATGATCACTCCCTCCAACCCATTTAATCCCCGGGAGCCCGCCTGACCTTTGAACTTCTGAATTCAAGATGGAATACTTAATGGAGGGTAGCTATTGTGCGCGGTCAATGCTACCTGCTCCCCTTTTTTTATTTAGGCTGGTTGAAAATGTAGCTACCTCCCGCAAAGCAGGGATACTATGTTGTGATCATTCGGAAGTGACACTCCATACAATTAAGATTGAACTTCACTTACAGGTAAGTTCGATTAATCTTATAAGTGTAGTGCTAGTTAGGCAAAAGTGATTCTCAATATCCAATCCAACTCAACCCAGATTTCAGAACCGAGCAAAAATATTCGATCGGAATTTTTTTTTAAAACTCGCATTAGTGAAAAGAATAAACTTTTTCTTTAGGTTGCGCTTCAATAATTCTAGAAAATCAGTCAATTTCTGGAAAGAAGTAATAAAATGAAAAAATTTGAGCCGACGGTTTTCGTAAAACACTTGTAGTTATTTTTAAGAAATATTTCATTTTTGTAAGATATTTTATTTGATATTCACATATTGTTGTATTGACATTTTTTTATGAACCTTAAATTTAAGGAAGAATTCTCACAACCCTTATAACAATATTTTATAATTTTTGCATGTCATGTCTCGCCTCGCAGTCTCTCGCAGTTACTAAAAAATTTAGCGCAATTGAAATTTTTCAAATTCTAACTTTTGATGAGCTTACGTTAAAAATTTGCTCTTAGTAAAAACTCCCACCTATAGTTATTTTTGTTCGATAGTTTTATGACCAATATCACAAAACCGAAATTTTAGGGCCATTCGTATTTCATAGTATATTCCTTAGAGATTGATAAGCAACGATAAACAAAGCAAAGATAGCATCATTAATCCTTTCTGTAGTAAAAGAACGGTCGGGTAAATCCTGGGGTTCAGTACAAGCAAAAATTCAAATTTTAATTCGGCAACGGCTTTGCTTATTTCCTTAGTATATCGTAGGAAAAAAGTTTAAGGCCTCCCAACAAATTTTTTTTAGTCATTCATTTTTCTTTTAAAATTTGTTTTTCGGAGAAAAAAATGAAAAGTAAAACCGTGGTTACAGTAGCGCAATGATCGGGACTTCGGATGCCGAACGAGGCACGACGGTAGCGCATGAACGAGCCAGGGCTCGCGGTGTTTGACTCTTGTTCTCGCCGGCAACTCACACGATCATCGGTCAACCCAACCTAACCTAACCTTACCCCATCAGCAGCGTTTCGAAATTTTGGGGAATCTTTGCTGGCGGTGTTAGTCTTACTGTTTTTAGTCTTACTATTATAAATTTTTAACGATATCCTACAAATGAAAATGATCCTTAATCTTCATCTGTGATATAAACTTGCAAAATCTGTGATATCTACGTGTATCTTAGTTCAATAAAATTTCATTTCAATTTCTTTCAATAAAATTTTTGAAAATTTCTCGGGGAATTTAACCGATATCCTTTTAAAAATAAATAATTAATTATATTATTAAATTAAATAATTCAAAACCCCGGATTTAGAAACCACGAAAATTTCGGGTTTAGTAACCAAGAAAAAAATTATTTTTAAAATTAATTAAAAATTAAATAAATAAATAATTCAATCCTCGATTTAGAAACCCCGAAATTTTTCGTGGTTATTAACCACGAAATTTTTTTTTCGGGGTTTCTAACTTCGGGGTTTCTCTACGTAAGCAAAAAAAATTTACCAAAAAAATCAAAAAACTCAAAAGTCAAAAAAAAAGTTTTTCCCTATACATTTTTTTTGTTACAGGTAAAATGGATGTAAACATCCAAAGTCCTGAAAAACGTCTGGTGGTACCCGTAGTGGTCCAGCCGTCGTTCAAAATAAAAGATTTAGTAACACAATTGGAAATGCACAACCGCAATGGACCAGAGTTGGGGGCACTGTCGTGCCGAATGCCGGCCAGCCTTTGTGAAAAGTGAGTTCATTCGACGACCGGCAATGAGAAGGCTTATATTTAGATATCGAACCGAATTAATAAATTCCAAAAACTCCTTTTTATTCGACCGAAGTTTTTTTTTCCAGGTTGAAAGATGGTTACGGCAGTGAAAAATTGAAAAATTTTAAATTTACGCCTAGGCTCCAAAGTTTAATACATTTAAGAGAAGAAGCATATTCTCTGGAGGAACTCGACACCCGGTCAACAAAGACCGATCTGTATCAATTTTTTGAAGAAAAGAAGAAAAAGCCGGAGGTCAATGAGGATCAATTCATAGAGATGATAAAGGGAAAAAAATTGGAGGCCGTAGAATATGGTGTAGGAATCAGTGGAACCCTTTTTCCGCAAACGGATGTCGTGGTACGTTGGTTTTTATGTTTTGCTTTATTTCTTTTCTTTCTTTTTTTTCCTATTTTTTACTTTCGAGCGACCCTAGGAGTGAAGGAAGTATTGCGACGGGTGCAAAATTTCGACCTTGGGATTTTGACGGATGTCGACGTTTCGAGACCCCCAGAACCCGAAAAAATGGTTTTCAGGCCAACGTCCGTCCTTCCGGAAGTCCGTCCATCCGTCCACTGACGTTCGGCGAATTTTCTCGACAACGGAAAGACCTTTTTTTTTTGAAAATCGGCATAAAGATACTTTCGGCCAAGAGCTACAACATGGTCGGGCCGAATTTTCGAAAAAATTTTGTTTTCGGCCTTTTTTTGGGCTTAAAAATTTTCGAATCCGATTTTCTCGAAAACTGGTCAGCCGAATTTCGTAAAATTCCACACACACGTTTCTTAGATCCAAATAAAGAGAATGGCTATCTCCGTTTTCTCCGGAAAAATCGTTTTTGGCCATTTTTAGGGCAAAGTCGTAACTCGATGAGGGAACAGCCGATGGCGTTCAAAAACGGCACAGTCGTTCCTCTAGCAAAGTGATACAAGGGATCGAAGTCGTTTTTTCGAAAATAATTTATTTTAAGCCCTTTTTGGCCAAATGAAATTTTCAAATTTTATTTCCTCAAAAATCGTTCAGCCGAATCGGTTCAAATTCGGTACACACTTGTTTTAGAACGTACTATGGAAAATGGCTATCTTCGTTTTCTCCGGAAAAATCGTTTTTGGCCATTTTTAGGGCAAAGTCGTAACTCGACAACGGTACAGCCGATCGCGTTCAAATTCGGCATAAACTATCGTTAAGTAAAACGATACATACAGCCGAAGTCGGTTTTCCCGAAATAATTCATTTAAAGCCCTTTTTGGCCAAATGAAATTTTCAATTCCTATTTTCTCAAAAAATTATTAACACGCGCCTTGACCAGCTCGAAAGTTAGTGGTACACGCGGTACCACTGTTCATCTCGTTTTTAATTTCGTCCAAATCATATAACAATTTCACCTTTTTTTTTAAACCTTTGTAGGAATTCTCATTTTCCACGATGGAAAATTTAACAATGACACAAACTTTCGAGGTGCACGGGGATGGGCTTTCTACACCTTGGCTGTACGTCGGCTCCCCGAAATCCTTGTTTGCGGCCCACACGGAGGATTATAATTTGATTTCTCTCAATTATATGCATTTCGGCGCGCCGAAATATTGGTAGGTGTCAATGTTCAGAGTTTAATGTTTTTCGAAAGCCGCAAAAAATTAATTTCGTTTTCGAAATCCCTTTTCAGGTATACCGTCCCTCTCATATACACGGATGTTGTGGCGCGGATAGCGAGGGAGGACTATCTCCGTAGTCCAAATGCGGCGGACATGGAAGAGGGTAATTGCCTTTACCCTCTCCTCTTCAAGAGGTATTTTCCAACTCCAGAAAGACTGACCAAAGAGAAAATACCGGTGTACGTCGTAAGTATTGTCGAACGTTTCGGTTTATTCCACAGTTTCGACGGTTTTACCGGTTTTTCTGTATTACAGATAAAGCAACAGCCGGGGGATTTAGTTGTCACCTTCCCCAACGGCCTCCATTGGGGGTTCAATGGGGGGGCCAACTTGAACGAGGCAATGAATTATGCTTCGTTATCCCCCGAGCAATTTCGCCACTTCGGGAATTGGCGCCGGTGTGCGTGCAAGAATAAGTAAGTGTGCAATAGATAAGAAAGAAATTTTTGTCTTCAATTAAACGAATTTTTTTTTCAGGCACAAGGACTGCCCTCCAAAAAGTCAAGCTGAATTATTAAGGATACTTAAAAGAGCTCCCGAGACTACTCGGGAAAATCTACCGACGAACGTCTCGGAGAATCGAAGAACGTCTCGGAGAATCGAAGAACGTCTCGGTTGTGTTTCGTTTCAGAAACGGTGGTGGTTACAGAAATGGGAAGGGGCCTGGATCTAAGAAACGCTCCGTATTCTTCATTGAATTTTCGGAAAAATGTAAGTATCGCTTTCTTCTTTTTTAGTGGGCATCACTCCTCTTTCAAAGGTATTGTTGGTCATTCGTTGAGTGATTTCGTTACATTCCTTTGTTTTTAGCCCAACCGTAACGGGCACATATGCCCCCTTTGCGGGAAGGTTGTATATTACCGAAAATATAAACAGGACTTGCAATCGGGCTTGGGCCCTTACAAATGGACAGAGGAATACGTCTGCAGGAGATGTGGGCTGAAGGCCGCAAATAAGGGAAACCTAGATCGCCTTACTAAATATAATTGTAGGGCAAGGGTAAGAAATCTTTTGACGTGTCTCACATACCAATCTAAGGATTAATCTACTTAACGAAATTTGTGTTTTAGATATGATGCCAAGAATTTCAGGCAGAATACAAGTCAGGTTTTAAGTTGAAGATTGGAAGGAAATTTTGGAAGGAAATATTGAGCCCTTTCATGATGATGTCCCTTCAAGAGGTTCATGATTTAAGAATCTGCGTTTGATTATTTTTTTAAAATAATCTTGATCTCTCCGCAAAACTTCGTGTACTTGCAATAAAAAAAATTATTTCTAGAATTCTCGCAAGACTGAAATTTCTAATTTTCCTTAAAGTTTAATTTTTTCTAAGAAGAAGAACCCGTTTCCGTTATCAATTTACCTGAGCCTAATTTCAAAAAATATTTTAAATCGATCAAATTTTCTGCAGTCTTTTTCGACTAATTTACACCACAAATATTGTGGAGCTGTAAGCAGAGAAATTTTACTTTGCCACGTTTTACTTTTCATATTTTCCAATTTCTACATCAATTAATAATATTTTACCGCATTTGTGCCTGAATCACCAAAAATTAGTTTTATACACATTTTCGTTATTCGAAATTTTTTCGTAATACACGTTTTTCGCTTACACATTTTCTTATTATTTTTTCGTGTTCAATATAGGTTTTCAATACCACAATTTTGTTTTTTAATCAGTAACAAAACGTTGAACTTCCTTACCAAACAAGAAAGCAGAAGAAAAAAGTTTTTAGCACTTAAATAACTTAAAAGTTGAAATTCTTAAATTTACTCAGCCATGATTATCTTTTTTTACACTCACCCATTTTTTTCTGTCTCGCCATTTTGTTTTTAAAAGAAGGTAGAAATTACCACCTTAACGCTGCCACACCTCATATGTTTGTAGAGTTTAAACCTCGTCATTTACATGACCTGTACTTTCAAGAAATCAAATTATTTTTTTTTTGTCAGCCAAAATTTAAATTTTTCAGCCTCCATGAAAATTTTTTAATTTTTTTTATATTCCCCACGATAAGACTGTTCTATTTCGTTTCTAATTCGTATCCAAAAATTGTAATAAGGATTTAGACTTACTCTGGGCCATAATTGCCATATTTTATTACTATTAGTATTTGTAAGATAATTTTTTACAGTAGTTTGTAAGTTTTGTTATTGGAATATGAATTTTTATGTGCTGTAAATATCGTTTTTGTAAATAAAATAGGAATTCTTTAAATTAAATGTTTAAAAAAGGGAGTTAATTATTTTTTGAATTTCAATTTAGGTATTCTTTTTCAATTTGCTATTTATAAAAAACAATTAACACCTTCAAAAATTAAAAAAAAAAATCTAGTCCAGTTTAGGCAAAACTCGTCGTTTTTCTACGTCTAAGTCACCCCGGTTTACGGTAAATAAATAAATAAATAAAAAAACAAAATTATTTTAATTTTCAAACTCAACCACAATCACATTACAGTCGCTGTAGATTTAGAGGAACCAAAACAAAAACTACTAAACTACCTTCCCTAAAATGAATAAATATCATCAGCATTCTCTTGCCTTTACAATATGTGAATACCTTACCTACCAAAACCCCCGAACTTTTAATTAAATTTAACACAGACTCAAGCTGCAAATTACATTGACAAAAACCCCTTGCTAACTTTGGACGTCTTTTCTCCCGATAAAAACTCTTGCTGATTAATCAACGGCGCGGGTTTCACTCGATTTTAGGCGAAAACATCGATCCGCAAAACCGGTTAATCCCCTTAAGAACTTTAACGAGGAAAAAAAAACCCTTCAACTCAAATTAAAAATGAACTAGCCTGGAAATCTCAGCTAAAGACGATGCAATTAAAAGGCACTTGAAACCAAGACTTGAATGAATTTTTATGGTGGTAAAGTGAAAAAAAAAAAAAGTAGTTAAAATAATTCCTTCGAGTCGCATGACACTCCCGGGAGCAGTTACTTCATATTTTTTTCCTTTAACCATTTTTTTCATACATTTCGCTTAAAAAGAAAATCAATCCTGTGAATTTTAGCTCGTGCGGAAATTTTTTTGAAATATTTAAAACAATTAACGGAATCGAGGTGATGCGTGTCAGCAGGAACAACCTATGAGCTTTCCACGTTTCGTGACTTAATCTTCTCTAATGAAATAGCTAAAGAGAGCGCTTATGTTTTTTCTTTAAGTCTTAATTAATTACAGCTTTTGTTAGTTTTTTTTTAAAAAAATAAATATATTAAACAAAAAATTTAAATCCAAATCTAAATTCGAAAAAAAAAAAAAAAAAAAAAATTGAAAGGGTTTTTGATTTTTTAGTTTATTCATCCTGAAGTTTTTCATGTACGCCGACTTGGAAATTGTAAACAGGAAAAGGGTAATCGAAAGAAGCGGAGAAGCAAAACTAACTCGGCGATAAATTTCACGACAACATTTACGGATTTTCTTTTTCGGTTCGCAAAGGGATTTTAACTATTTGCGAACACCTGAACCATATAAGGAAGATTCATTTGGGTAGTTGCGTCATGAGAAACCAAACGAGGAAATCAAGTTCAACTTTTTTTTTTTTCATCGAATACAAAAATTCAACAAAACTTCTTTCACGTAGATGCACTTGCTATTGAGGGAAAGGAGGGAGCTGAGGCGCGGCTCCTCGATCCCAGAGACTTCTGGATCTTGATTGCCATAACATGGATTTTGTCAAAAAATTAATATATAGAGGAACAAATCAGCCATAAACCATCAAAATAAAAATTTATTTAATGTTCTAACCAAACCAATAGTTATCACAACTAGGGATCACAACAAGGTGGGCACGACGGAAAAGCACATTTTTGTACTCTGTCACAATTTGGTCCATACGGATTTCTCAAACACTGCTGGTACATTACGTAAGCGTTCCACGCTTGAGGACAGAAAGCACAATACCCAGATCCATCTAAAAGAAATCGTTTTCAAAATCGTCTCGCTGTCAAAACAAACGGGAAGTATATTTACCAAAATATTTACCTTGAGTAGAAGAATCACCGATTTTAGCAATCACCAAGAGCATACAGACAATAATTAAAAATTTCATCGTACTCTTGAGGCTGAAATCAAAATTTGTTGGTATAAAAAAAATAATGCAGTTAGAAAAATATTTTCGACGACTAATCTATTGAGCTTTTTTTATTGTAATCTGACCGTAAGATCTACAGTAAAATAATAATGACTCGTTACAAGTTCATTAAAATCGTTTTGAATATAACCATAAACTGCAATCGTTCATATTAACAGTTCCCATTCTTACTAATGCTACGATTGATTGCTTACATTAAGAAAAACCTTGAGACGATTGGAGGATCGTTATTTTTCGGGGAGGCCGAATTTTAACGGAAAATTGCCAAAGGGAAAAGTTGTTCCTAATAGGGTTAGGCATCTTCAAACAAAAAATACGAAAAATCGTTAGAGCTGTTTTCGAGAAAATCTTTAAAAATTCATTGTTTATCCTTTTTTGGTCCTGCCAAAGTTCTAAACTTGGCAGAGTTGCCTTCAGATTA
The DNA here is from genome assembly GCA_023512825.1 of Liposcelis brunnea. Taxonomy (NCBI): domain Eukaryota; kingdom Metazoa; phylum Arthropoda; class Insecta; order Psocodea; family Liposcelididae; genus Liposcelis; species Liposcelis brunnea. Next base: position 9,285,290 of record CM042072.1, on the reverse strand, counting down.
CAAAATGGACCGAAAATTTGAAATCCCCGACCATTTTTCAGTCGAAATCGAGTCCTATGTCGGCTCTGTCGGTAAAAACTTAAAAATTTTCAGTTTTTCCGGATTTTCCGGGGAGGGCGATTTTTCACGGAAAAATGCCAAAGGAAAAAGTTGTTCAAAATAAGGTCACGTAGCTCCACACAAAAAATAAAAAAAATCGTTGGAGCAGTTTTTGAGAAAATTCCCGAAAACTCTACATTTGGCCGTATTTGGCCCTGCCAAAGCCTTAAATTTGGCCGGATGAACGGACGGACGGACGGACGTAAGCCCAAAGATTATTTTTACGGTTATTTCTCTCCAAATACCCAGTTTGGCGAAATCTCATTTTTGACACTACCGCAATACTTCCTCACTCTAGGGAGCTCGAAAGTAAAAACCGCTACAACTCGATGAATTCTTTTCTTTGTGGTTGTGATGGGATAAAATAAAAGAGGGCGGTGAACCTTTCAGTTCAGATTATTCTCTAGCTTTTAATCAAATCGAATATCTACTGAGATTTAAATGAATGAACAAACCCGTTAATTCTTCAACATTCCTTCCAATTTAAAACTTTTCCTGAATCAAAAAATTGATATTAGAGACAGTCAAGGACAAGAGAAGCTGAAGTTTGACCTTTTAAATCATTTTATCAGTAAAAAAAAAAAAAAACGTGAAAGATTTTCCTTCCTTCCGAGATGCAAAATTTTATACTGAGTTGGGAAAATTATGCTTAGTTGATCGTAAACTCATCATGCATAATAATGGATTTCGATTGAATTTGTCTCTTCTCTTTATTGTTGTTTTTCTCTTCCTGATCATATTATTTTCGACGTTTATGAAATATTAAAAGTAATTCAGGAATTCCTGAAAAAATAAATATCTTGTGGGTGGCTATCATATTTTTTTTAAAAGGGGACATTTAATATTTTCTTTGGAACGGAGTTCAGCGAAGTGAAAAACCACAGAGAGGCGTGTGAAGAAGACTCTGGCTGAAGGGTACAATCGATATCGCCAACCAAAAATATTGCTACAACTGAGAAGAACATGGAAATTTGCCTTCATTTTAGGAAACATACACACCGGAATTCAAGAAATTGAGCGAGCGTCCAATCTGCAAGCATAGTAGTGTTTCAAAATGGCAAGAGATGCAGCAGCTGTAAGCAGCAAACTGTCTTGTCTGCAGAAGAACTAACCCGCCTTGCCTTCACCGTGACCTCTTTCACAAGATTGCTACCAGACTAGCTAAAACTCAGCTACAAACGTAACGCTCAAAAAATCCCATTTTTTTAAAAAAATATTTTAAATTTAAAGTTTTTGGAGCACGGCCAAGATTTACTCGTAACATAATAATTGCTAAAACATGACTTATCTGAATATTCTACAGCGTAACTCCCGGGCAAATAAAAAGAAAAAAGAGAGAAAAATGATAATCATCCTTACGCCTGTATGAAATGGAAATGTGCATGCTCTAAGGCTATAAAAAAGATCTTCTACCTTGAATTTTTAGAAAAGTGACTTTGCTGAATAATATAATAACATCAGAAATCTTTTCATTTATTTCTTAAAGAATGAAATCTTTGTTAAATATTTCTTTATGATTTACCTTGTTCTCATTGCACTCGAAAAACAAAATTGTTAGCACTAAGATTTTAAAATTCTTCCTTAAAGAAAAAAGACACGGCAAAAACTTTACAAAAAAAAAAACCTTGTGATAAAAAAAGATTTTAACCTTTTTCAAAGCTTAGATAGAATTCCTTTAAATTTTTAAAGATGAAAATTCTTTGAGGAATTGCCGTTTCCATTTACAGTTATTCCACGCAACCGTATGTCTCGTAAGAATGTAAAAATAAACGATGCATGAAAATATCTACGTTTAATGTTTCCGACGACAGTAATAAAAAAAAACCTACCTAAATAAAAAAAAAAATAGGAAATAAAAAATGCCTTTTGTTAATCGATGTTGCCACGACAACACAGTGTTCACGCAATTTGGTTAGATATTCACGTGAGACCCGCTTTGTCACAATATTGTAAAATTTCACGGTGTTACCAAGATGTAAATTTCGGCCTTTTGTTTAATTTTCTTCTGTTTAGCCTTACGACTTTAATGAAAAATACCCCCAGTCTTTTGTTTCCGGCCATAAATATTATTCTCGTAGGTTGGGATTTCGAATTTTATCAAAAAGAAATTTAAAAATTGAAATATCTTTTGAATTACTTTTATTTTATAAAATTTATTGCTATTGTTATCGATTCAAGGACCCGGATTTTTTACCCCGACAAAAAAATTTATTGCGGTGGTGCGGTGGTAAATTGTCCCGACAAGAATCGTCATCTGAAATTAAACTTTTGACCTCAACGTGATTTGCAAGCACTTTTTTTCTGCGGCGGCTAAATCAGCTGTCAAAGCTTTTTGGAAAGTCAATATAAACTGTCAGCATTATGCGAGGTTCCTGTTTGGAATTTTGATATTTCCCATCGGATCCGTTAAAAGATTTATAAAATTAATATTTAAATTAATCCTTTTTTGTGAGGATACGCCATGAACTTGGTTGTTTGCATTACAAACAGAAAAGTAAGAAGGAATTAGAATATTAATGACATTGATGAATGATTTCAATTAACTGATATCGAGAAACTTTTTTTTGATATTTGGCTGAAGATAAGCCGGAAAAGATTGGATTGGGCAGGATCAGTGCCTGTAGCGACCGGCAACATTTGACGCCTTAGTCCAAATTTTCCAGCGCCCGTCACGATTTTACTGGGGTTGGCAGGCCATGTAAAACAGACGTAAAAGGAGCAATAATTTTTTCTGGGTAAATATTTTATTAATTAAGTATTAATTAATCAATTAATAGCCATTTCTGGTAAGTAATTTTTTTTTCTTGAAAATATTTTTAAGGAAGGGAGAGTACTTGCAAGGACTTGTAGAATCAGATTCATGAAGCTCAATGTCATTTCGTGAACCCAGGGATCGGTGAATCAAAAGCGAAAGTCCATATTTTAAAAAAAATAACTTCCAAAAATCGAAATCAAAATCAAAAATAACAATTCAAAAAAATAAAAAATAAAAAATAAAAATAAAAATGAAAAATCAAAATCAAAAATCAAACATCAAAATCAAAAATTCAAATCAAAATTAATAATCAAAATCAAAAATCAAAATAAAAAATTCAAATCAAAATTAATAATCAAAATCAAAAATCAAAATAAAAATTCAAATCAAAATTAATAATCAAAATCAAAAATCAAAATAAAAAATTCAAATCAAAATTAATAATCAAAATCAAAAATTCAAATCAAAATTAATAATCAAAATCAAAAATCAAAATCAAAAATTAAAATCGAAATCAAAATTAAAATCAAAATAAAAAATCAAAATCAAAATTAAAATCAATACATCAAAATTTTCAGCCCAATTTGAAAATTCGAATTCTAATACAGATAGTGGTAAAAAACTATCGCAGAAAACGAAATTTAAAAATTTCGAACCGTGCATTAAGATAAATAACTCAACCCACAAAATTGTTTCCGCTCCTTCTACAAAACCTCATCCAGGCCTCAACTTCACTCAAGCCGCCTTCTTTTCAAGAAACTACCCCCTTCCTTCCCTCTGTAAATTTTCTGACGTCGTTACTTTTATCTAACCTACGCACAGAGAATTACGATGTGTAGAACGAGCCAGTGGGCGAAAAAAAAACCGCCCTCAGTCGCTTGTCAGTTACATTTCCCTGAGTTCATCTTTTCCGTCACCTACATTTCCTCGTATCGATATCGTAACCAACTTTCCCACGATAAGAATTCGTGAAAACTTCCCCCTACGTAACCTAAACCTTCTATGAAATGTTAACATTTTTCATATAAAGATACATTTTGCGCTGCACATGCAAACGAGCAAACTTAACGCATTATTCATTAGCTGTTGACTCCAAAAGCGGGGGAAGGAAACAAAGAAAAAAGGGAAAAGGAAAATATGACCTAGGAGACGAATTTCCTTAACAACTCTTTATTTGAAGTTACACAAAGTCAAAAGAAAATTAAAATTAAGATTTAAAGTTTACAAAAATCATTGAAGTAATAAAACTCATTAAGAATTAAAATGGACTTTGTCTTTTTGTTTTGAAATCTAGGCTAGCTCACTAATTCCGGTTAACTGCTGGTTGGTATAATTTATTGCATAGTTTTAGAGTCAGCAGGTAAAAGCCCATTTCAAAACCGTACGAAACCTTTGCGTCGAGTTTGTTGAGGGAGGTGAAAGTGGTCGTGTTGCTTTTCGGAGTGATTTCAGTGCGTGGCCTTGTCTGTGAAAAGCGTAATGTACTCTAAAAGCTCTTTTACGTATGCCAAGATACAATAAAGAAATCGTAAAGTTTATGGATGGGGGGGGGGGGGGATTGATTTTTTCCCTCAGACCTACTTTCCTTTCTAGAAAAATGTGTCATGACGATTTCCCGAGAGCGCTGTAAATCACCAAACGGGTAAACGTTTTAAACTTTTTGTCTCGTAAAATTATGGCAATGCCCTTTCGTGTAGTTTAATATTTTTTAAGCGGGAGACAGGTGTACGTACTTTCATCTCTGACGAGAAAAAGTTTTTTTCCATGTGGGTATATTTGTAAAATAACGGACGGCTTTATTTTACAGTGATTTTATTCGAGAAATAGCTTGCTAATTTAGGCAACTCGCATAAATATTAAAATCGCAAATTTATAGTTATTATTAATTATTCAATCAATAACTAAGATTATAAAACCAAAAAATTCATCAAAAAAAATTTTAAGTATCGGAAAATTTGCTTCGAAATTTAAATTCTAGAAAGCCCGCCAAAAATGGATATTGTAATTATAACGTCACAGCTAAGTTGGGTAATTTCCGCGCCAAAAAAAAAAAATTAGGCAATAAATGGAGATTTTTACTAGAGGCCTATATACGGGGAGACCAGTGACTGTCGGCATAAGTTCTGGTTCTGATTTTTCTCTAAGGCGCCATTTTGAAGTCCTCATGTAAAAACTCCCATAAGTTAAATATGGAAATAAAGTGTTCTGTTTTGTATGAATTTTTTAAATTTAGTTATTTTTTAATTTTCAATTATTAAATTTTTATTCAAATATATTATTTTTAAAAAAGATACTCTACGATTTTAAAAAATTGGTGCGATGATGGAAGGGGGAGGTCAACTTGTAAACTGTGCCGCCAAAAAGTTTTTGCCTTGCCTTCCTCTTTGGAAAATTTGGTCACCTTAGTTTTTTACATCGGGCTTATACACAACCCCAAAAAAGAAAATTCATTGCAGCAAATCGTTCACTGGACTCTAAAATATCTTCTAGCTTGATATTCCAAAAACTCTCCCCGAAAGAAAAAACGGACAAAGGGAATTAAAGTTGACGTTTTACCATTTAAGTTAAAACGAATCTTTCATCTTACATGCTTCGTGACATCTTTATTGTGCATGTTATAATTTGTGTACTTTTGTGGCTTAAAACTTTATGCAAAACTTTACTTTCATCCCGTAACGAGTTTTGTTTCAGTTTCCATATACCATCGTAAAAAGGAAGAAATGTAAATTTATTTTTCTAGATAAAACACCTGTCACGTAATTATATTTAAAAGTAACGATGTCTCATATTTGCTGACTTTGTTGTAAAATGGAAATTGTAACGAGGGAGTGAATGCATCGTCATGATATTCCCCGCTAATAAAGACCTGTATGACAGACAGTTAATACTGATACGTGTCATCTAAAGCTAAATCCTCTCTGAGTCGGGAAATCGTGTGGGTTTGAGGTATTACGGGTTTTTGTTTGCGACATGTTTGCGGTAATTATTGCTTATTAATAAAAAAAATTTTAAATCGGCATTTAAAAAAAAAAAAGTGAGAGAAATGTAATAATTGCGCAAGATTGGCTGGGGTTGGAGTAGTACAGCAGAAGAAATATGCTGGAAGTCTCAAATATCAAAACATTTCCACAGGAAAAATCCAAATAATTATTAATTATCTAAAATAAAAATTAGGGCCGAACCCGGCCCGGGCAGCCCATGCAGAAGTCTACCTTGCCCTGCATGATGGTCTGCAGCACCCTGTACTTGGGTCCTCGCAACTTATGCCCAAGGTGTATACCTCGCTAATCAATGGAGATCAATTGAAAACGATCCTGGTCACAGCAAATCGCCAATTAGAAACCCGAATTTCGATATGCAGAGTTGACTATTCTTTCCTTTCAATATCTCTAATATTCTTTGTTTTCTTCGTTTCTAATTCAACAAGCACGATTTTTCCTTTTAAAAAATTTCTGTGAACAATATTTTTCTAGGATTTAATTCTCTAATCCCAGAATTAAAGCCCAAACTAATGCATTAATAATGATCACCTTGGAATTATTCATTGTTAGTTGATCTAATCCCCTAATGCACTTGAAAAACGATGAAAATGATGAATGGATACCGCGAGTGGAAACACCTTGACCTACAAACGATATCAATTATCACATGTCCCACAGCAATGTCATCTTACATTTCATGGACATCACAAATTTTCGATATCCGCAACAAAAACTACATTTCATACTTAATTATTTGTCAAAATAAAATCCTGTCATTTTTACTTTATTTCTTGTTAAAAATCATCTCCCGGAAATGGAAAAAGTATGTTTCTCTTTCGAAACTTTACCCTCAATAAAAAAAAAGCAAAAAACCAATCTCGATTTTTTCATATTAACTAAAATCCACCAGGATTTGTATGGCAGGTTAAAAAAAAAAAACTAAACCCATGCAAGAGCTGAATTTCGACTGTCCCATCCGTTTCGATGTCATTCTTTTTTCTCTATCCCATTTACTTTTCAGTCGACGAAAAAAAGAAAAATGATCGATTGACACGACTTCAATTATGTCTTCGTCGGGCATCCCCGTCCATTTTGTTTTCCTGGGAAAAAAGAAACGATCAAAAAGCATATCGAATGCAAAGTCTAGCCGTTGATTTCGTTTCCTTTGTCAAAAAAACGAGACGATCGAAAAATCATTAAGATGAATAAAACACGAGGAAAGAAGGTGGGAGGGGATCCTCATTTCATTTCCCTCGTGTGAACGTATATTGAATAACCTCGTTTCCTGTTTTGATAAATACTCCCAGACCGAAAACGGAACAATCGTTCGATTTTAATACAGGATATAACCCGAAATCGAATTAATGTAGCGGTTACAGCGACATTTTTAATCAAGAATAAAATTAAACTCGGAAAATCCGTCAAATTTGAATATATCGACCTGTTCCCTTTTTTTTCGGAAAATCGGAGAAATATATAAAAAAAAACTTTGAATCCCCCGCGGATTAAAACACAAAATTTGCATGCCTTCCATTAAGAATCATCAAAAAGAAAGCAAAAAAAAAAGGAATTGCTTTTTTGCCGCCTAAAAAAATCCATTGCGTAAATTGTAAATGTCATCGTAAATGGATCCCCTTTGTCCCAGTCACGAGAAGAAAACAGTACAAAGAAGTTGACCGAGTGACATTTTTCTTTCCATTTCCCCCGTTGGCACGAAACACATAATCGCATTTTAATATTTGATCTACATTCGAAGAAATCTATGCAGACTAATTTAAGTCACCAAGATTCGTTCAACCGGCTACGTTAACGATTTTGAAAATAGAAAAATCGATCCGATTTATTTCACAAAGTCAGAAATTGAGCTAAACGTTCGGCCCCAAAATCTTCCAAAAAAAGCTCGTGAGCTCTTCCAAAGAAATGTTGAAGTTCCTGAAGTTTATTTTTAGTAGATGCTATAAGGTGCAGAGAGTGCAAGAGCTCCGACAAAGCTCCGACAAAGCAAAGCGCCGTATATTTTGTCGCTGGGCCCTGGCGCAGATGGCTAGAGATCCAAATTTTTTCCACAGAATTACATGGACTGATTCAACGAAATCCGTCCGTTGAGGCCAGGCAAGCCTCGACTTGTGCCAATAGAAGTTCCTGAAATCCGAGAAGTTCGCCGAGAGCCAGGCAGGTCTCGACTTGTACCAGTCCCTCCTGCAAGATTTCATTTTCAGCGGGAGGGACTGGCACACGTCAAGACCTGTCTGGCTCTCGGTGAATTTCTTGAATTTCTGGGACTTCATTTTCATTTTTAATTCGAGGTTTCTGAGAGGTTTTTAAACTTCAGGGTTTATACGTAAGCCAATAAATGACCTTTTTCAAAGACTGCAACTCAACAAAGCCAAGTTATTCTTCACCAAAAGTAGAATCTAAATCTACGTTGTTGAATCTAAAATTAAAAGTAGAATCTAAATCTACGTAAGTTGATCCTCTATGCAGATGACTCAAATCTGGTCAAAAAAGGCCGAACGGCCAATGATTTAGAGATGGAAACTTTCATAGACCTTGCCGCGCTTGAGCAATGACTCTCTGCGAATAAATTAATAACAAATGCAAAAAAAACCAATTATGTTCTTTTTAAAACTCTAAACAAACCAGATTTGGATCTAAATTTATTTTTGGGGAGGGATATAATGCAAAGAGAGTGTGTTGTGCTCTTCTTAGGTGTACATATTGACGTTTGTGGTCAGAAATTTTTTTAATTTTCAATTTCGGGGTTCCATTGCACTTTGCTATCTGCCGTTGGCTTATTTAAACCTTTGCTCATTTGTATTTTTTAAATAATTTTCTTTGTTTTAAAATTTTCCCTAGTATGCAACTTTCATTCTTCCTTTTAAATATTTCACTAGTCTTTATCGCTTTAGCCCTGCAAAAAAAAGGTTTACGCAATCAATCAGGATTATTTAATAACAACAAATAATCGCTTGAATGAAAACCAAAACAAACCACCATTCATAAACTTAATTGGAAACAGTAGCTCTAGGCTTAAAATTAATACGTTCGAAAAACTTTTCTTTTATTACAAATTTTAAAACCAAGTTATAAAAAAATTCCTACAAGCCACAAAAAAAAGTGTGCTACCGCAAGTCAAAAAAAAAAAAAAAAGGGTCGCATTTTACTCTCGACTACTTTATTAAGAGAGAGAACGAAGGTAATTTGGATAAAAGTTTTTTTTCCAGGGCATTAGTTGATTTTGCACCATTTTTTAAAGGGTAACCGATCCCATACGTTTTGCAACTATGGTAAATTACCTCAAACAGAGGAAACAAAAAAAAAAAGTTCGAATTGAATTTCCAACGATCAAAAGTCCATAACGAGTGTTTTTTTTTTTTTAAATCGAATAAAAAGATAATGGAGAAAGAAGAAACTGATCTGCAGTCGAAAAAAAAAATTAGGTCGTTAAATCAATGTCATTTAACGTATTTCCGGACTTCTTTTTTTTTTCCTCGTGATGAATTGTTATCTCAAGTATAAAAATCGCAAAAAGTTGATTTGGAAAAAAAGGATCTTGATTTTATAATAACGAAGGAATTACAAGATGATAATCGGATAATGCCAGCCATCCATCATTACAAGGAATATAAATCCTTTCGTTTATCTAAGTTTGAAAAGAAATTAGTTAAACAAGTGAAATTTAATCCTTAATCGAGGGATAATTTTTTTTAATGAATGAATGTTTTAGGATGAGGGAACTTGGAAGAACGGTTGATGAAATTTTTCAAGGGAATTTTAATGGTTTTGTGTACGGGTAAATTAAACAATACAACGACTGTGGGTTAATGGGTAATTGAGTCGGTGTTTTTCCGGTTTTTTTTTTTTTAAATGGTTTGTTTGGGAGATTTAACGAGTACATTTCAAATAAACTCATTATTTTAATTGTTTTCCTGAAAATTTGGTTGTAACGTAGGAATTCAGCACAGAGTAAAATGGACTGGCTTCTCGGTTATTCCAAAAAAATTGATGTTTCCATAAAATGTAAAAATTTTCAGGGCCGGCGTAGGAGGTACCGACCACTCCCCGGTAAGAAGCACTCAGGAGTACTTGTTACCGTAAGGTGGCGGGTACTCTGGAGTACTCTTGGACTAGGTATCAAGGACTCTATTTACGTAAAGAACACTTTAGAGTGGGTGATGCCTGGGAAAAACTCAATTTGTTTAGGTAAGACATACTCAACGCCACGGAGCTAAAAGAGCTTTTAAAGAAGGAGATAGAGTTCTTATTTATAATCTTTGAAGAGCTGACAGAAAAGGTGGTAAAGGGCAATTGCCTTACGATGGGCCCTACATTATTTCGAAATGCCACGAAAATAAAGGATTATATGAGCTTGAAACTCTAGAAGGAGTTCCATTAAAGGTTAAGCAAAATGGTTGCAATCTAAAACATTTTCGAGAGCGAGTTATTGGGGGGGGGGGGGGGGAAAGGTCTAAAAAATCAGAAATTGAATAGGGAAGAAGAAGAAGAAGAAGAATCTGAAAGTGAAATTGATTGTAATGAAAAAGAAGAAGATGATGAAGGTGTTGATGTTGATGAAGAAGGGAAAAATAAGAATGAACGAAGAGAGGAAGATGAAGACGAAAATATCAAGGAGGAGGAAGATAAAGATGAAGATACCAAGGAAGAGGTCGATCAATTCCTCAGATTCTACGTTTTGCATTTTTCCCCTTCGTTTTCCAAAATTTTATTACAATTTATATTGCAGTAATTTGGATTGAGTCTTATGATTTTATTTATACCTCATTACGTTCAGTTCTTCCTTTAAATAAAAAATTTATAGAGTGCATCTTACCTAAATTTTAGGTATAAATCACTCTGGTGGTGTCTCTTATCTAAGCAGGGTACTTGGTACCTACAGGCATTAATCACTCTAGAGTACATGGTAACTAAGTATTATTTACTCTAGAGTATTTCTTACCTTCAGGTATCATGCACTCCGGAGTATATTATACCCAGAGTACGTGTTACCTATGACACCGGTGCCCAAAAATTGTTAGTGCTGCAAACGAATTTCATTAGATAGCAAAATATTGCCTGCATGCAAGTTCAGCCGGGCTCAGTGGCGTACGCGGGCTGGCCCCCCGCATCAACTAAAAAATGCAGCTTTAAAAAAAAGAAGGATTGGATGATTTTTGCAGACAAGGTGGGCCCAAAAAACCAGCTCAGCGGTAAGGCCCATCAAACCTTCGTTACGCCACTGGCCGGACAGGGGATTGTTTCGCTTTTGAACCTGCTAAACCAGAAGATGAAAAGGCTGAATGGTTTTCCGACACATGCATCTCGGCTGCAACAACTTTCCCTCCTCGCATTTGGGCCTCGTCAGAAGCTACCACCTTTCCTCAGAACTACAAATAGTTGCGAAGCTTTCCATTCACGTCTCAACTAGCCCTAATGTTTTTCTCGTCCTCCTGTTTTAAGAGTTATATGTCCTAATTGCATTCGCTTGGAAACGTTTTGGAAATGTATAAAAATATTCGCATGTTTGAAACCTAGAAAAGTTACAAAGTATCAAGTTTCAAAGATGCGGACATTTTACGATTCCTAAAAAGTTCACTCGGTAAAAATATTCAGGCGACTTAAATCATTTTTTTGTCCAATATACAAAAAAAGCCCAGGCAGCAATACGGCTTCAGATGCAGCCAGCTGGAAAATCCTAAAACACCGAATTAATCACCGACTAACAAATAGAAAACCTTAAAAAAAAAAAAAAAAGGATTTCCTACGTCTGCAACTTTTATTAGATAAGAAATTACCTTTCCCTATTTTACTACTTTCTCAGTATAAGTAAACAAACCACAAAACCAGCTTTTTGAATTTTTATGATTATTTACTTCTTTAAGACCTGATATCGATTCCGTCGCCCCTAATAAAAAGGAGACACTAATCTGTTTGTCAGCAAACTCCTGCGGTAAAACTATACAAATGATTTTCAGGCGAGAAACAGCGAAAAATAAATTCGCCTTCTTTAAAATTTTCATACATGAAGAATGTTTTCCATTAGCAGGAAGGGAAAAATGAAATTGAATTATATTGAATTTCCTAAAGTTCATCGCTTAATAAAAAGCACTTTATACGAAGAGTATACACAATAATGTAATGAAAAATCGATTAAAATACGATTGCCTTTTTTTGAATAAATTTAAATTACATGCAATTCCGTTTTATCTTTTTCAAATTATTGTTATTTTCTAGTCGAGTTTTAGAATTTTATAAATATTGATCAATCGGCTAATTCAAAATGATTAATTTAATTTATTCATGTCAAAACCATTCAACTAAAGTAGATTCTGAGAAACAGTAATTTTTTAACATCAAATTTTGAAGTTGTAAAAAAATGGAGTCGTTGGTCGTGTGCTAAATATTCTTTAAAATTTAGCTTGAACGCATTTTAAGATTTCTGATGGTGTTTTCCATGGGGACTCAACCAAGTTTTGGGTATAATTACTGCTTTTCCCACTCTCTCCCATTTTCCTCATTTATCCGAGAACCCAAAACCGGTCAGGTGGGGAGTGTCAATTAATTGGTTATATTAATTAAACTCAATAAGGTTAATACAAAATTAGCTATAGGCAAACCGCTGCACAAACAGCGTGAATATTTATAAATGGGTTTTCTCAGCCACGATTTTTTAATTAAAGCAGAAGCGTGGAGCTCTGATCCCTCGAATAAGGATTAGAGAAAAAAACGAGAAATAAAAAAAAATTTAAAAGTCATATTCTACACCATATTACTTTTATTGTCTCCCAGATTTATAAAAATGGCAGTTAAAATCATGCAAAATTGTAATTTAATTTTTATACGTGGGTCTTTTCCGGTCATTTTCTTCATAATAGCCTTAACGCAAAAAAAAGCTCATTCTACCTTTCCTCACCAATTACGAAATAATGAATTTTTTTAGCGTTACATAAAAAATATGTCAGAGCTCGTTTGGTGCAGCTCTGTTTCGTCGGTTGCCCCAATCTCAAAATTTTTAGGAGACATCTGAACGAATCAACGGACCAAGTTCGTTCCGTTCAGATTTAAAACATGCTAATCAAGGGATCTTTGCACTACTTGCGACCATAAAGCGCAGGAAGTTGAAGTACCTTGGGCGTATGTTGCGGGGACCCAAGTACAAGCTGCTACAGACCATCAAGCAGGGCAAAGTCGAGGGTAAAAGAAGACTTGGTCGTAAGAATCTCTCCTGGTTGCGGAATATCCGGAATTGGACCGGGTTAACCGTAGAGGAGCTATTCCGGTTGGCCGCCGATCGTGAAAGATTTAAGGAGCTCGACGGATCGATCGCCTTAGCTCGTGTGCGAGCAGGGCACCCAAAGAAAAAGAATCCAACCCCAGAAATCTTCTTACAACCTTAGAAAAAAAAAATGCCAAAAGCACTCATAGCCAGTAGAATTTTAATTTACTGTCGAACAATTCTTTCAATAAATTCTTGTCGAACAGCTCTCACAAAAAACTTTTCTTGTCGAACAGCTCTCACAAAAAACTTTTCTTGTAGAACAACTCTTTTAATAAATTTTTCTTGTGGAACAACTCTTTCAATAAATTCTTCTTGTCGAACAGCTCTCACAAAAAACTTTTCTTGTAGAACTCTTTTAATAAATTTTTCTTGTCGAACAACTTTTTCAATAAATTCTTCTTGTCGAACACCTCTCACAAAAAACTTTTCTTGTAGAACAACTCTTTCAAAAAACTTTTCTTGAAAAACAACTCTTTAAATAAATTTTTCTTGTCGAACAGCTCTCACAAAAAACTTTTCTTGTAGAACAACTCTTTCAAAAAACTTTTCTGGTAGAACAACTCTTTTAATAAATTTTTCTTGTCGAACAACTCTATCAAAAAACTCTTCTTGTAGAACAACTCTTTTAATAAATTTTTCTTGTCGAACAACTCTATCAATAAATTTTTATTGTCAAAACATTTTATAAAAACATATTGACTTTATCTTATCTCTTAAAAATAACTCCCATCCATTTTCCACCAAGTGTTAACCAACAAAAGATAAACTTTGCATGAATAAAAATCCCAAATCCAAAAAACATTCATTTTAACCGACGACAATACCCAAAGGCTATCAAGTCTGGATAGTCGTTAGCTTCACGACATCCGAAAGCCAGTCAAGCGGAAATCCTATCGGCAGCTACGTACTCCAAATAATTTGCTTTGGTTTGTTTTAACAAATGCAATGTTCTCTTCACTTCCTTTCTCTCTTTGCATCCCTACGGGACAAATAAAAACCCTTTTTATTTATCTTATCTACTCTTCGATCTCATTTCAACAAAATCCTTCTAAACCCACAAAAAACAAAAAACTTTTTAAACGTTAAAAGATCAATACGCTACAATCCCTCATTTAACCGACCATTTTCACCACAAGATTTAATTATCAAATATTGAAGTTTGCATTTAGCTTCCACGATTTCAAAGGCAATCCAAGAGAATCGCAAAGATATTACCATAATTAATATCACAAGATTGAACTCTGTCATGACGCAAATGCAGAGATGGAAAACAAAACAAATATTTTGGTAAAGTTCCAATATGAAACCCAAACGCGTGGAAACGCCATTCCTTTTACTTAAACAACCCCTGGAAATGAACTAAATGGCAGAATGTGAGTTTTGTTACATTTAACGCCGAGAAAACTATTATAAATTACTTCCAATTGAATTTACGCAGCTCGTAACTATAACAGAAAACCGTGTTAAAAATTCACGGTATGTTCACAATTACCAGCGCGAGCACAACAGCCAATTAAGTCAGGTTTCTAAATATGGAAGGGGAAACAACAAAAAAATACCAAATTACGTAACATAAATTACTCAAATTTAGATCTCTTGGGCCATCCGCGTGTTTGTCATTTTCCATTTAGAAGCAACCCCGCACAAAAAAAGAGTAAAGCTTCCAACTCGCTGTAAATGGACTCATTGCAATATTATTTTTGATATACGACCGTCATTAATAATTACGTTAATAAAATATGAAAAACTTTCTTAAGGCAAGTTTATACTTCCTCAACCCACTTCATTCGTTCATAACAAAGGATTATTATGATGATGTACATTTTCACGAACATCAACGTTTCCCCATGTCACGCTTTTGGGGTAAAAAATCCTAATGTCGCATGATGAAGTCTTTAACAAGACATGTGAATGACAAATACAAGAAAAAAAACTTTTTTTCAAAGGGAATTTAGACATATGAATAGAAATACAGCTTTAAGGTTTATATAACATTTAATTTTTTAACTCTTAACCCTTTCCCTTCTAAATTTGCCATTTCTTATCGTGCTCGAACTTCCCAAATTTTATTTTAAAGGGGCTATATTACCTTTTAGTGAAATGCTAGATCAAGTAAATCTCCAGAATATATGAAATCGCCTATATCACGATTATGCAACTTGTTATGCATGGCTGCATAGACATTGCCAATAAGTAGCAGGCCTTTCACTGCCTTTTGGGATACTTTATGACGTCACAAGAGTAATGCTCAAGTGTAGGAAGAATTTTTAAGAAGATCCGTGCTTTTATCGAAAGATTCCGAAGACTTTCCGGAGCATTTCGAAGGTATGTTCAAAGATGTTGGAAGGTAAATTAGGTAAAATTGTTCCCACAGCTTTTTGGAAAGCTGTATGACGTCATATAGGCACTTTTCAAGTGTAGGAAGAATTCCTGAGCTGATCTATAGGCCGATCACTAACATTCCACTTTTTACGTGTTTTGCTTTTTTTCGCGCTCATACTTTTACAATATTTCCATCGGAAATAAGAGAAAAATAAGAGTTCGGATTTCGAACGCAGCTAAATCTTTAAAACAGGCCAGCGATAAGAGATTAGAGAGACTAGAGCCTAAGCCACAGAGGACATCGAATGAAGGGAAGAAATTAGAGTTAAAATCCGCTACAAGACCGAAACTGGAGTCTGAGCGTAAAGCAGACGTCGAGAAAATGTCAACGCCGAAAAAGGTAGCAAATAATGAAATCGTGCCCGAAAAACTTCAAGGTGCATAAAGGTACATGTAATTCTGCATTATGACAAAACTGCAACTTTGACAAAGCCTAATTAATAATCCCGCCATCTTGAATTTCAATTTTAACAAAATCCCATCCTTATTTTCAACAAATTCTCGAATACAAAGAATTTTTAACTTTTTTGGACTAAAAATACTTACAGTACCACAAAAAACCTTTAAATTTTTTAAAAAAATATCAAACAATTCAAATAGGGTAAAAAATTCAACCCCGTTCCTAAAACAAGTTAGCAACAGCAATCAAATTATTAACAAAAGAAAAATCTCAATTTTTTCGCTTTTCCGACTGCTTATTTTGTCAAGCAAAAAAGTAAAGAGAGGAAATGAATAAATCAAAAATATAAAAAAAAAAAGAAAAAAAGAAAGGGGTATACATCCAGCAAATTTAAAATTAAAATAAGGATGGATTCGGGTCTTCACCACTTGTGAATTTATTATACATTTCTGAATACTGCGGCATTTATTCATACATAAGTTAAGTATATATCAAAAAATCGTTCAACCGTTACACAGTTACGATTTTAAAAGCATCGATTCCAAAGCTGGTTAATGAACTGTTAAAGAAATATTGTTACTTTTTGCAGATATTTTATTAATTGAATATTATTTTATAGCATAAGAAAATGAAAAAAGTTTTTAAGCCATGGTAATAGAGCGAGCGATCAATCATAAAAAAAAATGCATTTCAAAAAAAATGCAAAAAATATGTTTTTATATTACACTAGAAATGACGGAATAATCTTTTAAGCACACTGAAAAGGACGGGCTTACCAGATATATGTCAAATTTTCTAGGATCCAAAGTCTAGAATATAAAATTTTAGAATCAAAAGTCCAGAATCGATAGTTTTTTTTCCTTCGCTTACGCTCTAAAAATAATTTCAAAGCCTCGTAGGATCCAAAATCAAACTTTTCATCGGCCAGAGTCTACAATCGAAAAGAAAAAGATGCTTCGCTCCATAATATAATTTTTTTTCAACCGCAATCGAAACTCGAATTGTAAAACTCGCAGACTCCAAGAAAGCTGAAAGTCAAATTTTTTAGAATCCAAAATCTAAAATCAATAGATTTATCCGCCTAGAATCCAGAATCGAATGGTTTTTCGCTCCAAAATATATTTGAGGGCCTGGTACGATCTAAAGTCAATTATATTCTTTCGTACGATCCACAATCAAAAGAAAAAACTCGTGCGCTCGATAATATAATGTTTTTTCGCACAGACTCTACGATCAACTTTAGTTTCGCACAGACTCTACGATCAAATTGTCAAGCTCGTAGACTCTAAAGACATTTAAACCTCAGGAATTTCTTCCGCGCGCTTTTTCGTTTTATTTAAACGTTTATTTGAATTATATTTCGCAGTAAGGTTTAAGTTCTGATTAACTGTTGATTATTAATGAGTAATTCTATTTACGACTTTATGACTTGGGGGTTGGAGAGAGGGGGGGGGGGGGGGGGGGGGGTTTGTAGCGCTTTTCGGACTCGGAAAAGACAAAACACCAATAAACATAATGAGAAGTTTCATGCGTTACACAGTTATAATTGTTGATTTCGGTTAATTAATTATTCGGCTTTAATGGAAGTGGCAGACTTGTTGGGAGGAGATGTCCGTGATATCTGGAAAAAATGGAAAACTGGTAAGCAGTAGAAGTTTCCGTGTGTTTTTTTTAAAATGAAAAATGCGTTTGCCTGAAGGTTTGTAACCTGACTTTGTTGCAGAAAACCAACTACAAGGACTGAAACCAAATGCTTAAGGAGTATACGTTTTTGAAGCATTTGGTTTCAACCCTTCGGTTTGTCAAATCCGTCAGCATCGGGTCCATCACAGCTTAACCACCTACCCATCGTAACCATCCATACCTGGTTGGTATAAAAAAAAAAAAGCAGAACATAAAATTTTGAGTATTTGAATAATGAATTTTTTTTCTTGTTCTCGTTTCAGGTTAACAGACTCCTAGACTGACCAACCAACCAGCCAGAGCAAATGAGGAAGGATATTTTTCACAGGAACATTATTGTCTTGATGGTTTTCTTGGCTTGATTGGCTTGATGGATTACAGCCGTTAATGGCTTTAATCAAGCCATCACATTTTTATACTGTTATAAAAATTACAAAAAAACTGACAAAATCATAATATATTGGTTTTATTACCTCATCCTACCTGTCCTGTCCTTACTTAACAATAGTCATCAGGTTTTAAAAAAAAAAAAAAAATAGACTGATTCTTGAAATTGATTTTGGTTTTATTGATGCAAGTTCTCGAAAACCATGCTTACAACTGAAATGATTGTTACGTTTCCTTAAATCAGGAAAAAAATGACAGGTAAAGTGAATTCCCTTGAGCGTAATGCAATTTGTCATCATGGTGATTGATTTCATTGATTTGAACACAAAAGCACATACCTGAAAAAAAAGTAATAACCATATTAAACAGAAATGAAGCTAAAAACAGTTTTTGGTCCAAAAATTTTATTTTTTTGTGTACTAATGAATGTGCCTTGATTCTGGCTACCTTATAAAATTAAAAAGCCTAGGAAACAATATCCAATTCAGGGATGAGGATATATTGCTTTTTCAATCAGTCTGAATTTTGAGCTCGTGCAAGAAGGGCATATCTGCTGGCCAGGGGGTTACCAAAGGTAAGTACGAAACCCATTTTCCAAAAAATTTTTCCGTTAGAGGGTTTTAATAACGTCGACGGGGTACCTTGCTGATCCAGAACCGCATAAAAAATATTTAAAAAAATTAAACTTAACACATAACCATAACCTTACTTTTTTGACGGTTTCCTTTTTTCGCGAATACAGACTAAGATCATGCATTGAAAACTATTTCTTAATATTTGTTACTGCTTACCTTGATCGAACGAACGACGAAAATTTCGCAGGCTAATGCCTTCAACGAATTTATTTTAAAAACCAGAACGTCCGGAAAAATAAACAACAAGCTCGCCATTCTTATTTGTCGCAACATTGCAAGAGGATGCTGAATTATTTCCGCGACAAAATGTATTTCGTATGTTTGCCTTGCCTGACGGTTTGCGCGCGCACGGAATTTTCAAACGTATTCGCAATTATCAAATGCAAAGAAGCCAAATTATAAAGGACATAAGAAAAATTTCGTCAGCGACTACACTAAAAAAACACTGCATGTGAAATTTACTTCTAATAATGCTAAAAAATTTGGTACTCTTAATAAGTTGTAAATAGTACCTTTAATCGATGTAAAATTTCATTTCTTCCGAGTAAATTTTACATTTATTAGGTTTCCTCCTTACAACTTATTAGACGTACCGAATTTTTAAAAACATTATTAGAAGTAAATGTCACGTCTAGTCTTTTTTTTTTAGTGTAGTCCGGACTAGTTGGGAATTTGAAAGTCATCATCAACATACTTTTTCGATGCATTTTTGTCTGCATCGGCCAAGGCGAATTATCTCTTCCAGCAAAACGTTTGCTCGGATAAAACTTTCCTTCATATTCCGGTAAATTTCGGGTTAAAGAAATTAAAATAATAAATCGGAGCGAAAGAAAAAGCGTCTCTTGTGGATTTCGTTCAAAAATATAATTTAGGTCGAAAAATACTTTTCACGGGTGACGTTTAAATGAACTATTTTGCCGAATAACGGAGTAAAATCGAATTTCATAATTTTTCTCTATAAGCCGAACATAGGAAATATTTTTAGCAAACCCGCGTGTAGGCAAATTTAGTTTTTGCTGTACATTACTCAGACAGTCATATAAGTATAATTACATGGCTGTATTGTGATAAAATGCAAGCTTGACCGCCCCGGGGTGGTTTGGGTATTTAAGGAAGTTTTTCTTTCTACCGCCTCAAGGCGGTTTCGGCGTCTAAGGGGTTAATGAACAAGAACTTTATGCCTAAACCTAAGTAACGGCATCCATAATAAAGGATCATTAAAAGAGGATACCTTGGACCAGGATTCCTATTTACTAGAGCGCAGGCTTTGAAAAACCAGGTCTTTAAAAAAACCAGTTTTAAAAGAAATGTTTCTCTAATAGGGCTTCTTTGGTCATAGAAAACATTTTCCGGTATACTATCTTTGAAGCAGTTTTCTTTATTTTTAATTTCATATTAAAAGCTGTCGTATACTAGAACGCAGGCTTTGTAACACCAAGTCTTTAAAAAAAAATTAGTTTTAAAAGAAATGTTTTTCTAATAGGGCTCTTTGGTTATCAATTTTATGAATAACATTTTCCTGTATACTATCTTTGAAGCATTTTAAACATAGTAAAATTGTATTTGAATTGTTGTAATTTTATAATTAATGTATTCAATAAATTCAATCAATAAATTTCTTAAACTTGTACGACTAAATACTTGTTTCTTCCTCTTTGTAAAAAAATCCTTTTACTTTGGTGTTAAGATCTAGGTAATCTGTCGTCATTTGTAATTAGTGCCCTAAAAATGAAAAAAATTACTATCTTTGAAGGAGTTTTTTTTTATTTTTAATTTCATATTAAAAGCTGTTGTAAATAAATTGCCAGTGAAAAAACTTTGATATAATTTTGTAAGCAAAAACTGAAGAGTTATTTTTTAGAATAAAGGTTCGAGTAAACTCCATAAAAAATTCAAAGTAAGGAAAATCTAATAATGAACTTCGGGATTATTGCTGACTTGCAGACCATGTAGCTCTATCAAATTTTAAACATAGTAAAATTGTATTTGAATTGTTGTTGTAATTTTATAATTAATGTATTCAATAAATTCAATCAATAAATTTCTTAAACTTGTACGACTAAATACTTGTTTCTTCCTCTTTGTAAAAAAATCCTTTCACTTTGGTGTTAAGATCTAGGTAATCTGTCGTCATTTGTAATTAGTGCCCTAAAAATAAAAAAAAAGGAAAACATTTTGTTATTTAGAATGCATAACACTATCATAGTATTTACAAGTTACCAGATACTCAATATGAAAATTGCTTTCATTGTCTAAAATCTTTAAACTCTTCACATCTTTACACATTACTCTAAAACCCAAGAGAAACAAGAAAATTTTTAATTACAATTCACAAGGCTTGCAATAATTACCTTTTATAAGATTTCTTAATAATTGGTCTACAGCTTTTGGCTTTCTTATAGACAGCAATGGATTTGAAATGGTGTTCCTAATTTGCTACTAAAACAAATTTTATAATAAATCATCTGAAGGAATTAATCTCGAATATGAGCAGAAATATTTTATTATTGTTTTTTCCTTTGCCTCTTTCCAGCTTCCTTTGTTTTAAAATAAACAGATAAGCTTTTAATGGTATTATATTTATACGGACGAATGTATATTCGATATAGTTATGTTTCGCTTACGACGTATATGTATACAGGCGACAAAAATAATTATACTGTACATTTACAAACCCAAACTTTCTTCTTTTGCCGCGCTTTTTCCTTTAATGCACAAGATGATGAGTGGAAATCGTGATTCCAGCTTAAATCAAATAATAATAAAATAATAATATGGAGGTAAGTAATTATTGCACGGAGTGTTTTTCACATCATGTTAAATCTCCAGGCTAAAAGCTGACATTCCGTTTTCTCTTTGGTTTCAGCGTATTGAGTATATTGGCAGTGAAAAAGAAGGGACCCATCCTCTGAAGGTTGGAGACCATCTGTACTATCACTATTCTAACGGGTAAAAATGCTTCAGCTTCCTGTTTTAATTTAAGTATTTCCCTTGCCTGCAGTATCCACTTGTTAATAATGTGCCGGAATTCAATAACAAAAATTCATAATAACAATGTCAATCCCCGCTTTAAAAATCAGCAAAATCAGCACTCGAAGAAACATTTTTGAAATGTCAATTTTGCTGGTATTATCACTGTTATTTTAATAAAAAATAACTTTCTGTCGACTTTACTGTTGCTCTGATAAAGTATCTTTGATTAATGATAATAGAATTTGAAATTGAAACAGAATGTGAGGAAATCATAACGACAGTAAAATCCAAGATGCTCACAGCTCAGTTAAGTCACAAATTCTTGAAAAAAATGTGTATCTTTTTCTTTTTCATGATAAAATTCATAAAAGAAAAAGAAAACAAAGAGAAAGAGCTTTAAAAATTGGTCTAAAATTAAAAATTTTTATGTACATCTTTTTTAAATTTAAATCCTTTATTATTTAGGTATATACGATGCATAATGTATAAAAAAATGAATTGCCCTGTAAGGGGCAAGATTCTGGAGGGTAATAATCATGCTGAAATAAAAGGAGATAATCATTCACACGACCCTCCAGTAGAAACAATAGAAAGAATTAGGTTCCTCAACAGATTAAAAGAATATGTCCTTCAAAGCAGTGATAGTGTTGATGCAATATATGACTACATGATAGCTCAGTAAGTACTTGCAGCAAAACAACCTCAGCTGTGTTTATTGCATGCCTGGTAAAGAGAACTCAATTTTATTTATGAGATTTTATGCTTTAATTTATTTTTTCCAGTGAAATCATAGCAAGGAGAGATTTCAGCGCAAAAGTTTTGAAAGATCGTATTAGGAGACTGCAGACTGGTATGAATGTCATAATCCAGTCGTTCAATGACTTGGCTACATTCCTCAATAATGCTGGGAACTGCATAAACAAAGCAAGTCTAATTGATGGTCGCACTATTTTTAAGGTAAATTGATGACTGAAATTTTTAACACTATATTATAATACAGCACAAAAAAACACAAGCACAATAACACATTTATTTTTAGGGATTAATTGATGCTGGAGCAAGCGGTCAGGCAATTATCTTCCATAAAGAAGATTTGGCTCAGAGAATCGCTGAAGATGGGTGTGATGTTTCTATTGATGGGACATTCGACACATGTCCAAGTACTCCACCAGCAAGACAGATCCTTATCCTTGTTGGAATACGTTTTGGAAAAGTAAGTCTCTCGTTTGTTTCCATCGTTTTAATTTTTGCCTAAAAAGAAAAAAGAAAAAAAATTCACCCCAAAGCTGAAGCACTTAATATCTTCCTTCACTTTTTTTTCTGATTATTTTTGTAGAGGCTACTTATCTGATTTTAAATACCCAAACAATCCAACCCATCTAAGATCCACGTGATGTATCCAGAAACTGACTATGTTGTTGTTTTGTTTTTCATTTTTGTCGTATCGTTAGTTAAAGTGTAAACCAAACGACACGACTTCTGTTGGCAACACTTATACGCTCACTAAATATAATTTGAAAATAAAGGAGGGACAGATGCTTTTTTTCTCAATTAACTTGTTAATTATGAAATCATATAGTTTCATGAAAAGATGAAGCAAATCACTGTTATGATAATGCACTTTTGTTTTATTTCTCTCGTTTGAGGATAGCGATATTCGGAAAACTCGCTGAGTCATTTAGTGTTATTCGTTAATGCCGCAAATCAAAAAAAAAACCAAAAGATGTTTCTCGTTACGATAAAAATATTATTGCAGATAATAATGCTGTTTTGATAAAAAATTAAATTGTTTTATTTCTTGTATTTTCAGGCCTACACAATAGCGTTTGCTTTGATGAAAACCAAAACTAAAGAGCTGTACTTGCATGTCCTCAATCGATTTAAAGCAGAACTTCATTTAAGGCCGGCGAGAATAATCACGGACTTTGAGGCTGCTCTAAGAGCTGCAGTTCGCAGGGTTTTTGGGGATGACGTACAGCTAATTGGCTGTTGGTACCATTACAGCAAGGTAAATTAACTCACTAACTATTTACATTGATTATTTTCATACTGCAGTCTTAACGATAATGCTTCTTTCAGAGAATTTGGAAAAGGGCAGCCGGAATTCCCGGAGCAAGAGACCGGAATTCGGACATCCGGAGAATTATCCGAATGCTTTCGGCCCTCCCTCTCTTACCGGCCGCGGGAGAATTTGGCATAGTGCCAGGATTCCAAGCGGTAGCTGCTTGTGCTAACACCTGGGGGGTGTTTGCACAGGTAGAAGACTTATTGAATTATGTAAGGGGGTACTGGCTAAGGACGATCAAGCCAGTACACCTTAGCGTGTTTGGTGCTCCGCGAAGGACGAATAACCACGCTGAGGGAACTAACCGCGCTTTAAACGCCTATATTGGAAAAAAAAGGAGACCGGTGGAATTTGTTCGTAAGTAAATTCATTGCAAAAAGTTCACAGATTTTTTTTCTCATGATAATGATAACAGTAACCATTAAAAATTGTTCTTCTTCCTTTACAGAAAAATTGACTGGATTCATATTAAGGACAGAAATAAATTTCCAGCACGGAGAAAACGCAAGAGTGCTAGTCAATGAAAATGATGCTAAGATTGCTCAGGCGTTGGATCACATTTTTAACCGTCAAATGTCCCTTGCAGATGGACTGCGGCGCTTGGGTTATTTGGCAGAAAACATTTTAGGAGTAAGTGAAGGTTTTCCTCAATTTTCCTTTTAGCTATAACCCTAAATTAAACTCACGTTTTTATTCACAGGGACCGGCAAATTTGGATGACATTGGGGAAGACGACGATGATAACCCCGGGAACGTGCCGGACATGCAAGAAGCGTACCCTTTCCGCATGCCTCTGCCTCCTCCTCAACCGGTAATTCATCAGCAGGCGCCGCCTCCGGCACCGGCACCGGCACCAGATGATGAGGAAGACTTGGCCATTGCACCAGCTGTCTTAGTACCAGTGCAGCCTCTTCCCCTTCTTCCTTTGCCGCCTCAACCAGCTCCTCTGCCTATTCCAAATGGATTGAATAATTTATTGAATGGTAAGATACGAAATAATGTTGTTTGGAAGTATGAAAACTATTTTTCATTTATCATTAAGATTCTATCCAAGTTGGAAATATTTTTCCGGAATTTTATATAATTTTAAATTTACAGACGACGTCCCGCTTGTAAATAATGGAGCGCCCGGGAATGATCAAGGAAGAGGTGGTCAAGGCAGAAGACAACCACAAGGAAGAAATCCAGGTCGGAATGGACGTGCACGAGCACGTGATGTTGGTCCTGTTCGAGGTCAGGGAAGGAACAACGGTGCTGGTGCGTATTTTGCCATAAGAAAAAAGATTGATTTCTTCTTATTTCTTATGTTGAAAATAACAATGCTTATTTTACTGCAGCGCAACCTGTTCAAGTGCCTCCGCCGCCACTTCAGCCAGCAGCGCCAATTCGAGGTGTTCGAGGTCAGGGAAGGAACAACGGTGCTGGTGCGTATTTTGCCATAAGAAAAAAGATTGATTTCTTCTTATTTCTTATGTTGAAAATAACAATGCTTATTTTACTGCAGGGCAACCTGTTCAAGTGCCTCCGCCGCCGCCGCCACTTCAGCCAGCAGCGCCAATTCAGCCTGCAGCGCCCGTACAGCCTCCAGCGCCTGCTCAACCTCCAGCGCCCGTACAGCCTCCAGCGCCTGCTCAACCTCCAGCGCCTGTTCAGCCTCCAGCGCCTGCTCAGCCTCCAGCGCCTGCTCAGCCTCCAGCACCTGCGGCACCGGCAGCACCAGCAGAAGAACCACGGCGGGCGGTGAGCATGTAAGCATCTTGTAACCCTTTACTATACACTGTCCTCCCATAACATTTGCACGCCGTAATTGATTGTATTCATTTCTTATAGCTGCCCTGTGTGCTGGGACAGGGAGGTTGAACAGGTCGTGGTTCCCTGTGGCCATACCATGTGTTCAGCTTGCGTCGCTGTCTACACGGAGCTGGACATCACAAGGTGTCCGGTCTGCCGGGCTTTCATTAGGAGCTTTGTAGTCTTCCGCATGCTGTAGTTGTTGGCATGAAATCCTTGTTTTTTAATAAAATGTTTTTTATTTCGTTGTTAATTTATATTCTAAAAATTAACTATTCAGTTTTTGCTTACAAAATTATATCAAAGTTTTTTCACTGGCAATTTATTTACGACAGCTTTCCATATGAAATTAAAAATAAAAAAAACCCTGGTAAAGACCTGGTAAAGCCCTGGTAAATGTTTTTTATAAAATTGATAACCAAAGAGCCCTATTAGAAAAACATTTCTTTTAAAACTAATTTTTTTTTAAAGACTTGGTGTTACAAAGCCTGCGTTCTAGTATACGACAGCTTTTAATATGAAATTAAAAATAAAGAAAACTGCTTCAAAGATAGTATACCGGAAAATGTTTTCTATGACCAAAGAAGCCCTATTAGAGAAACATTTCTTTTAAAACTGGTTTTTTTAAAGACCTGGTTTTTCAAAGCCTGCGCTCTAGTAAATAGGAATCCTGGTCCAAGGTATCCTCTTTTAATGATCCTTTATTATGGATGCCGTTACTTAGGTTTAGGCATAAAGTTCTTGTTCATTAACCCCTTAGACGCCGAAACCGCCTTGAGGCGGTAGAAAGAAAAACTTCCTTAAATACCCAAACCACCCCGGGGCGGTCAAGCTTGCATTTTATCACAATACAGCCATGTAATTATACTTATATGACTGTCTGAGTAATGTACAGCAAAAACTAAATTTGCCTACACGCGGGTTTGCTAAAAATATTTCCTATGTTCGGCTTATAGAGAAAAATTATGAAATTCGATTTTACTCCGTTATTCGGCAAAATAGTTCATTTAAACGTCACCCGTGAAAAGTATTTTTCGACCTAAATTATATTTTTGAACGAAATCCACAAGAGACGCTTTTTCTTTCGCTCCGATTTATTATTTTAATTTCTTTAACCCGAAATTTACCGGAATATGAAGGAAAGTTTTATCCGAGCAAACGTTTTGCTGGAAGAGATAATTCGCCTTGGCCGATGCAGACAAAAATGCATCGAAAAAGTATGTTGATGATGACTTTCAAATTCCCAACTAGTCCGGACTACACTAAAAAAAAAAGACTAGACGTGACATTTACTTCTAATAATGTTTTTAAAAATTCGGTACGTCTAATAAGTTGTAAGGAGGAAACCTAATAAATGTAAAATTTACTCGGAAGAAATGAAATTTTACATCGATTAAAGGTACTATTTACAACTTATTAAGAGTACCAAATTTTTTAGCATTATTAGAAGTAAATTTCACATGCAGTGTTTTTTTAGTGTAGTCGCTGACGAAATTTTTCTTATGTCCTTTATAATTTGGCTTCTTTGCATTTGATAATTGCGAATACGTTTGAAAATTCCGTGCGCGCGCAAACCGTCAGGCAAGGCAAACATACGAAATACATTTTGTCGCGGAAATAATTCAGCATCCTCTTGCAATGTTGCGACAAATAAGAATGGCGAGCTTGTTGTTTATTTTTCCGGACGTTCTGGTTTTTAAAATAAATTCGTTGAAGGCATTAGCCTGCGAAATTTTCGTCGTTCGTTCGATCAAGGTAAGCAGTAACAAATATTAAGAAATAGTTTTCAATGCATGATCTTAGTCTGTATTCGCGAAAAAAGGAAACCGTCAAAAAAGTAAGGTTATGGTTATGTGTTAAGTTTAATTTTTTTAAATATTTTTTATGCGGTTCTGGATCAGCAAGGTACCCCGTCGACGTTATTAAAACCCTCTAACGGAAAAATTTTTTGGAAAATGGGTTTCGTACTTACCTTTGGTAACCCCCTGGCCAGCAGATATGCCCTTCTTGCACGAGCTCAAAATTCAGACTGATTGAAAAAGCAATATATCCTCATCCCTGAATTGGATATTGTTTCCTAGGCTTTTTAATTTTATAAGGTAGCCAGAATCAAGGCACATTCATTAGTACACAAAAAAATAAAATTTTTGGACCAAAAACTGTTTTTAGCTTCATTTCTGTTTAATATGGTTATTACTTTTTTTTCAGGTATGTGCTTTTGTGTTCAAATCAATGAAATCAATCACCATGATGACAAATTGCATTACGCTCAAGGGAATTCACTTTACCTGTCATTTTTTTCCTGATTTAAGGAAACGTAACAATCATTTCAGTTGTAAGCATGGTTTTCGAGAACTTGCATCAATAAAACCAAAATCAATTTCAAGAATCAGTCTATTTTTTTTTTTTTTTTAAAACCTGATGACTATTGTTAAGTAAGGACAGGACAGGTAGGATGAGGTAATAAAACCAATATATTATGATTTTGTCAGTTTTTTTGTAATTTTTATAACAGTATAAAAATGTGATGGCTTGATTAAAGCCATTAACGGCTGTAATCCATCAAGCCAATCAAGCCAAGAAAACCATCAAGACAATAATGTTCCTGTGAAAAATATCCTTCCTCATTTGCTCTGGCTGGTTGGTTGGTCAGTCTAGGAGTCTGTTAACCTGAAACGAGAACAAGAAAAAAAATTCATTATTCAAATACTCAAAATTTTATGTTCTGCTTTTTTTTTTTTATACCAACCAGGTATGGATGGTTACGATGGGTAGGTGGTTAAGCTGTGATGGACCCGATGCTGACGGATTTGACAAACCGAAGGGTTGAAACCAAATGCTTCAAAAACGTATACTCCTTAAGCATTTGGTTTCAGTCCTTGTAGTTGGTTTTCTGCAACAAAGTCAGGTTACAAACCTTCAGGCAAACGCATTTTTCATTTTAAAAAAAACACACGGAAACTTCTACTGCTTACCAGTTTTCCATTTTTTCCAGATATCACGGACATCTCCTCCCAACAAGTCTGCCACTTCCATTAAAGCCGAATAATTAATTAACCGAAATCAACAATTATAACTGTGTAACGCATGAAACTTCTCATTATGTTTATTGGTGTTTTGTCTTTTCCGAGTCCGAAAAGCGCTACAAACCCCCCCCCCCCCCCCCCCTCTCTCCAACCCCCAAGTCATAAAGTCGTAAATAGAATTACTCATTAATAATCAACAGTTAATCAGAACTTAAACCTTACTGCGAAATATAATTCAAATAAACGTTTAAATAAAACGAAAAAGCGCGCGGAAGAAATTCCTGAGGTTTAAATGTCTTTAGAGTCTACGAGCTTGACAATTTGATCGTAGAGTCTGTGCGAAACTAAAGTTGATCGTAGAGTCTGTGCGAAAAAACATTATATTATCGAGCGCACGAGTTTTTTCTTTTGATTGTGGATCGTACGAAAGAATATAATTGACTTTAGATCGTACCAGGCCCTCAAATATATTTTGGAGCGAAAAACCATTCGATTCTGGATTCTAGGCGGATAAATCTATTGATTTTAGATTTTGGATTCTAAAAAATTTGACTTTCAGCTTTCTTGGAGTCTGCGAGTTTTACAATTCGAGTTTCGATTGCGGTTGAAAAAAAATTATATTATGGAGCGAAGCATCTTTTTCTTTTCGATTGTAGACTCTGGCCGATGAAAAGTTTGATTTTGGATCCTACGAGGCTTTGAAATTATTTTTAGAGCGTAAGCGAAGGAAAAAAAACTATCGATTCTGGACTTTTGATTCTAAAATTTTATATTCTAGACTTTGGATCCTAGAAAATTTGACATATATCTGGTAAGCCAAAAGGACGGAATAATTTTAAAGCTCATCACAAGAATTTGGGAATGAAATTGAAAAGAGTTAGAAGTTTTGTAGTAGTGAAATAAAAATTAAAAAAATTGAGGTTATAAAAACATGGCCGCGTGCTTAATGTAATTTACTTTTGTATGATCGTAATAGCTTATGTGTACTGTACAGCACGGCCATGTTTTTATAACCTCAATTTTTTTAATTTTTATTTCACTACTACAAAACTTCTAACTCTTTTCAATTTCATTCCCAAATTCTTGTGATGAGCTTTAAAATTATTCCGTCCTTTTCAGTGTGCTTAAAAGATTATTCCGTCATTTCTAGTGTAATATAAAAACATATTTTTTGCATTTTTTTTGAAATGCATTTTTTTATTCCGGAATTTTTAGTCCTAAGATTAAATTATATAGTAGCCGTGAATTATTATGCTAATGGACCATGGACGAGTTACCAATCGATAACTTAAGTCATTAAAAACTCAAATTCGGCTTTAACTGCGTCGCAGAACTGACTATCTTCAACACTAAAAAGATGATAGGCCAATTAAACGGTTTCACGATTCTGTAACAAAGTATTTTTAACACTAAAAAAATGACGGGCCGAAAACAATCGGTCCCGGTCCCATCAGCACATTTAAAAAGCTAAAATTACTTTTTCAATGTTCGATTTTTCATCCCTTTTTAAATTACAGCGCAAAATTTACTTTGTAAGAGCACAAGATTATATTAGATATCTGTGGTAAGAGCTGAAATATTTGGCGAAAAATCTTCAGGAGAAATCAGGGCTTGGAATTCCGATTTTTTTAACACTTAATGCTGATTTTGATTGTTTCCGCTAGCACCATGCCGATTCTGATTTTGAATCCGATCGCAAAAGAAGATCCATGCATAACCTAACATAAGCGCAACCATAAATGCCAATGCCAATCCCGACTCCGATTCCGATTCCACGATCATAATACGATATTATGATTTGATCCTGAGACTATTTTAAAACTAAAAAGATAGCAGGCCTACCAAAGCGTTTGAGAATGGTTTAGCTAAGTTCAAGCTAAGTTTAGCGTTCAACAGATCGTTTATTCCCATCAGCGCTCAGATCGGCTCAGATTCATATTCCTGATCATTGTTATGGTTTCACTGCCACAAAAGCTTTTATTCCACTTTCGCTACGACACCATTTCAGCACAAAATCTTCGTTCATCTTCATCGTGCGTTCAACAGCTTCAGATTGTTGATTTCACAATCTTAACTAACGGCGCTCCGATCCGATTTGTATCCCTGCTCATTGCCCAAGCCTTAATTTACCTATTTACGCAAAAACCTATTTGTTTATCATTTTCATTCGGAAACCAAGCACACGATTTTCAATATTTACCACAACAATGACAAAATTACTTTTTCATGCTTCGTATGTGGGCATTCACGACGACACCATTCCAGCACCAAAAAAGAAATATTCTTCTTTCTAAATGTTAAATATTTTAAAAACTAAAAACATAACGAAAACAAACTTTAAAAACAACGTCGCCATGTTGATCTGGCTGGGTTTCCATGGCCATCGGTAAATAAAAAACGCGATTACCGCGTAAATTTTTTTCTTCATTAATTTCTCATTTAATTTTGAATAAAGACGCGATTTTCTTGGTCATAAACCATCTACGAGTTATAAGCTATCGATTGGTATAAGTTTCATGAGGCTTTCCTTTTAAATAAGAAAGATTTTCGGTCACAACGATTTCAAGGGTTTGAGTCAAGTATATAAAAACATATTAAAAAGTCTTTAATGAATCTTTTAAGTAAGTACAATATTTCTTAGCTCTGTGGGGTCTGCCCTATATGACCCCGAATTCATGCCTATGGTAAATTGTTAGGAAACGGTGTGAACATTAAGGAAATAATCTCAGAAATTTCTACTACTTCCAGATAACGTTGCCATAACCAGGTCCGTCCATGCTTATTTGAATCAAATAGGAGTGGTTCGAGATCCCGAGTCCCGTCAGTGGGAGATTAATTTCTACCCGCTTGACCGGGAGGCAGCAGGTAACATCTATGGGTGGTATGGGAGAATCACCTCTGATACTTTCTATAAATATCAGACCCAACCAGCCCCTGGGATCCTACTTCTAAGAGCTGTTATGGATTTGGCTAGAACAACGGACTCTCACATCAGCAATATTTGGTCACCTCCCGGAACAATCATCCCGGTAGTACAAGACCCGGGTCTTGTTATTGTTGTGTAACAAGTTAAAACCCCGCCTCCGTCGGCGAACGTTGTTTGAAACACCATTGGAGCAACCGTTCGATACCAGCGACGAAGACAACTATGGAACAGAAATCGTGTGGGATGTGAATGAAGCGTGAATGGATGTAATCATGTAAATGAAAGGGTGAATATTTAAAGCAAGTAAGAAGCATTTACTCGTGCAATACTCTCAGTAAGAAGCATTTAATCGTCATCGATGGTTCCAGGCCTGGAACCATCGATGACGTCATTAAAAACCATTTCATAAACTAAAACGACTGCAGCGCTATAACTAACTCTTCTCGTCAATATGGAAACTAATATGGAGCAGTTGAAAACATCTTCCGAAAACTGAAAGTGACTCTGGCAAACAATCATTAATTCAATTACATTCATTAATACAATCATTAATCATTAACAAGAACGGAGCCCTTTTAGAACCAGATAGGAACACTTTAACTGAGTTGATAATTGATCATATTACTAACCTTAAAACGTGAGTATTTAAATCTGAAAATCTGACATCTCACATCTCACTTTTTATACTGAATTTTTATCTAATTATGTGTTTTTCTTATCAGATATTTGAGGCCTGAAGAATATGAAATTATATCGAATAGTATCGTGAAATTATTTCCTGGATGAAAACAGCTGAGGAACGAGAAAGGTGGCGTAACTTGAGGGAGGCCTATGTTCAGCAATAGACGCAACAAGGGCTGGAAAAAAAAGCTAAGACTAAATGTGGAGATATCTGGTTTGGATGAGCAGCTAGGATTTTCGTTGGGCTTTTTTTTTGATCTCATAAAGGTCCTAAACAAAGCCCTAAAGCCAATTTAGGGCGTGATTGCCTTCAACAGCACTCTGATCAATGGAAGGCCGCCGAATCACTTAAATTCTAATGTCCCAATGACCTTTCCTTCAAATTTTTCTACGACTCCAAAAAAAAAAAAAAGGGCAAAAGTTTAACACTTTTGAAAAAAAGAGATTCAACAAACAAGAACTGAGAATCTCATC
Source organism: Liposcelis brunnea (assembly GCA_023512825.1). Taxonomy (NCBI): domain Eukaryota; kingdom Metazoa; phylum Arthropoda; class Insecta; order Psocodea; family Liposcelididae; genus Liposcelis; species Liposcelis brunnea. The sequence continues at coordinate 9,252,756 of CM042072.1, read as the reverse complement.
CTCGATTATCTTGAAAACGACTTAACTTCCATAAATATTGTCTTTCTCTTTGATAATTAAAATGAATGACTGGGTCAGTATTAAACTCCCTTGATCTTTGTAAATTGTAATAATTCGTTTAAGCAGCGAATCGAGAAAGTTCAAGATTTTACATTTCGAAAATTGGATAGGAAAATTGCACCAGATGCCGGTTTTTAAGTTCCTGAAACTAATTACGTTTCGATTTTTTACATGGAAAAACAAATTTATCGTTTAGTAATCATTAGCAAAGTTTAAAATCCCTTTTAAACCCGGGAACTTTTGTTCACTTTTAAATTACGTATTTATCCGAATTGTATTTTATGGAAATTAATTTCAAAATTGGGCTTAGAAGTTGCACGGCGACATGGCGTCAAACACGGAGGTGCGCCTTGCAGGAAAAAGCCTTCGAGCCTTTTTCCGATTTTCGGCACAGTTAGTCCTAATGTGGGTAGTGTAAGCTAAAGCCAGCTGCCCGAACCAGAACCCGGCATTGCCAGCCCGGCCTTACTCAGCCCAAAAAATTTAAATAAAAAAGATTGAAAATTTTTAAAATCGATAGATTTTTTATTTTAAATTAAATTGTTTCGAGATCAAAAGAGTAAAAAAATGAAGCAATTTTGGAGTAAATTACTGAACCTGAGCCCGGCCCGATGCATGCCCTTATTTTACCTGATTGGAAGACAAGCAAGAAACACTGCCAGATGAACGCAGCCATTTTTTCAAGCTTCAAAAATCTAAACTATCAAAAACCAATAGGAAGTCCTGCTTTAAAATAAATTGCTGCTCGCATATTCCTCTTAAAAACTCATCTTAAATTATAACCTTCCAACATATCTAATTACAAAAGAAAGGGTTTCAAGATAAAACCCTTCGATATAGGTAAATTTTCTCCTCTTTCGCAAGAGTAATCCCAAGGTTTTTAATGAGATTCCTGTCGAGGAAAAAGGACGAACACTCATTGATAACGCAAAGTCTTCCAAGCACATCCAAATTACCAAAGCTTTCATTTTGTTTTTCAATTCACCCCATTCATGGTTAGAAAAACAGACAATTGCATTATTTCCTTATCCGATTTTTTTCCCCCAAGCTTGCCCAAATCTCCTTCGTAATTTGCTTCCGAAAAGCCGTAGCAAAAATTCCCAACCTTCGGGGAGATTGAAAAAAAAAAAAAATCCGAGCGGTCTCGGCTTTCATATATTCGTAATATTCGATCAATAATCCCCAAGCAATAAATCACTCTCGATTTTTGTGTTTTCTTATCTGCACGTACTGATCCGGACGTTACTATGGCAGGAATACGATAGATTTTCGATTTTCTATCTCATACAATTTTATCTGATTCATCCGGTCATAATTCCGAAAATTCGATAGAACCGGGCTCTGGTTTTTTCGAGAAGGATTACAACATTAAAAAAGCGAAGATAGAAAAAAAAAAAATTGTAATGACCAATCATGGGATAATAAATGGAGTAATTCACAAGTTGCTTTTGTTGAGAAACTTGAACGAGTTCCAAGCATTAATTTTCAAGCTATTTTTAAAGTGGAAATATCGGAAGGAAAAGGTTTCTGAAGAGAAACCCCTTTTCCTGTGCTTCTGATTTCCGATTCATTTCTTGGCTTTTGACCTGTTGGGGTTCTTCGTATCTCATTCTAGATTGTAAATTATTAGCATGGGATTGAATTTATCTGAATAAATCAGTGCGACCTAGAATACTGCGTCGAATTTTTTTTTCCTCCCCAGAAATAATCTTTAAAAAATGATTTTATAGATCGGTTGCATCTGGTGATATGCTCTTATAAATGAGAAAGTTTTCTAAAGAAAGCGAATGAATTAAACCGACAAAGTCTTTAATTACTTGTTAGAGAGTTGAAAGTCTTTTAATTGCTATATTTTCTTTACAAAAGCCAACGTTTTGTTTTCCTTTTTAACACTTTCCCATTTTCATCTTACGATTTATAACACAGAAGAAAGAGGCAAGTCTTAAGAGGAGGCTCTAGCTGATGACGTAGTCCGTCGTTGAGGAGTGGCTGTTTTCCCAAAAATCGCTTGTAATTTAATTAGGGTGCAAAAAATTAAAATTCTACAACTGAAAGTACTAGCTTATCGGTTTTCCTATTATTTGAATCAAAATTTGTTCTTTTATCTGACAGAGGAAATCCAGAAATTAACTTTTGCAAAAAATTGTATATGATAATTTCGTTGAATTTGTTTTTCTATGTTAATACACATTAAAATTTATTTGTATAGAACTTTATACTTTTTCTGGTTGCACCTATGCTTAGCTTACGGTCGTATACATAATTGCACTTGACATCATTTGTACTTAAAGAAATGGACCGGCCGTCCATATTAACAATAAAAAACTTCGGGAAGCCTAAAAGCTTAAAATGTGCGATTTTAAAAAATTGTCATTCTTTGTTATTTTTGGACTTTTTCTTTCAAATTTGAACTTTTGTCAATTTTGATTTTTTTTCAAAATATTTTTGATTATCTTCTGTCAACTTTCGACTTTTCCTGCCAATTTCCGACTCTTTCAGTATAATTTCTAAACAAAAATAAATTATCAGTGCTGAGCGCCAATAACAACCCTACTCTTTGCTAACAATTTCTGAGAATGTGACGAAGCTACTACATAAACCCAAACAAAAATATCAGCTCCGCTCATTCATTAAAAAAAAAAAACCCCAACGAAACACGATTGTGCGAAAATAACCCTTAAAAAAATTTAATTAATTTATAAAAAACTGAAGGAAAAAAATCACGGCTCGAATTTTTACAAAAACATCAAAGGATATCGAGGAAGCTTTACCATTTTATAAAATCCCTTTTGGTGCATGATATAATAAAACTTATACTTTTGTATTTTGAGCCAGAGAAAAAAGATCCTTTGATTGTGCTTGTTGCTTAAAAAATATATTGCGGGTTTGAAAAAAAAAAAAAATAAAGAGACATGGAGGAACGACATTTTTTTAACCTCAGGATCTTGAGACCAATCTTAAGCTTCAAGATTAAATATCCTTGTTTGTTAAACCGGATTTTGTTTCCTGGGAACTGAAATGAAATTTCATAGCTTCGCTTGGTTAGAATGGAACTACTTTAAACTTTTTGCAAAAGAAAAAAAATTAAAGAAGCGAAGAAACATATCATTTTAGGGAAACGTTTACAATTACGATTCCGATATTTTTGCTTTAATGGTGAAACTTAATAAACTCGGGTTGAAACTTTCAGATAAACAACGAGAAGTAATATAGGTCAGAAAAAAAAGAAAACTTTTGTCTGAAATTGAAGTAGAAAAATTTTATCAAGTCGTTGCCCCCATGTTGATGATCGAATGTATTTTTTTCATCACCCATCAGCTAATGTTGATTAATGTTTTCCACCAAGTGGAAATCAAGACCCAGGAGCGAACAAAGGGATTAAGCTTTTCCTCTTCTTGGGGGGGAAACAAGAAAGTTCAAATTTTCGTTTTCTCTTTATTTCACACTTCAATTAGATTTTTCGAAAAATTTGCTAAGCATGTTTTTATTCCCCCCCCCCGCAGATAAAACCTTCCGGCAAAGAGAAATAATGAAACAACAAAAAGGGAATAGCAGAATAAAAAATGCAATAAATTTACGGTTGGAGTGGGTTATTTTAAATCTTGCAAAAAACCAATAGGGAAGTTATGAAGGCCCTGAAACGCCACCGACAAATTTTTTTTAAATATGATTATTTTTTCATTATTAATTCATATTATTTCTATTGTAAAATATATGTTGCATTTTACAAATAAAAAACTGAAATAAACTAATTAATTATCGAATCTTATTAAAATCTTTGTTTCCACAAAATAATTTTTTTTCCCCACAAAAATTTTTAATTTTTCTTTCTTAAGTTGGTACTCCTGCAAACTCGAGGGGGAGGGGGAGTGGCCGTCGTAGCAGTAGACGGCGCGGCGGTTCAATAAGTTACATTTTCATTTATCCTTCCTTAATGCTGCATTTTTTATCATTGCAGGAAAATTCTTTGGCTAAGAGCTGGGAGTACCAACAATGATCCCAAAGTAATTGCTGGCTACTACCGCGAAACTGTGCAAAGTTTAGGAGGCTGCCCCATAACAGTGCGAACAGATTGTGGGACTGAAAATGGCACATTGGTTGCTTATCAAAATTCCTTAAGATCACAGTTTGGGAAATCAGAACGGCCACCACATTTGTGCGGCACCAGTACCCACAATCAGAGGATAGAAGCGTTTTGGGGCCAATTGCGGTCCCATCGTATTCAGTTCTATATGGACTTCTTTGGAAGCCTGTTGAACGAAGGAGTCTTTACAGGGACATCCTTTGATAAGGTTTTAATACAATATTGTTTCCTTCCAAGAATACAGGTAACTATTAATCAACGAAGGACCGCCGCGCAATGGCGAGGCGGTTCGCGGCGCGGCCGTCGTAGCAGTAGACGGCGCGCCGTCTACTGCTACGACGGCTACGGGGGAGGGGGAGTGGCCGCCGTCTTTGTGGAAATTCCTTTTAAAAGGCCTATTTTTAAATCACGGCGAGACAATGTTAAACCTGGTATGCGTTACATCGGAATAACTGGAGCGTTATTAATTAAACGTTGACTTCTCGAGTATGTAAGAAGTTTCGTTCGTCCATTTGTAGACGGCGCGCCGTCTACTGCTACGACGGCCACTTCCCCTCCCCCTCGAGTTTGCAGGAGTACCAACTTAAGAAAGAAAAATTAAAAATTTTTGTGAAAAAAAAAATTATTTTGTGGAAACAAAGATTTTAATAAGATTCGATAATTAATTAGTTTATTTCAGTTTTTTATTTGTAAAATGCAAAATATATTTTACAATAGAAATAATATGAATTATTAATGAAAAAATAATCATATTTTAAAAAAAAAATTTGTCGGTGTCGGTTCAGGGCCTTCGTAGGAAGTGTTCGGTATTTCCATGACGTGCTAAAAATTTTGATCATTTTCTTTTTGGAATCTGAATTATTTTTTCCCTTTGAAAGAAAAATTAATTATAATAAAATAAAATTTTACAAAGCATAATTGTTTCTTTCGTGAAATTGGCTAAATGCTTGCTACGCAAGAATTTATTTGCCTTTTTAACCTTCTTTAAACGAGAATATCATTTTGTTGTATTTGCCAAGCTCATCATATTTTTATGTCTGCGTTAAAATGTACGAAACTTTAAATATGAGAGAAATATGCTTTGCTGATAAGAACTTTTATGGTTTTTCAGAAGAATGTTTTATTGAAGCGAAAACCCCCCCCCCCCCCCCAAAAAAAAAATGGAAGATAAGGTTTTTTTTTAAAGTTACCGGTAAGGGATCGCTTTAAGAGAATTTTGGTCGAAGTGTCCATCGAAGTGTCCACTCCCGACTACGCTCCTTATAGTAATGAGCAAGCTAATCTTCTAGAAGATTTCTTAAAAAGTTCAACCGATTTAGAAGAAGAATATAAGTATGTTTTGCTTTTTTTTTCCAATTTAGCCTAAAGGATTGATAGTTAATCTTTTTTTTTTCTTTTTTTTGATAGATTACTTCTGAAAAAATGCGACAAACAAAAATAGCCATGTTAAACACCATCGAGGTAAAATGGACCCACATGGCATAACAATGTTAGGAGAGAAAGGACCCTCCCCCCCTCCCCTCAGGATGTTTACGCAAGGTGCCTTTCTACCTGGTGCAAAATTACTTTCCGATTGAAAAACCGGAGGCCTCTAAAGCCCCTGACAGTCTCGTCACGTAAGGCCTTACGTTACGTGCAATGCTTAACTTATGGGTGCATAACGTAACTAAGGCCTTACGTGACGAGACTGTCACGGGCTTTAGACTCCATGACCGCCCGCGACTGCGGGGGCTGCAAAGGTGCTTGCTACGCCACTGAATCGACCCCAACTTGAATTATTTAAAAATATTCATCTAGAATTTCACGCGTGGGCCCACGCATCCTTTCTAAGATTTAAAATCGATTTTCGGAATCTGATTTTAACTGATAACGTCGTGAGACCTTCTCTACCTTTAAGATTCGCAGATCAATTCTTCAGGGGATACGACATCAAAATTTACCTTTCGCCTTATTTTATTTCAGCCTAAAATTACAACGATTCCACAACAAAACGATAACGCCGGAAATTTTACAAGTGAATGAACTTCACGAGATTTGAAATTGAATGAAATACCTGATTTCATTAAATTGCCTACGACGACGTATGCTTAGTGGGATTATACTTTGCCCTAATTAAATATTAAAACTTGTAAAAAAAAATTAATTCCTTACTCGCCTCAATTTTACACTTCAAAAGTTCCCGCTATTAAATGAAGAGAAAACTTAAAATCAAGAGCGCGTGGGATTTTAAAAACTTGCCTAACTGAAATACACCTACGTAAAACCCAGATCCCATCTAAATCAAATTAAAAATTTCCTTTTCGTTAGCGGAAAATATTAATAACGAACATAAGTGTCATTGAGTGCAAGAGTGAAAACTCTTAGAGTTTATTAAATTTGTAAAAAGAAAATGATATGTAAATTAAAAAAAGGCGGATTCTATTTTGATATTTCGCACACAAAAGTAAACAAAACGGTCAGGAATGTTTTTCATCAATATGAAGTCTTTGGTTATTCCTAAATATCCTGTCTTCATATTTTAAAACCATCGGTTAAATTTTATACCACGACCGAGGACTCCGATCCCGATGTTTTCCCGCACGTCCGCCATTTTTTTAAAACACCTCATTTTTTTTTTACATTTTTTTTGTATTTTGCAGGACCAGCCTTAATTTTTCCTAAAGACGAGATACGAGATACTCCAGAAGACGAGATGCTCCAGGAAAATGAGCAACATGAAATCGAGGTAGTAATTGAATTGAATAATGCATTGTTTGAAATTCCAGCAGAATTGGAAAGCCGTAAAACGAATATTCCGTTATCTTAAAGGAACAGCAAGTAAAAGATTGGTATTTAGTAAATCTTCTTCCTGTACATTTTGCAGGCGCCCTTCCTGCCATCACCTCAAAAAAATTAAAGCCATCAAAATATTTCACTCAAAAAAATTCATCTTTTTAAAAAAATACTCAATAACCCGATTTTTTTGCCAAGCACACATCCAACCAGAATAAATTACCAAACTATTTCCTTTTTTCGCATTATCCAGTATAAATTATCGACTCTTACGAAAATGGTCTCATATTTGGCGCATAAACTTATACTCCTTCACAGCCTTAAACCATTCTAAACGATTAATAATAAGAAAAGTTTTTGGCATTAAATCAGAAAAATATTTATGGATCGGATCGAAGTGAAAAGCATTCTTATTCCCATTATCCGTTGCAATTTTCAAGTCGTTTTCGAAGTTAGTCGGATGGCTACGAAAGATAAAGTCACAAACTTTTTCTTACGATCACAAAAAAAAAAAAAATGAAAAAAGAAATCGTTGAAGAAGCTTTATTTGAATATAAGATTTAATCGGGTTCGCTAAGGATATGAGTCAGTGTCACTTCCAAGGATGTGTGTAACTTTGTTAATACGTAAAATAATTCTTCTTTTTTTGAGAGAGAGAAAGATAAAAAAAATTCTTGATAATGGAATTAAGTCAAAAAGAGATGATCTTAAAATTTATTTTATGTTTCTATTTTGACCCTTTACAACTCTCAAACGAGCTAGTTTCGTTTAAGCTAGAGTTACAAAAAAAGTTTGAAATGGCTTTTATAGCTATTTAAAACGGAAATATGTGACCGTTTAAATAGTGTTTCACTGTTTTAGAATCTCTCTTTCAAAGACAAAAATTCATGCCGTATACGAAATTCTTGCTGAATCGAAGAGGCGACCGCTTCAGGCGGCAAATTCTCCAGGGCGGCCGAATTGGTCGCCAGTTTTTTCAAATTGTTGATAAATGAACAATGTCTGTTACAATAAAAAGATACCATTCTACTAAAAAACCTGCGGAAATCTTTTTATTCTTGTTCCTCTCGTCAAGGAGAGTCTTATCATCCCGAGAAAGCCCCGAAAAAATCAAATGATTTTGGACCTTACTGATATGCCCTGCGATGCTGAGCACTTGCTGACTGGCTCTGATTCGTGTTCCTTTTGTCAACAACAGTCTAGACATTCACCAAAACTTTTTTACAGGAAAGCCCCGAAATTATTTTCAATTTTGCTGATTAACTAAACGAAGCTGAAATCTTGCGCACTGACCCGGATTTGTGCACTTCTCGTAGAGATTAGTTTAAAACCAAAATTTCTTTTCAAAAACAGTCAGGGCCAGCTCAACTCGGTTAAGCAAAGTCCCCTTTCATGAGGGGCGCAATATTTAAAAAAATATATATAAATTGTTTTTATTTCTTTTTGCTTGCATTTTAAAAATTTTCGCTCGGCATTCGGCCTCGCTTAAATTTTTGCTTTAGCGCCTTCGTTTGGTCTTAATATATCAAACTGATTACTAATGACACAATAACAAAAATCATTCATACCTTTGCCGCATTAACAAACCATCCAGCAAAGTGAAACTATATCACGAGAAACCAGCTAGCGTGGAAAAATCCATCTAGCGAAAAGCACAATAGGCATCCTTCTTCAAAAAGTTAAAAAAGAGGTGAACTTCTCTCTTGTCCTTTTAAATGCGAAGAAAGATCCGAGACTTATAAAACTTTCTCAAGAGAGCTCTGAAATAATGAAAACTATCGGGAAGTGAAACTGACAGTCTTAAAAGTTTATTTCCTACAATCTTAAACATGCAAAAATGATTCTCATCCAAAACAGCAGCTGACATAAAATCTTATTATTATCATCTTCATTATCCGTTTTTTCCGACGTTAATAGAGCCTATGCGCAAAGCAGATTACAAGCAGATTTTTTGGTGAAAAATGACATATGTAAACCGGTTCTTTGGTCCTTTTAACATTCTGATTATGCCAAGTAATCCTTAAGATTATGCCAAAAGGCTTCCTCAAGTTAAAAATGGTTAAAAATGGCCTAACTTTAACAAATTTAAAGAAAACAGCATTTTTAGTTCTGGCTACAGTAACTTAGCTTAAGGGCGCTCGCAATTTTTCTCCCTGATGTTCTCTCCCATAGTTCCTTTCGCGTGTGACGTGTCAAAACACGTGTGACAGGGTCTATTTCCTATATCGCAGAATTATGTCCAGCTGAAGCCTTCAATTCCCCTCAAAGTGAGGAATGGCATAATGCGATGAAGGATGAAATAAATTCTTTATTGAAGAACAAAACTTAAGAGGAAGCCAAATTGCCTCCTGGACAAAAATTTCAAATTTTACAAACCAATATTCAAATTTTTCACCCGCTATATTGTTGATCCGTCTTACACTTGTTCGCCATCTATCGCTGAAAAAATTAACTATGAAAAAAGAAAATCCCCATTACATTAGCTAGATTAATTTTTTTTACCAACCTTAACCATCCTCAAAATAAAAGGTTTCCTAAAAACTTGGGACCTCCATATACGGTTATGCCACCAGCGATACATAAGAGTTTTCATATTGCATAATTATATAAATTTTTTTAGAAACAGGTCGCTTTATCGGGCCTATTCTTCAAGATCTTGGAATTCCACGTGTATATTTGAAATTAGCGACCCCCGAAACCCCGTGGGGTGAAGAAAATAATGCATCTCCAATCAAATTTAAAATTTTCTTTAAAAAAAAAAGAGACCATAAACTGATTAATTAGAACATAATTAATCAAAGTATCATAATAAAAGCAGAATAACCCTGTACCGATTGACAGTTTTCACACCTTTTTCAAAGGAAAGTAGGTCGATAATGAATCAAGACAAGAAGTCTAGCTCACCCATTAATCACAGAAAACAAAAATGTTAGAAACTCGAGCTGAAGTGATGACAGCTCGAATCTACGTAATTACTTGCATGAGAATATCATTAAAACTTTCGAGGAAATTTAAAATAATTTAACCAGAATTATGTGTACGTCCACTTATAAATCCAATCATCATTTCACTAAAGGAATCCCCATCAAGAAAATCAATAACGTTTTCTAAAAACTCATCTTGGGCACAATTGACCCGTTTTCTGATTTTTAAACCTAATCATAATGTTTCAATAAAATTTTTGTAGACCAAACGCAATTTTCTCGATAGATGAAAACCTAATCGGATTTGAAAAATATAATAAAATTTCTTATATAAATCGTCTGCGTGGGCTTCTCCTTAATTACATTGTATATTTTATTTTTTTGTAAAAAGAAAAAAAAAGGTATTCCGAGTAAAGAAAAGCAATAATGACACTAAATGAAACATTTAATTTATTTTCGATATTTTCATCTTCAAAAAAGCTTCCTTTCAAAGTTAAAAGCACAGATTGCTTTTGGTTTCAAGAATCATCATAAATCATCGTCTAGATGTAAAATTTTCCTTTCAGACTACAGACAAAATAGGGTTGGAAGTTCGAAATTCGTTAACTGAAAAATGCAAGCATCAAATGAGTTATAGTTGGCAGGTGGCTTCTTTTTTCCTGCTCTTTCAAATCACTGTAGATCTACAGTAGAATTTTAATTTGGAGCAGGAGAATTAATCAATTACACAGTATACTATAGACTTAATTTAACGTCTGTAGTTGCCGCCTGGCAACTATCATTTTTTTTTTTTAAACAAAAAAATTACTTAAGAAACCGCGTTCAACGCATTAATATTCATGAATCGAATGTAGCCTAATTTACCTTTGAGACTTCTTTTACTGAATTTCAATTAATACCCAATTGCAGAGTTTTTAAAATTATCGTCACCGTTAAAAAGACTTGAAAATTTCGTATTCCTAAAAAAAAACGAATCAGCTAAAAATTTTTAAACTCAAAAGCTCCACTTCCTGGATATTTATAATGCAATAAATTGATACAAGAACAAGGCGCCTTTGAGTGCGAGAACTATTCTTCAAGTTCAAAGCCTTGCTTTAAAAAAAAAGATTCAACTCCACAAAGCTTTTTTCTCTTTTTATCTTCATAAAAAAGGAAAAAACTTTTTGCGGGGGACGTAAAAAAAAAAGTTTCCGCATAAATATACGCTTAAAAAAAGGAAATCCAAATGAATCGTGCTGTGTCAAATTCACGATTTTCAAAATAACATCTGCAGAGGAAATGTTTGAAACGTGTGTTATTTTAAATGAAACACGTAGCAAAGGTTTTTTCTCGAATTCATCTGCGGAAGATAGCCCTTCCGTGTTTTGTGTCAACCTAGCAAAATATTTACCAAAAATAAAAATAAAAAAATATGAATTTTTTCTCACGATCTTCCCAACTTTACAAAATTTTTCCTCCTCAGAAAAAATAAAAGCAAGTTATTGTGTAAACTTATGATGAATATCTTTTCTTCTATATATTTCCAGCTGATTTCTTTAACTCAGATATATAAAAAATGAGTTTTCAGAAAGAAATAGTTTTCGGAAACCGAGAGAACTGCTGTTCGACAAATATCTACAGCAAAATTTAAAGTGTCTGTAGCGCGATATTTCAAAAAAAAAAAAGAAAAACAAACTTTAGGAAAAAGTTGGAATTGAAAGAGTTCCTTTTCGAGAAGTGAAAAATCGGGGAAATCAAAATGAATTTGTATCTTTAAAAAATCTTTACCTTGCTAAAAAAAATTTTTATATTTTATTTATTCAATACGGGTGATTTCGGAGTTTGGGAAGTGGCGCCCGCATTCTGTGGTAGCAAAACGTGTCAGCAACAGCAATTAGCTGAAAAGAAGCAGAGACTCGAGTAGAATGAGCAAGGATTTTCACATCTACTTTAATTACTTACACCCAACCAGGAATTAATTTTATTTGGCAATTGTAGAAATAGTCTTTGCATGAAATAAAACCGCCAGAAATTTAAAACGAATAGGAAAATCTACAGCGAATCCAAAGAAGCTATGAAAGTCAGAAGGATAGAGACTATGGCTCAGCTTCCCACTTTTCTTCGAGCTAACAATGAGCCAAGCTGATCGAGTAACAAAAAAGTCAACCCACCTAATCAGTAAACAAATATGGCTGACATCGGCGATTACTCACTATGTTAAAATGCTTTATAACTGCGAAATTGCCATCACCAGTAGTCGGCATCACGTTCTCAGGAAATTCCTCCATTTCCTTGAAGTTAAAATCTCAAAATTTTCACAACCCACTTCACATTAACAAGAATGAAGAAATCTTCATTCACTCAATCCAATTCATATTATCAACAAAACAATGCTTCATAAACCTCTTTTAACATAACCCGACATCCTCCTCAACTCTGATAAAAAAAAAAATACACAACAGACAAAACGAAATGATAAGAATACCCATTTATATTTCCCAACTTGAAACCATTTACAGATAAGTTAAAACTAATTTTTTAAGTTTATAAAATTAAGTTACTTTATTGTTCTTTTACACCGGAATCATTTTCGGGAATTATCCTTTTCTAAGCAAATTTCAAGTGCTTTATAAAGATCCTTAAAGTGTTCTTCAAACTACATTCACAAAATAAAATCCTGTCAAGTCTTCTCTTAAAAACTTTGCTTATTTATCCCAAAGATTCGTCAAAGGAAAACCCTTTAAATCTCTACACTTCAAAATTATCATTTTCGCGTGTAAAAACCCGCAATGAATATATTCTCGGTGAAAATTTTTTTAAAGGAAAAAAAACTCATCTCTGTTATTACAAAAAAAAAAATCCTTCTTCCTCAACGCGATCATTTATCCATTTGGGAAAGATTTCCCATCCAAATCAATATAAAATTCAATTCTTTCCTTTTGAATTCCCGTGTTTCATAATTAATGACTTTTCCCATATCGAGTTACATATGCGGAGTTCCGATTGGTCGGATGTGGCTCACATATGAAAAAGACAATTTTTCCATATCGGAGAAATTTCCCCTTTTTACTTTATCACGATTCAGAACTCTGAAAAAATGAAACTTATAAACAAATTATTTTTCAAAATCTTGAGTGTTAAAAAAAAAAAATTCTCAAAACTACATTTGTAATTCATTCCCCAGCGTCATTAGCAGTAGGTCTAAGGTAAATGGAATAAAAACCCACCACACCCTTTTTCCTGTCGGGTGACATAAAATATCTCGCTTAAAAAAAAAAAAAAATGAAACAGTCAAATCTGTCACTTTGAGTGGAAAAAGATTCTTTTCATAAAAAAATCAAAAAATCATTCCATAACCTAATTTCGAATCCACCTTTCATACAGTATATGAATAAAATCTGTCGCTCTGCAGTTTTTCTTTCTCGCCTCGGATTTTATTTACACTTGAAATAAAAACTGAAATGAATACGGTAAATCTAATAAATAAATGGGGGGCTAAATCCAGATTAATCGAAAGCGTTGACGAAAGCCTCAATTTAGTTTTAAATACTGAAACTGAAAATGATCCAGGCGAAACCTCAATAATATAAGGTTCCATCTCCACTGCGCGGGTTGACCAGGCTTGCCATAAGCTAAAAATATGGACTTAGCTTTAACTTAACCGTTGTGGAAATTAAAGACCTGCACGGGCCGAAAAATAATGGCCCGAACCCGACCCGAATTAAGATTTCAAAACCCGAACCCGACTCCAAATTTTTTCCTCAACCCGAACCCGAACCCGACCCGAACCGAACCGTAGGTTTGGGTCGAAATTCGGGTTGCAACCCGAAACTTTCTTTAGTTTAAAAAGTTGAAACTTACTGAATGATTAGTTATTAGAATGATTATTTATTAAATGCCGCCATAGGATTGTTGAATTTTTCCGTTCCCTATCTTCCGCTCAAAACTCTGGCCCGGAGGACTTTTTTTTAAAATTACGGCAGAAATTGAGTAGAAAAATCTAAAATAAGAAATTGAGAGAAAAATCTCCAACCCGAACCCGACCAAACCAGACCCGAACCCGACTTCAAATTTTTTCCTCAACCCGAACCTGACCCGAACCCGACCCGAGCCCGAAACCCGAACCCGAGCCCGACCCGTGCAGACCTTTAGTGGAGATGGAACCTTATAATATCGAGGTTGCGAATGTATTAGTAAATTAGGTCGTAAGAATTTTACGGATAAGTTATGAAACACTTTCAAGCTATGAAACTCAATTCAAACCAGCGTTTTAATTTTATGCCCCTTTGTATCTGATGCATAAAAACTACTTATTGCAGTCGGTATCGCAGGCTGCAAATTCTAGTTAAATAACAAAGAACAAAAACACTAGAGCCTCAACAATTAAGGTTTATTCTGCAGATAATGCGTGGTTTCTCCCATTAAACTAACCAAACTTTTCTTCCTTTGCAGCTCACTCCTCCAATTCCAATACAGCAAATCTATCCTGTAGTTCAAAATTTAAGGGAATTATATCCAATGATTAATAGAGGAATTCAGTTACACAATACATAGTTTATTCTAACGATACGATGACTGACAAGAACATTTCAAAACCAGGATTGATCCAACACCATTAATCGCAGGAAGCACGTCAATAAATTTAATCATCCGTATTATTAGGGAAAAGATCGAGTTTTTCGATTTAATCGGGCTAAATTTGAAATTTCGCTTCAGCGGATTCAATAAAATTAACATTAAAAATCGGAGATATTATCGGATGAGAACATAACGAGGGAAACAAAATTATAGAAAAAGATCTTGGAAGGTTAATTTTACAGGGGAGGAAAAAAGTAACTAAATGAACCCGAGTCGAAATTTCCAAGAATAACCGAACTTTTTTCCAAGTTTTTTACTTGCCAAACATTGTAAAAAGTTAACAAAAAAATTCTCCCGATCGAGAGCACCAGAGCATCTAGTTTAAAACAAATTCTTCAGTGGCAATGTTAAGATCGTAGGAACATGTCTGATCCTGCTGCTGACCCAGACATCCTTGGCTCACTGCCGATTTATGATCTAAGGGTCAAGCTAACCTCAAGCTTTATTCAAGGGGATTGATAAAGTCTCGAATCCAGACTAAACCATTCCCAACATTAAACTTCCGTTTTAAACTGCAGTAATCCAAACATCGACGATGATAAAAAAAATAGAAGGAAAAATCCCAAGAATATGAAAAAACCTAACGAACTGTAAATGCCTTTGATACTAATATCGATTTTTGAAAAAGGGCACGAATTATTCAAAACAATCGATTAAATCTTATTTTCGTAGGCGATAAAATGGAATTCCAAGTTTATATTTGATTGATTTCTTTCCGATATCAGATTCGGATTTTTTTAAATTAAGGGGGGGATTGAAAGTGTAATGGGGCAGAGGATCAATAATCACCTAGAGTATTTTTATTCGGTCTTTAATCCCCTTGCTTAACTGATTCAGAGCTAAAGCTGCGGTATTTAGCAATTTACCGGTACTTAGCATTTTAAGCAGACCTTGTCATATTTTGAAACCGACAAAAGAGACGAAGTCAATTTATTCTCTCGATAATTTTATCTAAAAGCAATGAATGACCCTTCGGTTTAAAAGCTCACGTTCGTTTACCCCTCTGTCACTCATAACTTCCACTCCCACCGCTTTAAACTTCTACCTGTTCCGTATAATAAACCGAGAGTGACTCCACTAATGAAAATGGAAATTTCAATTCCACTCTTTCATGTTTCCAATCTTTGTATACACAAAAGGCTTTTTCCTGTTTCATCATAGCCTTGTCCAGATGTAATCACCCATCGCATCAATTTGTAAGCGATATGGATTATATCTTTACAAAAAGCCAAAGATCCTAAAAGCACGTCAATCCCTTTTCCCTTTAAAAAAAAAAAATAATCTCAGGAAAAGCTCAAGTAAAAATAAACCAAAAATCCCGCTTGTTTTCGATCAAAACGCAACCGGAATAGGGATTTAGTTTCACGAGGCACGACTAAATGTCTTTTAAAAATAACGGAAAGACCTAATTGAGTTGTATATTGCGCTAATGCATTTCCATTC
This sequence comes from Liposcelis brunnea, assembly GCA_023512825.1. NCBI lineage: Eukaryota > Metazoa > Arthropoda > Insecta > Psocodea > Liposcelididae > Liposcelis > Liposcelis brunnea. The sequence goes on along the minus strand of CM042072.1, from coordinate 9,236,856 downwards.
CCTCTAGTTTCAAAACTGATTGAGAAATCAGGTTTGAAGCAACGTTTGCTAACTCAGTGTCAATAGACTAAAATCCTCATCTACTATTCAGTTTTGATTTTCTGTTTGTTTTCGAAACGCTCGTCACGTACTTTCCTGTTTGAACTAGGTTCAACTACAGCATCAAGTTTTACATTTGCGTCTGATTTTGATGTATTTGCATCATGTTCAATAAAAAAAAAAAAAAATAAGGAAGGAATGAAATCCAAGCCGATTTCCGAGTAAAGCTAAAATTTGACACAACATTTATCGCATCATTGATTAAACAATAAAGAAGAAACATTTGGCTAATTATTAGGTATGAAGCACGTTGACCTTACTCTATCTTTGTAATTATTTCAAAGTAATCGTGCACGCACCAGCAGAAATTATCGCTCGCAAGAAGATCCTCAGAAACTTCCTGAGGGGGGGAAAAATCGCATTTTGCTGTTCGACATTTCACGCTTACAAAATGAAAATTTTCGGGTAAAAAATGTAAAAATATCCTCTTGTCGAGTGGAACTCACTTTTTGTTTCCAACTTTAGCATTTTAACGAAATATTAATATCAATTCGTTTTGAAAAACGATTCGCAATCAAGTACACGTAAACAGTAAAAAAAAAATTAAACATTTTCCCTTTTTAATTTTCCCTTAAATTTTTTTTCTAAAAGCAAGATCGTGTTTCCTCATAAGCGTGGACGAGCTTAAATATCCCATGTTTTTTTTTCCACAGAATGTATGAACTTGAAACGGTTAATGAAAAACCGCTTTGACGCTTAAATGCTTTGAAAAAAATTTAAAACGAAATAAATTGTTAAAAGCTCACAACTTCATTCGCAAATAGATTTTTGGAAAAAAAGGGTAAAAAGAGATCATTTTAATTTGAAATCTGCACAGGGATTATCTCCAGAATTAAATAAAATTTATTTATTTAATAACGGTAACTACGTTTTTAAGCAGTGGGACATCAAGTCTTGCAAAGGCCATGGATGGTTTAGGAAGCATTAATATGGCAGCTAGCAGCAATGATTTTGGCCTAGGCACGCCCAGGTAATTTTCTTTCAGTTTTGGGCGCCGCCCAGCCACTTTTATGGTGAAGGCCTAAGCAGTCGCTTCAAGCGGCAGCGACCAAACTTGATTCCTCCCAAAATTTTAGACACTTCAGGGTCTTCTGAAGGAAAAACTGAAGACTTTTTCTGGAGACTTATTACAACCAAAAAAAGGACAAAATTTCGTTTATCAGATTTTTTGGTTTTGATTTTGAGTAAATTTTTATGAAATTTTTATAGTCAAATTTGCAAAATTTGTTAATGTAGAATAAATTTTTTTAGAATTTTCTTAGTCGCACAAATATTTTGATAATTCTTTTTAGTCAAACAAATCTTTCGATATTTCTTTTAGTCGAACAAAACTTTTGATAATTTTTTTAATCAAAGAAATCTTTTGGTAATTTCTTCTAGTCGAAGAAATCTTTTGATAATTTATTTTAGTCGAACAAAACTTTTGATAATTTTTTCTAGTCAAAGAAATCTTTAGACATTTTCTTTTAGTCGAACAAATCTTTTGACAATTTCTCTTAATTGAACAAATCTTTTGACAATTTCTCCTAGTCGAACAATGCATTTAATAATTTCTTTTAGTCAAACATCTGTAAATTCTTCGAATTTGATATACCTCGCTTTCAACCCTTGCCATGTAAATATTTCTTGCCAGAAAATATTCTCCGTAAAATTTTCCCAGCTTGTAAAAATAGCGACTTCTACGGAAAATAGGGACCAAGTTCGATCTTTATAAAAACTCAAATACTTCACTTAAGCTCTACGCTAAGCTTTCTTTCTGCAAAAACACTGTGCTAGAAATCTGCATCTCCTCCCAAGATTCCAAATAAACATAAACATAACATCAACTTACTCCAATTACCACTCTCAAGCCATTTACCCCTTTGCCTTCACCTTCCTCCATTAGATTACATGCAATACATTTGAATGGATAGATCATTATCAAAATGAAAAATACCCTAATGATTAAATATTAATGTGTCAAATATAAAAATCCCCACATAAACACTTCACATTCGAACGATCTTGATTTTTTATCAAAACCCCGCAATCAAATTCAATCTCTTTTCGCATTTCATTCTCATTTTCTCTTAAGTAGGACACAAATACACATCGAAAAAACCCTCCGGGGCAATAATAGTAGAGATAAATTGCCTGGAAAGAATTTTTAAAAGACGAATGGACGTAATTTAATTTCTTTTGTACTTCTGCCATTCTACACACGTTTCCGTGTGTGAAGTCACATATCTCAAATACTCCATCCCCATTATTATGAATGAAGCATTCTAACAAAGTGATAATGTGCAACTGATCGATATCCCACTTTTCAAAACGTCCTTATTCTGTTTTTCAGCTTGCAAACTGAATACTAAAAACATAAACGGCCGATTGCTATTCGACAAACATAGCGAGTAAAAACATTTATTTAAAAAAAAAAATGTTTCGGTAACAATTGGCCACTCCAACAGTCACGTTTTTCCCTAATCACTTTTAAAAATTATGCGGTTTTCTAATGAGGTCACAACAAGTTCGGACGAAATAATAAAAAAAAAAAAAAAGGCGAGCGGTCATCATGGAAGGCAATCGAGCTTCCCATCATGTCATAGCGAAGTGGCCATGACATCAGGTGATTAATTGAATTCCTAATTTCCTCCCTACACCGGTAGAATCATCAACCATTTCCCGGTGTTGTATGCAGATTAATAATTTCAACTTCCCGCAACCCGTTTGAAAAGATTTTCTTTCATAACTTCATTTTCATACCTTTTTTTCTTTTTTTTAAACAAAACAAACCTTCCTCAAAACAACAATTCCGCAAAGCTGCGGACCAAAGAGAGTTTAAAAAAAGCTTTTCGCGTGCCATTACACCGTTATGAATTCCAAAACATGCTGCATGGGAAACGAAGATCCGCAATTTCAGCCATAAAACCCTAACTTGCCTTCTTTAGTTAAAAACAGGGGACTAGCTACGAAAGTTAAGATTAAAACGAACGGTGTTATCCGTTCCCTCGAATAGCCTTATCTCGTAACATTTTGAAGTGCTATGTCAACTATAATTTGATCATATACGTGTCACCTGACCCTCTTCCCAGAGAAAATAACGTTTCCTACCTCGCATTAAAAATTTAACCCGGTTCAAATTTTACATCCAGCCCTAATATCCACATAGTAAAGTCATCAAAATAATTGCCATAAGCCTCATATACACACACACAGCTATAGGCTTACGCTATATAAATATGCACATAATATTCATGAGAGTTCATTTGCATTTGTTCTCAATTAAGAAAAGGTTAAAACCATTAGGCCCAGCTTTTCACGCATAATTTATTAATTTTCCCAGTTTCCAAACGGAAATAAGTTTGTTTTTTCAAAAAATGTATGTGAGAATTTCCCCTTTCATGCCTGAAGCTTTTATTAGTTTATTCATCGGTCCCATTAGTTTGAAAATTCAATTACTTTATAGTGATCAATAGATGCTGGAATAGGCGGGCCGTGAGATGAGAGGAAAAAATAAAATTTCAAAAGTAATTCGGAAAAAAAAAAATACGGCAGATATTTTTAGAATTCATTATTTGAGGAAAATATTCCAAGGAACCAATGTTGGGTCTATGATAAGGGAGAAAAAAATTCGAGATAGGGAAATATCTAAGAGGAAAGCCTGGAAATAAAAAAGGAAAAAGGATGAGATATAAGAATAGGATAATATAGAAACAAGGTTTACTTTATCTTCCCACACAGTGGCGCAAAAAGGTATATTTTTTCCCTAAAAGCATTTTGAATATACAAAAAATTTTATCCTTAATAAATCCCCCTTTTTAAAGACGTCAATGAAATTCTCTGAAAAGAATAAATATTTTCCTGGTTTTTAGCCTAAAAGGTAAAATACAATATTTTTTAGCAATAAAGAAATGAATTTATTTTTGTTAAGGTGCAACCGAACAGGTATGACGTAACTTACGGCGGGAGTGGGCGGTCTGCGACTCTAAACACTGAGGGTAAGAACACCAGCCACGTTACTTGCGGAGGCTATATTCCCGTTGCGCCCCACAGTCAGTTTTCCAAAATTCGATGGAATAGTTGCACCCCGTCATTTTGTTTCTCCAAAAATTTAACTGGCATTATGTTCCTCTAGTGTTTAGTTTACTGCGATCAAAGGAAACTGAAGCTCAGTTGAAAGCTTTACAAAGCGTTCAAAAAACTAGGGGAATGGCAGTCCGGGGAGGACTACTCCCTTTCTCGCTCAGTCGGGGTATAGCTTCATTCGATTAAGGCATCATCGGAGACTTGGGAGGTCGGGGGTTGGCTTGAAATGAGGAAATGGACCGAAAATTTAAAATCCCTAACTATTAATTAGTCGAAATCGAGTCCCATGTCGCCGCTATTTGTAAAACTTCAAAATTTTCGGTTTTTCAGGGTTTTTCGGAAAGGCCGAATTTTTACGAAAAATTGCTTAAGAGAAAAGTTGTTCCTTATAGGGTCAGGTATCTTCACAAAAAAAATAAGAAAAATCTTTAGAGCCGTTTTCGAGAAAATCAATAAAAATTCATTGTTTGGCATTTTTTGGCCTTGCCAAAGTTCTAAACTTGGCAGGGTTGCCTTCAAATCACAAATTGGACCGAAAATTTAAAATCCCTAACTATTAATTAGTCGAAATCGAGTCCTATGTCGCCCCTATTTGTAAAACTTCAAAATTTTCGGTTTTTCAGGGTTTTTCGGAAAGACCGAATTTTTACGAAAAATCGCTTCAAGCTTAAGAGAAAAGTTGTTCCTTATAGGGTCAGGTATCTTCACAAAAAAAATAAGAAAAATATTTAGAGCCGTTTTCGAGAAAATCTTTAAAAATTCCTTGTTTGGCATTTTTTGGCCTTGCCAAAGTTCTAAACTTGGCAGGGTTGCCTTCAAATCACAAAATGAACCGAAAATTTTAAATCCCCGACCATTTGTCAGTCGTAGTCTAGTCCCATGTCGGCGCTGTCGGTAAAACTTCAAAATTTTCGGTTTTTCCGGATGAGGGCGATAATCCTCTATCCTCTACAGTTGAAAAAAGTCAAATATTTTTTAACTCATGGCTAAAAAAATATCATGTCTTTAAAAAATCCGTTTCTTTGGTTTTAGAGGAAGCATTAAAAAATGCAATAAAACCGATACGAGTTCCACGAACTTCATTTTAAAAAATTCAAAACCCTCCTACATGTTTCTAAATTGAACCGATTAGTCTTTTCAAAAAAAAAACTGCCTACATGCAAAGCATTAAAATAACCGCAGCTGGTTTAACGAAAACCAAAGGTTCCGCTACTTTGGAAATTAACACTACAAACTTTGAAACCTCCGACCGTCCTCGTTTTCATCACCGAGTCCGGGATATCCGTTTACGAAGCTTACCTCTTACAATTTAATTGAAATATACCTTAACTATCTTCATAGGCAAGAGCATGAGGGTAATTCAGCTTAGTTTAACATGATTTCGAGAAATCTCCATTTCCCAGCTTAAAATATTTCCCCAGCCCCACAAAACTCAAAGTGAACACTCCTAATTCGGATTCTTATTTGATAAGCCCTAAAAAAAAGTTTATGGGGATACTTAGTACGAGACAAGAGAATAAAGATAAGAATGTCAGATAAATCTGTTAAAAGTCGCAATATATCAACAAGAAGGATGCTTTGAAAACCAGAAGAAGCTTTAAGCTGAAACAATGCAAGTGGCCCAGCTATAAGAAGGTCTAAGTTTTGTGTGAATTTGAAAGAAAAATGAAGATTGATGAACATTTAAGAATAAGGAAACTGTAATAAAGATAGTAGCTAAAAAAAAGAATACATAATTGTTCAGTACACGATATAAGAGAATTATAAAACTTACTTCACAAATTGCACTAATGGCCTTTTATTGTTACAGAAAAGCGATTAGAAGGGCTTTATAGTTATAAAATTATAATCATTTCTGAGACAGTTAAATCTAATTCGCTGAATTTATTAACTATCGATTTGATAGTTTAATAAATACGATAAGGAAAAAATGGGAAAAATCGATCGATATCCTGGGACCGTCACTGACCAGCTAAATGCGATTTTCGAACCAGTGAAACAACGAACACCAAGAATAGAATCCAAAAGGAACTGATGATCAATAGGTTATTGAATCAGCGCTACGTTGGATGATTTCCTCAGTTCACGACACTTTTGATATGGTATCGTTGCATCTCATTTGAAAATTGCGGGGCTTCGAAAAAGAAATCAGCGCTGAAAATTGAAAATTTCACGTAGGATTGAAAATGATCGAATTATTACGAACAGTGGTATTTAGACAAAAGGAAGAAAAGGTTTCATTATTCCGCTGTAGCTTTTAACTCTTTGGAAATAATAACTTCATTATACAATATCTAAAAGTTAATCTTTGATGAACTTTTCAAAAACTGACTGCGAGTTTTCGTTAACCTTATCTTAAGTTTTCTAGTCGGAGGGATTTAAGAGCTTTTTTTTTTCAAGCTTCGCCAGCGATTTTTTCTTGAGAAAAGCGAGTTTTTTTTTTGTTTAGCCAAAGAAAAGGTTTTCGAACGGTCGAGAAAGCAAAAAAAAAAAGACGGCCTTGAGTTTCAATACTTGAGAACTTTTGAGATAGGGTAAAATAATTAATTCAAAATTCAATCTTTTCCCCTGTTGTAACTTGCAATATCGAAGAAAATGTCACTTTCAACAGGGAAAAAAAACGACCAAGTGGGTGGTAACAATTTTTTTTTCCCATCGGTCTCTCCAAACTGCCTTGATAATAAAAAAAATCACGGATACGGAAAATCTGAAACCGTAATTTCGATCAATTGGGTTACCGAATAAAACAGAGTTAACCGTGGGAGCGGTATATTTTGAGATAGGTATAACAGAATTTACGGTTGAGTGTATTTCATATAAATTTTTTCCTTTCTTTTTTTGATTGAAGTTCAAGCAATGCACGTCAAGTTCATTATTCAGGGGGAGAGAAACATTTCAGGAGGAATTTTGTCGAAAATTCGAGATTTTAAACAAACCGATCGGCAAATTCCCAAATGAACACAATTTTTTTCACTTGAGGATTTGATGTAGAAAGAGCCAAAAAAAGTGAATTTCTTAAAAAAAAATCCTTAGTGACAATTTACTCACTCACTCCGCTGGTACTTCAGAGCCTGAAGCCTATTGGCACCTCCATTATATTTCTCCAGTGACCACGATCCAAGGGTGTAACCTGCCAATCCCTGACTCTGAGGGAAAGGGCATCCTGACGAATGTTGACGATCCACCTCATCCTGGGCCTGTCCTGTGCCCACCGACTAGCCGCATGTAAATGCCCCTCTCCACCGGCACCCGCACTACGTGTGCTCTTCACAGCAGCCTCTTAGACTTGATCACACTAGTGATTAAAGGCAGGGCAGTGAGATTTCAGGCAGCGACCGAAAGATAGAGTGTCTTCCCTTTTGTTCAACATAGTGATGGAAAAGATTGCAGTAACAAATTTGAAAAACTTGACTTCGGTTCCCAACACAAGATTACATTTCTTCTTTCACTTTGCAATCCTTAAAAAAAGTTCGGCCATTTTGTTTGCTTTGCAAACAGGACTGAACAACGAATTCAAACCACGCCGGGCTTTAAAAAAGATTTCTTACCGCAACGATGAATTCAAACTGAGGGTTAAACTCCGCCACATATCATAATGTTAATAATGATTAATTTATGAGGAATATCATGAGCTCGAGATTATCCGGATTATCTGGATTGCTTGGTTTAAGATCACTTCGGAAAATTTAAAGATAAATCGAGTTATTTCAAGAGTTAAGACGATGCTTAGTTCATAGAATCGGTGATCTAAACTTTTGATCCAGCTATAAGGAAAACGGTTAATGTGATTTTAATGCGAAATGATCGTCCGTTTAACGTGTCGCGAGTTTTTTGACTCACTGAAGGGAAAAAAAATTTTTAAAAAGCTGGATTTCTTGGCAAAGTAAGGTATGAAATCAAGAATGAATTACTCAAAAGAAAAAAAACTGGACGAGAATCTAGCAAAAAATTTCAGGACCGTACGCAGAAGAGTAGTTTGCCATTTTGCATTTTTAAGTTTAACCGATTCAGCAAAATTTTAATTTTGATGTCAGAATTTGATTCCACGATATATTTTATTAATACAATAGCATTTCATGGGCTTGAAAGGTTAAACAAACCATTGTAAAATTATTTATAAAAAAATTCAAAATTCGATTAAAGTCCAGCACATGCCCAAAAAAAATTCGCCTCTGGCCGCCAAGAAGGTTTGAACTAAAATCGGCCCCAAAAATATCAAGTCTTGACATGAAATTACCTTTACTTTTCGAGGACCTGAGTCGAATTTGTCGTAAGTTTTTGTTCTTGAGCCAATTCTGATTTGGCATGTTTCAACCTGAGCCTCTGTTGCCTCGAGCAAGATTCCAATGATATTTTTCTTACTATACAACTTTACGCTTTACTTCTCAATCTCCAAAATGTCGCTTCCTTCAAACAAAGACTTCCACACAAAAAAAGCTAACGCCACAAAATACCCACCCACAAACTTACAAAATATTAATAAAATGTAATTAAATTTCATGAAAATCCACTCATAAATTTTCCAGTAAATTGACATAATAGCTTAACAGAATTTCAAACGAAAAAAAATACGAGGAAAAAACTTGAACGAAAAAAATAATCGGCTTTGAGGAAACCCTCTTTTGGACTTATCAATTTCTTCCTATCTCAATCGCCTGTACCTTCAAATCGTTTCCAAGGTCACTACCTATCGATTTAAACCCATCATTACCTGCCCTAAATTCTTTTCAAAAAAAAAAAAAAAAAAATGGAAAACACAACAAAGCCGAGAGAGAAGAAAACATAAATAAACCTTTTACAATATAAACTGAGTTATATAAAAAAAAAAATGTATATGAAAATTTTTTTTAATTCTCATCCTGGTTTCGGTTTTGGTTCCGGTTCACTGAAAACTGGCGTTCCACATCCGATTCGCATTTATACTAATGCTTCTAAAAATTTCAAGAAAATTCTTTTAAAGGAAAAAAAAAAATAAAAATTCCGCTCCCTTCGTTCCTATCCCGACCTTTCCTCATTTTTTCTTGATTTTCCCATCAAATAAAATCGAGGGGAATAGTATCCATCATATCACATACACAAATAACGAAGAATGTATTATTTACATCAGGATGAATAGAGTTTTAAACTCATGAATACGGAATGAATCATGAAGGCGGATCAAAGCGACCTCCATCATCTTCCACAAATCAACATAGAAATTTATTTCTTGTCTAAAATCAAAAGCCCTTTTATACCTCTCGCGCCTTCATTTCCGCTCGTTTTCCCTTATCCTTTCTCTACTACAATTTTTTTCTCGCCGAATTCCCATTTAGCCGAAATTTAAGACGATACCATAAATTAAGACGCAGCTTATTTTATTAAAACCGTGCTTCCTTCATCGACTTCCTTAACTTTCAAACTTTCCTAGGCCCGACAAAAAAATCAGTCTTCAGAGACTTTAGAGGAAAGTTTATGCAACGCTTCTTAAGTTGTACGTTTTTGTAACAAAGGATTAGCGCGTCCTTTTTTTTTTTTTTTTAATTTTCTTGTAGAGACGAACATCGTTTCAAAAAGATTCAATTCTTTGAACCTTTAGATAAATAAATAAAAAAGCGAGTAATTTAATACCGATGGAGTAAAAAGCAATCAGGAAAACAAAATAAATCGTTTGATTGCTTCTTAGTTCTCTAGAAGGATTCAATATGAATAAATTACTTTATTATTCCCAGATGAAAGAAAACAATATAGAATAACTTCAAAATAAATCCCCAATACCTTTTCCAATCGACTCCTGCATTTTTTATAATTACTTCTCTCAAAACAAAGAAAAAGCACATCAATTCTTCCCAATACTGACAAAAACATCAAAATCTCATAAGAAAATCAATATAGGGCTTAATTTTTAATTTAGAAAAAAAATCATCGAAAAATTTTCTTACAATATATCCAAGGTTATCCTTCCTTCAAGCTCCTAACACCATGTAATCCAAATATTGGTAAAAAATCCCATTGTTGATAATCCACAGAACTTTCAAAAAGTTTTTTCCCTCACGATTAAAATCACAACAAAGAAAAAATGGAATGATTCCATTACCTGAGTTTTGAAAACTCAAAACAACGCGGAAATTTGGTAATCAAACGACAAAACCACATTACACACACAAACAAAATGTTTCGGAAACTAAAAAGAAAAAAACCACCACATTAGAAAAACCGTTTCGCACCGAGACCATACGGTTTAGACGGTACATGAACGATCTTCGCGTTATCACTGGCATTTTAGACGGTTCCGAGTTTCCTTTTTCATGTTTTCCCGATAATTCTCACGACGTTTCGACTACAATCGTTCCCTCAATGTGCGACGCATTACTGGCACGTGCCAATGTTATTTAACTAAATCATAACCTTCCGTGTTAAAATTTTTTTCAAGTAATTACAGACTGCATCATTTTTTTCCCCATTAATTTTTCAAAAATCGTAAAAAAAAATTTTATTCTTAAAAATGCTTGCAATATTATTCAATAAAAATCCTAATTGCCGATAGCGAAGTTGCTTCTGTAATCCAAAATTGAAAAACTAACGTAATGACTAAAAAAAATTCACACAACGCCATTGATTATAGAATCCTGCAGGTAATATCCTGTTTTAAATAAACAGTGCGACGTAAAATATCTAAATTAATTATTAGAATTGAGTCGAATAATCTGATTAGTAGAATGGAGAATGACAAGTTGAGACTTGTACATATATGTGAAAATATTGAACAAGCTAGCTAGATTCATATAGGAAGGGATTTACTTGACATGATGAATTTGTCGAAATGGCAATAGCATTCCGTTTCAGCAATGTTCCAGGGACTTTCCAAAACATTATACATAAATACGGGATAATGTAATGAGATAAATTCAGCAAAAACCACTTTGACTTGAAACTTAAGAAATTATGATGCAGCTTTTGGGTTCCTGTTTTTTCAAAAATTTGTTGACATTTTATAGATACCTACCACTTTCAAAGAATCTCACCCATTCAACATTTGCTATAATTACCTAAAAGTACAGCAAAGCTCTCGTAAAATGACCTTGTTAAGCTATCATGCAATTTCGATAAAAAATGTTAAATCTTTTTTTTTTGAAACAGTGATCTCTTAAATAATAAGATTTCCTATAAGGGAGGGAGATTTTGCCTCATTGCATTTAAAATATGTCAAATTTCGTTAGAAGAAACAGATTTTAGCTATGAGATGGTGGCTAGGGTCTCACAACTCCGAATTCCCTCATAATTACCTGATTTTAGAGAGTAGCAAATACTTTTGCCATGCAGTTATATAAAAACCAATTTTTTGAAAATATTTAAATGCAATCCTACCTTAGATGGAGTTGAGCCTGCATCCTGCATCCATTTTTCCTCATAAACTTGATTTTCTGACCTTTCCCACTGATCCACATACATGAAGCTCTACCATCAGGTAAATCCATCTAATTCATCCAACTCCTTTTCAACGTCCACCTGAAACATATGATAAATTGAATGAGATGGAAAAAAATGATGATTAATTTCCACTGCACATTTTCTTACGATTGAAAACAAGCAAATCCTTAAAAATGCTACCGTTTACCACGTCTGTTCCCTCGAGATATCCCGGCATTAGATTCTTCCTCATTTTACACCTTTTTTTCTTTATCTCCCGGCTTTTACACTCGATATACTTCTTCACGCGACACTCCCCGAAAATTCCGCGATATTTCCCGATCATATTTTTCTGCACTACACACGATAAATAAGAATTTCTAACCCGACTATGCCAACGAAAAATGGCCGCGCAGACTACTTCCGTGAGAAACGATCAAACCGATCAAACATCGATGGATGAGGCACATGTGTTACGAAATTCATCAACCGTTACCATTTTGATTTCTCACTCCAAAAACTAAAAAGTACAATGTTTAAGCCTCAAGGCTTTCTGTCAGGCATGTAAAAATTTTAAAAAGAAATACTGAACGGATTTTGCATTTGTAAATTTAAAAATAATAAGAAAAATTAAATATTAATCTTTCACCTGTTGTTGGTTTTGATGATTTTTGGAACATTGAAAACGGAAGCGTGGGTCACGTGATGTGTTTTGAGCGTTCTGATTGGTCCACTGATTTTAGGCTTTCACTAATGTCTGTATCGTTATTTTGTCAAAAAAAATATTGTCCACTGCATTTATTGCTCAAAATAATAAGTATTAAATAGTCAAAAGCATTTACAGCGAAATATTATGATCCTGACAGGATGCAATATAATAACAAAGACGACAGTGGAATTATGGAAAAGTGAAGAAGGGACAGAAATATTTATTAATGTACAGATTGCGCAATTCAAAGCTAAGGATCATTTTTTTGCCAATATAATTACACAAAAAGTGCCGGGAAATGATGTCGAGAATTTGTGGAAAAAGATGATTTGCAGAAGGACGATATGGTTGGGATGCTTGGGGAATTTAAGTGATTAATTTTGACTTCAGCAATTTTTACGGATTTATTTTCGGAGGAAGTATCAAAATAAGAGAAAAGAGGGTGTTTGACATCAGAATAATGTATGGAGCCTCTACAACGCACTAAATTTTTTGGACTATTTTAAAAAGGTAAAAACATTACGTAATAATTTAGATTTTAGTGAGGCTAATGAAAATTTTTTATAGATTGCTTTGGATGTGATGCAAATAGTGTTTCCCTTTAATTTGTAAGTACAAGAAGGAAATAGATTATTAAGAGATCATTTGAATGATATAGAATTGGTACTTGTCATATTAAGGAGGTTACCTGTTTGTTGAATTGAAAAAAATTCATTACGAGGACCATCTGTAACTCCAATGCCTAAATTTAGTTTTCACATTATTAAATGTGCTTATATGTTTCAGGTAACTTTTAAAAGAAGTTGAAACTAAAGGCAATGTCAGCTACGAGTTCTAATTAGAAGGATCAGTTAAAAATTAAGGGTCATTGAAACTTCACATAAAAAAAATTTGCACCAAGGCAATGAGACAATTTTTTGTGTACAGGTACAATCTTGCAGTTAAATTTTTCAAAGAAATTAGCTTTTATGTAATCATTCTAGCTATTTTTATAAATCAAACTCATAAGTAATAAGTAATCTCTTATAACAAGAGGTCACCATTCACCACTTCCGAGTGAGTTTTTGTTTAGTGCTTTAATTTTTAGTGGCTCTAGAAAGTTTATCGTTAAATAAATAGGAAACATCCCATTCTGTACAAAGGCCTACATTTAAAGCTAATTTTCCAATTATAATAAATGACAACATTCTGCTAATATTTAATTTAAATGACAAAGGCATAATGATGTGAAAACTTTAATTGAATGATCATTTTATTCTATATTCATTATTTAGTTTGAAATTAAACAAGCTTACTCTCGAAATCTGATTAGCACTCAAACTGAGTTAGCAATGCAAATTGGATTTTGTTCATTGTATGCTAATTTGACCAGTTCAAAAGTTTCATTTTATGACTGCCAAATCGTTACCGGATTCGCAGGATCTTCTCCGTGAAAATTACCTTCACTCGTGCTTTTCCTTTAAAATTCTAAAAAATTTATGAAAGAATAACTTTGATTCATTGAAAACTGAGAATACCACATGATCGATTGAAGTGGAATCTAGCGTGAGAACAGTGAAATATTTCACTGGCGATATGATTAAGCTCTGCGTTAGATGTCGATATCCTCGCTTTGTAAAATCCGCATTCTGCAGCTTTCCCTCCATATAAGTTAGTTCGAAAAAAATTTTCACTTTGAATCAAAAAAAAATTTATTATATTTGTACCATTGGCTTTACATGAATAAATAGCTTCTAGGCATCAGATTAACTAACATATATTAGCAAACATAAAATCGTTAACAAAAACCATGAGCATTGTTGATAAATAATATTTGATTTCGATGTCGATGGTTTTCCATCATTTGAGAATACTCTTCCATAAACGCCGAACGATGTTAAATTATTATGAGGAATTTTTAATGCTATTTCGATCGTGTTGTTGCTCTCGTTAGGCAAAACCGTATAAGTGTATGAATCAGGAGATAACGGAGCTAGCATTTCCCCGTCCGCTAGTGTATCTGGGATTTGGCTAGCATTTTCTTTAAGAAAATTCCCAGAGATGACTATTTTAGTGAAATTATAACCGAAATTTTTAATTGAAGGTCTCGAGGAGCAACTGGAGATTTTGGAGCCCGTACATAAAACAAGACTACAAATCTGAACGCCGCCAGTTGCAGTTTGGCCATATTTACGAACTCCATTAAAAGCTACAAGGCGATAATTGTATGGGAGCTTTTTCTCCGTTTCGTAAGCAATGTCAAAAATGCAGCAGAATTCATGACCATGGCAGACAACTTTTTCTATTTTTCCTTTATCTTCTTTGGGATTAATTAGGTAAGATTTATAAGCGGTAAGTGTATCTCGCATTAAGTACAGAGAATTTTTCCCTTCTTTTTCCATAGGCCCAGGACAGTTTATCAATTCTTTATGGCTGTTGGCTTCTTGTAAGGCCGAGATTAAAGCTTTGATTAATTTTTGAATAGCCCCAGATTCTTGTTGAGTTATTTGATTTTGTTGATTGTTAGCAATACCTACTTTTTTTGCTTTTTTTGGAATTTCGTAAACTATTAACTGGCTTGTTTTCTTCTCAGGCATTACCCGAGTGAAGCTGTTATTCTTTCCTAAATATATCCCGCTGCCACCATTTCCAACCGTCACGTTGTTATATCCAGCACCAAGGAAATTCACATCATGTGCAACAGCCCATCCTTGTTGAGCTTGTAAAGCAGTTAAAAATGGCAATTCCGAAAACCAAGCAGTTGAAAATGCGATGTCAGTTACTCCGTGTTTATAAACTAGATCGATCGCAGGTTTGGCGAATAATATATCGAAACAAATAAAGGTCCCAAAGCGGACTCCGAAATCAGTGTCGAAGAACACTGCTTCCGGTCCTTGTGGCCTGTTTGTCTCGTATTCATCGTATAGATTATATTTCCTGTATCTGTAAATAGAATCGTTGAAAGTTTTGAGAGTTTAGGAATGAAATGCAATTAACATGTAAAAATTACCTCGCAATTACTGCACCATTGCGGTCGAATACCACATTCGTATTGTAGCGATATCGATTTTTGGCAGGACAGTTTTTGTCGGAATTTTTTGTACATGGAACTTTTTCGGGAAGATTAACAACCACGTAAATTCTATGAAGCCATGCTTTGCATGAAAGAAATCTTACGATCTGAAATAAAAAAAAAATTGATGATAATGATTATTGTGAAAATCTGATTTTAATTTAGAACTCATGTTTTTATTGTGCGATTTTGTTATCATTGTTTGTTCGTTATCTTTATTTGCGAATAGTTTATAATTTAACCTTCTGATTTTTTTTTTTGCCAGATTTTTGACATACCTCTGAATCGTTGCTAGGTTCATCGGTGCAAGGCACAGATTTGTTTTTAGGGTCTGGAACTATTTGTAGAAATTCTTCTAAGTTATTTTCGTACCCTGTAAGTCCCGATTCGGGGAATACGATGATGTCAGCATTCTGAAAAGTTAAGTTATGGACAAGTATGAGAAAAAGAGTATGAATTTGAACTAACAAAGTTTGTAAGTTTTAGCAAGAACAATATTCTAATGGCATAGAAAGACATGAAGTCTAGTTCCTTCGCTTTGACCATAGTCTTTGATCAGCCTATGAATCGATAAATCCCTAGGACTATACTAGAGCTATAGAAAGAAATAGTAAAATTGGGGCTCTATAACTTGGATATAACATTTTATTAATTTTTTAAAGGAAAGTTATAAAAAAACTATGGCATGAAATTTAAAACTACGAAAAATTGGATGTAACTTGCTATAGTTTGGCTTCAGGAAATTGCTATTCTGGATATAGCAATTTTGTAAAATTTTTGGCTGTGGTGATATCTGGTTATTTCCCTGGCAAATCTAGGGATCTTATTCTTCCATCCAAGAAAAATGCCTACATTGCTTTTTAAAAGCTTACTAGGACTTCAATAAAACTCTTTGATGTTTCTCTGTTTTCGGTCAAGACCAATATTCTCAAGGAAACCTTGAACAAATTTAATATTTAAGTTATACTCACTGCTTTACTCGCATCGTCAATATAATCAGCGTAATTAAGCACGTTCCACCATATACTCTCTGGAAATTTTTGATTACACGGTGAATATTCAACGACAGCTCCTATATACGTCTTACTCTCAGGCGTTGATCTCTAATCAAGAACAATTAAAATCTATTTTTACACAAATCGATCACGCGGTTCATTTTTTTTTTTTTTTTTAATTTTCTTCTTTTAAAAAAAAACTAATCGCAGGGCTCGGGGAAAATTAATGACTTGCATGAAAAATAATTATTATCTTACCTGATGAGAGAAATGAAGAAAAGAAGACAATATTAAAACAGCAGACTTCCAATTAAACATTTTTTTGTCACGCTATACTTATTACTACACGGGAGCACGAAATGCTATCTACATTATAAACAAAGAACCTTCATTTTCTTTAGCGGTATCATAAGCTAAGCAAACATTGATGACTATGAATAAGAGTGACATGATACAAGGTGTACAACTTATCAGTAAGCAGTATTTAATTCTTCTTTTGTAAATATAAAAGTTATTGTATACAATTTAGTCAGTAAAAAAATTTTTTATTTAAGGCACATGATAAAAAAATATGAAATTAAAGTTAGGAAAATGGTGCTAGTAAGAGAAGAGCTTCCACCTTTAGTGGTAGCTGGTTCTCCGTCCCTTGAAAATACTCTTCCATATATTCCAAAAACCATTAAATTCGACTGTTTCGATTTTAGCTCAATTCGTACATTATTTTTATCCCCGTTGGGAAAACTATTGAACACAAATTGGCTTGGTGATAATGGGGCTAACTCATTACCATCTACTAAAGTATCCGGGATTTGGCTTGCGTTTCCTTGCAGGAAATCACCAGTGATTGTAATTTTGCTGAAAGTGTAGCCAAAATCTTTTTCTGGTAATCTCGATTTGCAGTCGGTTATTCCCGGGCCTGTGCATAGTAAAATACTGCAGATTTGTACCCCGCCAGTGGCTGTTTCCCCGTATTTTCGAATTCCATCAAAAACTACAGCTCTGTAGTTATGTGAGACACTTTTTGGTCTTTCGTAAGTGACTGTAAAATTACAGCAGAAATTCCCATCGCAAACTGTTTTATCCAACGCTCCTTTGTCTTCCTCGATATTAAGAACATGCGATTCGTAGACGTCGAGTACGTCTGATAATAAATTTAATGAATATTTTCCTTGTTGCCATTGTTTGCAGTCCACGTTTTTTATGGGAATGCTACGAACTAATCTTTGATGAATATTTGAATCGTATCTTTGAAAATTCGGGTTTAACCGCTTGAAATTGGGCTTAGGTTGGTTGTTTTTTATTTTTTTGGGTACTTCGTAGATTAAGAGTTTGCTGGTAGTGTCTTCGGGGGATATGTGAACGAATTGATCGCTTTTTCCGGTATAGATTCCGCTGCCACCACTTCCTACTGACACGTTGTTGTAGCCGGACCCGAGGAAATTGACATCGTAAGCGTATGACCAACCTTGTTGTGCTTGGAGAGCTAAAAATAAGAAAAATTAGTAACAATGATTTGGCATTTCATCCAATTTATTATTAACCATACTGACCTGTTAAAAATGGAAGTTCAGAAAACCAAGCCGTCGAAAATGCAATATCGGTAACTCCATGATTAGTTACTAAATCGATTGCTGGTCTTGCGAATAAGATATCGAAGCATATGAAGGTTCCAAAACGAACGTCAAAGTCGGTATCAAAATAAACTGACTCAGGTTCAGGTGGGATGTTTGTGTCTCCTTCATCGAACAGATTGTATTTTCGATATCTGTGAAAATGAAGCAAAGAATTAATTTTTTGTAAAAGTTAAGTTTCGCCAGCCTCGTGGCTCAGTGGGTAGCGTGCCTAACTAATTCGAGGATTTGGGGATTTCGAAAAAGCGATTAATGTGTGTTGTCGCTCGGTTTCACCCCCCCCTCCCCCCTCCCTCCTCCTCCGCAAAGCAATGGCAAACCAGCAGGTGGTAACTTGCTTAGAACAGTCTCTCTTAGCCGTTCGGAACCGGCATTAAACTGTAGGTCGCATATAGCTGTGTCAATTCGAAACACACAAACCAGTTATATGCAGAGAGGTCGCCTACGCTCGAAAACGAGTACCCAAAGAAGAAGAATAGTATGTTAACTGGAAGATAATAAGTATGAAATAATGATTACCTTGCGATTACTGCTCCATTGCGATCGAACACCACATTCGTGTTGTAGCGATAGCGACCAGATTCAGGGCAGTTCTTGTCCGTTTCATTAGAACATGGCACTTTTTCGGGTAAATTTACAACAACGTAGATTTTATTTGTGACTGCGTCACAAGACAGTAAATGCACAATCTGAAAAAACAAGTTTCTCAACTTTACAAACTTGAATTGGACGGTCCTCCTAGAGGAGAGAATCTTTTTGAAAATAAGATGTTGCGTAGAATTGTGGGACCAAAGATCCGGTAATTGAGTTTTGAAGGTTGGGCTGAGAATTGAAGCCAGGGCCAGCTTTTGATCACCAGTGTGATCAAGACACCGACTGACACCTCAAGTAAACAAAGTAAAAGAAAACAACTTACGGATCCGTATTGGGTATCAGGGCCGCAGACGACAAAGTTATCTTTAGGATCAGGAACAAGCTGTAGAAATTCTTCTAAAAAATTTCCATACCCGACCATACCAATTTCAGGGAATACAATGATATCTGCACCCTAAAGTTTAGGAGAAAATAGATTTAGTTAAAAGTTGTGATTTTCATTCACAGAATAAAAATGTTTTACGCACAGCTTTGGAAGCTTCCACGATATACTCTTGGTAATTGCCATAGTTCCATTGGATATTTTCACTAAATGGCTGATTGCAAGGAAAATATTCCACTACTGCTCCTTTATAAGTGGGGTCATTAGGACTAGATCTCTGGGAAAAAAAATGCAGACAGAAGTCAAAATGTAGCTGTAGCTCTAATTAAGTGAACAAAAATAAAATTTTTACCTGTTGAGAAATATGACAAATAGATATTGAAAGCAAGAGCACGAAGATCCAGTTTCCCATTTTTACCGATCGAACTATTTACGCTGTAATTGACTGAGTTACTATCATTAAATCATTTCCTTTGTCAGTTATAAACTTTGTTCCTTATCAGTGATCAGTCTTACTGATATTTAAATACAAAATCTAAATTCTAAATATTTATCGTTTCACCATTTTCTACAGAAATATTAAACCTTGCGATTACAAGCCGACTTTTTGTGGAAATCAAATATCATTCCATATCATTAGTGTTATCTCTTGTTAGGATATTCTTGGAATAATGAGCTTTTTTCGATAAACGTATAATGCACTGAGATTTGCACTTGATTAGGCAAAATTAAATTTACATCCTGATAGACGCTCTTGCTTGAAGCAGCTAAAAAGATTGAAGTTAAATTTCTTTATTTTAAATCTCTTGGCAAGCAAACGATTTCCCCTTTAATAAATTGGATCCAGATTGTCTGAAAGATTAGCCAGTTGCATATTCAATAAAGTAAAGGGGTTAATCATGGAAAATAACATTGCCTGAACTAGAGACGAGTGTAAGAGGGCTGGAGTGGATTCTAGGAGCGAATTGGTTTGGGACGAGCAGGGTGGGCTACGGCCCGTGGTAAAAATTAGGCCACAAAGTCAGTGACGGCGCCAGAAAAAAATTCTGGTTGGGGTCAGGGGTGGGCCACAAATTTTCATGTGGGGCCAATATCGAACAGTATTACAGCAATATTACTGTTCTTCCCAAACAGGTGGGGCCAAGGAAGGGCCTACTTTGTTCCAGCTGGGGCCACGGCCAAATTTTAATTCAAATAATCTGAACCTATTAAAAAATTTTGTTATTTTTTTCTTCAGGTGCACACTACACTTTAGACAGATTTGGCATCTCCTAATTATTCCTTAGTTCTCGTCTTTTTCTAGCTAAAAGAAAAATACTTGTATTTTTAAAACTAAATTTATCTTTGTTATACTGTATAATTTAATTTAAGGGCTAGATTCAGTCAAGCTCCCAAACTAAAACCGAATCCCATAAAAATTTTAAAAGGAAAAATTTTAGTTACATCCACATATCCACAAAAATTTAATAAAACACTTTATCTATTCGAAAACTAATTACACAAGATAACTTTGCAGAATTACAAATTATTCAAAACAGATCGATAAAACGATAAAAAAATTATCTTCCAATATCAAAAAAAAAAAAAAAAAAAAAAAAACTTTTCATAATTACAGTTAATGTAAATTAAATAAGCTCCAATATTCCGTTTTGATTGAAATTTTCATGTTGTACACTCAACCGTACCCACTGAACATAAAACTCATAGAAGGTTAACTTAACACTTTGTAATGTGACCAAATGTCATCCGTTTGTCGCAAGCCATTCAATTGATTTTGCACGATTGTTTTCTTTTTTTTTTTCTTTCCTGAGAAAAGTAGCGAAAAAATGTCGTTAACTATTTGATGTGTCACTTACGTAAGAACATGTCGATGTCACGTCCGATTATCACCGCACAAAAGAATTAACTACTGAAAACTTAACCTTCGGCATATATCTAAAAATGATTCATTTGTTTACGCGTAAGGTCATTATTCATGAACTATTTTTTTTAAATGGCTTGGGTAACGGGAACAGTGCAATATGAGCTGAAATTAGTTGATAAAGGTTTTGGATTATAAATTTTCTTATCGAAATGTTTGCCAGACTGAAATAACTTTTCTCGGGTTTTGCATTACGGTCACCCAGTGATCCCTGGTTTTCACATTTTTTACATTCCTGCCTAAAGCTATTGTGCCAAGTACTTTATCTTTGTGGATTTTGTAGGAACTTTCTGCATCCGTATCTGTGTTTGACCCATCTGAGCTTGGCACCTTAGCCTTGAAAAAAAAAACAGATTTTGTCGTAAAAAATTAAATGTTTGCTTTTCGACCCTTTTTGCATTTACTCACCAAAGTTTTAGTGCACAGCAATATTAAAAAGAAAACGTTCTCCAGGCTCGAAGTTGGCAAATCAAAAGCTAAAGTCTCGTTAAAAATTGGATGATCTTCAGCGTGTTTGAAACATGTTTTTTTCTTTTTCAGGCATTTCCCTTGGCTGTTAAGCATTAAGACTCGAATGTACGGATCTGTAAAAGAAGAATTCTAAATGGGCAATTTAAAAGTTGAAAGTGAAGAAATGGGAAAGGACTTACAAAAATCTACTAAAGATGGAACGATTGATAGATATTTTAAACGAGCTGCTTTGATAACGCTGATACTCAATCTCTGAGCAGTTGGAAGGTAGCTAACTCCAAATAAAAGCTCTCCGTTATCGGCATTAATTTCCTGAAGCTCCAGAGTCATCGGTATTTGATCTTCAGCCATCAAATTTTTTATTTCTTTGAGGTAAATTCTTTTTTCGCATAATGGAGTTCTTCTAGTCAAGCGGTCGTTATCGAATATTGTTAGTTTCAGGCACCAATCCTGAAAATGTAGAGCACATTATTTTACAGAGGCTGCAGTACCGTGATGACCGATTGATCTCATTTGAACTCGAAAGGATGTGGTGTAATGGACAGAAAATCTCAGAAAAAATCATTGACGAGAAGAGCTTGCGATACAAAGCCAGCGACTAGAAGGTCCCAAGGCTGAACTTCAAAGAGATGGAAAGATTGCTGGACATTCGTGTCTGGGGAAGGCAGAAAATAGGAGTAAAACAGGCGCCTATTAAAAAAGAAGGGGGAAAAATATTAGTGGTAGAAAAAGTAAGTGCCGAAGGGCTTGTGAAATCTCTATCAATCGATGGCGAACTTAACGTACTATTTGTCTCATGTAAACTGAAAATGGATTGTCACGACAACAATGTTAAACTTATAAAAAACGGCGTTTCCGTTTGTGTCTATGATAAGATTGACAATTCAAACCCGAACCAAGGGGGATGGATGTTTGGGCCCCCGGTGGAAAAATATTTGGCCCATGTATCTTTCTTCTCCATGTTGTAATGGGTTATTTGGAGTCCCTTCTAGTAAATTTTGCGCCCCTCCTAACCGTGCGACCTGGCTACGAGCCTGCGACAATATTTTTCTGTAATACCAAACCATACTGCATGTAGCTGTATGTGCATTCACTTGCGCGGATTTTCCCGACAACATGTGGCTGCAGCAAGGTCATCGTAGTTGAGCTGTATGATTGCTATTCCCTTTGTTTTTAATTTTTTAAACACGATTTGCCCATGAGTTTACCTTTGCCTGTAATATCTTCCCGAAATATCCTGGGCAGAGAATCTTCTTTTTAGGGTGCCTCATTCACGTCCTAAAATTGGTGAACTATCTGCATAGCTGTTTTGTGTTTACAATCGACTCAGCCGTATAGAGTTGATGCATACACAAAACAAGAATATACCTCAACCCGTCTTTTTACCGAATGCTCAGATCCTCGAACCAAGAATTAAGTTCACGGTCGGAAGATGTCCGAGCCATAGAGTCATACAGACGGCTAAACTATCAAAGTTGTACCCAGTAGCTTTCCCCCAAGTTGCCAAGTTAACTGCGAACAGCATATCTTACCTTAAGTTCTACTTTTTTAACGTCAAACGTGAATTTCTGATCGAATTTCGGATTATGCGTGTGCCTGACTATTCTAGTCTGCACTGTATGAACGATTCTTTCGCTTTTCTGCAACGACCATTTATTGTTGAGGATATCAAGAACTAAAAACGGTTCTAAAGAGCTTTGGTATTCTCTGCAGGGAAGATTACTCGCTTCCTGGAATAATATAAAAGAAAATGAGTCCGTGATTTGGTTTTCTTAGGGACTATGAAGCATAATGAGCATACTTACGAGTAAATTTACTGTTAAACGACCCATCGCCCCATCTTTATTTAAATTAGCGTATGCTAGAATAATTTGCAATCGGGGTGTTGCATCTTTAATATTATTTCCAAAGACAGGTGCTACGAGGAAAGGAGCGCATTTTAAATTAATATCTCTTTCTGTGCTTTTGTAGAGTGAAACGTTTTGGGTATCCGAAAGTTTTGCTTTTGATCCATCTAAACCTAAATAAAAAAATTGACGAAAAGGATAAAGAGTTATTCTAATCTACCTGTGTCGAGTCGTCAATTATGCTAAGTTTACTCGACACCTATTATTTTCGAATCTCGTCAAGGGCCTTGCGACCCGATTTGGCCGCAGCTTTTTAGGTCCTGGCCCAAGTGCTTTATATTGTTCGCACAGTCATCCATTTGACATTTCCACTTACCAGCTTGATAAATGTCATATTTCGTGTTAGCAAACCAATTCTGCCCCGATCTTGTTATTTGAATTTTCCGAAAATTCGAATTCACCATTTGCAAATTATCATTCGAAAAAGTTCTCTTCTTCCTTTTCGCCACTAAAACAATAAAAACTCTCTTAACATTTTATCTTTCCAATTTTCAAAAACTTCCCCTTACCTCTTTCCAAATATTCATAACCCCAACAACCTGGACCGACAAAACATGCTGTTATTATCATGGCTATAGCTACTATTAAAGCACCTATGGCCATGACCAGTATGCGGCCCCATGGTCCCAACGGCATCGCATGTCACCTAAAATAAGATAAAGCTTTATCATTTTCAAAGCTTTGTCAAGGAGAAGTTCAAGCGCAGGTGTTTTTTTAAGGTATACCTTCTTCGCTTATTTGTCAAAACTTTCAATTATTTTCACTTACGACCTGAACATATAACCCCGTAGCTGCGCAATTAATGCCGCAAGCGTTATTTTAAATATGGATTGTACTTTAATTAGACATGCTTAAATAATTTCATTACATCATTCGTTAATCTATTATAATCATCTTTTGGAATTTCCATAAGTTTCGTAAAAAAAGAAATTTTTGAAAGATAAGGGTTGACCTTCAAACTTACCTAGTAAATCTGTATCCAAAAAGTGATTTCAACTCGGAGAAAAGCTGTATACTAATTAACCAGAACAAATATAACAATCGACAGGTGCATGTCTCATAGTTCATCAGCAAATATGATACATATTGTGGCTGTACACTAATGGACTTTTTATTAAATGAGCTTTTATCCTCTGTGATGCAGCTTTTATATTAAAACACGAAATTAGTGAAGTAAGCCTAATTACTCTGTAACTTTCTTGTGTATTATAAAGCACGCTTAATCGGGGAAAGACTAATTTTGGCCAAATGCTTAAAAATTTGTATTTAAAATTTGATCTTTCAAACTTTGGGTCAATTTGCCTGCAAAATTTAGATTAGGCACCCTTCATTATTTAAAAAAAAAAAACTATTAATCCTGCTTGGATTAATTTCCCAGTCCTTTTATGTCCGTGCTGATAATAATGTTGTTCGTGAAAAGAATCAAGTGCGTTGATGTACACAAAAAACACCACAACCATACTTTGATGAACTAACGATCTTTATTTGTGTGTACATTAGCGGTACAGGATGTGCATTATCGCGCATAACACCACATTTACATTTGACTGCTATCAGGATTTCCGATACGCAAGCTCAAAAAAAAAATAATAATAATAATACTTCGGCAAGTGTTTTTTTTGTTTTGTTTAATATTCAAATGGAAATCTTTGTCACCTGCTATGTTTGAACTTTTTTTAACATATTCGATTTCGCCAGAAGAAATTAAAATAAAATTTATTGATTGCGACAATGTCGTTTACGGTTAAGTTAAGCATGAATTAACATGTGAGTTCAAGTCTTGCGAAGGAAAAAAGGGCTTGTACCTTCAGCAAATATCTTTTTTTTTATTCTATTGTTTGAAATGGCTGACCCGCATGCTGTAATATGATTTACGGTATGTGTGTAAAAGAAGTTATGTCACGTTCGATTTTTTGGGTGGTAGTGAAGGATGTTCAATAAGTTTGACGGTTTGTGAGTTGAGAGTTAGAGAATACTGATGGGGTATTTTGAGGGAGAGTTGGGGAAGGTTCGAAAGCCTGAAATGAGAGAGTCGCCAATTACAAATCTTGATGAAGAAGCGACCATTCAGAGGTATAATGGAGAAGCAACCAATCGGGGAACAAACATAATGAAGTTAGCCACTCTTTCATTTCAAGCCCTCTAGGTTCTTGGGAAAACTTGGTGGCGTAAAGGTTAGTTCCTTAGCGGGTACCAGATAAATAACTGAGGGAAAACCATTTTGCAGGCAGTAGGAGGAGAGCCTGCAAGGAGAGGAATGCAAATTTAGTATCAAACGAAAGAAAAATTGATTATCTAGTGCTTTTAAGTAACAGAAATTTAATTTATTTTGTTAGAAGTAAATTATTTCGAATTTTACGAAAAACAGCCATTCCTTTATCGCGCTTAGTACAATAAAGGCATATGTGAATGCATCCTCCTCCTTAAGACTCAGGCTAAAGTTACTGGTGCCACTTAAAACCAGTGAATGGGCGAATGGCTGATCCTTTCTTCTCAGGCTAAGTGCTTCTTAGGACATAAAAGCTTTTTAGAGCTAAACATTCAGGGGAAAACGGGCGCGAGAAAGTGTAGGAATAATTAACTTAACTAGATGTGATCTTTTGCAGAACTTGAAGTTCTATTGCCGCATCGTATACAGCTTGTCAAGGAGAGCCTGAAAGGAAAGAGTCGCTGACTCTGTATATCGAAATCCTGACTTCTCATTGGCTTGACCAAAATCTTTTTCAGCTGACTTCCGTTGAGTGGTGGTGACGTCATACTTCTTGTACTGCTTGGTATCTTCCCCCTGAACACGCCGACGTAAAAAACCTTGATTAAGAGAACATTGATTAAGCTTAACGGGTCTGGCTCAAAGTCAATGAGGGGAAAATGTATTATTTAGTGATGGCAAGGAATAGGCCAGACTGAGGTTAGAGGTTTGAGGTTGAAAGCGGTGATGGGTGGAAGGAAGCTCGAATTCCCTTGAGCTTTTAGAGGGACACAAATAAGCCGCTTAGTCACTTATTCTTTTTCGCGGGCAGAGGAAACCAGATGAACCTGGTTCTTTTTAGCGAGTTCCTGAAAAGAACCAAGTATTCATTTAAATTAAATCCCAACTTCTAATTTAGCGGGGAAGTCCTTACCTAAACGCCGAATTGCTAATTTTACAATAAAATCGTAATCATAATAATTATTTATCATTTAAGAAACAAGATTTATGGTTTTCTAAGCCTAAATTACCATTTCCTCTCCCCTTTCCTTCTGTCATTTAATTTTTCCATTATTAATTAAAAATAGAATGAAAAAGAGACGTCGGGGAACACCGTTTCGACATAATTATAATAGCGGAATCATCTTGTAGAACATTTCAACACCGTAGCCGTCCTGATTATGGACACGTAATTCGTACTCTTGGTACTTGTGGTCTTTTGCTTAATACCTATCGATATATCTAAAGAATAATCATAGGAACTGCCGCCTAAGAAAATATTAATTTATTATTTGTGTTTACGGGGCGTTTCAAGTGCCGGATTTAATGAAACCATGACAAAGTCATCAGTTTCACTGATATTCATATATGAAAGATCTCAGGCAAAATCATATTTATCTTAAAAGTTATCTAACTGCCAAATAGTCATCACTATGTATAAAACAGTGTTAGCAATCTTTTCTTTATTGAATTGTAAGTGGTTTTAATTATTATAAGTTTTTTTTTTTTTATAAGTTTAATTGGTATTTTGTCGCAAGGACGGTCGTTAACCGGTTTTTATTAGAAATATATTTATATAAAATGATAGGTTAGGGGTCGGTCTGTTTGAAGTGGTGCCAGATATTGGAAATAATAGAAAAAAATACATGATTAATTCATTATTGCCAAATACCGGTTTGTTAATTTATTTTTTATGTGTTTTGTTTTTAAGGTTTTGGATTAGCTTTTGTTCCTAATGAATTGCCCACTCTTCTTTCTATTGTTTACTCAAATATTCCACCAGTTAAATTGGGTAAGTGCTACCTTAAAAATTCGGGACCATTTTTTTTGGTTTTAAGTTCTAATTTTTTTTGCTAAAAATTTGTAGGAGCGGATTCGAAATTCGGAATCGGGTTTAGAATAGGTCGGCATGCTGATTTTCAAACGCTTATTGAAATCGGGCCGCAGGAGAAGACGCAACCTGTCGGAGAAACCGATAATAATCAATTGAAGAGACAGTCATCAGGGACGGCGACACTTGATAATTCAACTATTGTAGAACAAGAGAAGATACCGATAGAAAAGAATCATGAAGTGAAAAAGAAGCAAATTCCTAGGAATTTTAACAGGACTACGGTGAAGAAAAACACTCGACCGCATATCGGGAAAATTGAGTTTAAGAAGGTTCCTGGAATCGATGATGTAAGATCGAATAAAAGTAAAAAATTGAAAGTTGTGAAATTTAGCACCGATGCAGCTCCTACTAGGTTTGTTATTCTTTGATTAGTGGTGTCTAGTCGTTTTAAAAAAAAATGCGTCATTGTCCGAGGGTATAATTGATTACTTTTAATTTTTCGTTTGTAAAATTGAAAGTGGTGTACTGAATCTTTTAGTGAATAAAAAATTTGCCAGCTAATTGGTTTTAGGTGATTTTTTGATTTAGAAACTGAATAGTGCTTCTTCTTTTAAATATTACGTTTAATTAGCAGGTATCGGCGACCTCTTTGCGCACATCTTAGTGTTGCATAATTGTAATTACAGTGATATCTATGACATACTGTTTATGTCAGAGAGAGATTTTTTAAAATGGAGAATCTGTACAGGTTGTAACTTGTTGGTTTCTTTGCGATGAGTGTGAAAACTTCACGCATCTCTTGGCCGGTGTGCAGAACTTGCTCTTAGAAATTTTTTCTCCCACACGAATTATGATTTTTCTTTTAGCTAAGGGGGGTAGGGCAGATTTCCTGTTCTGCACGAACCTAGGTTAAGTTGGGTTGTTTGTGGCCTTAGAACATTTCACAGTCTAAAGCGATAAGAAGATACTGAAAGGAAAAAGTACAGATGACGAGGAAATTCAAAGAAAAAGTGAGGACGACGAGTGCGCTAATGAGGTGCGCTCGGTTGATATTCCACAAGAGCGCATTGCGAGGGCGTTTGAAATGCATCTCTCGGTAAATCCTCTGTCAGCAAGCGGTGGATATTCCAGGTGAGTTTGCGGTGTATTCTGAAAGATTAGATAGAGAGGGAGGATGAAGCATTCCGGTTGCAGTTGACGGTTATGGGCTGCGCCATAATGGAAATTCGTCATGTTACTTGTTGGTTACAGGTTGCAAGATTATGAATAAGCTAAGTATTGAAATCCATTGCCAGATTAATTTTTAAACATGCAACGTGGCGGCAGAATCTTAATTAATCCATAAGGTGGTGCACTAATGATCCATCCCTCTTTATCTAGTCCCTTTTGTGGATATTAAGATAGCTGTAACTCCTCTAATCAACCTTGAATTTCCATTGCTTGGGCTTGCTGACTAGGTCTGTAAAGAACTGGGAAAGGTCCTCAAGGAATCATTTTCATGGGCGTGAGGGCCCTCTTGATATTGCTGCGCCACTGACAAAACGGATACATAAGCGTCACCTATCGCTCAGTTTGAAACTAATGTTCTACTTTACTTTCAACACGCGACCACTACTATCAAGGCTACAAACCCCTTGACTTAAATTGAAGTGGTACATTCATTCCCTTTTACAATTTGCATTAAGTTTGTCCTTTAAAACTGCTATATCAAATTTTTTCTCTATTCACACCAAAACTGATTCTAGCCAATGATCATTTTACAAAAGCTAATATTTTTTTAGTGGGTCTTAAAACTAGGTTTTACTTCTTCCTTAAATTAATACTCTAAAAAAATCTGAGCTAATTTTAGATAGATACTTCTGCCTTGTAAAGAATATCAAACAAAAAAAATAATAATAATTACACCCTTTCTTTTAAAATCGGACAACCGACTGACGGTTATGATTTAATCCTCAGCTCTAGTAATTCATTTATAAATAATTATCCTTCAAAAGGCGTTACATCACATTATTTAATAACTCTCACGTTCTTCAAATACTACCTTTTAAAAAATACTTAACATTTTCATTTAAAATGAGATATCGCAATTTTAAAACAAAAAATTCTTTTAATAAAAAATTCTTTTGAAAATTTTTTTTCAAAGAACCAAAAAGACTCATCTACTAATAAATTTCCTAATGTCATAAAACAAAAGAACCTAACGGACCGTTCAATACGAATCAAATAAATCAAAAAACATAAGCCTAAAAGTCAAGGTCACTTAATTTCTTTAAGTGAAAGAGAGAGTGTATTGAACTTCACTGGATAACCTTGCACGCAATTAAGAAGTCTCACATACATGGTTTTGTCGCAACGATCACATTGGTTGACCTAGATCAGGTTTATAAACAAAGATCTCCAGCTAAAATCTTTTTCAGATAAAACAAAGAAAAATATCATTTTTAATTTTTTGGCTAAAATATTTTTCAAGAAATTAAAAAAATAAAAAGGGAAGGACCCAAGCCTGGAGGTAACTGAACTTCTGACTTTCTTTCCCATAATACCCTCGACTTTCTCGATGAAGAGACCGTAAACCTATAAGACCATAAAAATGCATTGAACGACATATTCCTTTATCAAATTAAATTCTCATAGCATTCGTATGCAAGCGTTATGTGAATTTAATAGGGTTACAAAACAAAACGAAATATGAATAGGATTTTACTATCTATGTCGATGCCGTGTAAAAACCAATTTCACTTTCCATCAGTTCAATTTCGTCCATTCCAAGCATACAAGTAATTCAGTGGTTTGTTTTTACAAAGGGGGTTTATTTTTTGCGGTTATAATGCGATTAATCGCATTATTTATTACATTAGGATGTTGGGCATCATGTAAGTAGATAAATTGCTATTTTTTTAAAATGAAAAGAATAGGATGACTTAAAGATTTTTATTCACAGGTGTCAAATGCCTAATCATCCCAGAAGAATTACCATCTCTCCTATCGTTAATTTATTCAAATATCCCGCCAATCAAAAAAGGTAATTTCGATTTATCCGCATAATTAATATAGTATTCATTAATATTTAAATTAATAATAAAAATGTTTACAGGTACGGATTCGAGAGTTGGTTTCGGATTTCGACTCGGCCCACACGCTGATTTCCAGGTGGTACTGGAACTTGGGCCGCAGAACAGTACGGATCCACTTGGCCTAAACGCGGATCCTCCGGCGAAAAGAGAAACCTTGATTATGAGGAACCCCCAAAAATTAGTCGAATATGTTAATAAATTTAATAATTATATAGGCACAGCGCCTAGCGGTGCCGGAGGCGGTAAGAAGAAGGAAAAAGTTTCGGATACTTTAGGCGGAAGATGGATCGGTTGGTGGAAGCAAAATGTGTTGAATAATAATTCGATTGGGAAAATAAAATTCAATAAAGTGCCCGGGATTGATGATTTAAGTGCGGAAGGTTCGGAAAATGTGAGTTTTCAAGTTGAAGATCCAACGAAAAATGAAAATTCGGTGGTGAATCATTTAAGGAAACTGTATAAAGCGAAAGCGGATGACACGTGATGAGTAGTCGGTTGTAAATTATTTTAAATTATTGCTAAAAAGTGAAGTGTGATGATAAGTTAAATGCTGACTCATATCCAGACTAGGATACATTTTTAAAAAAAAAAAAAAAAAGTGCAGGCAATTAGATGAAAATGGAATAATTTCATTGGATTTATTTATTTGGGCACCATCTGTTTTTGGATAATTTTTTGAGGATATCGTGCTCAGACAAAAAAGGGACATGTGGACTTTCCTCCCTTCTGATAACGGTCTTTGGCTTCTCTTCTCTAGGTGGAAACGGAGCGGTGGATTCCACGTGGATTTTAAGACTTTTTTGGTGGATGTTAGAAAACAATCTTTAAATCCACGTAGAATCCACAGCTTTGTCTCCCCCTTTGCAGATTGGGACGCCATTTTTTAATTGAGATCCGCCACGCTCTCAAATTGAAATGGATGGACTGTGATCGATAAATTTTCAATTTGAGAGTAATGGCCAATTTCTATGTGGAAAACGGCATTTTTGTGTAGCGAAGTGTCTACTTCCTCTATTGGCCATTGAATCCAGTCAGGGATCGATTTTAATCTTTTCAAAATCAACTTACCATAGGGAGCACCGAAGACAAAATTATCTGCCAGGAGTTGCTAGTGAATGTAAAATGCTACAGCGGTCACATTGTTGCCAACAAGACCTTAATCTACTTTCAGCCTGATTAAATTTACATCTTTTTGCAGAAGGGATTTTAGAGCTAGTAGACTCGCTTTCTCTTGCTCTTAGCTTATGTCCGAACAACTCGCTGGCGAGTAGTTTGTAAATAAGTTAAGTACAATAGGAAAACGAGTTACTAGTCCTCGTGAAACTCGGCCCTTATGGGTATAAGAAACTGCCTCGGGTATTCAAAATAGTGAATTTAAGGGCGTCGTTCATCTCTATATTCAGCCCAAAATAAAAAAATTAAGTCTTGATTCACAATGAAGAGTAGTTTCCTCATTTGACAGCAAAGATAGCGCCACAGGCTTAATATAGCTGATGGCAAATGTAGCGCTATCTGTGCAGTCAGATGGGGAAACTACCCTTAATAGTAAATAAGTATTCCATTTTGTTTATTTTGTGCTCTCCAGCATTCCAAGCATTTTCTGACTTTTCTACTGCTACTATACAGTACCATGGGGAGATTTTTAAAGCTGATCTCTGTCATCTTCATTAAATTGATTTCCTCTCCTAATTGAGTTCACGAAAAGCCCTTGAAATTTTTTTTAGAAATTCTGTTACCGCCTGGTTTGTTACAAAACAGATGTCATCATTTTTTAAATCCCGATTGAATAATTAAATTGCCAAAAAATTTATAGTAGTCATCAATCACGCCTTATAAGTGTTTTCTAAGAAATTTTTTTTTTATCAAGATTAAAAATCCTGATTTTTGAAAATTTCGCCTTAGTGAAATTTTATTAATTACGCAACACGAATATATTTATGTATTTATTTACGTGTTTCTTTGAAGTTCCTTACCGGATTAGGACCGGTATAAATAATTAAGTTTGGTAATTTATTTACTTGCTGAGATTTTAAAAATATTGTTTCTTATTTGCACGAAAAACAAGGTTACCAAAAATTTTTTTCAATTTCATAATATATGTTTTTTATAAAAAAGAAATACAATTCTTTGATCATTTTTTACTTTGCCCCATGTGGTAATTTTCCACTCTCTTAACTTCTTAAGTATCTGAAGAACCATTTTTTGAATGTTGCTGATCATAATAATACTTAAGAATGTGAATATTTAAAAATAATCCTACCTTCCTTTACCAAAAACTAAAAAGTTTAAAATAAGTACGAGAAACAAAATATGAAAAGAGAAAAGCAAAGTAATAAAATTTCCGCGCCTTTTTCCATTTGAATTAATGTTCTCGCACTTTCTATGCAGACGAATTTTTTGTTGTTTTCGTTTGGTTTCTTGTTTCTTCTCAAACTGTTTTCATTAAATTAAAAATCATAATTCAGCTATGTTTACTCTGTGTTAATTTATCCTTTTAAAAATTTTTAAACTAGTCAAGAAAAATATTTACTTTTGATAAATCAAAAAAGTTTTAAATACAATAAACAGTGAAAGGCGATCCAAAACTGCTTGAGAAGCTAACCTTATTTGGTCACGTTTCAAGTGTAATAACAATGACTGATTCAAATCCTCAAATCACAACACAACCTCCTAAAATCCGCCATGACTGGTATCAAACTGAAACACATGTCATTTTGAACATTTTGGCAAAAAAAGTTAAGCAAGAGGATGTTAAAGCTAATTACGAGAATGACTCAGTAAGTATTAGATTCTGAATATTGTGCTATTGGAGCTTTTTTTATCTAAGATAAATGATTATTTAGAATATTTTCTTTCAATTTTTTAGGTTCATATCTCATTTCCATTAGAAAATGGTGATAATTATAATTTAGATTTAAAATTAGCATATGGAATAAATCCAGCTGAATGCTCATTTAAAGTTTTACAATCAAAAGTAGAAGTAAAATTAAAAAAGTTGGAAGGGTATATGTGGGCAAAACTTGAAGAGGATCCGTCTATAAATAAAAAGGCTAAACCAATACCAACAGGTTAGAGTGTAGACTAGTTAAGGAAAAAATCAAATTAGAATGCAGCTTTAATGATTGACTGTTTGTTTGTAGGAGGTTCATCACAAGTTGTTGGTGTTGAAGAAACCCCAGGTTTAAAATATCCAAGTTCTTCCCGTAAAGCAAAAGATTGGGATAAAGTTGCAACTGCAGTTGAAGATGAAAACCCAGAAGGTGACGCTGCTTTAAATGCATTATTTCAAAAAATTTATTCTGAAGGTAGCGATGAAGTAAGAAAAGCAATGAATAAATCATTTGTAAGTATTTGGCAATGAATGACTTCTAATTTTTTTTTTCATTTTATCTCAAAAAATTTTATGTTTGAAGGTTGAATCAGGAGGAACAGTACTAAGTACAAATTGGGGAGAAGTTGGGAAAGAAAAAGTTGATGTAAAACCTCCAGATGGCATGGAATGGAAAAAATGGGATTCTTAAAAAAATTGTTTTTAATTTAAATTTAATTTTTATTTTTAAGTCACACCTTACCGTAATATGTATTTAATGTCTTGTTTCTAAGTTTTTGCATTAAAAGAAGGATTAATATCTATATAATTTAATTTTTGACTGTTTCTCACAATGGTCTTCTACGATCATTTTCTTGTTTATGATAAATCACAGTGTGTTACAAGAGAATGAATGAATCAGATTAACTCAGCTATTGTTTATTATTAAAATAATAATATTCATAATGAATTCATGAACAGTAATGCAGGAAATTATTTCAATTCAATTTTTAAATATCTTGTGGAATTCTCATGTTCTCATTATTTATTATTCTTTTCTTTGCTAATATAATAATTAATTTTGGTTTGAATCAAAAAATATTTTTTGATTTAAAAAAAAATAAACGAGTTACGTGATAATGAAATTAATATGGCAGTAATCGGAACATCCTTAGATTTATTTCCATTTGAAAGTAATGATTGTAAGATGACAAAAAATTTTGGGAGGCATGGGGTCTCCCGCTCTGGGGATTTTTTTAGGGCTCTGCCCTGAATTTTAGAGTAGTTCTAAAGCAATTTTTTTATAAATTTCGATCTGAATTTGCTTTACCTATTTCCTATGGCCACAAATCGATCGTACTGTCTCATTTTTGAGGTTTTCTGAAGCTTGATTTGATTGACTAATACGGCTCCAGGTTGAAGTGCGTTTTTTTGGCGTTGTAAACCAGCTTTAGTTTTCTTAAACTCATGTGTACTTGAGCAACAGTTCATACTAATGGTTGACCAGATGAGGTTATTAATTTAAAAATAATTTTATTTTCATATAAAAAACTTTTCAATATTTTGTTGTCCTAATTCGAGTTCGAATAAATTAGTGCCAAAGAGAAAATTCTTAAAAAGACTGAAATGCTAAGCTTATTCTTATTTCTTTCCTTTTTTGAACCCGCAAGAATATTGCCAAAGCAACTAACGTCGGGAAAAACAGAAACTGCAAACCTTTATTTCGCTTCTTGGACACGAATTTATTAAGAACTTCTGATTCAACAGAAACGCTTAGAGAGGACCAGCAACTCTCGATTTTTAAGTTGCTTTGTCAATTCAGAGCATGCGATTCGATCCAAGTGAGACTTAAAGGGCATTCCTAACCTCAACTGGTCGTTTGATTAAAAGATTTCCTAGGACAAAATAAAATTTCAGGAGAAATTAAACATATCACTGGTTCAGGCAATAAAAAATTTATAAAGATCAGACAAATTCCAAAAAAAAGCATAAAACAACAACCCTAATGAATGGTAAGTGGCAGCACAGCTAGGACCAGAGTAAAAAATAAGCCAAAAAAATCTTTTTCATTATTGCCTTTCTAAACAAAACTTAAGCAATGCTGGAAGAATATCTTCAGACCGTGGAAGATAAGTCTTAAGGATTGCTGAACATAGAAGAAAAAAAATTCAATTTTTTCAGTAAAATTTCTTTAATTAAAAGTTAATAATTACTTCATTGACTTATAAATAAGGCTCCGGAAATTCAAAAGTGACCTCTCTGCCTGTCAATTTCTTGTAAATAGATGCAAATGTGTCAATCTACAAAAAACAAAAAAATATTTTAAGAATAACCCTAAAATTCTGAATCTCAACTTAAATCTTGCTTTCTATACCACTTACTTTATGTTCAATATTCGTTTGCTGTAGCTTATCCAAGTGAACTTTTATTAATTGGGAGCCATCCAATTTGACACGTATCCTTTTTCCTACGATCTCAGCTGGATATACTAAATCTTCAAGAATGCAGTCATAAACTGAAGTCAAAGTACGGCTAAAAACCCATTAAATTTTCATTATAATTTATCCATAAAATTCACATCAACGCATATAAAAACACTATTTACCTTCTCGGTCTCTTCTGCTTATTTTTTGTTCTTGACTTCCTTGTTGGTTTAGGCAAAATTTTACGATCGCCAATAAATACAACGTGTTTACCGCTGAACTTCTTTTCTAATTCTCTGACAAGCCTTGCCTGGATCTTTTGAAATTGTTTCAATTGTGGCATTGGAACATAGATGATGATGGACTGAAAATAAATAAACCAAATAACCACTTATCCTCATAAAAAAATTTTTAAGATACACATATAAACAACACTTACTTTCTTATTGTTCACCTCAATCTCTTTAGCTTTAGTGATATGAAGCTCACGAAGTTGGGCTTTCAAATCACTGTTCATCTCCAACTCAAGCAAAGCTTGAGCGATTGATGATTCAAATCCATCAGGTTCTGCACTGTTCGCCTTTTTAATTTTCGAATTGCTAGACGGAGCTATCACCTAGAAAAAATATGGTCCATGTCATTAACCTAACCTCACAGATGAAATAGTTCATACGGAAAAAGACGAGATTTAAAAAAATGTAAGACTCTAGCGATCATTTACAAAAATATGAAAGTAAAATGAGATCAGAACAGTACTTTCAGCGTAAAAACAATTCAAAGTTCGTTCTAATTATATCAAACCGAATTGCCATGTTGACAAAAATATTAAAAAAACACGTAATTTTAACCCATCATTATCACTTGAAGTACAACCCATCCACGAAAAATAATGATATAAAAAGCAAAATTACAATTGGAATTTCCTTCTTGACCGCTTTCTTCGTCATCCTAATTCCGTTTTCCGTCCAGGTTTCTCGATAAAATTCACAATATTCGTCGGTTTATTTACTTTACCGAGATATAGAATACAAAAAGGGCGACGAATACTCGCGATGTGGAAGCAGAATCGTTAAAAGGGCCCTGAAAAATGTCGTGCCGATCTGAAGAAATGGAAATGTCGAACAGTCATGAATGTGCTTCGAAAGTTTGGGGTTGTTTTGGAGTGGTAGCCGGAGATTTTTAGTGATATTAAATAATTAGTAGTGTGGTGAATGAAATCAACCTGATATTTACGCTAAAACTCATCGCTATCATTAACAGCATCCATTTTTACTAATAATCAACCTCATAACTTTTTTTTTTGTTTTTGTATTTTCTTTTGCGATCTTGATATCAATCTGATAATAAATTGAGAATTCAGAAGCGTTCATTTATACTGGGATCTTGTTGAAGTGCTGATGTTTTGATTTTTTGAATTTTATTTAAAATTAATAACTAGTCAAGGGAATTTCGTGTTTAATATGTGATCTAAATTTGGAAGAATGTCATTTAGTACTATTTCTTGAAGGTGCCATGGGGTTCAAAGCTAAATAATTACTTAATGGATTAATAGTTACAAGCCAGCCATAAAAAATGGGTGAGTGATTTTATTTTATAATCTGCTTGAAAAAATTTAAGGCCTCGTTTGCTTTTATGCATCAAGGCAAATTGAAGCTTTTAAATAAGATTCCTATTAAAAAAAAAAAAAAGGGGGGTTGCACTGTTGCATAATTTTTGAATTTTCAAGATGATAATTTTTTAAGAGCCACATGTGATCATTAACTGAAACCTAAATGTTCTAAAAAGGTCTGGAAGATGCCTTATCAAAATTTTTTAATTATGAAGTATTAATGCTCTTTTTTTTTTGCGAGACAGAATTTTCATTTTTGGCTTTTTCAGGCATGTATGTCATGCCTTCTATCTCCTCAAAGCTAAGACATCAGAAGTTTTATTAAAATGTTTCATTGGAAATGGATCAATTTCCAAATTTTTTTGATAAAATGCATTGTCGAGAATGAATTAATGCAGGTTTTAATTACTTGCTTTCCAAACTCTTGGAGTCCTGAAAGACTGGCCGCAGCTAGTTTTAGGGCTCGGCAGATTAAATACTTGGCTCAGTCTTGGGAGTTTAATTGTTAATCCGCGGTAAAATCTCTGTGCTGCTAAAGTCTGAATAAGATAATGTCAGTGAAACAGTTTTCAGTAGCCTAATGCTTAATTTTTTTTTTTATTTATTTTCAGCTACCGAAATGGACATTCCACAGAGATTCTGTGTTCGGTGGAACTCCTACAAATCGAATTTACAAACTGCTTTTCCTAAATTATTAACAAGTGAACATTTTGTTGACGTGACATTAGCATGTGAAAAGCAATACATTAAATGCCATAAAATAGTCTTGTCAGCATGTAGTGCATACTTCGAGTCTCTTCTAGTCAATAACCCATGCCAACATCCCATCATATTCATGAAGGATGTTCAATTTTGGGAGATCAAAGCTTTAGTCGAATTCATGTACAAAGGTGAAGTGAACGTGTCTCAAAATCAATTAGATAGCTTGTTGAAATCCGCAGAGAGTTTACAAATCCGCGGTTTATCAGGTACGAAACAGTTTATGAATTTCGAACAGAACGATGATAATCAAGAAGATAAGGAAATTAAAGAAACCAAAGAAACTAAAGACAGTTGTAAAGTTAAGAGGAATAAAAGTGATAATGAGGATAACGAAGAAGAAATAATCAGGAAAATTAAAAAGAAAAAGGTTGATGATGATGAGAAATGTGTGCAAATAACATCAGTCAAAGATAAAGAGGAGAGTATGAGGGAAAAAAAATCTGATGATTCTAATTCCGAGCCTGCACCTTCAGGGCAAAAGGTGAATATCGCAATTACCTTTGATTTTTTTTTTTTTTTTTAAATTTATCATTTTAAAATTTTTTATTGCTTCTTTTTTTATTTATAGACTATTAAAGAGGAAAACACTGATCAAGAGGATTTTGATTTTGATAATAATTATATGGACCCGAATGAGGAGGAAGAAGGTGAAGGATTTAGTCAAGATGTATTTTATCCAGATCATAGCAATGACCCTGGGCCGAGTGGAATTTCAGGTAATAATTAAAAACCAATTTTCCGATATTCCTAATTTTTTAAAAAATTCAATATCCTCATGTATGATTTATTAAATGGCTTAAAATATTCATTAAAAGGTGTGACGCGCATGATCGCTCCCTTAAATCAAAAATTCGGGATGGGTAAAACAAAAAATGTTGAAAGAATTTGAAATTTATAAATGTTGCGGCTATTTAAAAAATTTCAGCGAATAAATATAATTAAAAGATAAGAGAAAATCAAGCGTATCCGATCGTAAAACAGAATTTTGTAAGCCGTGCGTACATATAACATTTGCTTTAGCATTGGTAACCATGGAAAAGTATTAGACTTCGTAACTCGGACAAAGCAGTGTAGTCATGACAACCATATACATTGCCATAGCAACCGTCCATAGTAAAATAATTCAATGGTTATTAATCTTGAAAAATCAATAACATTTTCTGTTTTAACATTTTAACCGCTCTTTACTAATTTTTTTTTTGTTTGTTTATCCATTCATCGCTTGTTGGCTGTTTAAATAAAGAAAAAGGCGGAGTTGGCCACGTATGAATGGGGATCTTTGAATGTTAGTTTTGAGATCAAGTGGAATGGCGATTCAGTGGCGTAGTTTTTTAAATGAGAGGAGGGAAAGCCCCTTAAATAAAGAATTTCGTTGGAGAAAGCATGATTAGACTAATCAAAGCTTTGGCATATCTGCATTTGATAATGTAGATAAAGTAAAAAAAAAATTGCTAGAGGTGTGCTCCTGCACGGACTGGGTTTGGGCTTTTTTCAAGTTGGAGTAATCTAGATTGAGCCCAGAATATCCAATGTGGACTGGGCTGATTCGGTCATGGGGCCTTCGCCTTAACTTGAAGGGCTGGCACATTTTTGTTAAAATAATTTTAAAAATTAAACAAAAATACGAAGTTTAATTTTATTTTTTGGTTAATTCAGAAATATTTTACTGGTTGGTAATAAAAATTTTTTCGGAGATTAAAGTTTGAGGCAGGGCCAAGCCCAAGCCATGGTTATGCTCATTCGGTTTGTAATGGCCAAGGGTCATAGCTAGAGAATAACCGTTCTTGCCCAAGCGGTTATTAAGATAGAAAAGTGTTTGAATTTTCACAAGGTCAGTTTTAAAGTTTTGACCAGAAATAAGAGCAGATTTGGAGCCAGATTCACAAGAATGTCAAAGTTAGTCTCAAGACTTTCAAATTTTGCAGGAAAAGTTATTATCGGAAATGCGCATACAGATAAATTTTTTTTTAGCAGCCTAATTTATGTCTTTCCGGCGACATTCCTGTGACTTAAACCATAAATTAAATTCGATTTTTTTGAAAGCTAAAAGATAAAAGCTTTTTTTTGCTCAACAAATTTTGCAGCCTGAGAAATTTTTCGCCCTCGGCTGCAGAATTAAATGCTTACTTAATAATTCATTGTTGCAGTGAAGATTGCTTTATCCCAAAGAGAAAGATACTGAAAAATTTGTTTCGCATCTTCTAAGGTTTGAGATATTCTTTAATTTTTTTAAGCCGCCAAAGTAAGCAGACTAGATGAAATTTTTGCAGAAAATCTTTTTCAAAAGTCATATAAAATTTTTTTGGCCGATTTTTTTTCAAAATTAATAATGCGGAAGACTTGCATCTGAAACAAGAACCGTAAAAATCTGAAGAGTTTCTCAAAATTTTTTAAAAGGCGGTTTTAGTGTATAAAATATATTTGGTTATAACCGCTTCTAAATTTTGTGTTTCAAAATTGCGAAAAAAAAATATTTTTACGGAAATAATTTTTTGCTTAAAGTGCTCAGTTGAAACTCGCAGTTTTCGGACGGTTAACACCAACCCTCAGTGATATCCCTTCATTTGTTTGTAAAACCGGACGCTGCAAAATTAATTTTATAAGTGGATCCATGTCAGCCTAAATTAATCTAACCAACACAAACATCCAATTCGTTTCTAGCCGTCCGGCAACCTTAGAAAATGTAAACAAATCTGCATGACCCTCACGGGTATCCATGAGCCAAACCGGACGGTCAACCACCCGGTTTTATCCGCTCTGGTCGGATTCGCGCAACTGAAGACCTTCCTTCAATATTTTTTTAATTAAAAATTTTAATCTTCAGGCAAATTTAGTTAACCAAATTAGTTTTTCAGAAATTCTTTTTCTCAAAAAATTTTACTTAATTAATTTTTTCTCAAAAAATTTTACTTAATTAATTTTTTCTCAAAAAATTTTACTTAATTAATTTTTTCTCAAAAAATTTTACTTAATTAATTTTTTCTCAAAAAATTTTACTTAATTAATTTTTTCTCAAAAAATTTTACTTAAGTAATTTTTTCCCCAAAAATTTTTAAAATTGTACAGTAATTTTCTCTCAGCACCGGAATCGCCCTTTATATAAATCCCAAGTGGCAAGGCCAGGAATCCCACAAGATCTTTCAAGAAACCGAATCCCTAAATAAGTCTCATTCTCGCCCTATGAAATTTCTCGCAAAAATCATCAACAAAAGTGAATTATTTCATGATAAAAGAACTCTTTCTCTCACGAGATAAAACTCCTTTTCCACACTCCTGTTTTATCTTCTCTTTTTTTGACCCAACTAATGAGCTCAACTGTCTTTAAACGAGCTAATTTCAACATTCCCGTTTTCCCAGGCGAAAATTCATAAAACTAGCTGAAAAAAACGGGGGGGGGGGCCTTTTTCCCCTCTTTCCCCATTTGCACGATCCTTCTTTTAACGCCTGGATTGCCTCTTAAACATTGTCATTCATTCTCAACATTTTCATTTAAGAAAATGATTATTTCACAAAGTCTGAAGAAAATAAGAACAGGGAAAAGGACTGAGGGGGTTTTTTGTTGTTAGTTTTATTTAAACAGTATGCCGTTGGACGGCTGGTTGCTTAGAAACGGGTAACACTCCGGGGTGTAGGGTCGTTTCCATGGTAACGCCGTTCTAATGTTATTGCACAATATACGGTCGATACATATATGTGTGCGTATAATTTCAACTAGCATATCTTTCTCTTTTCTCTTTCTCTCTTATAAGTGCCAGTTTCTAATTTTGGATTTTGCAGTCTGAATCTTTTCTCTTGTTCCATTTTTTTTCCCCCGTTAAGGAGAGTTTAAGCCACTTACTAAAATAAAAAATGATGCTCGAGAATTTTTTGAATTTTTTAGATGAAAAACTATTATACCGGGATGATGCTTGATCGGAATTCTGGCGAAAGAGGTTGAATAGGCAGCCGCTTTGAAAAATTAAAAAAAAGAATAAATTCCTTTTTTTTCCCATTCTTTTTTAAACCGAACGTGACATCAAGCCGTGAAATGTCAAAGCGAACTTTAAACGCTTACCAAACGGAATGGGTTTCCTCTTTTTTTCCCGCCCTTCCTCCTCAATGTCATCTTTTTTTTTTTTAGAAAAAAAGTTTGCAATAATTAATCGTCGAAACTTGGGGAATCGTGGGTAATTATTCCGGGGTAATTAATTTCGCCCCCCCCCCTTTTTTTTCACAAATCGTATTTTAGTAGGAAAAAGAAAGTCATTCCTCGGAAACATATTCGCCTTGTAATATTTCTTTTCGTGTTCACATAAATCCAAAAAAAAAAAAAACAGGATTGAGCTTTTGTTTTGAGCAATATTGTCCGGAGACTTCGTTTAGTCAGAGGGAAATACTGGAACGAATTTTCCCTTAATGAACCCGCAGATTAATGAATCCTATTTTTAAAATTAGAATCGTAATGTTACCTGAATTTTATGAAAAGCAAGAGTTTTTCGAGCGGTGGAAAACTTTATTATTTTATGTATGAAAGTGACGGTTTAATGAAGTGAAAAATTTGTAAAATGAGAAAAACAAAATCTTATTTTAAATGAGTGTCGATAGTATGAGTCGGTCGGTCGCTGTTGTTAGTTCCCCGAAGGCGGGATTTTTTTTTAATCCGCCGCTTTAAAAAATAATGGAGGATTTATGGATGTGAGATTGACGTGAAATGC
Organism: Liposcelis brunnea; assembly: GCA_023512825.1. Taxonomy (NCBI): domain Eukaryota; kingdom Metazoa; phylum Arthropoda; class Insecta; order Psocodea; family Liposcelididae; genus Liposcelis; species Liposcelis brunnea. The sequence goes on along the minus strand of CM042072.1, from coordinate 9,194,251 downwards.
CGTGTCATTTTTCTTCCGCTTTTAAGTATTTGGGCTACGAAGAACTTGGGCGTATCTTGAGGCTAAGAATTTTATCTTAGATGGTCTTTTGAATAAGAACTATTACCATCAATTTCTGACGGTAGTAGGAAGGACCTAAAGTCCTGCGGGTACCGGCGCCTTCCACTCCACGATTGAGGGTGAGGGCTGCTCTCACCTACTCCCAGAAATAAAATATTTTGTCTGTCCACCGTATCGCCTTCTCATAGATTCCATCCTTCCGTTCACCGCCGTGACGATGGCGGAATATCTCACTCACCAAGTAGTTACAAAGATTTAGCTACACTTGTAATACATCATTGAAATTTCGGTTACTGCATTGTCTTCAGAGACCCTGAAAGGAGAGAGTCGCCAACTCTGTAAATCGAAATCGAGCTTTCTCATTGGCTGTGCCCAAAATCGTTTCCAACGACTTTCGTTGATTGGTTGTGACGTCATACGTCTTCTGCTGCTCGGTTTTTAACTTAACTTTGGTCACAGCCAATCAAAAAGCAGCGATTTAGTTGGCGACTCTCTCCTTTTTCAGGGTCTCTAATTTTTGTCGTATTTACAGAACGATTAAGGTTTCCAGTTAAATTTGGCGATCGCTGATGGATAATGCCCTTCAAATGTCTACTGTCTTCATGATTTCTTTAGGACATCCTAGAGAAATCCCCGCTGCTTTAACTTTTACAGCCTAAATATCTGTTGATCACTTCCCGAAAGACCAAGCTACCTTGAACTTTCGTTATTTGAGGTGATGGTGATCTGATTAATGGGTTTAATGCTTTATCCTGTTAATTCCTCGCTAATGACTTGACGAGTTAATCTGAAAACAACACTCCTAAAAGTAATTATGCTCGCAGAAAGTAATTTTACCTTAAACTTTGTCCACAAAGATCATGGCTTGAAGTCTTATTTGAAAGTGAACACTGTTCAGTTAGCTTACTAAGTGAGTAGAATAAAAATATTGGCTGCGACAGTGGCGCCATTTCATCAAAATTGGGGGGGGGGGGGGCAACTGCCCCTCTAAATGGCGCCTCTGGGCTTCGAATTTCTTGCAAAGGAAGTCAATTTGAAATACTGACGAGTAGGGGGAGAAATGGGGGCAATGGCATCAGAACCATTTATTAACGTTTGCTTACTTAGTTTAGAACCCCGGTGCCATTTTGATTATGGAAGTTTGGTTAAAATTTTAAAGAACCCGAAGCGCGCTGTTGCCATTGCAAATATTGTGGCTTCCAAAAGTGATTTTTTTTTTCTGCCACCGGACATCTGTTTAAAACTAAAATATCTTTTTGTAAATTCTTTGCCAAATTTGTTCGCCCGCCAAGAACCATAGTGACGCTCTAAATTTGAGTTAAAACTCTCAAACGTGATAAAAACTAATGTGCATTTACTTAAGTTTCCCCCATGTTTAAAAAAGTGGAAACCCTTCAGTGGTTACACTCTTATATAAATCCTAAGTGAGGATCTCTTTACCCTGTTAAGAAATCTTAAAGAGGTATCCCACAGAATTGTTTACTTGAAAGTTGCCAAGCAACCTATGCAATATCTGCTTCGCAACCAAACAAACTCTCCGAATTCATTCAAACTGAATAGAATGATCAAAAATCACCAAATAAACATTCAATCAAATCATTCCCTAATTCTAAAAAATATTTTATTCGGCTTAAAATTCCTCTCTCCAAACAGTTGTTTAGATTTCAAAACCCAATTGTCTCAATCTGCTGGCTTTAGCTATTTTCAGGGATTCAATCTTGTTTATTCCCTTCCTTAAGGATGTGGTTACCTTGGTTACCATAATATCTTGGAATAGTAGTTAAATGAATGAAATCTATATTGTTATCTCTTGGTTTTTCTTTCAAATAAAAAAAAATACCCTTTTTGATTTTTGAAGGATACAAAAAGCCAACGAATCATTTTCAATGCTAAAAATTAACATGTTTATTCTCACAGGTCTAAACTAAAGATTTCAGCGAATAATATGCTTTACTAAAAATTTTAAGCTTTTTGGTACGATCGCGCATTAACACTATAACTCATTTTAATACTAATTCGATATTTAAGCGTGGGATTGGTTTTAACAAAGGGTGATGACTTAATTTCTTTGGCAAAAGGAACATTCACAAGTTTTTGAATTCGCTTAAATGTAAGTATTAACTTAATAACTTGCTTTATATTCTTGGCTTTTAACCTTAATTTATTGTAGTTAGCATGCACAGTAGACCTAATCATCTTTTTTTAAAATTTAGTTGAATAAAATTTTTTTTACCTTTTTTTTAAAATTTTAGGTTAAAAGTTCAAATGATCGAATTGTAGAGGAATGACGCACTGATTGGAGTCGACGAAGTTCGGCCAAATTGGAGCTTTGACTGATCTCTTAAATTTTTTGGGAAAGGATTTTTAAAGGTGATTTTACTAATTATTTTTTATTTTTTTTTTATCCCCCTCCTTCACCCGACTAATTTTTTTTTATTACTAAAAATTTATTTGCAACGGAAACCCGAGCTGTAAAAATGAAACAATGCCTGTTTGATTCGTATTAACCACATTTGCCTTGTATTATTTTTTTCCCTTAGTTACGTGGATCTCTCAGCATTCATTTTTTTCCTTTCTCTTTTAATTCTATTCTTTCCAGGCGTATTCCCGAGTTCATCTTTTGCCCATTTCAAATCGTTTGTACATCGCATTTTCTTCCACTCTTTCTTCACTATTTTTGCGACTTCTTTTAAATGTATTCATCATTTTTTAAAAAAAAAATGCCCAGTCGCCTGAAATTTTTATTTCTTTTTTCCCCTAATTTAAACTTTTTTTTTTATTTTAAACATTCCACGTGGGATTTTAACGTAAAAAGTGAAGATTTTTTTTAAAATAGTTAAGAAAAAAAAATAATTATTCGAACTGTGCCAATTTTTTTAAAAAAAATAATTTGAAGTGATCAATATAAAAGGATGTTTTGAAAGAAAAATAAAATTGGGCGTTATTTTAACCTTTCAAAGATTGAAGTTTATCCTCCTTTTTATTTTCCCCTTACTCATTCACGAAAATCGATACGAAATTGCTCCTACTCTGAAAATTCTTCCATGTGCAAACGCCTGGCCAATTTTCTCCTTGCGCAAAATCTCGTATTTCTCCCTTATACGCATTTTCCGTTCGGGTCAAATTTCCCCTTCGCCTCGTTTACTTGTTTTTATTCGTAGTCATAATCTAAGATGATCAATATCATCGGTTTTTAGAATATGGCAATCTCGTTCCTTTTTACGCTCATTTTTTTATATGAACGGCCCGATAATTAAGGAAAATCCGTTTCAAATTTCAGCTTGGCTCTTCCGTTGCAAAAACCGAAATGATAAAACTCTTTTCATAGCAAATCGTATGAATTTTTTTTTTTCGACTTTGCATGATTATTTTTTTAAAATGATTTAAAGTTTTTATGAAAATGTAGGAGGTGATTACTTTTGCCTATTCATATTTTTTTAAATCTCCGATTTATTGATTTTGCAACCCCTACTCATTATAAAGGGTGAATGTACTCTAATATCTATGAAATTTATATTTATGCATATTTCACAAGATTTTATTCGACAAGGAAAAAGTTTTTCTTGTATCTAAAGTTAAAAGTGCTTATTCTTTTTCGAATGCCCCTCTAAGTCCGAGGCTGGCGACTATAATAGCTGAAGAGGATATTACGCCGCGCAAGAAACCCGAGTTAGACTATATTGAATCTTGCACGACAAATCCTCAGCCAAGATGGCTATATAAGCAAGGGCAAAGCTATGGCTTTCGAACTAAAATCCGTTGCTACAACTTTGTTATCTACTATCTGGTCTTAAGCATATAGGTCCGGAAACTATGCTCCTGGACCGACCCCCCTAAATGCGTTTTGGTTCAAGATACTTATGATAGATCAATTCTGAAAACGGACCAACCAGAAACTCTCAGAGAACGCTTGAAAGATACACCATCTGCTTCCGAACTAAAATCCTCGTGCTTAAGCAAGGCAGCATGTCCAATGTATTAAAGGTAGGAGTTTCGAGACCATGGTCTTGAGTCTAGCCGACCAAAATTGTTGGGAGTGAACACTTGTCTAATAGGGAGTGAACACTTCAATGAGTCGTCTGCTAAGGTGGCCGCCATTTGTAATTCTGGAAGCTGCAATGTTCTCGCACTGGGGTGCCGCCATGATCCCAGAACGGGAGTCGCTAAGATGGCTAATACTTAGCTCACGAAGCAAGCATGGCGGTTCCCAGAATAACAAATGGCGATCCCCGTATGTAGCAGACGACTCATCTAAGTGTTGACTCCCTAATTGGCTTCCTAGCCAGGACTAGTAGGCCTGCTGCTCCCTTACCAGGAATCTGCTATCTCGTCTTAAGCTTAGCCGACCAATATTGCCTTTAGCCAGTCAGCTGCCCCTACTAGGAATGTTTAATGACCTTCCGGTCTTGACTGACATAACCATTTGGCAATGGAATCGTGGCTTTTATATGTCTTACGCCAGTTTAAAAACGCTCAGAAACAAAATTAAATCTGATGTTTTGTCCGTATTGATCGCAATAACCGGACGGTTTTGATTGAACAAATGAAAGTTTGTTTACATTCTGCGCGGTCACCACGCGGAATGTAAACAAACCCTCATTTGTTCAATCAGAACCATCCGGTTATGCACGTGGTGACCGCGCAGAATGTAAACAAACCAACCACATAGACGGTCACCGCGCGCAGTTCGCGAGCGGATCCAGTCTCAGTCCGTCCGGTCAATCGCTTATAATAAAAAAAATCGTCAACGTTTTTTTAAAAATCCGTTAGTAATGTTTTAAATTTATTTCTTCGTATCAAGTCCTCGATAATGACTTCACTTGCCAATCTAAGCACTGCTCTTCTTAAATCATTCTTAATTTTATCCTCCTCGCTAGATTTTTAATAATCTTCACAACATGAAAAAGTATCCAATTCTTATTGCTTTAAAATAAGAATAAAAAATTATTAGAAATCAAAGAAATCGTTTTGATTTAGTCGATTAAATCAAAAAATGATATAAACCAGGAATTTGCTCATAATTCACGTAAAAAAATCTAATCACAATTTTTTTTTTTTTGGTACAAAGAAAATATTATAAAGGAAAAAATGATATGCAAACAAAAATCCGTGTAAAAAGCATTTAACGTTATTACGTTTTCGAGAAGTTGACCTTTTCCCGCTTTTTATAAAATAACTCTCATTGAATTCGCTTAAAGCGAAACCATTCCGTTAAATTATTTTATGCGTCCTATACAGTCCTAGAAAACAAAACTCGAGATATTTTGTAATTCGAGAATTACGTAACCATGGCAACAATAACCAATAATCGTTTCCTTCTTCGATGCCCATGAAATATCATAGAGAATGGCTAGGAATCGTTACCGCTTACATATATATTTTGCTATTCCGTCTTGGGAAAACTCACCATGATTGCTTTAAATCGGGAAGCTGGGGATAAAATACATTCCGGCAATTGAAAATGATTGTTACGAATCTCTCTCTCTCTCTCTCTTTGTAAAAGACAGGGATAGAAAATTAAATTTCGCCATTTTCATTTTTTCTTTTCTTTTCTCTTTCTCTATATTCGCCTTTTGTCTGATTTATTTGTTGCAGAGTTTATTTCTCTAGATCAGTTATCAATGGACGACTACATAATGCGGAAACAAGACGGAGAAGGAAATTCGGCGAATCGGAAATCGAAAGGGAACATTAAGACAGAGCCTGACAGTTTGAAATTGAAAAAGCCTTCGGCCAGGAGAAGTTGTTATAAACAATATACGATGGCGAGTATGTGGGCAGCGTTGGAGAGGATCGAACAGGGCCTGAGCGTTTATAGAGCGTCGCTGGAATATGGAGTCCCGAGGAAAACCCTTCGAAATTGGATGAAAAAATATAATATACTTAGTTATTTTGATCTCAGGAAGCAAGAGAGAGAGAAACATGACGTGGTTGTTAATTTAGATTAATTGGACGAGTTTTAAATATAAATGAGTCAATAAGTTTGTTTTTTGTTTTATTCAGTCAATATAATATAATTATTTCCAATGCTCGAAATATTTATTGCCAGGAAAGGTAAGATTGATTTTTTTTTAAAAAAAATTATTTTTATTGTTTGCAGCTAAAAAAATTCTTGATATTGGCTAAAGAGTAAAAAAAAATCATGAAAATTAAAAATGCTCAGGAAAAAAATTTAAATGGTTAACAAAATAATTATCCGGACGGTCTTCATTGAACAAATAAAGGTTTGTTTACATTCCACGTGGTCGCTCGTCTCGAGCCGTCCCGATACCGCGCGGAATGTAAACTTGAGCCGCTTGAGCGGTCACCGGACGGAGCGAAGTTGCCTACCACGCAGAATGTAAACAAACCATTATCGATGGTTAGCGCGAGTATTTCTTGAGCAAAACCGGTCGCCAACCGTTTTTATATCGTTTTTTGAACAAATAAACATTGCTTTTTTTAAAATTTTTTAATTTTATTCATTGGTATTGCAATTTTTAACATTAGAATGTAGAAAAAAATCTGTTAATTTTTTTTATGAATAAGTTGAAGGAGTCAACGGAATCGAGAAAGTAGTAGCAAATCTTTTAGTGTAGTGCTAGTTGCATAGCTGTCATACTGCTGCTAGTTAAACATGATTAGCCCTTAAAATGGGGCTTGTTAAATATAAACCCAGTAGCTAATGAATTAAATAGGAGGGGGAGTCAGTTTAGCCAGAATCATTCTTGACAAAGGAAAAATGAAACGGACTTTGAGCATTTCTTGAAAGTTACTTTCCTGCTCCTCATTAGGGTTTTTTGGCTTCGAGTCGTCGGGTAGTTAACCGTAATCGTGCCAGTTGTTAATTTTCATCTAATTACTTTTCATTCTTTTCAGATTTATGTTCGTTAGCTTTAAACAACGTAGAATGCGTCATGGATCAGGACAAGGAAAAATCATCTTCATCGAGCCCCACGAATATTCCCAAAAACTCAACGAAACCACAGCAAAGGCACCAAGAGCACAATTATACGAATCCACCCGTCGACGATACCACCATCACCATAACAAAAGTAAACGTGACGAATGATGGGAGCCCCGCTGATGAAGGGGACAATCATCGTGTAAATAAAAATTCTTTCAAAATTCAAGCTAATCAGTTTAAAATTGATATAGCAGATACTGCTCAAAGGCCAATTGCAATAAGAGTAAGTATTAATAATATTTTTATTTTTTTTTTAAAATTTGAAATGATATTAATTTTAAAAATTTTTTTAAAGCAGCCAACTGGTGTCGTCGCGCCACCTGAGAGGCAGCCATTAGAAGTAAAAAATAGAGTAATTAAAAAAGATGTTTTTAATCGAATAAGGAGATCGGAGGAAGAACTTCAAAAGGCTGCGGAAATGGTTCGAGGTGGGATGACGTTTCAAACTGCATCGGATACTTTTAATATACCTATTTCAACGATAAGGTAATGTTGGTAGAAAATTAATTAAGGGCGTTTACGTCACAAATTCTGATTCGCAGCAGAATGTTCTTGTGCATGAGTCAAAAACTGCTGCGGTTCATCTAGGTGGGAAGTATCCATAAGCACTTCAAAAAATGGTTCTGGTTTGTACGGTAGCCATATTGGAAACTGGTTGGAACAAATCTGCCTCCTCTGATCTCGGCCTTTACGTAATTTGCAAAAGCTTTAATGGCCTAAAAAGTGGCAGTCCAGAATTTTTTCCCAAACTAAAAACATTTCTCGAAACGTGATTATTTCGAAACAGTCGTGGCGAAAACGCCCAACCCTATCCAATAAAATCACTTTATCCGGTGAAATAATACAATTATTGACTTTTAGATTTTACATGGCGAGGAGAGGGATTCTTCCACAAAGGAGACGTGGCCGGGGGTCTAGCGGAGTCCGAGACGACGATTTAATTCATCCACCTTTTGAAATAATTCACTATCGTCTACCGGACATAGACAAGCCGCTTTAAAATTAAAATGAATTACCTTTTCTCAAATGCTTTGAATAGGATTTTACTCTTTGTTAGTCGAGAGTTTTTATTTTGATAGAAATGCAGTATTATTATGATGAGAGAAATTGACAATTTTTATATTTTAAACAAAAACTATAACGATTTTTTATTAATCTTGTTTCAATAATAATCTTTTTTTTCTTCTTTTTTAATCTTGTTAATCAGTTTTAAGTATTTTTTAAAATTTTTGCATTTTTTAAATGGAATCAAAATGGTTTTTTTTAAAAATAATTTAAAACTACAAAAACAGTCTAGTCATATTTTTAAAAATGATTAATTTGTATTTAATTGTTATATAAATCAGTTTTCTAAATAGGCTTGTAAAATAAAAAAGAAAAATTTACGAGCGTTTTGAGTGAAATTTTCGAATGATTTTTTTTTTAAAAAAAATTTAAATTAACGAAACTTCCTGATGGAGTCACCGAAGAAAGTATCATCAAACTTTATCATCTATCGTCGTGCGGACTTCTTTGTAATCTCGGAAAACTCGCCGAAGATTTTTCTGCCTTGTGATAGGTCTTCGCTTTTTGGATTTCGTACAAGCTAACACGATTATGGTTATGAGGATGAAGAAGATGAGACAGGTTAAAACGACGCACACGATCATGCTCACCGTCCAGATCTGTAAAATCATCGAAATTTTAAGTAGCCATTTTTTTAAAAAAATAAAATTGAAAGTGGACAAAAACAGGATGATTTACCTCAATCACGTTGCCTCCCAAAGAATCTATATAAAAAGCTGAAGGCCCTTTGCAGAAAACTTCATTCTTGTCTTGATACCAGTACACGACTACTTTGTTAGCGAATCGTTTTGGAGCACCGCATCTGGAAACGAAAATGATTACAATGAATTTCGAATGCTGAAAATCAGGATAATGAAAACGGGGAGCTTCTTACCTCAGTTCGTAAAGTTGTTCTGGTTGATATACAAATAAATAAGGCATCAAATCGCTTAGAAACCATTGTAAATCGCAATCGCATTGCCATGGATTATGTTGCAAGTTAATGTAGGATAATTTTTTCCACGGGAGAACATTTTTGGTTAATGTACGTAGTTGATTGTTGCTCAAATCTATCTGGAAGAATGTTAAATGAAAATTTAAAAATATTACCATTAAAAGTTTTTATGTGCTTGTGCAGGTACTTACAGAACAAATAGAAGAGCCAGTGAAAGCATTTTCGTCTATTTCTTTAATATGATTGTGAGATAGATCTATTAGAGGGAATCTGTTATCTTCAGAGCAGTTCAGTACTCTTTCGTAGAATACTCTGTTAAAAGAAAAAATCGGGTTGCTTAGTGGAAATTTTAGGTTAGAAAAATTTTTAAATTATCAAATAAAGAAATTAAAGGCCCTTAGTGAGTACTTTTTATTTTATTTTAATTTTGTTTTTTTTTATTTTAGTTAAAGAAGATCATAAGGTGACTTTTATTTTTTGAGGTAATTTTTATTTTTATTTAATTTTTTCGTTTTATTTGTTTTTCATTTTGATCCTTTTATTCAATTTCAGGAATCTTGACTTTATTAAGAGTTTAAATTACTTACCCCGAAAACGAAGATCGCTGTAAACTCTCCACCTTTCCTAAATAGCTCAAACTAATAATCTGAAGATTCAAGAAAGGAACTGCTTGCCCGGAAAAGTGTATTACAGTTATTGGATTACCATCCAGATACAGTTCTTGGAGCTTTGGCAACATGTCCGAAGATATCACATCCGGGATAGTTTGAAGTTTATTATGGCTAACATCAAGTATTCTCAGTTCTCGACTGTTGACATGCGGTAAGGTAGCTATACTATTATTTTTTGCTCTTAACACCTAAAAAATGATTCTAACATGAAACTGTGCCATCTGACGGCTATTTCACAATTTAAATTACTCATAACTCCGATTATCAGATTTTAGTCAAGTTCTAAGTGTGCAGTAGACAAGCACAACTTTGTGCACGGGGGCACAGTTCAAAATAATATTCTCATTTGAGAAAAATAGTTTCAGCCTAAAAGTTTTGACTTCAAATTGAAACTTTTTGTGTAAATAGTTTTAGGAAAGTATCATTTGAAACTCGTTTGCATTCAATTTGAAACCGAAAAGGTTTCATCCCCCAGTGAAACCTAAAAATTTCAAATTTTCTCAAATATTTTAAACTGTGGGGGGTAACTTTGGGCTCCTAATTTTTGGCTTTCGTGTTTAGACCTGAGTTACTGATTTTTGTTTGAATGGATATTACAAACCGATTTTAGATCAATTTTCGAATTTTAAAGCTTTTTGAAATGAAAAAATGTGTGGCCCAAAGTTCTACCTGTCTACGGTAACCAAGAGATGGCTGCGGGTTTCGCCTTTTGCCAAGTATTGTCGATGGTGCTGCCATCTTTTGTTTGCATCCAGAGCATTCATTGAAAGCACGTACTTTTAAATTATAGAGCTGGAAAGCTTCGTCTACGTTAATCAGTCGATTATTACTGACATCCAAATATTCCAAATCAGTGACGCCCAAATGAAGCGTTGAAATTTCATTATCACTTATATCCAGTAGAGTTAGATTTTTCGGCAACTCTGGCACCCATTCTAATGAATTATTCTTTATATAAAGCGATTTGAGAAATTTAGCATTATTTTTAAATTCGACTGGTAATTTTGCCAATTTATTAAAAGACAAATCCAAAGCCGCCAAATTTTTATTCCCAGAAAACGCATCTTTTTCCAAATATGAAATATTATTCCTTGATAAATTCAAAAACGTCAAATTACCCAAAGTATCGAAAGCGAAAGATTCAATTTTATTTATTTTATTTTGTGATAAATCCAAATTTAATAACGAGTAGATCCCCTGAAAAGTTGTTTTGTTGATACTTGTAATTAAATTTCGAGTCAGGTTAAACATTTTCAACTGCGAGAATCCTTCAAGCTCCGTTGCTGCAATGTCTTTTATTAAATTTTGAGCGAGAGATAACTTTACCATTTTCGGTTGTATAAATTTCGGGAAAGTCTCAATGGTTTTCCATTTACTTTTTCTGAAATTCCCGTAAACCCCCAAAAAATAAGTATTGGGCCAATCTAAATTATCGAGATGACCCACGTTGTCATCGGCTGAGCAGTCCATGTATAAGTATTTATCGGAAGTGGTCATATTTACAGTGTTGGTAAATTGGCCAACAATGTCTGTCTTATAATTGAAACTAATTTCCTCTAAATTTTGATCGTCTGCTAGCACTTTACTTTCTTGCGTAATTTTCACTAAGCTGCAATTGCACAGAGAACATATTTCTGTTGACTTGGCGTTGATCATTGTCATTGATGTTAAGAGTAGGATAATTAAGAGAGGCATTATGGCGGAGGACATTGTTTGGTTAGGTGTTGGCACGTGAGATTTTACTTTAAAAAAATCACATTTTTCTGGATTACCGATCGATAACGAAACGCGGGTTTAACTGACGTGAGTTCATAACTGATAACAGGTCACACCTTGGATGATAAGGGATCTGGTATTGACATTTTATGAAGCAGATTACACAGTTATTGCGTGGAGATAATTACACATTTTTTACAATGATCAGGGGATTCATCGTATTATGAAGAACGGGATTTCTGATGATTCAAAATTGAAAAGAGAGATCTTCGTTTCAAGGAGTCATAAGTGCTCGACTCATGCTTCATTTAAGGGTCAGGAGTCTAATCAAATACTTTCAAACTAATACCCCTCACTCCCTACTAAAATAACCCGACGGAAGTTGGTTCAAGATGGAAATCGCGGATGAAGCTACGGGCGCATATCAATTGAGCCAGTCATCAATTTAGCCAATAGTCGATTGAGCCAAAAAATAACTATCAATTGAGCCAATCCTCATTGTCGATTGAGCCAGTAATCAATTGAGCCAATCATCGATCTGTATAGTTAATGTTGCTGGGGCTTTTCAGCGACAGCAACAGTAGTAGAGTTTGGTGTTCAATTGTGCAACAATTGTCCCCACACTTCAGCCCCCCCCCCCCAAGGTTTTCTATAATGCAACTGCACAATGCTTTTTATGACAAGCCGGTCCTTGCAGGGGACACATGATGGAAAACAACGGAAATGTAAGGTATAGTAAAAGAAAAATCTTGTTAACAAATATTTCTTCTTATTGAAAATTAAATAAAATTAAGTAAATTTGCACTAATACTGACAAAGTAATTCCCACCGTTTGGACTTTGGCCGATAATTCTTCCTTCTTGATATAAAAAACTTGAAACAATAATAGATCATTTTAAAAAATTGTACATGACTATTAAAAAGTTAATCGTTATTGATCTTGAATTGAATAGCTAAATAAAAAAAAAAATAAAACCCGCTACAAAGATTATTCCCGCCAAATTCGCGTGACCTCTAACTCTTAACATCTTCATCTGAGTTTAGTCCAAAGGTCTAATATCCCCTCCACTCCTACCTAAAAACATTTACGTCATCCATTTTCGGAGCAAAAAGTCAGTTCTTACATAAGACTTTTTAATTAAATTAGGCTCATTTCGCGTGCCGCAAAAACCCAAGAGAGGCAACCGTTTAAAAAGACCAATCAATTCGATCATATATTGCGCGCAGGCAATTATTCGCGGTTATAAACTTTTAGCACTACATCTAAAACGTTTCGTTTATATCGACATCATCGTAATCCGCTAACTCTTTAAGTTCGTGAAAAATGGTAGAATCATCTGCGACATCTTGATCGTGATAGTCTAACGCTTCCCTCCGAAGTCGAATGTCAGTCGATGAAAGTTTCATTTTGGCTTCAATCCATTGACGGTACATCGACACCATTATGTAAATCCCGGGTTTGTTTTTCATCCCGCAGCCAACGCCCCAGCTCGTTATCCCGTGTAACGTAAAAACTTTTCCTGGAAAGAGATAAAACCATCAAGAAACGTTCACCATTAGTCTAAAATTATTTTCTTACCTCTTCTGCAAACTAATGGCCCTCCTGAGTCTCCTTTACAAGTGTCTACTCCTTCCCTACCAGCGCAGAACATGGCCATCGATATGTTAATTTGCCTGTGATAGTTTATACAGTCCGATCTTCTGACCAAAGGGACTGCTGTTGCCATTAACATGTTTGAAACTAAAATACAGTGGAGAATGGTAAAAGTTTGTTAGTTTAGTAACGCGAGAAAGAAAATTTTAGTTTACCATCTTTGGACGTTTCCGTAGCTCCCCATCCAGAAACAGCGCAATTTTCATTAGTCATCACTTCCAATCCAAATTTAGGCAAGCAAGCTGGCTGAACCGCTTCATTAAATTGAATCACGCCCTTGATTTTTATCAAAGCAATATCATTGCGATTATGTTCTTTGCGGTTGAATTTTCTGTGTATGTACAGTTTTTCTACTCTATAATCACGTTCGTTGGGCTCGACCACCTAAAATGATTACCAAATGTTATCATTTATTTTCGGAGAATATAAGATGAGAGTTGTATAATTTTTAGATATTTACATTTAATATGGTATCGCCGACTCGAACTATGATATCATTGACTTTCGGTGCTAAAAGGAAACAATGCGCTGCGCTTAAGACAAACTTTTTGGAGATGATGGTTGCTCCGCAGAAGTGCTCTCCGGTTCTTGTGTATTTTAGCCCAACCTGAAAAATAAGAGGGGAGTTGCTGTAAACTGTCTGCGACTTTGCGTTACTATCTAATGTCAAATTAAGTAGCTATAGATGGAGCATTTACTATATTTGTATGGGAAAGAGGTGATTTCATGCTTAACTTGAGAGGTGCAATAGTCAACATTCTGCAATTTTCAAATTGCTCACAGAAAGTGGCCGATCTTCGAAGCTTTTTCAAAAGTTGTACACAGGCGAAACATTGCGCATACTGTAAACTCAAATTGCAGAAGATAGCCGAAAATTTGATGGCTTCACCCGAAGCTGGGCAGATACCAAGGCTACAAAAAGCAAGCTCCGGGTAGCAGAAATGGGAACCCTGCGAAGAATAATAAGGAAGACTGTGCTGGACTGTATCCGCAATGAGAACATTCGAGAGCAGTGCGGAGTGGAGGATGTCTCAAGGTGGAGCAGTGGCATAACTAAGGTTTGGTGGTCCCGCCCGAAAAGCTAATTTTTTGGGCCTATCTTGTCTGCAAAAATCATCCAACCCTTTTTTTTTAGTCAAGTTTTTTGGTTGGTGGGCTCCTAAAGACTGGTGGTTCCGCCCGCTTTGCGAGCCCTATGCGGGCCTGTTAGTTGGCCACTGCAGTGGAGTAGACAAAAGAGGTGGTATTGGCGGGACCACGTGCAGAGAATGGATGATGGTGTTATAGCAATACTGTACTGTGGCCGTTCGAGGGCGGGAGAATGAGAATGAGTGATTGTTGTTGTTTTGTTTTGTTTTGTGATTGTATGGATAGAGAAAGAGATAAGAATATAAAAAAGATATTTATCGAGTTCGTTGTTGAGATAATAGATGGTAGCCAAGCACGAACTGCACTAAGGGGAAGACCCGACGTACACGTCCCCCCGGCTGTCCACCCAAACGCTGAAAGTACTTATGCCAGTCATCTTTACAGGTAGCCGGCTTATTCCCCCAATAAAATGGCAGAAGAAGAAGAAGAAGAGGCTGGAAGTGGATAATGTTCCATCTAATATAGTTACTTAATCTAAATCACTGACAAGTGTAAAGTGGGATGTACAGTGGCTTGTTCCGGATTCGTGGGCTGGACTTACCTGCCACGGAAAATTTTCTATGCTGACCGGTATCCCTCCATGAACTCTATCCACCTTATACGTTTCAATCCTTTTCCCGCATTCCGTTGGCAACGCCGAAAGATCTTCACCTCCGTACCCATCATCAAAACTCACTGGCTGAAGCAAACTCCTCATCGTCGACACCCCTGGTTTCTGAACAACCGGACGCCTCGTAACCGATATCGAAAATTCGAGCGGTTTAAGCGTAGACGGTTTTATCGTCGTAACACTTTGAGGCTTTATATAAAAATTCAATTGCGGTTTCCCATTATCAAACGAGGAATTATTCCCTTGAGGTTTTGCAAAATTATAATAAGAAATTTGAGTGTTCTGAGGATATCCATTATTATTATGATTCGGCTGAGGATACGATTGCGTGTTTAAATACTGTTGGGGCCTGTAAGAATAATTCGGCTTCCCATGATCCGGCAAAACGTTTAATGAAGTCGAATAAGGCCGCGGCTCGTAGGTCTGAGGTTTTGATTGATAAGTCGGTTTAGGCGTTACGTAAACATTAGGCCGAACGTTATACGAATAATATGGCTTTGGATTTGTAAAAGTTTCAGGTTGATTATAAGATGGCTGAGTGTAATGAATTGCATTATTTACATAAGGCCTTGTATGCACTGAAAATGGGCGAGTAAATGTTTGTGAGTTTGTATTTACAGATGCGGGTGGCACTTGATCCCTCCGGGGATATATGATAGTGTAATGTTCATTCTTCTGAGGTGAGTTTCCATAAATATTTCGACTTGGGGTTTGTACTATCCTTCCATCTTTCGTTTCTTCATAAAAAATAATCGTCGGATCAACTAAAAAAAAATTTTTTTTAAATTATTTTTACAAATCTTGAAAAACATGCAACGATCCATCTGACGTCAGTTCACCAGAAAATATATAAATTAATGCAGACGGTCTTTGAATACAAAATAGCAAAATGAAATATATCTGGTCTCTGATACCATTCTGACGTCATAAACCGCTATTACATATCGGAAGCTGCATGTCTGGGATTATCATTTATATTTAAGACTAATTTGTTAATTACCTGGTTCAACGACAGCCTCCAGGACGCCATTCCTCATGCAGTTATCGGACGTGTCCAACGGAAGATATCTGCACTCTCCTGAAGCTCTGTCGTAAACGCTGCCCTGGCCGCAACTCACCGATTTCCATTCTTTAAAATCGATGCATAAAAAATACCTGCAAATTATGATATCATAATCAGCCTAAATCATCTTCATCTTTTGAAAAGTGGATAAAAGTATGCAAATTTAAGTTTGACGTATGCAAAATAAGAAAACCCTATTTGGGCTCTTTTCTTTATAAAAGAACAAGATTTTTTTTTTTCTTATTTAAGTTATCTTGCTTGTTAATGACGTAATTGCATTTTGTCATCTTGATTTGTTAAAGTGGATTTTTCGTGATGCGTAGGTGGAGTCGATTAATTTTTTTCGGGTTGGAAAGGTGAAGAGATTAAAAAAAAGTGATAACCTGTTTTTTTTTTCAGGTGCCCCCCGCGCCCCCTGCAGAGAGGTGCTGACGCGCGGATGTGTATGATGAGAAAAATGTTATGCGTTCCGATATTTATGAGCTTGTTTTTAATAATTGGTCCATAATATGATACCGCAAGCTTGTGAAGTGTAACAAATGTATGTAAATGGGATTTGAAGTCTTGAGAACTACATTAATTGTTTTAATATACGAAAAATGGATATGATTTTCCTGTTTACTAAAATCGCGCGCAAGTCAAGAAACGCGGAAAAGTTCGTGTGAAAACAGGCTTTTTAAAAGTTCGATAAAGGCGGTTATGTGGGGAAATTTGAAGGCTTCGATGACGTGGTGGATTGACATTTGAAAATTTTATAGAGCATAATGAAAACAGGAAATAAGAGGTTGCACACAAAAAATATTTCAGATTAAGTTTAATAAAATTTGGACTACAAGAATTTTTTTTTTTTATATTTATTATGACTATCGGCTACAAGAATTTGCTTAACATTTTTAAATCCATGTTGATTAAAAATCAAACAAAAAGGATTGTTTATTTTGTGCCGAAATAAATATTTTCCTCCAGATTTTTATCCAGATATGTATATTTAATTTTAATCTTGGAGGGCGGTGGAGGCGGCTTGCCACGAGTCACTGCTTTGTTTAATGAATTCTTCAAATTTCGTCCGCTTATTTATTTATTTTCGCAAAATAAAAAAAAAACAATCAGTCCAAAAAGATTAAAAATGAATCACATCGATGTAATTTTAAATACGTAAAGTCTTAAAATTATTTTAATTTTTTGGAGTGTAGTGACAATTAAGAATCCAAGTTAAAAGAAAAAGTGTGGACTCGATTTTAATCCAAAAAACCTGAACTTTTTCGCGATAATTTTTTTGTGTGTGGCATAACGAAATCAATCTTTTAATGAACGTTATTCAGGATGTTGCTTTTGAAGTTTCTATCATAGAAGCACAGACGCTCCCAGAGATGTCACATCAGGAATTCACCGATATACTCCCTAATGAGTACTTGGGACGCTCTGAAGGCCAAATTCCCTGATTTGGATCTATCGCTGTGGGTCAGTCGCATGAGAAAGATGCCGGAAGGGCTTTAGACAGTCGGAGTCAGTCACTATATTCGAGCAGACATTTCGTGTTAATTTTGTTCGTGTGAAGAAAACTTAAACCACCACATGTCCAATCTCTGTTATTTATTCTCTCTAGTGCTTCTCAAGTCCGGTGAAGATTAAAGGGTATCAATGGGAAGAAATCTGGACTGCCTCTGGAGAATGTGCTACTACTTAAGAAATGACTTGTAACTCGTGCGATGACGACTGGGTATATTAGCCTGTTCCCACAATTCATGCGACGGGCTAACACAAAAGGGAAGATTATAGTGGTGTAATGTGATTGAAAAAATGTGATTTAGAATGACTCGTGCGCTGTCGTTTCAACTTTGCCCCCTTGCAAGGCTACGACGAACCAGCAAGCAGTAACATGTCTAGTACAGTCTCTCTAACTTGCCGTTCGGATTCGGCGTTATAATAGTACAGATCCCGCGTACTGTGCATTACACTAGCGCATTACGCAGATAGTCGAAGCCGCTGATACTCGGTCACGAGTGTGGCACATAAAGAAGAAGAGTGTGATTCAGAAAAAGCTTGGTGTTTTTTAAACTCAAGGAAAGTATAAAACTGCCTTCCTTGAAAATCTAAGATTAACAGTTGGTGCACTTTCCTTGTTAAACAAAAAGCCAGGTAGATTGTTAATCGGAGGGGAACCACTGCAGGAAAATGGTTTCATTGATACATAGTCCCAATTAAAAAACCGACAAGTGTGAATCATGCAGACAAACAATATAAATACTAAGTCATCAAGCTGACTCCTTTCTTGTAACGAATCGTGATTAATCTACTAATTATTACATCAATTGTCATCCCTCTACGACCTGAACTTTAATTCTACCTCACATTCTCAGAAAAGCTCCATCTCAGTCGCTTTACAACGTCACTTAATAAAATTTTTTATTAACCTCATATAAACCAATTCGTTCTGTTTCACATAAAATGTTTATAAAAAATCGGGAAATTTTAACGAGCTTTTAAAACACAAAAACGATACTTACTTGCTACAATCGGAAAAGTCCGGCTTCCTACTACCCACGTCATGAATAGTTGTGCAAAAAGGTCTTTGGCTATCTGTCTGGAAAACGAAACAAAAAAATTAAAATTTTTGCAATATCATCATTGTTTTTCAGCACATGTAATAAATTGTTTTGTGCTTAACATGATTATCCTCTCCCGCTCGTGATTTACCATACATGACAGATCTTTCATGTCATGGAGCTTGGTTCCCGAGAAAAATAATAGGAAAACTGGAGTTTCCCTAAACCGCGTTAACCTTATTCGTTAAGGTTAAGGTTCCTTTGTCAATGGATGATTCAAACAGTAATAAACGCGGTTCGGCTTGAAAATCGATTAATCCTGTGGCATCCGCATCATTACTTAATTGATTTTTATTATTATTTTTTTTGCGTCCATAAAAAAATGAGACGCGTCGATGGAAAAAAAAAGGTGCTCGGCGAAAAATTATTTAGCTTCTTTTGTGATATATTCTTTTTTTATGTTTTTATTTACATCTCCGCCTCTTGTGAAAATGAATTATGGTCGTACATATCTACCTGCGGTCAAAGGATTAAGTTAATTAATGATCCTCGCAAGGTGATAATTATGTGGTTAATAGTGTCTAATTGCTACCAACAATTGAATTCTTTTTCTAATTGATTTCAGAGGCATTTTCTTTTCAAATGAATGAGATTTGGTCTGTGTGATCGACTGCTCTTGATTATAGAGCAATGTCTTTACTTAACAGTTTCCTTGTGGTTATGGGTATCGTTTATAAAGTGCTCTGTGATTATGGCAAGTGTTGCATGTGAGCGTTTAACTTGTAATTGTCGAACTTTGCCTTCAGATGGGGAATTCCCGGAAAATTGTTTTATTTCTTGGGTATTTTTAAGCATCCCCGTAGTCAGAACTGAGTCTTCGAGCAGAGAAAGTGGTTTGTAAGGGCATTAAACAGATTGGCAGCGGTCTTCCAGGTCAAAGTTTACGCTATATTTCTTTGCGCAGGAATTAATATCAGGATAAGCTTAAGAAATGCCATCAATAATATCTTCTGAGACAGTCAAGCGGCGATAAAGGTCCCCCAACATGCTCCTCAAAACTGTTGTGGGAATGCATCCTCTTGCTAAAGCAACTGGCGCTTAGCAGCCGAGTAACTATTACTCGGGTGCCAAGGCATTGTGGCATACTCGAATCGTCGGTAGATATGAGGATTACAAAGAGCAAGATGAAATTTTACAATATTTGAAAGTAAGTGGACACAGTGTAGCGGGAAACATCATAAGGAGGAGACCATTTTTTAATTGAAAAATTAATTAGTTTGTAATTCTGTTCTCGAGTTCTTCGGTTGCTAACCTATTTTTTAGACGTAGCCCAAATAATGTCTATTGTTCGATTTTGCACACGCAAACACGTTACACTTACAAGTATTTGCGAAGTTAAAATACATCCGGGAAAATATTTAAATACAAAGAAAGATGAAGGAAAAAGTAAGTCCCGGTTTTACCAGTTCGTTGAATGGCCGCTTGGCACTTGGTAAATCATTCTTTTTCTCATTTTCACATTACGCATTGAATGTGCATATTATATTCAGATCTAAACAATTGTCATCAATTTTTTTTTCTGATAGGAAGTGCAAGCATATCGTTTTATAACGGCTTTCAGACTTCCTAAAGGAAAGTAGAACAGACTGTGTGGAAGATGTAATATAATTTTATTTAATAATTATTATGATGATAATAATAATTTTATTTAGGTACAGCAATTATCGAATTATCAGTTTGCGAGGTGTAATTTTAAACTGGATCAATGCAGGCCTAATAATATTTTATGGCTCATATTCTACAGGCCTGCTACTTCTTACTGCTAAATCATATTTGTGTTTTGATCCTTTTAAATAAGTCTTGGGATTTTTTTGTACTCGAAAACTGGATCTTGTAGAGGGCAAAGTAGGTTTTGAAAAGAGACAAAATCTTGCCTAATTTCTAGTTATTCGATCAACTGTCAAAAACAGGTATCTTCTTATCAAGTGAAATTTACATGCTTTAAAGGAGCGAATAGTTACTCGTTTTTTTCGCTCTCTCCTGTCACAATAAGGAGGTGAGTCAGTGCTGCTGTCACAAATTTTCCTTAGGCAAAAGAGAGCAGAGCTGATCTTCACATTAATTTAAAAATAATTTTTTTCGTATTTTAGATATACATGAAGTGGGCAGCTTTAGATTTCAAGTGAGAGAGGCTAAAAGAGGAGCTACAGATTTTCACAGATAAGAGGTTTGTCATCCACCTCTGGCTATGTCGCTGTTCCTGTTGGAAGAAGTCCACTTGCATTAGGCGAAGAGGTTTTCTTATTTTAACTTTTCTTTGAAATACACCGCTAATAGCTTTAACGTTTCTTGGATATTTTTCCCTCTTTTAAAAAAACTTGAAAATAGTTTGAATAGTAATTAATCAATTATCTGATCCTCCTGACAACTTTTCTAAACAAATTTTTCGAAACAATATTTTCAAACACCACCTAGTGCCACCTAGAATTCATGTTCCCTTTTTTTCACTGCATAAATTCGCTTACATTAAAAAGCCGGTTAGCTCGACTTTGATAAAAGATTTGATATAATTACACACTAAAATATCGTGCGCCACAATCATGAGAAAATCTGATCAAGAAAAACAATTTGAAAAAAAAGTTTCCACATAAATTATATAAAATTCTTTTTTAAAAGAAAATTTTCAAACTCTTCGCAAAACACTCTACCTCAAATTTAAAAAAACTCGCAAAGGTTCTTTAAACTTTACTCTGCAAATAAAGAAGAAATAAGGAATCCGTTATTCATTTAAAATGACCGACATCTCTCCAAACTCGCACTACCGGTACATAAATTAACATTTTCAATAATCTCATCAATCCAATTCGTTATTTCATCACAAAAAATTTACTACTTTCATTTTTTTTTAAAAAAAAACCACTTAACTTATTAAAAAATTTATCGCAAATATAAAAACTAACCTGGTGCAAACTAAAAACCAGAATTCCAGAAATCCAAATCAACAACATATTACCTCCACTGCAACATGATTGTAAATGTTTATTTACCTTTAACACACAAGCACTAAAACATCGCGCACACATACACACTGACTCAACTTCGGGCCTAATTATTAATGGCTTGAATTATTCTCCATGTAATTGTGGGAATTTTATCATGGTTGTCCAAAGGAGGAGTCACGAACAAGAAGGTTAAATAAAAACTCAGTAATTGAAAAAATCCGCGAAACTATAATCTCTTATTAAACTGTTCACCTCTCCCGCCTGTAGCTCACGATCTTTGTTACCCGAACGATTTCATATGTTAATGATCTTCATATGAAATTCATAAATGGGGCGTATAATGCTTCCATATTATTACATAATATTGCCAGACTTAATTTCAGGCTCTTTTTTTGGCAATTGAGGAACGTAATTTTAAGTTTAAAAAAAATTTTTTATCAAAATTTTAATTTTTATAGACTTTGGTTCCTATTAAATTTTTCTTAGAGATGAATTAATGAATGAATTAATTTTAGCATTTTTCCTGCTCTCATTAAAATCAGATCCAGAATAGGCGATATTTTAAACACGAGTAATTACATTCTTTTTTGATTAGCTTTTTATTATCTCATCGGCACTGACAGTAATTTTTGATCATTATCATTACCTTTAAGTAATGATTGACATTTGCTGTCTGATGTCATTTTAAATAAAGCTTTTAGACATTAAGTGGAGATTAAATAGATTTCCTGGGATTAGTGAAGCTCATATTAGCGTGAATAAACAAATAGTAATTAACCACAAGGAAAAATCTAAATTTTAGGCAAAAAAAGTTCGCTGAAAAGTTTCATAAGAAAATTCTTTTACATTACCAACCACTGCTCAAATTATTTTTTTTCATAAATGTAGTTAAAAACTCTTTTGACTTATTATTTCCCGCACTTTATCTTATAACACCATCGCAACAAGTTTGTTTTACGTATGATGTACACTACGGTCATTATCCGAAATCTTCAACCTGAAAAAAAGCACCTTGCTCTTCAAAGCATCCTTCGATCATTTCGCTTTAATCACTTCTAACTAATCCCAAAAAATTTTCCCTTCATTACTTTTTTTTCAATAATCAAAATCAGATCAAAAATAATATTACTGATTAAATAAGAAAAAAAAACGATTTCGAACATTGAATGTAATGAAAATACTCGCCATCCGGTCTACGCTAATCAACCCGTCGTCATTAATCAAAGATGAGGTCCTAAAGAATGCTATTAATATAATTAACTTTCAGTTAACGTAATATTTCCACATTATTGGATTTTAATAGAAGGAGGCGCTAAACTGCTTGTTCAGATGTCCAAGATTTTTTTTTTGGAATCACGATTTTTATTTCCTACGTCTAACTAACTTGTCTTCAACATTTAAAAAAAAAATCACAATTATTTTTAATAAAATAATTAATAATAGGGTATTCCGAGATAAGTTTTTAAAACATTCAAATATAACTTTTTCGCGGCTTTTTTTTAAACTAAGAGGGCCCCGAAAATTGATTCGCCATGTGAGTTTAAGAATAACAAAGTTCCTGTTGAGGTTAAAGTCAGAGTATTGAATTTTAACTTTTAAAATGTATTTAATGTTCTATTTGAACGAAAATGGTGAAAGGGTGTATACCTTTAGCAAGGTAATTTAATTCGCTGTCTTGTAGACAATCCGTTTGTGAAGCACGACGAATATTCTTCAACGAAACAACTGGGTTTAGGGTAATGGAATTTAAGTGAAATGTTTTTGTTTATATTTTAGATTGATCCACATGGGAAGCCCACTTTTTCTGCTCATCCTGCTAGATTTTCACCTGAAGATAAATATTCTAGGGAAAGGATATTGATTAAAAAGAGATTTGGATTTTTACCAACACAGCAGCCACCGTTAAAATACTGATCCCTGCAAATCATGTTAATGTATTAAGGACTGAAGAAAAGTTTTTATCACAAGGAAAATAAAAGAACAGATTTAAAAATACAGAATACATGTCGTTTCACTTTATTTTTTAAAGATGGATATTTTCATTCCAGTCGGCTATAAGTGGAATATTTATGAATTTATAATGCTTTCATTTTAATCATTTAATAAAAATTAATTGAAAGTTGAGTACTAATTATTAAAATAAAGCCTTATATTCTGAGATGTGAACAGTACTTTTTAATGTTTGATTGATGAAGCACACAATACAAAGTTTCCATGAATCTTACGTTGCAAGAACAAATATTAAGCAGAGTTGCTGCTTGCTCATTTTTTTTCTTAGACTCAAAACAAATACTCTTGAAGAGTAGCAAAAATGAATACTGATTGTTAAAAATTTCATTGCATTGCATAGCCTCTCTGCCAGTGATGAAAACCAAAACCAGATTAATAAGTTTCGATAGGTAAAGCCCCAAATTGAGAAAACATCAGGTTGAATCTAGTAAGGAGAAAGGGTTACGATTATTATAATTTTTTCAATAACAAAATGAATTTTTTTTTAAAAATTAAAAATAATGCTTATATTAACTGCAAAAAATTATTGTACTCATTTCCAATCATTGTGAAAAATATTAAAACTTAAATTTTGTGCAATCTAATTTTAAAAATGAGAGCACTTGATTTTTAATATTTTGCAACAAGATTAATAATTGCAGCGAACACCTTAACTGACTGACACTTCCATTTGTTCCTCATCTGAAAATAAAGAAAACCACAAATTTAAAAAAAAAATTATACATGATTAACTACTGGTTTCACTAAGTTCTTCTAAACCAACCTTTAATATCAAATGTAAACTCCATTTGATACTCCTTTAAAAACTGCGTCGATCTTACTTCATCCAAAAATAGGGAATACACTTTTTTGATATCTTCAATTTCTACTTGAGTCCTCCTCCTCTTTTTGCTAACCAAATTAGCTGTTGTGATTAGTTGAATTGCATACCTCAACGAAGTATCAACTGCCACTCTTGTCAACACGGAGAGAGCTTCCTCGGAAATGTCACAGTCCTCTTCTTCGCATCTAAAAAATTTTTTATGACAATTAATTTATTCCAGCTGATTTTAAATATATGAGAGATAAGCGTAAAAACCATACCTGATTTTTAAAATTTCTTTCAATTCTTTTTCTTGATAAGGTGTAGTCGTAACTATTATCATTCTGTCTAATAAATCGATTGGAATACCGTGGGGAGACCTGATATTTGTGCCTCTAATACGTGTAATACCTCGATTCGTGGCCATAATGACAACAGGAGCCATTTCATTTTCAAGGGCTCTGTTTAGGAATGAAAAGCATTCTATATCTAACATGTGAACTTCATCTATGAAAAGAACTCCAGGAACGATTTCTGCTTTCCCCTCTTCTCTCCATTCAGTTACTTTTGCATTTATTTGTTCGCGGACTTCAGTTTTGATTTCGCCAGTGTCTCCTGAAAATAATGCTAAGAAACCATGTGTTCTGCTGTTGATTACATCAACTTCATGAAGAGTCACTGTATGTACAACCTAAAAATAAAGCCGAAATTGTTAAAAAAATTAGAGGAAAAACTATGTAATACTTAAGAAAAAAATTTAAGCTCACTTCTTTTCTTTTCTGTATTTCTCCTTCTGGGCACTGAACAAATCTTGTTTGAGGACCTGTTGCATCATAATCTCTAGCTCTTGTAAAAGATCTACCTAGACGACTGATTTTTCCCGTTGCTTTATCAATGGCAATTACATCACCAGCTTGTACCTGAAAATTTTAATTTTCAGTTTCCAAAAAATCTATTCATACAAGATAAAACTCTTACTTTTTCCTTCATGAGAGATTCTATCATTTTTGTTCCCAAATCATAAATAGTTTCCATTTCTGTTGTCTTGAGTGTTAATTTCCCAACTTTTGCTCCAACACCAGAAGCAGGACGATCAATCTGAACTTCAACTACCTCACCCTCAATCATTTCTGTCTCTTCCCTAAAATAAAAATTTCAATTTTAGCATCATCCGTTAAAAACACCTACAATTATAATATTGATGCTTACCTTATCCTAACTCCAATGCTTTTTCTAATAGCTTGTGTTAACGCCTCAGTCTTATTCATTTCTAAACTGTAAATTTCTGAACCAGACATACTTGTAAAAGGAGTATCAGCACCTAAGGCTTGTGCAAGAGCCATTGCGATAGCTGTTTTACCAGTTCCAGGTTGCCCAGCAAGTAACACAGCTCTTCCAGCAATTTTCCCATCTTTAATCATTTCCAGTACGATTCCAGCTGCTCGCCTGGCTGATTTCTGGCCAACCATACCCTGAGATACTTCTCGTGGTTCCAATGCATCATCAAGACCTAACCCACGTATGTGTGAATGAGCTCCAATTCTCTCTATATGGGTGATTTCCCTAACTTCTTGTACTTTAGCAGCTGCTATTCCCTATAAACAAATAATAATGTCTCAATTTTAGGAGATAAATACATATAAGGAAGCAGACGACGATTGCCGGTATTGGTAATACAACCGGCATGAGCATTGTAACATTTAAAACTGATAATACTTTTCCAAATACATGGAATATGCCCAAGATAGGATCATATTTTGACCGTAACCATTATCTGATTTGATTGATTTTCATACAATAGGAAAAGTTTTAAAATTAACCACAAACAACAACCGATTCGCAACAAGGATTCGGTCATGTATTTTAAACGTAATAATAGAATATTTCCATAGATATGTGTCAAGCCCATTGAAAATTAGGTTATCGGAAATATTTTAACTAGGAAATGTAAATTAATAAAGGAAATTCAAGTAAATTACGAAAAATATTTAGTTCTTTACTTACCGCCATTTTGTTTTTATTTACAACAAATGGTTCCTCGCGGTTGCTAACAAAGGAAACAGACATGGGCCCTTATACAAAAGGCCCCGAAAAATCCGCTTCCCGCTTCGTTTTTTTTGGTAAACGGCATGATGATTTTTGCTTTGGGGGTATGTTTTTTTGTTTTCTGGTTGATTTTTTTATGAATCAGGAGTGTTTTTCTTTTTGAATATCGACAAAATTAATCAGTGTAATGTAATGGGAAAAAGATACGAAAGTTTGGTTTTTGTGCGGTGGTTTTTATAACAAGCTTGATATCCGATTGGTTCTCGTTGTTTTTTTGGTTATGTGAACATCAGTAATGATGCTGGAATTCAAATAATATTCATCAAAGAACACTGGATGCAATATCGTAAGTGTTACAGTGAAAAATATATTTTTTGGCTTAATGTATAACTGAAATGGTGTTCGGGTTAGGTTAGAATAATTTTTTTTCGGCCATATTGTGGTGAAAGCATTACAGAATATACCTGTTAGACTTCAGGAACAGATCAAATCAAATATGAGGCAGATTACATTGCAGGCGTAGTTCTCTTTTCTTTTTAGAGTCAATTCCTGGATAATAAACCCTGAACCCTGAACCCAAACCCTGAACTTTAATAATTATTATTTTGCTGCAGAGATGGAATTAGAGAATGACTAGATGTCTCGACACTTGATGGAAAGATGCTGCTGGCAGAAGTGTGTTTGATCCATCATTGTGCTTTTCCTCTTTTTTGTTAACCTGAACTTGACATCATGTCTGCGCTAGGGAAAAAAATTAAATTTCTTGTGATTGAGAAAATCTCCAGCAGTTGCTTGATTGTTGGAGTATTTCTAGTGTGTTTTTTCATAAAATGAGATATGGCATGAAATTCAAGAAATTTTTTAAGTTTTGGTTTATTGCGAATATTAGCATGAGGAGCTTAAACTGTTAATCGATTTGGATTTAAAATCTAAGTGCAGAATGATTTTAATACCTGATGGACTACTAACTTGTACATAGTCTAAAAAATTTAGCTTTTCAAATTAGATTAGTGCAAATGGTTGAAAGCCGGAAAGTTTAAGGTTAGGTTTTTCTGAAATTGAGGATTACTAGAGAGGAAATATTAGAAGCCCCAGCAGACAGACCAGGGCAGAGCCATCTGCAGGGGAATTTGTAGTGTTTCAATTCAATAAGGCTTCAGGCTCTGTGCAAACATTAATTGATTGAAACCTGAATGATATAACTACAGGTGCTCTGCACCTAGATAAAACATTTTTCTTAGCCCATTAAGATTTTAAACAATTTTAAAAAAATTCCAGGAGTCTATCAAGGCAATTTCTGCAATTGGCAACGATTATAATAAAAAATAAAAAAAGATAAACACCTTGTTCTAAGCAAAAAAAAAAAAAAGTGCAATAAAAGAAAACAATCTTCAGGGAAATTAGCTCCTCCAAATAAATTTCAAACGTAAGTCTTGTCACTTGAGTCGACTTGAGTTGTCAGTCTCTAGATACTTCTGTAGCCGAGACTATAAGGGGAACCTACGATTCGAGGCGGAAAATTAAAAATCAAACGATACCAGAGAGAACTTAGAATCTAAATGCAGCCAAGGGAAGAATTGGAATCAGTAGGGAATAATGTACATAAAATTTTGCATCGGGGAAGCGACTTTATCAGTTCAAACGAGAAAAAATAAAATGATCGTATTCATTCCGATTATTTATAATCACTAATCATGATTAAATTATTTTAATTTTCGTGTTTGACATTTCCATATTTTCAACATTTTAGCAGGCCAACCGATTTAGTTTTTTTTCCCTAAAAAAAATTGCAATTAACTTTTTGTTTGATATGTATTTATTTTTATGTTGTAAAGGCATTAGGCTGTTATCCGTGACCGTGGCCCTCAAAAATTGTAAACAAGCTTGCGAATTAATCGCAAGCTCTGGCAGTTACTCCCTTCTTAATGATTAAAATTGATAAAAGTTCGAAAGTTTATTTTCATATTAATGTATTTAATCAGAATAATTCAATGAAAATCAAAACCGATTCACGTGAACTCTTAACATTCAGCGGCGTGTGGTCTGCTAGGGAAAATGTTTCAAAAATTGTTAGTTTAAAGAAAAAAAAATACGCGAAGAAAAAACTATATAGCCTTTAGCTTTTTAAAAATTATACAGGAAGGAAAAAATAATTGTTTAAGTTAAAAAAGTAATTGCCCTATTTTGCAGTTTTCCTTCTTAACTAGTCTTAAATATTATAGTCTGGCGAAGGCAAGACAATGACATTTTATGTTATCAAAATAAAGATACTGCAAGGTTTACAAGGGTTATAATCCTTCTGATGACTCAAAACGAGTTCAAAGTTTAATATGGGTTTGTAGAACTCATGGGGAATTCTCGCCAGGTTTATACTTTTTTTTAATAGCAATTTATTATTCGCGAGTTTGAGTTTTATTTTTATATTGTTGAAGCTATATTTAACAGTTTAATTTCAATTTAATTTCGGAAACGTTTACTCTTTGATACCTTTGAGACCCACATACACAGAGTGGGTGTCTAGGATTTTTAATAAGAATTTTAGAGATTTTCCTTTTTATGAAATTTAAAGTTTGGGATTTATACTTTGGAAGAAGTTGTCAGCAGAGTGAATTTTTTAGGTGTGAGTAGAGTCTCGAAGAATAGGAAAACCCGTGAAATTTTATCGGCTTCGCAATTTCAACCTTGCTGAGAAAAAATTAATTTTGCAAATCTTGGAAAAAATTGGCTGAATTTTTTTTAAAAATACAAACTGCGACTGATTTAAATCTTTAATGACCAATGTCCTTTGATTTTTTTAAAAATCGTAATCCGGTTACAATCAGACATCCATCTGCACGCTTTTTTTAAATGGCAAAAGTAACGCTTGCTGATTAGCGAAAAAAAAAGACATAAAATGTGTGTTTTAAAAAAAAGGCAATTATAGCTGACATGTGGAGTTGCGTACGGTTATCAATGATCATGACCTTTACATCAGTATTTAATGAATCGCACATTATTCGAAAGTACTATTTAACCTTTTTAAAAAATATTTCCCACTTCCGAAGAAAACTCTCCAGCTTTAACGATCGATATCCCAGGTAAACAGCCATGAATGATAATGAATTTTTAAATGTAAATTGTTTAATCAGCCGACAATTTTTTGACGAGTTTTCCGCCATGTTATCTCAAATAATACCGAGGAAACCGGTCGAAATTATTATTTACATCTTATTTATATCGTCTATCATTATTTTTAATAAAAATAATATCGATTCTGAATATTTTATTGAAAAATTTAATTAAGGAAAAGCTGTGTAGGTTAAATTGCTTGGAAAACCAAAGACGACCCTTGAAAATGATATAATATTAAAATGAATCGAAAATTTCATATGAAACAATGAAATATTTAATCATTTCCGTGTCACTGGAGCATTTTCATAAAGAAACAATAAAATTGTTTTCATATTAAAATTTAAATCAAGTTGGGATGAGGATGAAAATTTTGAAAGACCAACTTTTCAGCGTTAAAACGCAAACCGCCACTGAATTATAAGAATAATATTACACCTACATGTTTGATAACCTATATTACTATTATTTATAGTAGTAAATACATTCAAGAAAAGAAATAATGTGATGTAACTTTATAAATGACTCACAGTTATCAGAAAATGTGAAAAAACTTTTAACGAAAAGATCAGACAAGGGTCATACTAATTATTGGCCCATGATAACTGAAAGTCTGTTTTATATGTTTTAAAGTTTTGGATTATAGTATAAATTATCATTTTTTATGTGCAGATATTGGTTCAGGAAAAATGGGGCAAGCTAATTTTGTTGGCCGATACCTTAATTCCCAAGAAGAATCCTGTTTGAGAAATTATTGCAAGAGAATGTGAAGTACATTCCAGCGCCAAGTGGGAAATTCTTGTTCTTACCTGCTCATACCTGTTGAATCCGTTTGGCAAGCCTTTTCATTTTTTATTGAGATTTGTAATTGCGGAACCATTTTTAACGACTGAATATTTTTCAATGTAATTTTAACCTTTCGTGCTCTCTGCTTTATGGAAAATTTTTAGCCAGCAATCAATACTACTTTAGGAATACCAATAGATTGAAGAATCTTTCCTTAAAAACCCGAACCAGTTAATCAACAAAATAATTGTTTTTTTAAAAAATGAACTAAATCATTTTAGTTTTTGTGTTGAAAACCAATTTAATCACGACTAACGGGCTAAATCTGAAATCAGTCGTATTTCGCCTTGTGCACCTTCTTGGTAAAGCTCGTTAATCCCATTGGATTACCTGAGCTCATTAAAACGCTTCAAAAAAAAAAAAACATTACATCTTCAAGTAATTTTGAGTTTGCATTATTTACCCAAAAAAAAACAATATCCCTAAATTAATTCAAGAAACAAAACTGAAATACTCCTACAATGCATCGTAATGATCAACATCTAAAAACTTTAAGAATAATCTGAAAATGTATTGTTATTGTCAAGACAACAATTTTTTAAAAAGTAATTCTATTTTCGCTTCATTTATTTCTTTCGGAGCTCGCCTGTAATTTGAATAGCAAGAACTGGAGCTCTTAAACAAAAAATTTCTTGTAATTACTTTTTTCTTGAACGACTGGAAAATTTTCCTCCCCCGTCAATTGATTTTTTTAAGGTCAAGTTTGGTGAATCGTTTATGTAGTGCAACTCTTTTGTTTATAAAATCGGACGGGGAGCGGAAAATTTGATGATTTCGATGCTTATTGCAGCACAAGAGGTTTCTCATCTACATAGAAACGTTTACCTGACTTTCCAAATTCGGGCCTTATGGCTGTATTCCCATCATTTATTTGGTGACTCGCTAGGTCTTAGTAAGGAGCCATTTGTTATCTATTCCTTGCTGCCACCCATCTGTAGGTTGTTGTATTTCCTTGTATTCCTCCTCCTCTATTTCTTATATTGTTAAAGTAAATGAACCAATGGTAATTTCTCATAAGACTGGGAGGATTTTATTAAATCGCCATAAAACTAGGAGGATCTTCCCAATCAGGAAGGTTCATCGATTCGGCCTTATTTAGACGTCGAAATAAGGTCGAAGGAATGAAGTGAATTCGACGTCGATTTGAAGATTTTTCGCGTCGAATTTCGACCACTGATTTTGACTGATTTCGGATATTCTTGCTGAATTTCGTTCAAAATGATGCCAAACAAGGAAAAAATAAATAATAATGCTTTTTTCATACTGTTAAGCCTTCTAACAAAAGATGAGCT
This sequence comes from Liposcelis brunnea, assembly GCA_023512825.1. Taxonomy (NCBI): domain Eukaryota; kingdom Metazoa; phylum Arthropoda; class Insecta; order Psocodea; family Liposcelididae; genus Liposcelis; species Liposcelis brunnea. Next base: position 9,162,731 of record CM042072.1, on the reverse strand, counting down.
ACTGTATTTTTTACCATTTTTAGCCATATTAGTATAACTCTTTTCGAACGTGAATTTTTTCATAAACCTGTGTAGGTTTACGTTTTTAAGACCATAGAACTGAAATATAAACTCCGTTTTTTCCGTGTAATTTTTTAATAGCGAGTTTGTAGCTTACAGAAGCATATTTTTTGGTCAAAATCATATTCTTGAGCATTTAGCAGATATACCCGATTTTTTTTAAAAGACAGTTTCTAGCATTTTCAAGGTCGTAGAGTCCGAATCTGACGGAATATAAGTTCGACAAACTAAGAGCAAGGCGGCAAAATTAAGTTTGGCCACAAAGGATAGAGAATTTTTGTAAATTTTTGTCGTTTTCATTGATTTATTTTTTGGGATTTCTTTAATTAGGTTCCAGAATGCTTTTCCCTTATGTTTTAAAGGTTGCCAAGTCCGAATATTGCTGAATAGAAAATGGGAAAAAAAGGTTTGATAAAATCTCAATATTCAGATATAATAATTTTTCTTCGAAATTTTGGAATTTTTCTTTTTTTAATGTTATTTTAATTCTTTCATATTCGAACTCGACAGAAGCTCCCTGAACGAACAAAATGTGATGGTCGAAATGCGACGCGAAAAATCTTAAAATCGACGTCGATAATCCTTCGACGTAGATATCACCAAATGTCGACGTCGATTCGACTTAATATTCCGGTTTGGGTTATTGAATCTCCATAATACTTCCCGTTTTTTTACCTTGTCTTGAGCTCATCACCGATGAACATTCTGGCTCCTGCAGCACCATAAATTAAGGCTGCATAATAATTATTCGGCTGCTGCCCCGAAAATTTGACAGTAAACCGAGATTAAGGTTCTAATTAAAAAAATACAATGTTCATGCTATTCTATCTCTTTTATTATTAAATAAATAAATAATAAAAAAATTAAAAAAACGATCACAAAAATAAATAACACAAAATAAATAAATATCAAAATTATTAAGTACAAGAAAATTGTCTTACTTAAAAAAATAATTTACAAAAATGAATACGGGATAAATTATAAGTACAACCAGGCCAAACTTTCCTCTTGGAATTTTCTTTAAAAATCCCACAAGCATTTTCATAAACTTTAAATTATAAATTGCTTATAAAAGAATATTTTTTAACAACAACCCGTATTCACAATATTTGGCATTAAAAACTAAATCGTATACCTATTTTTTTTTCCAAAAAAAATTAACTACATAAATTAAAAAAATAAATTAAGACGTTGACAAATATACATAGATATGCAATGTTTTTTTTTTTTTTCTCTTCTTAAAAATATTAAGTACATGATTTTTCGTTAATTATTAAATTGGTCTGAATCCCGATAACGTCTGACGAAAAAGAGGTGTCTTTATGGTTCATTTAATGAGATAAACTTATGTCATTTGGACTTGACGTACTTAAATATATTAAACGCTTTTGCTCTGTATAATTTATGTTATGGATTTTCACCCATGATTTCAAACTGTGCTTTTTTTTTATATGGAGCAATAACTTTTCAATTTTTTTTTGTTGCAGAAACTCGTGTCTAATTACGTAATGACTTGCATTAATTTTTTAAATTTGAACTTAGGTCAGGAAAAATTTTAGATTTTTGAAATCAGACTTGGAAAAAATTTTATCGGGCGTGGGCCAAGTAATAATTACCGTAAAATGGGGCAGAAAGGGGTGAGATTACTAAGTCACCCTATTAATAAACTTTTTTTTTAAAACTCATCCATTTTAAAAAAATATTTTTTTTTTTTAGAATCAGATCTCTCTTCTAGCTTATTTACAATTTATAAAAAGTAAATATTATATTGGATGAGTTCAACGGAGGAAGAAAATTCGGTATTAAGTCTTCTTTTTTGGCAAGAGTATTTTTTTTTTTTTTAAGGTCGTGACGAAACCTGCGAATTTAAAAAAAAAATCTGCCGTTACCTCTTTTCATGGAAACTTAACGGCAATTTTCTTCTCGTGCCTTATCCCCTAAAATAAAGGACACTTGTGCTACACATTAACACACCTATTTTTTTCGCTACACTTATAGCTTATTACGATATATCACATGAATTTCACAAGCCATTATCTTTTTTTTTTTTTTGAAAATTTTTTAAAAACTCCCACTTTCTTCGAAGAACATCGAAAAAATTTAAAAAAACGAGAAAATTCGAGAAAGAATATTAGAAAAAAATTAATTCCCCTCTAGTTTCGTTCAATTTTTTCATTCAGGTAACTCGTTAAAATTAGTCCGAAGTAGTTTATTGTATAGTAAATTTTTATAAATGTCGTATTCTTCCTCGTTTTCGTCTATTTCATTCCTTTCGGGGGCGAATTGTTCTTGGGGCTCCGAATCCTCCTCAGATGAAAGGTCTCTGGATAATATTCTAAGTAATTGCTCTACTGAACGTTTTTTTCGACCTCTGCAACAAAAAGGAAAACGATTTCTTTAGTAATTTTTTTTAATGGTCTCTCGAATTTTTATTAAGACGCCTACGCCACTGCGTGGGAAGATATTTCACAATATTTCGCAAAAAAATTGCATATTATTAATGATAAGATGATTTCAAAGATACTTTTTTTTATCATTCATTTTTTTGTAAATTTATGACTTTGCGTAGGGATATCTCAAATTCTTAATTTTCTTTTTATTAAGAAAACTCTTTCGAGTTTTTAAAGCCGGTCTAATTAATTTATGAACGATTCTCATGCATGTTTGCCCTGATTTTTTTTTCTGGTGCTCTCTTGTATAATTTTCCACTTGTTGAACACGATAAATTAAAAAAAAAAAGCTCGTGTTTAAAGCCTACAGCAATACCCGAGAAAAAAATTAATTTTTATTTTTCTTTTCTTTAGATATTTTTCTTTCAGGTGCAAAAAAAAAAACTATCATTCACAAAAAAAGTGTAAATCCTCAAAAATTTTTATTTTATGAATAAGTCATTCAAGATAAATGACACCGGAAAATGAGATACGGTCTATATTGTTTTCCGATGAAGAGATCGTTTGAAAATTTTTATCCTGTTTGATTGAAAATTTAGTCAATTCGAAAGTCCGGAAATTTTTGTAGGCGATTTCGATTTATAACGAAATATTGTCAAATATTACGAAATAATTTTTCAGGAATTAACCATATACTTACATTTTAATAGGGTCGAGATCTGTTTTCCCAAAACCAATTGGAATCGTCACTAATTTTCCTTTCATTTTGCTTAAAGCTATTAATGTTTCTAATTCTGCTAAACGTTGATCGGAAATACGTTTTTGCCTAAAAAACCAAAAAAACCCAAAATTAATTTTATTTCCCAAAAAAATTTCTTTTTAAAATTACTTTTAAAAAAATTTACATACCTAGATAATAATCCGTAAGGTTTGGCATCTGCATGCTCGAGAAAGAGCAAAACGCCGAATAAAAATACGGCGATCACTGAGAAAATTTTAACGTGATACATTTTTCCCGCGATTTTTTTCAAAGAAAAATAAAATAACTAAAAATTTAAAACTTCACTCAACACAAATTTCGAAACTTTTGTTTTTTAAATCGATTCGGTTTGCTTTTCTTTTAATCACTGAAGTATCAATGAGCTTTTCGATGTCACTCGGAGATACTTTAACTAAAACGTTGTTTCGCGTCGGAGTTCTGTAATCAAATGATCAGATGTCGGCTAAAATGATATTTATAATGTAATACCGAAGACGATTTCATAAGACGAACATGGGGAATTGTTAAAAAACTTTTACTGTGTCGGTTTCTTATGGATATAAATGAAGCTTTTTATATTTTGCGCAATATGTGTAGAGGTAGCACTGTGAATTTTAGATCGTGATTGGCGGTTTTTTTGTGAATGAAATTTTCTTACGGATAGTGTAGTAAATTCAACGGATTATTTTCACCGAAATATTTATTCGATTTTTTTATGCGGTAATGAAATTTTATTATCAAAATATTGTTGTATCGATATTGACGATTTCTTCCATACAATTTTTGTTTTTTAAATGTAAATATGGCTAATTAGTGCTATTCTTTTTTTTTTTAGGTTTTTCACAACTTTACGTCATATGGCCATTGTTAAGTTGGAACCAGAAAACACGACCCGACAATTTCGTTTATGCCATCGTTTTGTACAAAAATGGCTGTCCCTATTTTGCGGGTCGGGCTGGATTCGAGTTCCACTCGTCGAGTACTTCCCATTTATGAAATCAAAATTTATAGAATTTGCCCCCTTCCCCCCCAAAAAAAATTTGGTTTTCCTTGTTGCGGGCCCCGTATTTCTAACCGTATTTTTTAGAGGATCAGATTAGATTTGAGTTCCACTCGTCGAAAAGAACTCGAATCCGGCCGAGCCCGCAACAATAATGGTTTGGATTACCCCAGCCAGGAGGGGCTAAAGTCAAATTTATCTTTCTGGAAAGTATGGACGGGAATTTCAATATTATTTTTTTTATTAAGAAAATTTTTAAACTTGACCAACCTGAGCCGAGAAACAGGCCTGTAGCCAAAGAACCAGGTTAGAAGGGGCACAAAATCTACTAGGAGGGGCTCCAAATGACCCTTTGTAACATGGAGGATAGAGAAAACACATGGGCCTAAGAATTTTCCAAGGGGGGCCCAAGGTTCAGCCAGGGGGGCTGAGCCCCTCTGGCCCCCCCTCTGGCTACGGGCCTGCCGAGAAAAAATGCACTTGGTAAGACTGGGGCTGCAAATCATTTTTTGAGGGGCAAAGAGGGCTAAATTGGCAAATTATTTTTTCTTATTTAAGCAGTATTCATCCAATGAAATAAGAAACCAGCTGGACCCGCAACATTTATCAATGGGATTACCTTGGCACGCAGATTCGAAAAATGACTGATTTTTCTGGCAGATTAAGGGAGCAAAATTTATAATTTTTTTTTGCTTTATCAGTAATATTGGTCGAGTGGCACTCGAATCTAATCTGACCCGCTAAAAATTACGTTTAGAAATACCGGGCCCGCTACAAAAAAAACCAAATTTTTTTTTGGGGGGGGGGGAAGTTTTGGCAATTTGGTTTTTATATATGGGAAGTACTCGACGAGTAGAACTCGAATCCGGCCTGATCCGCAGATAAAAAAGCTTGGAAATACCTTACCCGCAACAGGGAAAAAAATTATTTTTTGGGGACGCAAGGGGCCAAAATTTGGAAATTTTGTTTACATATTTAAGAAGTACTCGTCGAGTAGAACTCGAATCCGGCCTGATCCGCAGAAAAAACAACTTGGAAATACCTTACCCGCAACGGGAAAAACAAATTATTTTTTGGGGGCGCAAGGGGCCAAAATTTGGAAATTTTGTTTACATATTTAAGAAGTACTCGTCGAGTAGAATTTAAATCGAGCCTGACCCGCAGAAAAAAACCCTTAGAAATACCGGACCCGCAAAACGATTACCTGACGCAGATTAGGAACACCGTTCAAAATTTTTTTAACATTCTTTAGCTACGGATATCGGATCTATAGGATCTCGGTTTTAACGAAGAACGGCTATAACGAACAGATTTGCTCAGTCCCTTGAATTTCGTCCCTTGCATTTTTTAACCAGATCCGTTAATAATTTATGTGTTATTGATTACATTCCACGTTTCTTCTCGTAAGCTTAAGTGCAGTGCCAAAAATGGTCGCTTTTGACTTTCTTCCCCGAAAGAAAATCGTGTTCAGTATTGGAATTTTTTGCATTTTTATCCCAGGACCATGCGAATCCCTAAACATGCTGAAACTTGAAAATCTCGGCAATGTGTATTCATGCTTATCTTTGACGAATTTTCCATTCGCATAACTAGCCTTAAAGGTAAGCAAGGGAAAGCTTATTCCTCAACGTCATTTTTCCCCAGAAGATAAATTCTTCTCAGCATATTTTACTCTTTTCTAAGCCTGCGATTTTTTATGAAGAAGTTAACATTTTTCACTGTTAGGCAGGAAAGGGGTTTTTTTTTTTTTTATTAAAAATATTGTCAAGTCTTGTCGGGTTTGACTTATTGCCTTCCTACTCGATTTGACGTAAAGAGAAAAAATAAGCGAAGGGCACTGTTTGAGTTGGGTACTTTTTCGCAGAAGCAAAAAACTTTTTTTTATTCAAGTCAAGAGGCACTTTATTTTAATTTTCAAATCTCCATACTTCACCTTGAGATCTGCATGAGAATACGGAACGTTGACTTTTTAATCAGCTTGCTATCAACAAAGCGCATAATTTCTATCTTTCAGATTTTATACAAAGCTCCTTTTCGGACTCTTTTACAGTTTCCATTTCTCTCGAACTCATAAAGTATATTTTCATGGTAATTCATTTATTCCTCTTGCTCCTGCTGCCCACGGAGTCCAGAAATTCGGAACTTATTCGAATGGTTGAAGGTACCCAGGGCAGGGTGCTCTCAGTAATATGTCCAGAAGTTTTTTTTAGAAAAGAAAGAGTCCCAAAAAATCTGAGAAACTTTTTCATCCATTAGTTCTAATGACATTGTTTTTAAATTGTTCTAAGTCTTCTTAGCCAATCATATCTTTTAAATCCTCAGTCCTATTAAAATTTTATCGTTAGGACAGGAATAATTTGCTTAAATTCTGCATGCACCAAATCATTTTTCTTTCCTCTTAAAAAAAGCTTCCGTCATCGCCAAAAATAGTAACATTGACCAAATTATTAAAACGAGAATTTGAAAACGTAAGCGGTGCCATCAGGATAAAGAAGATTATCAAAGATAAGAACCGCATTGTCTAATATTAAAGATGTTCTTACCCAGTACTTAAAAATAGATGAAATCTTTTAATAATGAGTCATGAAAATACTCTAATTCCATTCATAAGTTTGCATCGAGTTGCATAACTTGGCTCAATATTTTAAAGGTTGCTGAACTTCACGTGCCGTGGCATTCTCAATGCCATTCGAATAATAATAGCCATTCGTCCAGACGTTTTTCCGCCTTTTTCTTTACGATCACAAACGTTTCAGTTAGATCCTACAACTTTTAAACATTTATTTCGTTTATAAAATTCAATTTCTTTTGTTTAGCGATTAACAGAAAATCCAATAATTTTTTTATTAAAAATAAATAATTTCGATTGAAATATTTAGCTATTCCTATTTTTACCATAATTTATGTATATAAAATCTTTCCCTTTAAATAAATGATTTCTTAAGCGTTGATTATTCATCGGCCTGTCGCAATTTATCTTTGCCTTCCGAATTTTTTTAATTGTCATGCTTACGTAGAAGTATTTGAAGATGGATGTTCCAGGAAAATCTTTTGAGAAATAAAATTGCGCGTTTTTTAATCGTTCATCTTTCGTTTAATAAGGAGTAGCCAAGCTTGTCCTAATTTAAGAGTTTTAGAAAATTTCATTCAAAAAAAAGGGGCTCACAAAATGATTAATGAAAATTCCGGGAGATTTAAAAAAGATTTAGTTAATAAAGGTGTGTTTGCTAAATAATGTTTAGACGGTTACTTTCGTTTTCTTTGAAAAATTTTGTTAAATTCAAAGAATTGACGATAGACTCATCTTATAGACAGTTCTGGTACATCCTGAAGCTATATTAATCCATTGTGCATGAAAATGTTTTTTTTCTATAATGAAAGAATCATTTATTTCCCTGTCTGCTTTATCTTCTAGTGTTAGACTGTTAGTAATTGCAAAGGAATGCGATAGGGTTTATTGTTAGGATGAAATCGGACTCTGTTATAATACTTAATGTAATTATTTCCATAGAAAAAAAGCATCGACAAGTTGTCAATCAATAAGCTGCAACTGAAACTGATGATAAAAGTTTAGACTCATAGGATCAGCTGACATTGTTTATAAGTAGTTTAATTTAGAAAAAAAAACTAAAGCAAACTAGAACAAGTCAGAACAAGTCAAAACCTCTGATTATTTAATCGCAGGAAGGCTATTAACTAGGGCACCCACCATCAAAGGGACAAAGCAATGTACAAATTCCTGATTTTATTGATCTGCCTCCTTAGCATTTAATAAAATAGGGAGTCAAATAAAATATTAAAAAAATGGGGCTATGCTTATATAACTTCAGTTATTTGAATAATTTATGCGAATGAACTTTATATGAAACAGAGAAACTGAGAGAAAGAAAAAATATATTTTAAGTAGTAATTGGCCTTTATGAGCAAATAAATAATTTTTTTGGGGCTTAAGTTAGTTGTATTAATCCCAAAAAATCTGCAATTACGAAAATTACATAGAATGCAAAAAGTGAAAACTTTTCTCCCTAACTAAAATTACATAATTTTTCTCAAGGTCTGCTCTCGTTTCAAAACTAAGAAAAAGTAATATGCTTCTTGTCTTAACTAAAGTTTAGCCCTAAAATCTGTATCGGTTTATTGAAGTTGAAGAAGCAACAAGTTAGTCAAGCCTGGCTATGGATTTTCTTTTTAGTTACTATAATATTTATAAATACTTTTCTTTTGAATAAATTCCCAAATCATTAATCGATATATTTTGCGTCATTCGCTTAACTGATCCTCTTAATAGGTTAATCATATGCTTGTTAAGTGTTTTTTCCTAAATATTTTTTGGCATTATTCATTTTGAATTATTAATAAAAATTCGAGAAGGATTTGTACGATTGCTTAGCTGCTCAAGCTCAGCTTTCGAACTTCAGAAATTAATGTAATTCTTTTTAAGGTTTTTGAGCTCCAATGGAGCTGTGTTGGAGGAGTGAAATAAATAAACAGACGTTTCGTCATTTATTTATGATTTCATCAGGGCTAAAATACAAACCAACAGAGAATTAATATCAACGCAATTAAAATGAAATCGAAATCATCGGTAAAGCCGTAATATCTGTTTATTTCACTCCTCCAACACCCAAAAACCTTAAGAAGGATTCAGAAGTTAAGACACTTTGGCCACTTGATGCCAGATTCGAGATTTTTGAAGAGAAGAAACTTTTCTAGAAGAGCTATCTGTTAACTTGGACAGGTTTTGACTCCCGATTGAGCTTCGATAGGTACCTCCCGATAGCCAAACTTAGGCAATGGAGGACCTGGAGGTTCTCTCTTAATGTTTTCTTGCAAGAAAACCTTAAGAAAAGAAGGCAACTTTTATAATCAGACTTTCCGGTTTAATCATGAACTTATGCTAAAAGTCCAGCTTGTGTGCTATCGTTGCTTTGTAGGTGGTAGATAAGAAAAGTATCACGTCCTGCCCTCGCTCAAGTTCAATTGCCTTATTGATCATTAATATAGCGATCCATCATTAATGATAGACAACTTATTACGCATGAAAATCATGTCAAGTAAAATTTTTAATAAAAAAAAAAAAACTACGATTTGATATCGTGTAGATTTGAAAAAAAAAAAATATTCTAATTTTGCAAATTCTCTTTGAACGGGTTTATAGTATTAGGGTCTTCTTTCATAGGTGCTTGAACTGACTAGACTTGACATACTCTGACATTAATGATTCATAAAGTTTTTTAACAAGAGATAAGAATTTGAGACTTTATTGAAATGAATGTTCTTTGAACGATTCGCGTTTTAAGTATCTGCAAGTAGATGGCTAGGAGGGAATTATATATGAAAATATATTTCAAATATGCGTCCTTGAAAATCGTCGGAAAATCGCTGATCGTTTTTTCATTTTCAAAATCCTAAATAAGGGTATTAATTTTTCAGAGCTGCTGGGAGAAATATCTTTCAAAATTAATTTAAAAAATACCCGTGGACGTCAACTATTCTACGTATTAGTTTTTTTACAATCCAATGGACAGGATGCTCCGGGAAGTAGAAAGCATTAATGTTGATCCTTTCTGTAAGTAGTTATAAAGGCCCAATATTTATTTATTTGATTTACTGCCAACCGGACCGAAGTCCTAGACAGGTACAAACTCATAAAAAAAAAATTTTAACAAATTAAATTGAAATTTTTAAAATCTAACAAAACAAGTGGGACAGTGACGCTGGGCGTCACGAACTTTCTCGCGGTCTTATAACAGTTGTGTTTTGTTGGTGGAGGTTAGGGTGACGGAAGTGTTAAGAATGTATTCGTAATAAAGATGTTGTCGGTACTTTGTGAAGATTCTTTCGTTCTAAAATGTTTTTGATTTTAACTTGTTGCCGATTTATATTACTATACATATTATAATATATCATATAATATATCATCCATATGGCGCTGCACGGAAGGAATACAGACATTTATATTTTTGACCTTTTTCGAATTCTATTGACACCTTTACAGGGAGTATTTTATATCGTTCGAAAGGGCATTGAAATCTTCATAAACTGATAGGACCATATTTTCCCTCCGCCAAATATTTGAAGAGTAATCCCGAATTTAGTGGAATTCACCCTCTCTCGAGCACAAAACTTTCTCACTCCGCTCGAAAGTAAAAAGGTACCTAATTTTTTTTAAAAAAGAAAAATAAAAGACTAGTGACAAAAAAAAAACTCATTCTATCCGCGACCGCAAGAATTTCCTGAGAGATCCCTCCGAGCAAACAGACAAAAATAGCAAATAGCAAAAATATAGACAACATTTGAAATAAAATAAGTAAAGTAAAATAAGATAAAATAAGTTAAATTAAAATTCTAAATTGTTTTCTAGTTGATTGCAAATCTCTATTGGAACCTGTATTGAATTCTGTTGATTTGTTTTACCTAAACGCATTATTATTATTATTATTATTATATTTTAATTTAGGCTTGAGCTCCTTGAAAGATTTCGATTTTGCGTTGTAGTTAATAATTTTTTGTAAAGAAATAAAAAAAATGGTGGAACATGACCAAAAGTGATGGGTAATTGGACTTGTTTGACTAATTGCCGCGAACATAGCGAAACGTAAATTTAACCTTGGGAAATTGAAAATCAAGTCCTAATTTTTTCTCGTTAGTTAATTTTTCAACCTTGATTTTTTACAATTGATTCTAGCATAGACTGAGATTTGTATAATGTCATTTTAAGGTCGTGGATAGGGTAGATGCACAAGGGTGGTTTCCTTATGGCTCGAAAAGTCAAAGAGTAAGCAGTACATACTGAATGTGTTTAGGCTTGCCACCTTAAAACTAGGGTAAGGCTCTGGTCTAACTCTTGATCACAACCAAAAGCTTAGTCTGGAACTCTTGCCAACTAGTTGGAATTAAGTGACTCGCCTGGTGTAGAATTTTTCACTTTTAGTTTCACAAGATTAGTTAGGGCTGCCGAAGGGCTTAAAAATATTTTAATTAGAGGAAAGTTCGTGATCAACCTCGGGTTTTCCTCCGCGCTGGACGTTATTCCCGGTGCCCCATATTTCATTCCTACCTGATGCCTTATCGATATATTTTATTTCAAAAGAATATGTAAATCTCAGCAACCCGAAACCATTACGTGGAATAAAATTATACTCTTCCTGGAAGTAGTGACAACAAATTGCGAAATATGGACAACGAACCTGAGAACCGATCTGGTATTTCATTCCATAGCAGACGAGGTTAACGTACCATTGCAACAGGTACCCGAGTGATAGACTCTGACTCATCTTTTGGAGAGTACTGCAGACGCCGCTACTCTCCAGACAACTTAATAGATTTCCCTTGAAATTCCCGAGGCGGAAAGAATTTTAAAGATAATCGATTTTAAAAAAAATGAATGGATCGAGGTACAAGACCTAAGAAGTAAGAAATATTGTGCAACATTTTTAAAGTAGGCTACTATTGCTAAAAGTGTGAATTTTTTAGCTTGCTGGTCTAGTTCAGGGTCCACACTCATCAAACTTGATGTTATGTTCAATGTTAGCTTAAGGTGAAATTTTATACTTGAGAAATTTCCTACATTTTTGTTGCATACCTTTTTTTTTTTTAACGGGAGAAAAGGAGATAACGAATTTGTCATGCGATTATGTAATATCCCACCTGTGTGTTGGCACCTGTGTTTACGGGTATCAATTTTTTTTTGTCGCGTATTTGTTTAGACTAAAATAAATTGAGACAACTTGCCGATTTATTTATATATGTTAGTAGAGGATGTTGACCTAATTGAGATTAATTAAATGGAATCAGAATAAATTGTTTAAACGTTTGTAGTTTTAATAGACGATTAGAAATCGGTTACAAGTAATTTTTTTTACTGTTGAGTTTATGAGGAAAACACGTGGAGGAAAAATGAAGAAAATACTGAACGCATAGATCGGTTGTATAGGTCAGATTGTTAGTTGAACCCCATGTGTCTTCTTGAACTAAGGTTAGGTGAATACTTTTGTCGTTTTTGTTTTTTAAGGCAAAGCTTGGTTTCTGATGGCTATTGTCATCGAGTTGTCACCGGCATGGAATCGGAAAACAACTGGTGGAACATTAATTTGTTGCTGTCGTATAATTTATTAATGGCGATCTGCACCTTAAAGGCAGAAATATTTTGAAACCAGCGGCTTAAAAAAAACAGTAAAAGGTAAAATGTCTGCCGTGCTTTTATTTTGCGAGTGATTACGTGATTTCTTTTAATTTATTATGAGTGAGTTGCTTTAATATTTTTCCTTTCATTTCCAGATCCTGATATTCCGGACTAATATTGCCTACCCTAATATTCCTTCTTCATCCAAGTGTAGAACCAGAACGTGAACCCGGAGATTATGTTCAGACAAGTGTCACCCTTAATCATAAGTGTAATCTGGCCGCTCTGGTTTCAATAGGTAAAACCTTTTACGAGTCTTGCCCTGTAAGAAGGGCAAAGTTTCGATTGGCGAGCCACCTGCCAAGACAGGTCCGCCGGGAAGGCACGTACTAATTTTCAAACTAGCCATAGACATCTCAGGATAGGTTTTCCAGCAGATTTCCGTGTCAGCGAGCACGGATTTAGAATCCTCTCATCCAGTGGCACATTTTCCGACCCTAAAATGTCACCCTTCTTTCACCCCTAATAGTTAAAAAATTCTTAAAGGTGGAAGGCCGTGTCAGCAACCGCCTTCAAGGTTGAATCTCGTGTCAGCGGCGACGAATTTGGATTCCTATCATCAAAATAAAAATTTTGGCACCCCCACATCGACCACCCCCATTTTTTGCTGGCACAAAATTTAATTTAGATGTAGGTTGCTGGCATGGGTCTTATATTTTAACTTTTAAAATGGGGCTTTGGTGGGGGCAATAAGCAGGGCCTCAAAAATTTTATTTTGGTGAGTAGAATCCAAATCCGCTGCCAGTGACAAAATTCGACCTTAAAGGGGGTTGCTGACACGATCTTTCACCTTTAAGAATTTTTTATTAATTAGGGGTGAAAGATGGGCGACATTTTGGGGCCGGATGTTACTGGATGAGAGGATTCTAACGTGCTCGCTGACACGGAAATCTGCTGGAAAAGTGGTCGCTGACATAAATATAGCTAGTCCCCATAGTAGTGCCCACCGGGCCACGGTTTTCGTGATAAAACTGTAAAGCTTCATACTTTCTAAAGCCAAACGACATGATAAATCAGATGTGTGGAATGTTATCGCCCTTACATTTCCGTGTATTCCTAACGAGCCCGACGATTTTCTTCAGAATAGGATTATAAGATTCAACGTGACCAAAGTATGAAATTTCCTTATCAACAAATAGTCATTCATGAACGTGTTAGAAATTGAATTTTTTCATCTGACGTAAATAATGCAATTTCCCCTCATGCAAATATTTATATTTACACGGTATTTACCAAAAGATGCGCAAGCCTTTTGTAGGATCCTTATCTACTCGTTTTATTGTTCAAACTGTACAAGTTCCGACTTGCAAAACCTTGAAAAAAATACAATCTGACACATATAGATAATTTCCAAACAGTCGTCACAGATAACCAAAACGACATTCAAATTTTATGGCAGGGAACTTCTCAGAACGATTCATGGCGTAAGTCGTTTTACAACCCGACTTTAAACTTAGATCCCTCAATGGAAAACTTATGCGCGAACGTATGCCCCGACAACTTGCGTAAATCGGTGCTAATTGATCTTTTAGCTTCTAATAAAAATAGGACTATCGAGGATGACTTGCCTGAAAAACAATGATACGGTTTTTCAACTTTTATTCCCATGTAAGGTATTTAGATGACAATTCCTTATATGGGAAATATTTACTACAATCAACAATAGTAAAGAAAAATGATAAGAACAGCTCGAACAAACTTCACTTATGGCTCCACAAAGGTTTTAAAAATATCATCGATTACATCACTTGTAAAAGTAGCCACCGATTATTTTTTTCCGGCAATTTCTTATCAGGCCTCAAAGGAATGTGCGAAACATACTTTAGAAATCATGATTGTAATAAGATGATTTTATTGAGTCAGAAACTGACAAAGGCCGGCATTAAATCTCGAATGCAATATAAGGGAGTGAAAGTTGTCTGATGAAAGATGCGAAACGGATATAAAAGGAATTAGGTCCGTTTATGTACATTCGAAATGTTAAGTAGTGCATTCATTTAAAATAAAAATAAATCCATGCACGTTCGTATTTTAGCACCCGATGATCTTGAAAACGAATTCACAAATAACTGTCAATAATTGACATTAATACTTCTTGGTTCATTTGCGAATAATCAGATGGCGAATGATGAAATATAACAGAGTAATGACTTCAGATTCGTTGAAAACGAATACGGAAATGTTCATTAATGTCTAGGTTGGGGAATGACTTGCAATTGGAGTACGATGATAGTTGTAAAGTATGAAAGTATATGTTTTTACTATTTAATTACATAAAGTAGTAAGCTTGAATGTTCCTTCTTAACGGGAGTTAGTTGATCATTCATGTAATTTCTTTTTAAACGTTTACATTCGAAAAAATTTTTATATGTCGATGAGGGTTTGATTGATTGCTTTTTTATGTTATCAATGCCGAATCAAAGACTATTTTTAGAAAAGAATATACAGATTTTGTAATTTTGTGATAATGAGAGAGAAAATGGCAGATGGTTATTGATGCTTTAAATGTACTTGCTCATTAAACGATTAAATGGGAATTTCAGTTTGTATATTTGGTTAATGAAATTGGCTTATGCAATATGATGAATTATTAGGTAATTTTAATTTTTTCGCGTTGTGAAAATTTTGAGCTGTGGTCGAAGTCTGAAAATTTTTGGTTTTGCCTACGTTTCGTCATTTATTTATGACTTCATCAGGGCTAAAAGTAAATAAACAGAGAATGCGAGAGACGTTGGCAAAACCAAAAACGTTAGTTTATTTCACTCCTCCTATACCAAAAAGTTAAATAAAGAATTTAATTGTGGAGGGAGAATCAACCTTGCTACTCTTTTCTCTAATGTTATTTTAATTCCTTCATATTCGGACTCTACGACTTGACGACAGAGGCTCCCTGAACCAAAAAAAAGTGGTGGTCGAAATTCGACGCGAAAAATCTTAAAATCGACGTCGAATCGACGGTAATCCTTCGACGTAGATATCACCGAATGTCGACGTCGATTCAACGTAATATTCCGGTTTAAGAAAGTATGCGATTAGTGGTGTAAGTATAGTATATATTACAGGGGCTGCAGGAAATTCAAAATTTTGGAATAATTAAATGAAAGGAAAAGAATTAGTTGAGGAAAAAGGAGATTCCGTTGATTCAGCCTCAGATTTCGCCATGGCCATAAACCAGAACTTAAGTGCGAAGAATAGTACCGGCTGTAGAATGCGCAAAGAAAAATTAGAAAAGGAATTTGAATTTTTAAAAATTCATGATATTAGTAGCCCCATGGTTCGAAGGTCTGTAGTAGAGAGCCTGAAATGAGAGAGTCGCCAACTCTGTTTCTGAAAATGCTTCGCTCTGATTGGTTGAAGATCAACTGCAAGTAGAGAGCCTGTAATCAGAGAGTCGCCAACTCTGTTTCTGAAAATGCTTCGCTCTGATTGGTTGAAGATCTACTGCAAGTCGCCATTATCGTGTAAAAAAATCCTTTGAAGGATGGTATAGAAAATCTTACTGAGTGAAAGCGGCGGAAATTGAAAGTTGTAAAACTGAAAATCCAGGAAGCAATTCATAGCTTTAGACGGGAAAAAGATTCCATTGTGATTTAATAACTAAATAACTTCTCACAAGTTCTACATTCTCAGAAATGGAAAGAAGTAACCAAGTAACAGACAAAACGGAAGAAAACCGCTGAGAATCCCTTTTATTGCGGATATGTCTAAGGGATTTTCTTGGAAAACTTTTACTATAGTTACGAATTAACCGCTATATATAGGTCAATGCTGACGAGTCGGCTCAGATATGATAAATACAGATTTTAAAATATGTCAAGAAGTACCAGTATTTAATCAAAAAAAATTTTGGAAAATTTCATATGTTCATTGTCTTGATTTTACTACTCATTGTCACGATAGAGTTTACGCTGCGCGTCCTTGTTGAATTCCCCAAATTGTTATCTGATAACGTAATCAGCGATTAGTAAATCCAATCATGCTGAATTTTAAAAAGTTGCGACCTTATCTCCCGTGCAAATTTTTTGGAACTCTTGGGGCTAATCTATTAATTGTGACATTATCAGGATTATGTTACTGATCAAGTGTTTATTCACGGGTTTTCCCTTTTAGACGTAACACACCTACAGGGACTGAAATAGTCTACTTTATGCTTTTCTTCATTTAAATTCAATTAGTGTTCGAGTTTTTGCGGTGATAACGTAGGACTTATGCATTAGGGTTTAGCATTAGGATTTACAAAAGAATTTTATTCTCATTTTTATAAATCCGAGCTGCAGGGGCAAACTTCAGTTGTTGAGATGATTGTGTTTTTTGTATATTTCTCAGAAATGATAAGATGTATCTTCAAAAAACTTTCTGAACTTGATTTATTTTTAAGACATTAATTTTGAGAAAAATTTTGAGGACCAGAATGTTGACGTGAGAATGAACCACAAATATATTTTCCCCGTAAATCCCGCATACTCGAATCTGCCACTTAAATCCTTTGATTTGACGTCAACACTAGATTAGGCGCCAAATTTTTTTATTGAATTATCTTGTATAATATGTAAGCATTGTAAGCCTACAACTGTTCCGTATTTACTTTTCATACATACATTGTTGTTAGAGCAACATACTCACTTTGCTATAGGCTTAGGCGAAACGTGCGGAGAAATAAATTAACGTGACTCTTCTCACTTATCTCGATAATGAACTTTGACTAGCAACGATTGAAAAGGAAATATAGTATTTCTCATTTCAGATAAAAAAAATTAAATAATCATCTATAAAGCTCATATGAAGTAATCTCATCTAAGATTTTCATTTTCCTGGAATGTGGCAACCATTTTTTATTATCACTTTATTTTTCTTAAAATAAAATTCATCTGAAAGCTCACGCATTGAAATAATGGACTATTACATAAATTTATTTTTTAAATTACCTAAAAATTGTCATGAAAATTAATTAATAAAGTCTTCAGGCGCATGGTGGTTCATCATGTACTAAACTGGCTAATTGCTCTAAATATTTATCTCGTTATAAGATCAAGGCTCGTTTAACTGTTTTTACGTGCTCTCTCTCACATATAAACATTTCTTATGCATATCATGATATCTAATGAAAGTGCTAAAAATTTTGCGGTTAATGCTATTTATTTTCAAACCGATTGGAAAATGAATCATGAAAAATATGATCGAATAAATTTTTTATTTAATATTCAAATAAAACAACCAATATTCTTTCGATAAGAATAATAGCTGATATTAAAAAATAAAAAGGGCGTAGGGATAAGTGATTCGGAAAATGGAAAATGATATCGTCTCAGCTCGTAATAATGTACCCCTCTTAATATCATATAATATTCAATAAGAATTGAGTATAATCTTACAGCATTATGGAATCAGGGCCGGGGCAAATGATTGATATGGTGACTTTATCAAAAGTTAAAGCGAGCGTAGTTTAGCACGTGCTGTTGATTTTTTTTAAAGATGGCACATTCCCGTTTGTTAGTCACAACAGATAATTAAATGAGCTGCAGCTATATCTTGCATGTTTATGTTATGGCATCTTGACTAAGCAATGGTGGCGACGAATGGACTGGAAACTTTGTCCTTGATTAGGAAAAGTCTGATGAAAGTATGCAGCTGACTTTGAAATGTAGAGCTTTAAGTTTTAGCCCTAAGAGCAGTCCCTAGGTCAAAGGATTCGCTTGATTATGACTAAGTATTACTGTGCACGATAGCATGGATAATAATTGAGGAAAGGGGCTCAAAGTAACATTTTGCGTAAGGCTCGCTCTCGTCATTGCGGCGCCACTGTCGTTTTCACATTAAAAATCTACTGCGAATTTTTCCTTGGAAGAAAGGACCTTTAAAAGCTTATTCGTCCCTTCTTCCGGGGTCCGGGAGGACCCTATAACCGTGCTTACAGTAGGATCCTACAAATTTTCTTTTGATGAATAGAATTGTTGTCGCTGACACAAGATTCGGCCTTAAAGGGGGTTGCTGACACTAGAGACCCTAAATTAAAAGAGACTGGCAAACTGTCGGCCATTAAAAAATTTGAATGTTATTTTCAGCAATATGGCGAACTACATAAGAGAAAATTGGGCAGCTATGACAGTGTACGTGGCCATCCGGATTCAGAAAAAAGTGAAAAAGTCGCCCTATTTACGGAGGCTTTGTTCTCAAATGTCTTCTGCTTCTCCTACCTTCCCATTTTTCTAATTGGAAGCAGAACTATCAGAAGACATTTGAGACCAAAGCCTCCGTAAATAAGGCGACTTTTCACTTTTTCCTGAATCCGGATGGTCTCGTACACTGTCATGGCTTCCTAATTTTCTCCTGTAGTTCGCCATGTTTTTCAAAATGGCGTTCTAATTTTTTCTTATGGCCGCCAGTTTGCCTGTCTCTTTTAATTTTAATCTGACACTGTCTTCTACCTTGAACAATTTTTTATTAATGAAAGGTATAAGGGGGTGGTGGGGTAGTGGGTGGGAACATTAACATTCCTGCTTCAGGCTTGGCGCACTTGCTCTTGACGAGCTGCAGATTCCTTCTAACCCGGGAGGTAGGAATCTGGTAAGGGTTCTGGTAGGGGGCAGCAGTCCTACCAGTACTGGCTTAAGGCTGAAGACGGTAAAAGTTGGCTAGGTTTAAGCCCAGAAAGCAGGAGGTTGAGTCGAGGGCTGACGTTATGGCTCCTGTGCTGCGATGAGGAAGGTGTTGGGAAGCCACCGCATGAAGCTCCCTAGTATAGCCATCATGGCCGAGGGTTTTGCTGTGTAAGACCTAAGACAGTCGCTTACGCCGCAATAAGCTCTCTCATGTCGCCAATTCCCGCCGCGGGAAGGCACTGTAAGAAGAAGAAGAAGAAGAAGAAGAAAAAGGGGGTGGCGGAGGGGGAATTTAGAATCGGAAAATGTGCTACTGAATGAGAGGATTCTAAATCCGTGCTCGCTCACGGGATTCTGCTGGAAAAGCGGTCCCTCACATAATTGTAGCTAGTCTTCAAATTAGTATCTGTCTTTGATATTTTCTCACCATTTCCATGGCCTCCTTCCATTAAACTTGCCCAAACCAATTGGCAAATCAAAGCTTGACCTTTTCAAATGTACCAACTGAAAAACATCTGCATTAGGTTTCATTACGTCATGTAACGGTCAATTTCGTATCTCAAAGTCAGACATAAATATATTTCGATTCATCCCAGACGTCACACACTCACTCACGTAATATCTTTGTTAAAAGCTCTCAAAAATCGCCCACGCTTTCAAGCGCGTTGTGATTAAATAATAGATTCGAAGTCCTATTGAAAAACCCGAGCATAAGAATAGATTTTTTTCACTCTATTATTTTTTCTTAGGAAAACTAACCGAATTCCTAAAGAAATCAGCACTTACGTATACATGATAATAGAGAATCTATCCGTGTGTATGTGTGTATCTTTAGTCCAAAGTTTGAAGTATGAATCATAAAATAATGGGAACTTCGCTCGTGGAATCTGCAATGATGCATCAAGCAAAAAATATTTTAACAGAATCATTGCACACTGAAAATATCTAACGAGATTTGACAATGTTTGAAAACGCTTCCAGCTCTTTTCAAGCAAAAATCGCTATTCGCTTTCATCATTTTCTAAGGAAAAGAAGGAGTTTTATGCAAATTATTGTGAACTCATTAATTGGATCCCATTTAATTGTGTGTTTCCTCTTCCGGTAGGAAATCGCGGGGTTTATAAAATGAATAGGGAGGGGGAAAATTGCCCTTTGAATAAAAGCTCATAATCTGAGAAGTGCGAATTTTGAAAGCTCTCACGAATAATAGAAATGTTTGGAAAGTTGTATGTGATTGAGTGACTGATTGAAAATTAGATCTATCAAGTCCGACCGAGAGGATTTTCCCTGAATTATCCCGGTTAAAGCTTTTAGCTTTTGCTGTTACATTCTTAATTAGTTTGTTTCCTTCTTTCTTTTTGTCGTTCTTCTTTGAAATTAGGTTAAGACTTTTTTGTATCCAAGTGAAAGATTTTCGTGTAGGTTTAATTGAAGATGATAAAATATGTGGTTGGGAAACTTGTAGCTATGCAGATTTGAAATATACAAACATGCAATGATCAATGACCCCGCTTCAACAGCTGATCCGTTTTTTTAAAGATTGTTTGTAACAATGTTCTTACATTAAACCAGGTCACTGTCAAGGTTCTTTCCTTATTATCTTTATGATTTTTTCCTATACGCCTATAGCAGAAGCTAAATGTAATAGGTACAGAATTTGTCAATGATCTGAAATTCAAGTCATCAGATTTTGGAAAATTTTTGACATCGTGTTTTTTTTTTATTGTAGGGAAAACTAGACAGTTTTTTTGACAACGTCGAGTTAGACCCAAAATGTTTAAGTAAGCAGCTATGCCTGTCTACTGATGAATGGTAGCGGATCAAAATCGACTGAAAAGTAAGTTTATTTTTTTTTTTTACTTTTTCAATGTTATTGAATTATCAATATTGCGGATTTGAATTGCGGATTGAATAGTCCGGATTTTTTTCGACCGTACTTCACCTCTGACCACTGTCATCTGCGTCATGTGAACTTAATTCGAGGATTTGGGGATTCCGAAAAAGCGGTTAATGTGTGTTGTCGCTCGGTCTCGCCGCCCCTGCAAGGCAATGGCAAACCAGCAGGTGGTAACTTGCTTAGAACAGCCTTTCTACTTAGCCGTTCAAAACCGGCATTAAACTGTAGGTCTCATATAGCTGTGTCAACTCGAAACACAAACCAGCTATATGCAGAGAGGTCGCCTACGCTCGAAAACGAGTATGGGACCCAAAGAAAAAGAATAAGCTACTTGCATAAATATTAAAAACATTATTAACAGATTCTAAAATTCTTAATTACGGCTTAGCAAGAAACAATTCACCGAGGAATCTTTTTACAAAGCAAAAAATCCAATTTGATACTCGAATTCTAAAAAGCTTGCCAAAAACATTTATACGCCATGACCATTATTGTGCCGATGACGTCACAACTGTGTTAAACTCTTTTATTTCATTGGCTAATTTTTTTGGCGCGAAAATTCTACCAATAGGAGCAAAGAATCCGACTCAGCTGTGACGTCATACTTGCACGGTTCGTTTTTGGCTGATCCATAACCTTCTTTATAACAAGCCGAACCGTTAAATCTGGCAACAGGGCGTCCGAGGTTTCCAAAATGGCTGCGAACCATATTTATCTTCTGGTACATAAGCAAGTAGCAATGTTTATCTTATTACTTAATGGGACAATGTTTATCTTATTTGGGCAGCCATTTTGGAAACCTCGGACGCCCTGTTGCCAGATTTAACGGTTGGGCTTGTTATAAAGAAGGTTATGGCTGATCGTATACCTTTTTTACTACCTTAGGCACAATAAAAACCAAACACTGAAGCGAAATTTCTACTCTGATTTTATTTTACATAATTAACTGACCACAGCAGTTCTGCAAAATTTATAACACCCATGTTAAGAGTGTCACATAATCTAAATTTTGATCAAACTGAATCGAAGATCGGTAACATCCGATTTTTATAAGGGAATAACCCAACCCAAATTTTTCTTATTATTTTCAATTTTTTTAAATTAAGGAAAAAATTTTAAAAAACAATCGAATGGTGTGATTATGGTGTGATTCGATATCTCCTGCTTAGGCGGGAGAACATTAATTTCATTTCAGCACTTTTAAATAACTTGAGAATGATGTCATATCGTAAGCAATTTACCTTTGTACCTTTCATTTTTTTAGTATGATGAAATATTGCATAACTAAATCGCAGGTCTTTATGATAATTTACCGCACACGATTTTCCTTTAAAGATGAAGCTTTACATGGAAAGGCGATAAGTTCGATGTAACGTAATTTTCTGCCCCTTATTATCATACAACCCGCTTTAAAAGGTATAAAATCCATTGAGCCCTTTAGCTCACGAATTCAATTTAGGTCTAAAGCCTCTAGTGTTAAGCGATTTGATTTCCCGAACATGTGGGAGTTTGCAAGATACTTCGATGGAAAATGATTGGGCTCTCTTAGCTTCAGTCTCGCATTGAATATCGTTGGGTTAGGAAAACATTTTTTAATTACCCTGTTTTAATTTGGGTATCTACTTTTGAGCGCGAGCGTCCGTTTGCTGACCTCGCACAAGCCTCAAAATCAAAATAAAATTTTGATTACGAGAAAAAATATCGTATGACCAAAAGAGGACTTTGAAACACATGGTCTTATGTCTTTTTGGTCTTTACGGTTCATTATCGTTTTCTGATACAGCATGTTATGTATACGGGATGTCCAGAGGTTTTAAAAAAAATCAGAAACCGCACAAAAGACCAGATAGGAGTTTTTAAATAAATTATTTAAGGAAGAGATAAGATTATTCCAATTTGTTATGCAAAGATTATACAGAGTGTCCATTTTCTGGTGATTTTGAATGACGTAAATCGGAAACCCGTGGGTTTTTTTCTCGGTAATTTTGAAGGTACTAATAAGCCGTGGAAAGTGGGTTAAAGTCGTTGAGGATTAGTTTATCGAAAGATTAAAATTGATTGATGCGGTGATATTTTACCATTATCGAACATGTCAGATATGGAATAAAATTCTAAAAATTACGATTAAGGGGGAGGCGACCCCTTTATATTCCGTCATTAACAATTAACAAATATTGATATTGTTGTTATCTGCTTGGCTAAATTAAAGCTAATGTACAGTGTAATCTTGACGCAGTGTGCGCCTTTTTTCTGCCGATTAGGCTTTCAGAATGGTTGGCTTCATATTTTGAGTTATTCGGTTCTGTTTCAACAGAATTCGGATAGCGAATTGTCCCAACTTAGTTCGCGATTTATTCTCGTCAGTTAGGCTCGAAACACGGTCCTTCAGTTCTGGCTTTTCATATTTTTCCTTGAATATGGAAAGGCTGGCTTTACAGAGCCCGTGCTTTCCCCAACCAGAATTTAGAAAAAAACTTTATGCACTCACAGATGTACAGAGAGGGTACTGTATGAATTGACAGATCTTTAAGTAGCTCCCAGCAGAAAGGGGGCTGGTAGTGGTCTGTAAGTCACTCTCACCTTAAGCGACCGGCCAGATGCCTGGCCGCTTCTTTTTGCAGCACAAGCAAAAATATCTCCATATTTCCCTCCGAGGTCCCACCCCAGCAGGTAATGCCATGCTTTAGAACCGACTCAAAGATAGTAAACCATCAACAGCTTATCTCTTCCACTAACCTTAGATATCATCCTTAGCGAGAAAAGAACGCAGCTTTTAACCCCCTCCCCGTTAACCTGCACCAGAGGTTCTTCAATCTCAGCACAGCCCGGTCTGGCTTAAATAAGACGCAGTTGGTCTTACTGGAGTTCAGAGCCAATTGATTGCCCTTGAGCCACTCCTGCACACAATCTACATCACGTTTTAGCTTAACATTCAGCTCATCACCCGTGCGAGCATGCACAAAGAGCGTAGAGTCATTTGCATATACCACAAATCAATAATACGTCCTCTTTTTCCTCAATGTCTCCTCTTCGTTTTCCAATAACCATTTTTAACCAATTACTTAAAAGCAAAAGTAAAACATAAAATGTTAAAACCAACCATATCCTGGAGTAATTTTTCGAAGAGTAGGCGTATCTTGGTCTCATCTCATTTGTCAACAGCGATTTCCCTATCCTACGTCATCTCCTTAGGCGTACACTCAACTTCAAACACTAGTACAATTACCAGTGTCGTCATTCGATTCTGCACTTGTAATATCACAGAATGACGTCATAACTTAACAAGTCCCTTTCTTATCTAACTACCTGAATCAAAATACCTGATCTACATGCAGATAATAATAATGACCACCCCTTGAAATATTGTTTTATCTAAAAAAAATTAACCTTTCATGACGCAAAAATATTTTTTTAATTTTCGGCGGGGGTGGGAGTTTTAACCCCGATGACTTGAAGGGTCACCAAAGCGGAAATTAATTGAACTTTCTGTTTGCGATTGTAAGAAGCTCGCTCAACAATCTAGAATTATAAGCTGACATAAGTTAATTGCGTGATAAAATCCCCTTTTTAGCTCATTTTTTATTATTAATCTTGTTTTTGTTAAAAAGATCATTCGGCGAATTAGTGGACGATTTTTTTAAAAATTTCCAATAGTTTGTTTTGTAAAAAATATTGCAATAACAAAATAACTACAGGGTGATTCGGAATCGTTTACTTTTTTAAAGCACAATATCAACTATTATCAGGATAAAATTTATAACCAGTTGAGGTTAGAAAAAACAATAGCACAATCTAAGCTTAAGCCCCAACTTTATCACGATATCGTAATTTTTCTCTTAAGCACTGTCTTCGCAAACCCTTGACCGAGGAATAACCCTGAACCTTTTTTTAACAGAAAAAAAAACACAAATTTTCAACATTAAAAACATATATTTATCATTTTGTTCCAATTTTTGACAAATATTTTGGGTTGTGGGAACATCAACAATATCTTTAATAAAAGATTTTTCATTCTTTAAATAATAATGATGACGGATGATAAAATTTAAATGATGATTTTAATGACAAAATGATGGCAATGACAACTATAATAATGATAATAACCATTTCTCATCATCACTTTTGCGTCTTTTTTTTCATAATAATAAAACTGGATAGAAAAAAGAATTTGTAATGTTGGGAGTTTTTAAAAATCGATTGCAGTTCGTAATATTACTTATGATTTTTCTTAAATTGTTAAAGACGTACTCTTTGTTATTTAAAAAAGTAATTTGGAATGTTTAAAATATAAGCAAAAAGAAAAATTTTTAATTTAATAATTTGACCAGAAAAAATAATATTACCAGCAGCAATGATTTTTATTTAAAAAAAAAAGATGACACATCAAAAAATAAATGGAAAAATACATAAAAATTGGCAAAAGTTAAGAAAATCCGAATTTCGAAAATCAAAACAATTTATTTTTAATCATAATTAATTTTTATTTGAAAATCACATAAAGCTTCAACATTCGAAATTCAAAATTTAGCCAAAACTTAAAACTTAGTCCTTTCTTACGTTCGAAGTATTTAATTTTAATAAACTATATCCAATCGAAAATATTTAAAAAATCGATAACTTGGCCACCTTGAACGTTTTAAGAGACAAACTCAATTAAGATCCCGAAAACAAGAAAAAAAGAATTGGAAAGAAGAAATAACATGAAATAGATGAAAATGCAACCAGCATGTTTCCGCGTCTGTCTTTTTTTGGTCAAATACATTTTAATTACACGGAAACTACAAAAAAAAAACTTTTTTTCGTTATCTACTCGTCTAAGTCAAAGGCAAGGTATTTAACTAATGATTTTTTTCCACAATAATAATTCGTTTATAAAATTCTAATACAAATTTTAATATATTTTATGTCTATCATCAGCCTTGCCTATCTATTATTTCGAGTAAAAAAAAATCTACCCCTGTTGTTTTTCAAGGAAAAAAAAAACTAATTGATTACTTTGAATTTTTTTCATGTAAAAACTACGATACAAGTTGTAAATTGCTTTTTTTAAAAAAAAAAAAAGAAGAGATTGATATTTGAAAAGAAAAAATGTAAATCGTTGTCGATTTCTAAAGTTCGTGCAATTAATACAAGATTTAACAAGCAATAAAAGATGGAAAAGGAGGTCAAAGGGAATTTTAGAAATTATTTTTAAGTAAGAAAAAAATTTGTTATCGAAATTCAAGTGCTGCAGCTTAAAAAAAAGTAGGAATTTAGGAAAATTTAATGCTTATTTAAAACAAATTTCACGATGTGTTTTTAGAAGTTTAAACTAGGGATGCCTGCACAGCAATAGAGCTTGCGCGTCTTGTACAAACTTTTTCGCTGCAAAAGGCAAAGTATTTTAGTTGGGAAAAACCATTTATTTGTGGATATTATAGAAATACGATCT
Organism: Liposcelis brunnea; assembly: GCA_023512825.1. Classification (NCBI taxonomy): domain Eukaryota; kingdom Metazoa; phylum Arthropoda; class Insecta; order Psocodea; family Liposcelididae; genus Liposcelis; species Liposcelis brunnea. Next base: position 9,136,409 of record CM042072.1, on the reverse strand, counting down.
TTCTGGGTGAATCTGCTGGGCCGAGATGTAGCACAGAGATATATGCTGCGCTACATCTAATTGCAGCCATGTTGCATGTCTGTTTATAGCTCAGGCTGTAAATAATTCCATCTCCATTGCTGATATTGATTATAAAACCAAGAAAAATGCCCATGCACATGATTACAATTTATATAAATGCCGATTCAAAGTTGAATTCTTAAACATTGAATAAATAGCAAATAATTAATAAATTTGCGACAATTTCGCTAGCAAATTCGTCAGTGAAAATAAATTCTATGAGATCGGGAGATACATTACTCATAAGTATTAATTTCCGAGTCAATATTTTCATTTTGCTTCATAAGCCCAACAATAATAATATAGCCGAATTGAGGACGAACTTTAAGGCACATCAGTTCAATATTTTTAAAATTTAAAAACATTCCGCATTTAAAATTAAAAAAGAAAAGAAAATTCCGTTTCAACCTCCTATTCCGAATTAAATTTTTTTCTCAACATTTCTCTAAGGCATCGACAATTTTATTACTCTACTGGAATTCTATCAGTTACAAACCCTAGAAATCGACCTAGTTTTTTTTTTAAAAGAAAAAAAACTAAACTACTTCTAACAATGTCATGCATACCCATATGAATTTCTTTTACATTAATTCTTACATCTATGAGTACGATTTTTTTATTACTTGACCTAAAACACTGTTTCCGTTTTTTTTTGTTTTTTTTTTTGTTTTTGAAAGAAATGAAAAAGAAAAATGTATTTTACCATTTACAAATAAACGCGCAACGACTTAAAATAAAGTTTAAAAAAATTGAGAACAAATATAACACTTTTTTATATTTATATATATATACTGTATAAATATATATATATAATCTTTTATACATCTTTGGTCCCTTTAAATTCTAAGTTAAATAAATTGAAACTAACTGTTACCGTCTTGGGATGTGTTGTTCACTTTATGAATCCTATGAGGATCAAAATGGAATAAAGTATCGCTACTCCCCCTCGCGAACCCGGGGCTTTTCTTATTTAAAAGTACTTTCGGCGGTATTTCTGGAGTACTTTCCGGAGTATTAACAACACAGCTCAACGGGTTATCCTCGTGTTCCGATGGTAATTTCGGAGGTTTAACAACATCCTTATGCATTTTGTGCGGGTCCGTCATTGAAAGCGATGATAACCTATGCGAGACGTCTTCCTCATAAGGTATCCCAATATTTTCCGCTAATAATTTAGGCGACTTTTCATTTTTAACTAAACCACTAACAACACCTTTCTGTCTTTCACAATCACTAGAAATCGGTTTTGTAAAGTTGTGACTAGTTTTTCTCGTCGGAGAATGCATATTATTAAATTCAGAGTTTTCCATAACATTTTCTAAACTTTTCATTGAATGATGATGGATCGGTTTTGTTATATTAAAATTGAAGTTCGTGTGAGTGTTCGCATGAGGGCTCGTGTTTCCCGTGTATAAATTATGACTTCCGAGCACGGCGGTTTGGGTCGAGTGAAGATTATGACTCCCGAATGTCACCTGGCCGCAGTTAGGGTTGAATCCCGATTGGTCGTGGGAATGGTTAACGGGATGACCACCGTAGAATGGTTGCGTCGGCATCACCGGACCTTGATGATTCCCGGGGAAGCTTTTTAAAACCGGAACCGGCCTTGGCACTAAAAATTTGAAAAAATTGATTAAAGTTTAGTGTGGATGATATGAAAATTATACTAAGCAGTAATTTTCACTACTTCGCAATCGTCAGCGCAGCCAGGGAGCATCAAACCACTAGGAAAACGGGCTCGGGAAATTCGTTTAGGTTGAGGCGGGGTTTCAGGGTCTGTAAAATCAGCATAAGAAAAAGTAAATTTTCAAAGAGGCTTGCTTAATGACCTTGATTTGACTTATTCTACCTGAGGAACCTAACAGTAAGTTATCATTTCGATGAGTCGCCTACTACACACGAATGTGCCATGTTCTCCACCAATCGGAGTTCTCAGAGATCTCGAACATGGTCGTAAAGATCGACAAAACTGCATTCACACATTCACTTATTCCCTTCTTTTACTCATTTATTTTTTACATGCTCCCTTACATCATGAAAAGCTTTCACTTTGACCAGTTTTCAGTTTTTTTTCAAAATTCTGTTCAGGTCTAATGCCTTTAGGAGCCAAGACACTTTTAATTTTTACTCCGTGAGAACTCTTTTCTCCTTTAAATCAATAAATCGTGACAGAACTTTTAACAGAACACTTACCACTATTTTGAAAAGGAGGTCCATTAACAGACATATGCCGCCGAGGAGCAGTTGCCTGGGCGTCATTCTGCCTTACATCAAGCGCAGAATTTCTCCTTTGCAAAAGTGAAAAATTACTACGCGGCGGAAGTGGAGGAGGTGACTGATCCCTCGGAGGAACATCCTTAAAAAACATTTTAAATTCATAAACAAATCAAAAAATGACGAAAACATTTATTTATTTATTTATTTTTATTTCCCACTTACCGGTGTTGTTTCTCCTACAGAGCTTTCTCTTTTTCGTCTTGGCGGAAGAGGAGGAGCAACAGCAGATCGAGGAATTTTAGGAGCCGCAACCCGTGCACCCTCCGTAGGTTTAACGGGAGGTGGCGGAGGCGGGGGAAGGGAAGGTGGATGAGCCGGGGAAGGGCTCGTTCCAGGACTAGGTGTAGCAGACGATACCGATATATGCGGTCCGGGTGACTGATTTCCTGTACTTAAAGCTAAAATAAAATTATAAAACATTAAATAATAAATTCAAATTTAGGATGTCAGTTTTTTGTTAATACTTACGAGAAGAACCAATAAGAACAGGCATGAAAACCGTATTATCGATTAGGTCCATTGCTCCACGATGAGGTGGAGTATGAGGCGTTCTCGGTGTCTCAGGCTCTTGATCATCTTGCAATCGCATCGTCGATGGAGATTTATGTTTTTCCATTGCTGGAAGCGGAGTCGGAGGATGACTTCTACCCGGTAGATTTTTAGGTTTCGTACCGGGTGATTTTAAATTTAAATCTGGCCATTTCCTCGGCTGCAGAAAATAACAATCATTAAAGCGAGAAAGAAAATTTCAAATTAGGAAAAAAATTTTGAGGTACTTACGAATCTAGGAGGAGCTTTACACATTCTCGGTTCAATTTCTAAAGATTTACTGTACAAATATGTGCCAATTTCAGCATCCGTTTGTTCTTCAAATGGATTCAAATTCTCAAGATAATGCTGGAAAAATGAATAAAATTAGCGCACGCTCGAAAAGTGATGCTGTTTTAAATTAGAGATAAACAACTTACCCTAATTTTACTTTCGACGCTAAAGCAATATGGCTGGTTTTGATACTGTTGTATTTCTCCGGTTATTTCTGCTACTTTTCTTCTCTTACTAAAATTAATTAACTTCGGGGAATTAGGCAAATAGTCCGGATTTCCCTCTTCGATAAATAATATATTCGTAAGGTACATGCCTGAAAGAATAATTTTGACAAAATTATAAGAATCATCTTAGATTTTTTTCTAAAAAAAAAATCGATGGTTTTAAACTTACCGCAGAAAGGTACGCATGGGGGATTGATAGACCTTAACTTTTGCTGATATTTTTTGAAATGATCTTTATTAAGCTCTCTTGCTTCTTCTAAAGCTTTGTCTAACGTCGCTGATAATTTCTAAAACAAAAATATTGAAAATGTTAGATTGTCAAAATCCAAAACACTCCTCAAGTTTGAGAAGTCTGTTTCGAACGTTCTCAACACTGATAGAGATCACCTGAATTTTTTTACTTACTTGAAAAGTACATTTTAGACGATAGACGCTAGCTGAGCCCATTGCGGAAACAACTGCAAGCACTCCATTAAAATTATTTAATTCTTGTAAAACTACCATGATTTCAATTATTCTAGATACAATGGCTAATCTTTCGTCAATATTTTCGGCTTCGATGATATTTTTCTCCAACCACCGCGTAAACTAAAACAAGAAAAAAATTATTAAAACGTCTCCTAAATAATTTGTTTTAACTATAAACTTACATTGGTCGTATGTTTAATTATTTTCATTAAATTCGGTGAAGTTTTCTCCCGATCTTTTTTGGTCCACACTGCTCCTACTAATTCCGAAGGTTTAACTGCTCTATACAAATCAAATTCCAAAAGAGTTAATTGTCTGGCTATTTCAATCGGATGAAGCTGCAAAAAAAAAAAAATCAAAATTTATTATTTTCCCTTCTCCACATTTAACCCGGAAAAACTTTTTTACTCACAGTTAATATACTCCATTCTTCTTCAGGGCACATAATATGCCATTCGATGGGCGGAGGACTTCTATCAAAAGCAAACGTGATTTCCCTTTGAGTTTCGTTTGAGTCGCTTTTCCTCTGTACAATTTTCAAAACGGAATCGACCCATTTCCTCATGCTCTTCCCGTTGACGGTATCCAAAAAATGATGAAGTTTTTCTAATAAGCTCGGATCTCTTTCGAAATCGTAAAAATGATGATCGACCCAATGCCGAAGAACATTTAAAACCCTAAATTGAACAGGCTGACAATATTCTTTTCTAAATCTTTTCCAGTCTTCTCTTTGTGAGTTTTTAATAGTTTTATCCGATTCGGAAGAATCCTTATTATCATCGTAAAACAACTGAGGCTCGGGAATGTTGAACCTTTCTACAAGAAGATCCAACAACTCTTGCGGACTGCAGAAACTACGATAAGTCGTAAGGAACGTCCGCACAAACATTGGATCAGCGTATATGTGATATGTCAGTCTTTCTACTAATTTGTACAAAGTTGCACCCTGAAAAAAGTAAAGAGAATAATTTATTATTCCTTGGTAATGAAATAGGCTACGTCGTCCTCTGGCTCCCTCACTATTCTTACTTCATGCAGAAGCAAATTAAGGCGTAGGTTATGCAAAACAACTTTGAGGCTCGATTATATAAGCTAAATATAGGTTTCAGATTCGTGACGTCACGAGCCTACAGTAAAGAGGAGCAAAACCTCAGCGAATTTGAATGGCCATGACCATTGTTACGGCTGCGGCATGTTCCCCTTGTGCAAATCGCCCTGATTTTCAATATGGCGTTCAATTTTTTAATGGCTGACAGTTTGCAAGACTTTCAATTAAGGGTCTCGGTAAACCGTTCAAAAGGAATTTAACTCACCTTGATTAGAGGTACACCTGAACCTTCGGTTTCCTCCAATACAATATTGTCCTTTGAATCAGCCTCTGCGAACCTGTACAGATGAGGAGGCGGCAGCTTTAACGGATGCTTTTTCTCTTCATCTAATAAAATGCTATCCAACAGCCGATCTAACATGCTTTTCGTATTTAACATTATTAAATCAGCCATCCAATTATTTTTGTCCTCCGGGGACTTGGCCACTAGAATAACACTAGGTTGCACTCGAGGAGAAATTTCAAATGCATTTTTTATTTCTGCAAAAAAAGTTGAAAAATTTTTTTTTTTTAAATTTGCAATCGCTTTCTTCAATATTTTAACTCTAAATTACTTACCATCTGTATCCTCTTTATCAGTTATATAAACCTTTCGTATAAAAAATCTTTCTTTTAACCTAAATTCGACGTTATTTTGCTGGGTAGTCACAGATACAGACGTCCGCTTTGCATTTGGTTTGCAAAGGATCATGAGACCATCAAACAAAAACGCTCTTCTCTCAGTCAACCTTCTTCCTGAACTTAATTTTCCTAATTTCCCTAAAACATCCTCTGCAAAAAAAAAAAAAAAAAAAATTAATTAACATTCACGTTCTCGAAGAAACTGGAACCCTTTTTTTTTACACTTACCTCTAATAAATTCATTGCAACATTGCCCTATATCTTTACCCTCCCATCCATCTATAGACCGCTGAAGCTCGTTTGTTTTTTCTATTGCGATCTGCCTTCTAGCTCGCCCATGCATTCGAATACTAGTATCCCTATGGAAAAAAAAATTCATTATAATAAAATCCCGAAAATTCCTTTTAGAAAATTTTTATAAAACGAACTTACCTTTTTGTTACATTACCAGTAACAAGATAATTCAATTCCATTTGCAAAGGCCTTAATAACCCTTCGACTTGTTCTAAGCTTTCTCTATCCTCGTGGATTGGAGTCAGCTTATGAAGCATTTTAATATAATCAAAATATAAAAAACAGTGCCAAACAGGTCCTAGAAGTAATTTTGGAAGATAATATTTGATTGCTTCGCGGAACCCTTGACCAGCTGTTTGTAGCGTGTCTGAGACTTCAGGACGAGATAATAGACGGGTTAGTGCATCCCGAGATTTGGCAGACATCATGTCTTTGGCATATTTTCCATATACATCGAATTCTGCGGCCTGAAAAAAATCAGAGCGTTAAATGAATAAGTCAGGTCTTAGGCTCTGTAACTTCCAAACGAGGGAGACAGAAAATCTAAATTTATCCGTGTTTTTAAATCGAGCTAACTCCCTATCGCGGTGCTAACACTATCTAGTAGCCATTTTCAAAACTTAAGTCTCACGATTTCTTTTCTTAGAATTCAGGTTGTATAGTTCACCTCTCAGCTATCAAAACTTTAATATTTACCTCAGCCAATTCTTCAAAACAACTCCCAACGGCCGGAACTTGCTTTTCTTCTGATATTTCTACCATATCTTCTAAAGATCCTAACAAAGTAATAGTTAATTCGTAAATATCCATGATGTTACTAAACAAGTCTTCTAAATCCTGCAATGAAACATTCAACATTAATCATCAACAAAAACCGATTTACCCGACAAAAAACTTACCTTAGGATCGTTGGTTAATTTGGCAATTTCTTCTCTAAAAACTTTAATTATCATATGCAGATCTCTTAGATACTGCTTTTCATCGTGTATCAAATCTTTAACAACCTCCTCATACGTTAAAGATGTTCTAGGTTGCAAAGCATCTGAATCTTCGATCAGCCCAGTCGATGAATTCCCATCTTCATCTTGATAGAACATGTCCATCAAAACCTATCAATATAACAAATTAATTTTTTAATAATAAATTCAATCTTTCCAAACTAAAATAATAAAATTTAAATAAAGAGACTGTCCAAATTTCCCCAGCCCATATTATATTTACAAACCTCATTATTTTTTTAATTGGCCCCATTTTACATATATAAAAACAGTATTACAATATAAAAGCGTGGAAACGTCCTACAATCAATTTTTTTTTTTTTTTTGAGTCGAGGAAAAACATCAAATCAAATACTAACACAAATAAAAAGATAAAAGCTAATTAAACGCGAAGTAAATCAAAAAAAATGAAAATAAGAAAGGAAAAATGTAAATTAAATTAATTAAGCAAATGTGCAAGCAAATCATAAAGCAAATAATAATCATAATATTAGTTAAGAATTACTCAAATCTACTTCAAAAAATAAATCTGCTCACCGATTTAAATAACGGAAAAGATTTCACAGATTTTCGAATTTTTTTCTTAAAAATCATTCGGGAGCAGTTTATTCTATTTTTTTTTTTAAATCACCCAAATACACTTTTGGCATTTTTTTAAAAATATATATATATACGATTCGATAAGGGGCTTTGGTGTCACAGAATTTCACAAAGAAAATAAATAATAACAGAAGTAAACATAATGCTTTATGAATTTAAAATTAGTAGCTCGAACGAAAATAAAGAAATTAAAAACAAATAAAATTATAAAATCCCATAAAGCATTACTTATTTAAGTTTGAAAGAGAAAGGGGGAAAGGGCCAGAGAGCTGGGTTTAGGGACTAAAATTTAATCCGTGCATATTTGTCTTATTTTTTTACGTACCACCTATTTTCCATCGTTACATAAAAGCAAGCATGGAAACGACATAAGATATTAAAATATTCCCTGTTTTGTTTTTGTTTATAACACCATTAACGAGAAGCCCATCCTCAAAATAATTTTTTTTTTTTTAACAGACGAGCTTATCTTTACCAAAAAAAAATTTACAATAGGACGCGATTCATGACATTGATTATTTTGAGTTAAAATTGTTTTTTAAATTTCATGAACAAAAATTTTGAAATTAAAAAAAAACTAGGCGTATGCTTTTTATTAGCAAATAAAAAAAATTTAAATCAAAGTAAATGAATAAATAAAAATAATGATAAAAAATATTTGGATAAACGGCCAGCTAAATTAAAAGTAATTCCGTCACACCAAACATAAAAATATTTTTCTTCCAATTTTTTTATTTATTTTCGTCTTGGACAACCCTATAAAAATATCGAGAATTTTTATTTACAAAATTTGTTAGTTATGGAATAATCATTGATATAATTTTTTCTTGTTAAAAAAAACTAGCCCAAAAAAAATTTGCCATAAACTTTCAAAATTTTTTCTTGATTCCTTGGAACAAAAAATTTTTCACAATTCAAGTCACAAAGAATTAATTGCTATATTTCCCAAAATTTTCCTTGCCAAAAATTATAATCTAGAATTTTTTTCTGGCCGAAAAAATATTCACTATTTTTCCTTTTATCCTTTGCAAGGATAAAAGTCTGCGGCCACTTTTCTAAAATCCTCCATGGGCCGAATTTTTTGGCCTAAAGACGCTCAAGCCCGATAAAGTGAACTAACATCCAATTTTTTTTCTTCTACACAAACAATGATTATTCCACCAAAGGAAAGCTTCATGCAAAACGCCACAGAAAGCATCATTTCCGTTCTATAAAACAATTTTCTTTTGCGAAAGTTTTTTTATAAGCAGCATAGTTTTCAGAACTGAATCAAATTATAAAAGGACTAACGAAAGGAAAGATGCGAAAAGTTAGAATAGTGAATTGGGAAAATCAAATATTTTTTTCCCTAGTTAACTACTAACAGAGAGTTCATTTTAAAAAAAAAGCTCAATCTGCAGCATTTTTAATGAAACGCAAGGTTAGGTGCAGCCTAGGACAGATTATATACCTCATTGCTATAAACCCACCTTATCAGCGCACATAGCAACCCGTATATCTTGACACGTGATCTCGACATGGCGGATATTTTTTACGTAGTTGCCGGCCAACTAAAAAGAAAAAAAATTATGAGATATTAATATAAGGTATTGATTTTTTAGTATCAGATCGTAATTGCTAAGCTACACTTACAATACTCTTGTTTTAATAACAGAAAACATTTTTAGACTTGATAATGTTCGAAGAAAGTTTTTTTTCTAATTGAAAGGATTATTCGAATAATATTTACCTTGAGTATATCAGCAGATATGTATTCTAGCACAGCAACAATGTAGAAAGATACTTGTGCATCTAGTTTATATTGTAAGACCTCCTGAAAAAAAATTTAAGGAATAAATTGCATTGTTAAAATAATTTCAAAAAGTGTGACCTTCCTAAAAAAAGGTGCCACTTTTTTTTATTGAATAAAATTTTTCAATACTAATTGGTGCCACCCCTCTGATAAAACTTTGGTATTATGTCTATTGCCTCCTCTGACAGAATTTTTTCTTTATCAGCCAGTTGCAAAGACTGGATTTTGTCCACCATGTTTGATCTTTGCAAGGCCAAGACATCAGCTAAGCTAAAATTCTTCTTCAATTGTTTATAAGTCAGCATGATTAGCTTGTTTCAACATCCTAAACCTAACCAGGGCAGAATGTGGCCTGGGTCAAACCTACCCAAGCCCATTTAGAATTCCGTACAATAGCTAACACAAAATCGTTAACAGCTTTTAATATGCTTACCTTTTGCAACAAATGATGAATCTTATCAACTGGAAGCACTAACGGTGACTTCTTTTTCCCTTTTTCGATAGCTTCCTTTGCATCAGTCAAAGCCCACCTATCAATAGGTGTGGGGAAAGTTCGCCTGACCCGCTCCTCTACATCTTGTGTTGTATGAGGAGGTGGTCTAGCGCATAACATCCCCAATAACCTTAATATTAAGGATTCCACATAATCAAGAGCATCATCTCTTGCCGTAAGAGAGGAATGGACTTGTTCCAAAACCTAAAAGCAAAAACCCAAAAGTATTATAATCCTTGTATAAATTATAACGTTCAATCAATCAATAAAAACATAAACCTTGACAATTCCATACCACTTGCTTTGTTTTTAAAATAAATCAACTAATCAACTCAATCAATTGTTTATCATAATAACTTTTGTTATTGTCATTTTCTTGATGAATTTCAAATAGGTTTTTCAATAATAGATATCGTGGCACATAATTAAGGATATTTTGCGAAGTAATAAGCAACGAAAATGGGAAATATCATCCGATTCTTGATTAGATTGATAATATAAATACAAAAAAAAATTGAAAGTCAACACCCCACTTGAAAATGATTTTTTACTGACCTTCCGTAGCGAGTTAACAAAAACACCTTTCCATTTCGCCGCATTTTCTTCTTTTTCAAAATCATAAATATGGGATTCTATGGCTGAACTTGGTGAAGAAAACATGATATTCACAGAAAATCTTTTCAAGTCTTCTACTATGTAGAAGGTAAATCCGCCATTTTATACTGAAATGACGAAACACTGACAGTAAAAAAAAATGTAAAAACAATGACTTTATAATCGATTTATTTGTATCGCACACGCCCGTTCATTTAATTTAAATATTCAGCTATAGATTTGGAATGTTTTTAATGCTTTCGAATTATTTAATCCCTTTAATTTAATCATTTTCAATTAATACTATAGCTCTTTGCTACTGAATTTTAGCAAAAAAATTACCAACTGAATTTCTGCGCAGACGTACGACGCTTTTTTAAAACCATAGACCTAAAGTAAATATTATAAATTACGCACTCCGTTTGTGAAATGTGAAGGAGTGATTGGTGTCCGCCATTTTGAAGGAGGAGTTATCTCGGTTTTTGATTGGTCGATTGGGAGTTTGGTTATTTTAAAAGGGCTTCAATTTTTTAAAATCAGCTTGGACATGGTGGAAAATGCTTTCCGAAGGAAAATTTAAGACTAATAAAATGTATTTTTTTTCCGAAATAACTAATTTTTGCAGTTTTTTCGGGAGAAATAAGTCCCTTACATCCTGATGGTGCCTTTCTTATTTTCTTGTTTGTAAAATTTTTTGGAACTTTATTTAACATTTTCTCGAATAAGATTTTGCTGTTTAGCATTTTTTCTGCTGCTAAAAAATTTTCTGGAACAGGAGAAAATAGGGGAAAAATTTACTAATTCATTGCAGGAAAGTTTTTTTGTAAAATATTTTCGCGGCTTAAAATTTGAAATAAAAATATGGCCGAAACGATTTTGACCAATCAAAAGCTTAGTATTTTTATAATGCATTGTTGCCAAATTTATCCGGCAAAGATACATTTAAAAAAGTCAACATGAACATATTTTGATTAAAAAAATATTTATTCGTGCCATTGGATTTTGATTTAGGAATCGAAAATGTGGCCTCTAATTTTACGAGTTATTAGGAATTACATACCTATGATTACTTTGCCTTTTGCAGCTGTCATAGGTGTTGTAGGATACAATTTAGAAAATATATTATCAGGTAGGGTTAGAATTATGAAACATTGAAATAACAATTCAACTTTATTTTTTTCAAAAAGCTTTGCTCCTAAGTCGAAAGCATTAATGTAAAAACTAAATCAAATTGTTTTAGATAAGCACACTCCAAGTATAGAAAGTACTAAAACGAAAAGAGAGAAGAGACTACTGACAGAATTAAAAGAAGCAGAACTTAATCCTTTAAAGGAGAGAAAATTTGTTCCTGAAACAATATTCGAAAGAAATGTTTCACCGTCACTTAGAAAAGGTGTAGAACCAGAAGTTAAAAAATTATGGCAGTAAGTTAAGTTAGCAGCAATATTTTTCTCGTTGATTTTGTAGCTCTGTACTTATCAAATTTTCATCTGATGTAGTCATTTTAAATTTTTATAAAAAACTCATAAAAAAGGATTCAGTTTACTGTACAGCAAGACTTTCATCTTTTAAAAAAAAAATAGCATTTTTTTTTGTAAAAAATGTATATTGTTTCCAAAAAAATAAAACTACAGTTTGATTGTATAAAAACAATTATCTTCCATTTTCTTCAAGTTTAGGATCTAGTAAATCATCATTTGCATCCAATACAGGTGGTGTTGTAACTTCTTCAGCAGCTTCCCCTGCGCCTTCCCCTAAAGTTTCAGCTGATTCTGGTTCTTTTGCTTCCAATGTTTTCCCTTCCCAGTCTACATCTTCATTCACAAAAAATTTATAAGTCACTTTGTGATAATATGTCTCCCCTGGTTTTACAATGCAATTTGGAAAATTTTTCTGAAAAATAAAAAATAAGGTCGAATTAGTTTAAAGCATTAAAATAATTTTTGGTGTTTTGAATTTCTTTGTAAGATAAATATTGATTGCTCTTATACCTACTCGATGTACTGAATCTGGGTAGGCTTGGGTCATTAAACAAAAAGCAGCATTTTTATAATATTCAATTCCTTGTTTACCAATTATTTTAATAACTTTAGGGATTTTATTTTCTGTTTCTGATTCTGTTGAACCGGTTTCTGCTACATTTAAATTTTCTTCGGAGCAAGGTTCATCAGTGAGTTTTTGGAAATCAGATTCTCTAATATAGTACCCGCAAATGGGACATCGTCTCAATCGGCATTCCGTCGGTTTTTGCCCCTCAAAACCTTCATGGGAAAATAATAAAAAATGAAATGTTGTTTAGAACTTACATGATTCACAGCATCGGGATAGTTCTGGGTCTCCAAGCAGAACGCCTGATGCTTGTAATAACGAAATCCAAGTTTCCCTTTTATCTCTGTTTCTAACAAAAAAAATTATTGAGGTTATTGGGATGCTGTCAGCATAGAATAATTTTTAGAGAGGTATAATTTTAAAAAAAAAACTAAAATTTTGGTTAACTTTAAATTTTTAAAAACTCTAAATTCAAACCTGGTAATTTTTTCTTAGCTTCTTGCTCCCAAACTTCATGAGTGGGGAAAAAATTTGAAGTGTAGAATTGAACTCCCGGTTGATTAGAATAAACTTCTAAAGCTCTGCCAGTTTTGGCGTGGATGACTCTAAAAGTAAAAAAAAATTTGAGTAAATGATTTAATTTATTTTGCAAAATTAATTTTACCTTGCCACAAAAGTCTGATCTTCACTGCAAGTTTTATGAATGCACATATTTTGATCGTATCCGCCTCCTGGTATATAAAGAATGGAATCTCCTAATCTTCGAGATATTCTAAAATCCCACATAGTACCTCCGACATTTTTTAACATTCCAGTTGGTATATAATTACTATCTGTATCAGTGTATTGATCTGCATTGATGTTAACTAGATGATCATATAAAGCAGGAGCTCCAGCTCCCTAATAAAATAAAATCATAATTTTTAATTTTGTCTGATCAAAAGTATTTGACATTAATTCACTTACATGCCCTGATAAATTAAAATAAGAATGATTCGTTAAGTTTATAGGTGTTGGCTTTGAAGAAGTGGCTTTCATTTCTAATATTAGTTCATTATCTGTTGTTAACTCGTAAACAGCAGATACTAAAACTTCACCAGGGTATCCCTCTTCTCCATCCTGGCTCATGTAAGACAAAACCAATTTGTTTCCTTGTACATCACTCTTCCACAAAACCTATTTTTAAATTTTCCAAAAATTAAAAAATAATTAAATAATAGGAAAAAAATTTTCAGAACCTGACCTTGTCAAAACCTTTGAATCCTCCATGTAAATGATGTTCCCCTTTATTCACGCTTAACTGATAATGTTTATCATTTATTTTAAAATGCCCTTTAGCAATTCGATTTGCACATCTTCCAACGACTGCTCCAAAGTAAGGATTTACTTTCGACAAATACCCTGCAAATTGAAATGTTATTTAACCACAAAAGATAAGAACAGGCCTAGTGTTGACATTTTACCTTCAATATTATCAAATCCCAAGGCAACATCATCAATAACTCCATTTTTATCCGGATATTTGATTGATGTAATTGCAGCTCCATAGGTGATAATTTGAACCGTTAATTTATTTTGATTTGTAAAAGTGTATCTCCTTACAATATGCCTGTTTCCTCGTTCATCAGTAATAAAACCAAAACCATCCTCTACGACTGACACGAAAGGTGCTACCGGCTCCACAGGAGGACATCCTTTTCCTTCACCACGATCCATTCCAAAAAAAAAAGTAATTAACTGATAAAAATATAAAAAAAGTTCCACGTGTAAAATCCTGGTCAAAAGTTTCGGAAAATAAAGAAAAACTTTAACGATCTTAATTAACTGCTAATTTACAAGGTCTTGACATTGACCGACCGCTGGAAATAAAGTGATAAGAGCTTATCTTTTATTTCAAAAGTTAGAGGCAAACGTAAATTTTTCAAAAAAAAGGGAAAATAAGGCCCTGAAAATGAAACGAAAATAACGGACCACGTGACCGTCTCCACCAATCAAAATTGATTTATTTTGGAGCCATTTTGTTCCGCGATTCAATTATTTATAATGCCATTTTGATTCTCTGTTTTGGTCGTACAAATGTTTTATTTTGTAAAAATTTTCCTTGTAGTGCGCCTTAGTATAAAATTAATCTTACTCTAAAAAAAAAGGAAATCAAGCAATCAAAGTTGCTAGTAAGTTTTTTCATTCGCTTTTGTTACTGTCGAAAGTGAACACGTTTTGGCTTCAATCGATGTAAATCAGTAAATGTTTATTTGAAGAAGGTACAGTGGTTTAATAAAAATAAAAATAGTTGCTTTTATGAATGTTTATTCAAATTAAAAATAATTGAATTCGGTTAACAAGTAGAGCTAGTAACAACGTGGAAAATTTACGTCACGAAATCGGATTTTTACTGTTAGCATTTTTTTCAATCTTGAACGTGTGCTCAAAAATTCTTAATAGCAATTCCAGATGATCATTCATATAAGATTTACGGAATAAATATCAGAAAACGGAAAACCGTGAAATGTTTTTGAAATCGCCGCTAAAAATTATCGATGAAAACAGTGCTGCCTTTAGTGCATTTTTGTTTTTTTTAGTAACTTTTGAAAATTAATGATGGTAGTACTGACGTAAATTTGCCAAACTTTTTACAATCTGAGGGTAAATCTTAAATTTGTGTGATAATGTGTTAAAAGAGACGATTTTAATGTTAATAATTCGAGTTAATTTTACATTTTGACTTTCAGTTTATTACTTCTAACAACGCCATATTATGGGTAACGTTTTCGCTGCTAGTGCACCTCCCACTGGGGCTTTTGCAGCTCCAGATCCTCCTCCACCACCGGTGTTAGGTGGAGGTGGCGATATTGACAAAAATCAAACGGAAGGCGAATGGCCTCATCCCGGTGTAATGGAAGATCTGCATAAAAGAACGAAAGGTAAATAGTCTCATTTAAAATAATTATAGATACACGTTTTTGAGGTTAGAATTGATGAAAAAAACATTATACAAGTCATGTATAAATTTTGAGGTTAGTGTCATCTTAATGCACATGTGAGGACTATTAAGTATTAACAATTTAAAAAGGTATAAATAAATGTAATAAAACCATTCAACATGTTACTCGTTTTTATTAGAAAACACTATGTGTTGCATTAGGAATATTGAAAACCATTTTTCTTTTCAGATATATTTCCTATGAACTTTGACGGTGTGAAATTGATGGTAAACAAAGGCCTCAGTAATCATTTCCAAATCTCGCACACTATTCATTTAAGTTCTGTGACACCAGCTGGATACAGGTGCTTGTTTTCCTTGCTTCTTTTATTTTTTGAAGCAGATCCTGTTGAATTTATTTTTTGAATTACAAAATTTTTAATTTTTTAGGTTTGGCGCAACATATGTAGGTACTAAACAAACAAGCCCAAATGAAGCTTATCCAATATTATTAGGAGATATTGACCCAAGTGGGAATATGAATGCAAATATATTACATCAACTATCGGAACGAATTAAAGTCAAATTAGCTTGTCAGGTAATTTTTTATTCAACTGGTTAAATTTTTTTTAATCAATCAACATTTACAACGGAAATATTAAATTGGTTTTAGTTTTCAACAATTAAAAATCAGCCAATGTCAGCCACACAATTTCAGGCAGATTATAAGGGTAATCAATTCTCAACATCATTCACAGTTGCAAACCTAGATGTAGTCAATGAATCAGGTAAGTAAAAAATGGAATCACTTGTGTGCAGTTGAGAACTGTTTTATTTATTTTATGTAATAATTTCAGGTTTGGTAGTAGCACATTATCTACAGTCTGTAACCAGAAGAGTGGCGCTGGGTGCAGAACTTGCATACCAGTTTGGGCCACAAGTTCCTGGTAATGAAATTGCTTTATTGTCTATAGCAGGCCGGTTCGATGGTAAGTAGACATTTAATTTTGGATAAATTTAAATTCATAACTTGTGGAACACAAAAATCTTTCTAATTACTTACTTAAATGCTCTCGCTTATAATTTTAAACTGACACTAAATTGTTAATTTTATTTCTAGGTAAAGACAGTGCATTTTCAGGGACATTAGGGGCACATGCTTTGCATTTATGTTTTTACCAAAAAGCTTCAGAACAGCTTCAATTAGGATGCGAATTAGAAACAAATCTAAGAATGGGAGAATCAACAGCGACGATAGGATATCAAATAGACTTACCTAAGGCAGATCTTGTGTTTAGAGGTAAAATTGATTTGTTTTTAACCTTTGTTTCTCAGTGGTTTGACTTTTAATTTTAAAATGAAATTTTTTAGGTATGGTAGATTCTAACTGGAACGTAGGTGCAGTACTCGAAAAAAAATTAGGACCCCTACCATTTACATTCTCATTATCTGGAATGGTAAATCACACCAAACAGAACTTTCGCCTAGGCTGTGGTTTCGTCATTGGATAAACGTATTAGCTATTATTATATTTTATTATTGTTTTTATGTTGAAAAAAATAAATAGTCCAACTAATAACAATTAAGAGAATTTGTGAATTAGGGATAAGGGCTTTGCTTGAACTTGAACGTTATTTATTCTGGCAACAAAGGGCTCGAAGCCTTCTCGCAAGGAGGAGAAACGCAAAGCGGTTTCGTCCATAATATCGCCACTCTCCCTTTCCCTGAATAGCTTACTCTACCCTCCTGCATAAACTCCAGCTTTTCCTAGAGCTCAAGGCTTGTTGAAAGATAGTCGATTTCCCTTCCAGATAGCGTTGACTATTAAATCAAAAATCTAACGATAGTTTGATATCGTTAACTTGAAATTTTCTTTTTTTTTTCTTCGGTTGATTTACTTGACTTCGCTCTGTTGCCACTAGTCAATTATGCCTTGAAAAATTTCAAACTTTTTAATGTAAGACTGCAAAAAGAAATCAAATTTCAAAAAAAAGAATTTTTTGCGCGGTTTTTAGGGCCCTGAAAAATGACATTCCTAACCCATGACGATCAAAATGGCTGACCCATGGGAATCGATTTGTTTACGCTATTCTGGAGAAGTAATCGAAAAATTTGAAGATAATTTCGTTTCGGGAGATCGTTTACCCGACTCTCAACAATATTTAGAAAGTCTAGGTAAGGTTCCTTCCTAATTTATTCATTGTAGTCTATTTCATTCTTTCAAGATGTCCTTACAGTCACTTGAAACTTTGATGTTTTAATACAAGGTTTGCATGTTTTCCTTATTTAACTCGATTGATCAATATAAAAATGACAATTTAATAATATAGTGTAACGTTATGTAGTCACGCTATACGTACAGTACATTTTCTTAATTTTGAAAGGGTGGCTAGTTTTGGGCCTGTAATATCATGTCGTGTGGTCATTTAATGTGGCTGAAAAATATTTGCTGACTTAATCAAAAGATTTCTTTAAATGATTAACATATTATTTGATTAACATGCAATCTTGAGTGGTCACTGGGGCGGAAAATGCAAATTTTATAATTTCATGTTATGATTTTCAGAAAGCAAGCTAGCAAGATTAAAGACAAAAAGAGATAAGAATAATAAGGAATTGTTAAATTCTCTAAGTGAAACACGTCAAAGTCATTTAGAACGCCTTGTAGATTCTGATTCATGTATTGAATTAAATGATGCGGAACTTGACCAACCTGTAGCGACAGCTGGATTGTAAGTTATTCTTTGTATTAAAAAAAATTTTTAACAACAAGCAGGAAAGGTGGAGTACGTCAAATAACAAAACTTTTTTTTCAGGTATCGAGTTATTGCACCAGAACGACAAGCTAATGCTATTGGTGAATTAGTCGAATTATTAAAATACGACCAACTTGCCAAGGTTTTTGAAGAAATTAAAAAGCAAGAAGAAGAGGAAGAAGACAATACAGAAATTAACCATGTCCCAAGATAGGAAAGAATTTTGGAATAGGAGGACTTATTGTTTAATTGCAGGAGCTTCCCAAGGGATTGGTCGGCAAATTTCAATTGAATTTGCTCAAAAAGTAGCACCTGGTTCTACATTTCTTCTTGTAGCACGAAATATAGATAATTTAAATGAAACAAAAAGATTAATGGAGGAGGTCAGCAATGATATTAACATTTTCGTTCATTCCTTTAATTTTTACGAACCTGTCGGTATCGAACTTCATAAATTAATTTATCAATCATTAGACATGTTTTCTAAAAACGTGGACGATTTCGATTTATCAATGATAGTTCACAACGCAGGTTCAATAGGAGATATTACAGAATTGACACATGACTTTA
Source organism: Liposcelis brunnea (assembly GCA_023512825.1). Lineage (NCBI taxonomy): Eukaryota > Metazoa > Arthropoda > Insecta > Psocodea > Liposcelididae > Liposcelis > Liposcelis brunnea. The sequence goes on along the minus strand of CM042072.1, from coordinate 9,117,760 downwards.
AAAATATCGAAAAATTAAATTCATATTTCATGCTTAATCTTTTCAGCGTGTGCGTGTTAAACGCAGAATTTTTAAAAATATTCGACGCTGAGCTAAGGCCGCCAAACCCAGTAGATTTACAACCTAACTGTGAAATATGCATTGTTAATATAACATCCCTTTGTGCAATCAAGCCTTTTGCTTCCATGGGATATTACTGCGTAGGAAAAGCAAGTAGGGAGATGTTTTTTTCGGTAATGGCAGAGGAGAACAAAAAATATTTAATTTTGAGTTATTCTCCTGGTCCTGTAAAGACCGACATGATAGAAGAGATAGTTAATAATGTCCGTGATGAAGAAGTAAGGAAAATGTTTGTTAACATGAAAAATGATAACGCAATTTTAACACCAGAGGCAAGTGTTAAGAAATTGGTGAAAGTATTAGCTGCAAGAGACTTTAAATCTGGATCTAGAGTTGATTTTTACGATTTTTTTGACGCTGATTGTGACGCTTAAAGGGGTCGTTTATTTAGTAAAGAGAAACCTCTTGAAATCGTGATTTATTGGGGTTTTGATTTTGATTGATGAGCTAAATGAAGATTAGGGTTAATTTAAAACGGGTCGAAAACAAGATCTGATTAAATTTGTTGAAATATGGAAGGATTTTTTTTCTTTTTTGATAACATTTAATTATTTTAGTTTTTTTTTAAAAACTTTTATTTAATATATTTTATTTCAATATAAAGAGAGTAATTATAAACTAATTAAAATAGATTTTTTTTTCAGCCAGACCCAATGAATAAATTTTTTTTAAAGTAAATTAAATTGGTATCGGCCATTATTAGAATTGTTCATTTAAGACCTTCTATAAACTGGACATACTAGTCCTCCGTTTTGTGTAAAACCGCTTGTGTCCGAGTTATGTGACATAATTTCACATATAGCAACCATTTTGGTTCTGTTGGACATTACTCTAGCCTTTCCAGAATGAATAAGCCCAATTTAAAGAGCCGTAAAATTCTTAGTTTCAATGCAATCCAGGTAGATGGCAGTACTAACAAGCCATAAGGTAATTATTGATTCACCTCAGAGTCATCTATTGGTATCAAGTTAAACTAAACTTCTGAAATCTCCAACAAAATTCTCTAGTGGCTTATTCCCATATAATAATCTAATTTCAGTCTCCGGTAAATGAAATCACTTGGTACTAAGAGTTTACATCTTTTCGGTTTCGAAGATCGTTCATTTATTTCTAATAATTTAAGACCAAGAAAAAGTAAGTATTTTTTACAACCAGATCTAAGCAGATACAACCGTTTTTACGTCCTTGAAACATCATGTTTCTCACAGAAATCGGCAATAGTTATTTTTCTTAATTAAAACTTATTATTTTAATACATAAAAATTACAAAATATGCAAATGGAAATGAAAAACAGGAAAGGGAAAATCAGCAATCTAAAACGAATTACCCACCATGCACCATACCATAGTTGAATTGTATGACGTCATAAGCAGTCGACATAAAATGGCTTCCAAAAATTTTTCAAAATAGTATAAATAAAACAGGAACGAAACCGTATTTGGTTTTAATTGTATAAGAGTAAATGTTAAATTATAAAAAAAATGAGTTATTCAAGTACACCAAATCGTAGTTTATCAAACGAGGAATATTTACAGCAACGGCTAGGGAAAATAACATTAGATAATGAATTGCAAGATGAAATGTTGTACGTTCGTAACGACGATCTTCAACAAACCAGTGAAAATTATGACCCTCAGATGGATCCCATGTCCGGTACCTGGGATTATTCAACACCACAAACAAGAAATTTGGACGCTATAATCACAGATTTAACACCTGAGGAGGTTCGTTGGTTTTACAAGTCGGAAGGTGAAAAAAGATGGTTGGAATTCAGTGGATACGATTCGTTGCGTATAGAACTGAAATATCGAGAAATGTTTGATCCATCAATGAAATATTCACAGTACAGTGCCTTTTCAGGTATAATATAACTAATTCTTTATAATAATTTCATTTATTGATCTTTTTTTGGTTGGAAATGTGTTAAAATGATGTAAAATAAAACTCAAGGGAGCCATGTGAAAACTAACCCTGTCATCATCTGCCTTTTTATTACTCAACAGGAATATATAGGTCAAATAAATTAAAGTTTTGAAATATGTTTCAGATCATACATCTGGGCCAAGCGGAAGCCATTATGGTATTCCTGGAACAAGCAGTCATTTTGGATCTTCATCCATTCGATTTCCTTCAAAGCAGCCAGTAAATCAGTATTCGCAGCAAATGGGACGTTATGGAGAACCTCAACAGTTGGGACATAAAATTGTTGTTCGTGGTGGATTATATGATGTTAATTTTGATACATGGAAATGTGCTTCGATTTACTGGCCAGGTTTGTTATTTGAAATGTTAAAAGGATGCTTGTTTATTTGTAATAAGGCAAGAAAACAAAGGAAAATCCTGAAAGTGCTCAACTAGTTCATTTCATCCCTTAAGTTATAGTTGAGGATTTTGATTCCTGCCTAAAATTTTTGTAGTTGATAAATTTAAAAATTATGAAAAGCCAGATCGTTAATATTTTCTTTTCAAATTTAAAGGTGAAGAATGCCAGATAACTAGAGGAACATGGTTTTACGAAGGAACATGGCAACCGTTAGATCGAGAACAAAGTTCCGTCTTAGAATCCAAACATTTATCAATGTTTCAAGGACATAAGCTTAGTGAATATACAGAAAATGAAGCCAAAGGAACTGTGATGCATACGGAAACATTCCCAGAATTTACAGTCGAATGGTTTTCACCAAATCAAATATATTTGTATAGTGAAAACAAGCCTTCTAAGATAGTTAGAAGTGTCACAACAAGACTGGGTTTTAGTAAATGTAAGTGGAAACCCATAAAAATTATTAAAAATTTTTACTTAGCCAAATTTTTGACTGACGCTATTTTTTTTTTACAGCTACCGGATATCGTTTATTTCGAGGTTACAAAACAGAAGCAAGCTTAAGCGACAGACCTGATGTTGAAATTACGCATTTAGTTTTTGTAATTCACGGGATTGGGCAGAAAATGGATACCGGTCGAATTATTAGGAATACGTCAAGGTAAGTTGACCATTAAAAATGTTAGTGAAAAGATGTAATTACTCATTTTTTTTTTTGATTTTTTAGTTTCAGAGATTGTGTATCTTGGTTAAAGCAAAAATATTTCTCAAACTTCCCCAACCATCGTGCTGAATTCTTCCCTGTAGAATGGAGGTCTAACCTTCAGTTGGATGGTGAATTAGTAGATGCCATTACACCTAATACTCTTCAAAGTCTGAGACAGATGCTCAATGCTTCAGCAATGGATATAATGTATTATACGAGTCCACTTTATGGTGGAGAGGTAAATTTTTTTTAAATTTAGACTCTGGCCCACTGTCGAAGGGGCATAAAAAAATTTGATTGGCATGGGAAAAGATTTTTAAATTTTTTTAAATTAATTTTTTCAGGTACAACGAGGTTTGAGGGAAGAACTCAACAGGTTATACTCAATGTTTTCTGCTAGAAACCCGTATTTTATAAATAAAGGTGGAAAAATAAGTGTAATAGCTCACAGTTTAGGTTGCGTAATTCTTTATGACATCATCATGGGTTTGAAGCCTGGTTCTTTAGTGCAGAATACTCAGCAAGGACTTCTATTCCAGGTTAAAAATTTTATTTACAAAAAAAAATTGTTAATATTCTAAACATAGTTTTTAAATTTATTTTTTTTCGTTTTACAGATACAAAATTTTTTCTGCCTGGGCTCGCCTTTATCCGTTTTTCTGGCGTTGCGGTGGAAAGATTCTCAAATCCCTGGGAAAATGGATATTATTCTACCTCAACGATTATGTCATCGACTGTATAACGTATTTCACCCGACTGATCCAGTTGCTTACAGGTATTCATAATATTTAGTCTTTTACTTTCAAGTAACAGATGAAGTGAGAAAATATTGTAGTGAGATTAAAATTTCGAACTTGGGATATCGACGAGCTCGAAACTGGGGACCTTCAGAGCTTTAGTTGGTAATTTTGCCAAGAGATGGCAACACCACAATGGATTAATCGTTTAAAAATTCGATTTTTTCATAGATAAAATAAAAAAAATGTCAACCTAATTAGCAGAAGACAAATTGATACCTTATTTTTGGGTTGAAAAAAACCTCATTTGTAGGAAAATCTAAATCCACGATTATTTAGAAATCCTTGAACCTCTTTCTCTACTTCAGAAGACTCTAAATTGTAATAAATTTTGTCAAAAATGTCTTGAAGCAGATAAACACTACCAACTACTTTACTAATTTCACAGGACAAAAAAATTTTAGCAAGCAGTATCTTTTCAAAACCAACGTGGATTTAGATTTTCTTTCAAATTGTTGTGCCGCTATCTTTTCACAAAATTATGAGCTAACGCTCGGAAAGTTCTCTGTCATCGTCATGTGATCTTAAAGTTGAGCACTCGTTAACTGTTATGATGACAGGCATGATTAATAATGGTTTTTTTTACTTTTAATTTTAGAGTCGAGCCATTACTTGTAAAAGATTATCATCGAATAGCTCCACTTGTAATACAGCCTTACAACGCGACCTTTCACACACCTTATTCAGAAATGCCTCCGGAAATCTTAGTTCCCGAGCAGCAGCAACAACAGCAAGGCGGGCAATATCCGAGCGCCATAGCCGGCCCATCAAGTTTAATTAGCAAAGAAGAATTTAGTCCTGGAGGAACGCCCAAAGGTTTGAAATGGCTTTGTTTTTTTTATTATTAGATTGTATTGCTAGACTTAATTTTTCAGTTTCTCTCTCTCTCTCTCTCTGAATACGTTCGGATGGGACAGCAAAAAAAAATTTATTATTTCTTCAGTTCAGGGTGAACAAAAAAAAAATATTTTTTTAACTTTGGCACATCATGTATGCGTTTTTCCAGATAAATCATGGAGCATATGGGGACTGAGAAATAAAAATACGAGAAAAACGACTGACGGAAATCAATTAGAGCCATTTCAAGAAGGTAAGGCTCAAGCAGATTATCTCTGCATTTGCTATCCCCCTAAAAATGAAAATTTTTAAAACCTCCCTGTCTCGTGGGTGTTTTTGTGGAAGTGAAATCCATGCTTGCCAATTTTATTTATAGCATCATTTCTATTAATCCGTAGTAACTCAAAGAGGAAGTATACTAGTAATAAAGGTCGGTATCGTAGAAAAATGTGTAAATATTGTATTTAGTAGGTCGCTGTAATTTTTTTGTGGTGAAATAACTTGTACGGAAATCGTGAAATGGTCATTTGGTGCGATGGGCAGTACAAGAAAAATTGAATTTTTTTTTAAAAAAAATGATTTTTGTATTTTTAAATGCCAAGATAATGGTAGAACGGACTTTTGTCGTTTGGGAGAATCATCAGATATCGTAAGCTATTATAAGTTAAATGTTGTGGGCATTTTTTAATGTAAAAGATATTGTTGGTTAATAAGAAAGTTATTGGTCTTGCCCGTTTGAGAATTTAGTTTGGTTTGGATAAAAGTATTATCGAGCCTGCGAATTTCGCTTCACTCATTCAACCTGGGTTGCTTACTCACCGGGGAGAGCAAAGCAGAGCCTCGACGTAGCTCTTTTCGTGTAACCAAATAAGTTCTGTTTGCTAGACCTCAGAGCCCTTGTAAAGAATTATGGGGAATTCCACCTTAGAGCCCTACAATTTTTCCCCTTTACGATTTGATCATTTCCGTGAAGTAATTCCTTCGGTCCTCTAGTATCTTCTGCAGCCTTGACTATACATTTATGCAAAGCACGTGGGTTCAGTCTTTTCTGGTGGCAGCGCCGATAGCTTTCTTTTTTCTGATTAATTATCAAAAGAGGAAAATTTGTCTACTAAAAGCAGAATTCTCTTAATAGAGAGCTAGTACTTAAAGATTTTTCCTAATCTGAATCGAAAACAAATTTAGTCTCGAAATAAAGTCAAATTGAAATGATTAAAGTAGACAAATTTTTTTCCTTAAACTTTTTCAGGGCATTGAACGCCTTTCCACTTATGATTCATAACTACAACGTATTTTTTCTTTACCTTTTAAGGTCTGGATTATCGTCTAGACTACATTCTCCGAGAATCTAACCTCGGCGTCAGCTACTTATCAGCACTGACTTCACACACGGCCTATTGGACAAACTACGACATTGCCTACTTCATATTGACTCAAATCTTCCCAGAGTTCGAAAGGAACGACCCGACCATGCATTCCGATAGAGGTTACACAGATAAGTTTAGTTCGTACTCTCAAAATTATTCAACCGATTTACAATACGGGAGCAGTACGGAAACTCGAAGTTTTCCATCGTACGATGATCCGAGCAGTAGGAACTTAGACCGTAGCAGCAATTTTCCGCCTCACAGTATGGACTCGCACCGTCAAAATTTTCCAGGGTCCCATCCTAGTGATAATTTTAATCCACCCCGTTTTCAAACACCAAGTTTTCCCGATAGACAGCAACAGCAGCAGCAACAACAACAACCGCAACATCAACAACAAAATATCCAAGATTTCTCTCATACAAGTCAAAATTATCCATCTAACATGGGTCCACATCAAAATTTTCCAATGAGCTCTCAAAACGTTCCCCCACACATCGATCATCAAAATTATCCTCAACAACATCAAATGGGGCCTCAACATAATTTCCCACCGACCTCAGGGCAGCAACAACAACAGCAATCCCAACAAAATTATCAATCGCCTCATGCTCCCCCACAAAATTTCCCATCTTACTCGACTCCCCAATCGCAAAATTTCCCACCTCAAAATTATCAAAACCAACCGCCTCACATGCCGCCGCAGCAGCAGCAACAACAACAGCATCCACCCCAACACCCCCAAAGCTTTCAGCAACACCCTCAAAATTATCAGCAGATCCCCCAGCAACCGCCTCACATGCAGCCCCAAAATTATCAGCAATCTCAAAATTATCAACAACCTCAAAATTTCCAGCAGCCCGCTCAAAACCTTCAAGCTAATCAGATCATATCTGGCCTGACAAAAAACATCCAAACGAAAACCGGATTCTTTGATAAGATCACGGAAGACAAAAGCAAGTCACAAAGCGCAACTTCTCCGACAAAAAGTACAAAATCATTTTTTCCAAGCTTTAACTTATCAAGTTTAACATCGCCAGTTAAAAATTTAAGTAATTCATTATCAAATATAAGCAATCAAATGACAAATATCGCTAGTAATAAAGATAGTGTCTCCAATAATAGTAGTAATACCCAAAATCGGTCGCCGGCTAGTTTTTTAGGGAGTATCACTCAAAATAAAAACGTACCTCCGAACTATAATCAGCCAAATCGTAATCAATCATCACCTCAAGTTCAATTCAACCAGGCGCAGTTCGGCCAAGGCCAGTATCAACAAATAAGCCCAAGCCCGAATCAATATCTGAATCAAAACCAACAGCAAACCATTATCAGGAGCAGTTCGCCGTACGACAAGCAGATCGCACAACAAATGAACATTCGAAGTAGCAGTCCGGTCAGCCTGCAAAATCGTTGTAGTCCAATGCAATACGGCCCGATCGAGACCCCGGTGGGGGCCATTAAACCGAAAACGATACGCATACAACCGAAAATCCCAAACTACGATCAAAAAAACTTTCAATACGGTCACGACTCAACGAATATAAGCAATAATCGTCGATGCGTTTCCCCTTTGGGACAAAGCAAAGTTGTTTGTTCCGGGAATCGTAACGCTTTAGCCGGAGGTTATAATAATAATAATTTAGCCCTGGGGTCGCGATCGTTAAGCTCGGGGAATTTAAGGAATAGCACTTTAGTTTCAGGTACTTATCCGGGAAGTCGGTCTAATCCTGTTAGTTATTTAAACCAGCCTAGTTATTTATCAACGACTACGACGACTTCCGGCTTAAATCGTAGAACTATGAGCCGGCCTAATTTAAGTTCGACGGGAAGTAGTTTGAGTAGCAGCGGGTTAGGTATGTCGAGTAGCAGCGGGTTAGGTATGTCGAGTAACAGCGGGTTAGGTATGTCGAGTAGCAGTGGGTTAGGTATGTCGAGTTTAGTTTATAATTCAAATTATGGGGGGACTACTTCTAGATCTTTTATAAATCGTGAATATAGCGGGCCCAGCTCCAGGTAAATTTGTTGAATAGCACTTTTTCAATTTTATTGCTTTAGATATTTAAATAATGTTAATAATTCAGGATGTTGGTTAGGATTTTTTTCACAGTTTTTGTAATTTTTAATTTTTTTATAAATGGCCGTTTTGCGGCTTTTATGCTAATTAAAAGAGACCGACGGAGGTTAGTCTTCTGCTTGTAATGGCGGCTTCTACATGGAATGGCCGTTTTCCATCAGAGGCACATGCTAGAGAGACTAAATCTGTACCTCAGAGTCGAATTTGAAAATCTCAAAATGGCGATTTTTCGTGTTTACCTTATGAAAATCGATGAAGATATCTTGATGTTTTCAAATCAAAGACCTTAACCCAAGTGGCACACTATAGCCCGGCGATGAATTGTTGCACTTCGTCTGTCCTACGGACAGCCATAGGATATATCAGGCTAGAAAATGGATAATTAAGGGACATGGATATTCATAGGACATCCTTGGGACATCCCTGTGCTACTTGGGAGATCAAACGCTCTTACGGAGGTCTTGAAGCCAAAACAAATCGACTGAGTGTTCAGGTTTCCGTTCAGAAAGAATCATTTCTGACAAAGGAACAAAGGAACCTTTAACAAATACTGTGCTAACTGAACGGCATTTCAGACACTCAGTTGATTTGTTTTGGCTTCAGCGCTAAGCACGGGAATGTTCGGTCTATTTATTAAGGTCTTTGTTTCAAATTCGACGTTCTAGCTCTGAGGTACAGAAATACAGAGAGTAGACATGAGGTGATTTAAGCCCTCTTCACACGATTAAAATTAACACAAAATGGCTGCTAAAACATCATGGCTGACTCCGTAAAATGTAAACAAATATTTTTCAGACTTTGCTCTATGGCCACTAATACCTTCAAATGAAATCATTATTCCGTAGAAATTTTAAGAATAGAAAGGCAGGGACGAAGAACCTAATTCTGACTAACGAAAGTAAACAAAAACAAATGCATTATTAGTTTACCTAAATGCCCACATTCGGTTCGAACCGCAATTTCGGCACAACAAATAAACAATAAAAATGTATTTAAATGAAACTGCCAAATTTAGGAGCTTGCCAAAATAAGGGTGGACTACCTTAGTCTCTCTATCTTGGACGAGATCGTCGAAGTTGCCAAGCAGAAGAAAGCTGTAATTTACAATATGAAAATTTTTTATATTTTCGTTATTAACTGGATTATTATTTGTTATTTAATTTTGTTTTGTTTTATTTTTACTTTTGCTTATTACTTTAAAGTAAAGAATAGTGCTCTCTCCCTCTTTATCTAGTTTCTTTCTACTTTCAACCATCGAAACTTCTTAAAGCTCGATTTTTTTTTCGCTGCTACTTACACTACTGTGAAAAAAATTATCAATTTGAAATTAAAGAAGAAAAGATGTTATCTATGAATATAATACGGTAAAAATTGCTTGTTAAATTTATTCGTTCCACTAACTTGTTTGGCTAATTATATACGGTACAATTGACTAATTGAGTATATAAAATAAAATTAAAGTACATATATATAGATTTAACATGGAAATAGCTTTCTTAAATATGTAAAAAAATATTATACTGTATATATACAGAATTATAGAATTTCCTCGTTAACTTTTGACTGGTTTAAATGTTAATTTTGAAAGATATCAGAAACGACAAAAAAATGAACTCGGGTCTTTCATCTAGATTGTTTTATTTGATCCTTTTTTAATCTTAGTTTATTATTTAATTTATTTAATTTTTATCATTTATATTTGGAAGCCTTTTTTACCAGACTTGAAAAAAATAAGCCTTGTATTGATCTCTTTTAAATCTTACTCATGTAAGCGCAAAAAAAAAAAAAAACATATTCTAGTCGCTAGTGTGTATCTCGTACATTCTATTCACTATCAATTTATTCTAGTCTTATAAATGTATTTATTTTTTAATTTTTTTTAAAAAATAATTCAACTTAGTGCTTGGCACTGAGCTGAAAACAAAATTCGCCATGTTGAAAATCGCTTTTGTCGGTTATTTATCCGTAATCAGCTAAAATACCGAAACTTGCACATTTATAAATTTGCTTTCCTTGCATCCAACGATTAAAATTAATTATAACAAGCGAGAATATTAATTCATTATTCTCAAACGTACGAAAATGTGAAATGTTTGTTTTTAAGCAACTAATGAAGCTTTTTATAAATTCATGCTTGCCTGAATGTAATTGGAGGGCGTTATTTATTTTGCAGCCGTTGTACGTTTGCGGATATGAGAGCTTTAATAAACCCTGGTTAATTTCATCACTAAAAGTATATTTAAAAAAATTTACTTTACCACGAAGTTCGGTATTATTCTAATTACTCTGTATTCTTCTTCTAGAAAATAAATAATGTGCTAATGCTTAAAATAACTGACTACACGCAAAATTTTATTTATTATTTTTTATTTTATATGATGTTAAGATTCATATAATCAACCATTTTATTTTTTTTAAAAAATCATTCTGGACCATTTATAAAAATATCATACTAAATTTTAACTTTCGGTGTTTAGATTTATTTTTTTAAAAAAAATTTCTGCACGGTTATGTAATCGTCCGTAATAATAATCCTTGCATGATTTATCATTTTAAAAAAAAGAAAATTATAAGTGGATCATTTTGTTTTCTGCATCAGTGATACAGTATATTTTAAATATTTTTTTTGAAATTAAAGCTCGCATTATAGTGAAAACATTTAACTTTGAAAATCTTTTCTAATTTAAATAATTTATTTATTTAAATAAAAGTTAAATGTTTATTGCTTTGTGTCGGCTAAAAAATGTTTTTGTTGATTTTTATCTGAGCATGAATAATAAGTGTGTGTTATTTTCTTAAAAGTGGGATTCTGAAATTTAATATCAGATCTAGGATTAAATATGCTTCAACTTTTAAAATTAATATCATTTTGTATTCTGAAAAAATTCTTTTAATCTCGCTTAAAACCAAAGATTTTGATCTCATATTTTTTGAAACTTGCTAGTCTGATTTTTATGATAAATTTTATTTTATGAGTTTTTTTATAATTTGTTTACTTATTTATTAGTGTTTGATATTTATATTTTGTTAATATTTATTTATTTATTTATATAATTATTGTATTTTTTATTAATTAGTTTTACTGGGAAGTCATGTTTCTTCATGTTCTTAAATGTGTTAATCACGTGACAATGTGTCATGTGGAAAAAGTTGGAATGTAAAAATGTTTCGTAGCGTTTCTACACTCAAACTTGCATTCTTCATTCTAAAGGAATATTGTTTCTTATTGTTTAAGAAACAGCCTAAATTTCTTAAAATTTTTATTTTTAAAAGCTTTGCATTTTTTTTATAGTTTTTTGTTTACTATTTCAACGAAACCCGCGTATTCTACATATTTTCTTAAGAGAAGATTTAAGATTGAAAACCTCCCCTTAAATGCACCGTTAAGGCATTTTTCTAATAGCGATTATTAAAGTATCAACGATTGAGGCACTAAAAATGTAATAATAGTCAATTGCTAATAATTAGCGATTTAATGTCGAGAACTAATCAGATATTTAATTTTAAAAAAATATTTATGGGTTGGTGAAAATTCATGATTTCGAAAAAATAGTGCAATTTCTTAATTGTTTATAGGGCACATAATATAGATGCTAATGTACTTTATACTCGAAAAAAAAAACTTTTGTGTTAGTCGTCTATCTTATTAAGTAACGGTCTTCCTCTTATTGGAATTCAAAAACATTTCAACGAACATTTTCTTTTATGAAATTATCTTTTTACGTTGTTTTTATTTTGTAGTTGTTTTAATTAAAGTATAAGGATTGAGTACAAGCCAATAACATGATGTTTAATAAATAGAAAAAGTAGTTGAGGATTTAGCTAAACCGCCCGTGCATTTATTATAATTTGATGTTTTTTACACTTTTTCAAAGCATGTTGAAATTTTTCGAATTTGTTGTCTTACGTATTTAAAAAAAAATTGTAATAAAGTCATTAATGAACTTCCCAGATCCGTTTTAAATTTGATTAAATCTTATTTCATTTTTGTTTTATTAAACAAATCGCTCAATAATATTTATGCAAAAGCCGGCCTATTATTTTAAAAGATCCACAGCAAGTAAATTTACGCCATTTTTGCTATCTTTTTTAAACAAAAAGAACCTGTCTATTATAATGTATATTCAATGGAGGCTTAACACTGTCCTGGGCGACTTCAGCCCTGCTGACCACTTTATTAGAGAAGGTTATAAAAAAAACGGGCAGTGGTTATGAGGGCATAACCGTTGGGGTTTCTACGGAGAACTCCGTCTTTTTTTTATTTTGAACGTAAATTTTGAATTAACGCTATAAAAAAACGGTTGCCCACGGTTTTTTTTTTTTAAATTTTTATTTTTGGGGCAAAACTTAAAAAAATTGACGACGGATAAAAAAGAAAGACGGAATTCTCCGTCAAAAACCCGTATCTTCTGCAGAATAAAAAGAAAAACTTTTCTTTGAGATGGAGTTTTTTTTATAACCTAAACTAATAGATTAACCAGATCAAATTTTAAACTTCCAAAGCAGCTTTTTTCTAATCAATCTCTATCACGGATTTTTATTTTTCGTTAAGTGTAATTCTATTGTATAATTGTACACAGTAATAATAATAGCAAGCGACCCTTATTGCACGAATTCGTTAAATTAAAATTAATTTTCAAATATTTAAACAAAAAATTTTCGGTAACTTTAAAATATTCATAAATTTTATTACTCAATTATTTTATGATCTCACTTTATTGATTTCTTATTTTTCTTTTAACAATTTGTGCTATGAGGGAAGTAATAAACATAAAAGTAATAAAGATAAAAAAAGTAAATAATAATATAGTAAAAATAATTAATCAAATACTAAATAAAATAAAAATGAGAATAACATAGTAATTTATATTTAGAAGAGCCTAGTTTATTGTAGATGTATGTAATTTAGTATTGTTATTTAATGTATCCACAAAAAAAGAGAAAAAAAAAGGATAAAAAAATCTTTAAAAAGTGAAAATTTGTTGAAGAAAAATGTATCTAGTCTATCGTCCGAGCAATGCGTGATAATTGTGATTGTTAAATATAATTGCTTCGTTTGCACGATTCAAATTTATTTGTTAATTTACACTATCTTTCCATTGATTATTCCCGAAACCCGTGTTAATTAGATAAAGATTTTAAAAAAGATCTAGAAAAAATTAGGCCTAGTGTAAAAAAAATTAATGGAAAGAATAGTTATTTAAAAAAGAAATATTTTTATTCCTTAATGCAATTTGTAAAGTGAAAAAAATAAAAAAAATTATGTTAATCACTGCAGTTTTAATTATTGAGCTTTTGTGATGTTGGTTAATCAGTTTGTTGTTTAAAGGACCAAGTCTTGTTAAAGGTTAGTAGAAAATGTGGTTCGTTTGTTAATTACTTTAAACTAATAAAATGAAAATCTGTTTAGATTATTTGTTAATGTTAATTTTTTTTGAGGGTTTATTGAGTTTGAAACATTAGTTATGGGAATGGTGCAATTTGGATGGAACTTGTAAAATTAATTTTAATTTTTATTATAGTCATTCCCTTAACTCATGTTTTTTTAAAAATACATGATTTAGGCCTATTAATTTCCATAAAAAAAAATAATTTTCTTCAGTTTGTGGGTTTTAAGAATCTGCATTTGTTTCTACTACTACTTAATAAAAGAATAGATTAAGATGTGCATGGTTAGTTTCCTGAAATGCGTAGTTAATAATTTTAATGTCGTACATTTAGAGTGAATTAAAATGATTACATATTTTTCCTGGACCACCTTTAACCTAATTACATTGGGATTTCCTGTATGAATAGAATACGAATCTACTTAAACATTATATTAGAAAACATTTAGCTATGAGAGATTGAAATTGTGAGAATAATATATTTATAGCTTTATCTTATCACTGCGAACTTTCATTGATACTGCAATAATTTATAAGTAAAAGCTAATAAACGTACTTACCAGTATAAATTGCCCCTATGAACTGAAGATTATTATTTCGGATACGTTTTTCTTCATTCTTTCGACATTTTAAAATGTTTATTGTTAACATTATTATTATTATTATTATAATAAAAAAATTTTGTTATCGTCGAGATTTCTGAAACTGTTTCTTCTCAAACTTTTCGAACGTGTATACAAAACATCTAAAAATTCAAATAAATCATTTATAAATCATAATTTATCTTATTTAATAATCCATGTCAAAGAAAGTAAAAATATTCGTTAATCTTGATGATTATATTTAAAATCCTGAAAACCATCTTCCGCAATTTTTTTCCGCCATGCATCTTTTGTAAATTATTTTGTTTAAATTTTTGGTTAAATTTAGTTTACATTATGGAAATTCACAAGTCTTCCTCCTTCAACACGTGATACTACATTCCAATAATTTGAATCAACATGTGCATGATAAAAGATTTTTTTGTCTGAACATGCACACATCTTTCTTGTGGATTTCCCTGCATAGATAAACTCTCCATTTATTTCTCAACTACAATTTACCAAATACCCTATTGATTTAGAATTATACCCGACAATTTTGTAATACTAGTCAATTAGTCCACTAACCTCATGAAGTCGTGGCAAATGGACGCTAAAATTTTTTTTAAAAAAAGCGAAGTAGGGCCCCGAAAGATAACCGCCATTTTCAATTGATTCCTTTGACAGAAACCCACTGATCTCCTCTGGATACGGTAACTTGAAGAATTTTTTGATACTGTGTAACTAGCGACATCTGTGTTTGTTCCGCTAACTACCATAAGCTAAGTACAGAGAGATAGGCATTTGTTCAAGAGTTTCAACTGGTACAACAAGAGATGTCGCTAGGTTCGATTTTTCAAGTTACCGTATCCAGAGGAGATCAGTGCAGCATAGTAAAAGAATACATAGTATGCCAGATCTGGCTCCCAAACTCGTCAAGGTCGCGCATTACGTCATCAACGGGAAGATTGAGACGATATCTTCTGCTTCACTGTTTTTTTATAATTCATAAAATCAATTTTACAAATCAAAACTACATAAATTCGGTAAGTACCATCAATAATAAAACAAATTAATGCCGGCACGGTTTTTGAAATAGCATTTTTATTAATTACAACGGGGAAAAAAAAATTTACGAGCAGAAGATATTCATTTCGTCTTTCCCGTTGTAGACGTCATAGGCCACTCTCACGTGGTACACCCTGCGCGCTGGCATACTATGTATTCTTTTACTATGAGTGCAGAAACCGTGGAAGTGTGAATCGCCATGTTCTTTGTTATGGTTTAGTAAGAATAAAAAATATTTTGTTACGTAGCCGGCTACCGAATATTTATATTTATTCTATAGAAAATATAAGTTCTAATAAAATGTCTGAATTAGTTTGGGGGATTAAAAACGGTGATCTAGATCAGGTGAAGGATATCATAGAGAAATCGGTACGTAATTGTTTATAGTGTCAAGATCTCATAACCTTAAACATCGTAAACAAGAATCACTAGATTGGAACGATTATAATGACTCCTTTTTCTTGACGCTTAAGTTTATACCTTGAAACAATGAACATGGTTGTTCCCGTCTGGGATTTCTCTATTATTGTTCATAAATATCCTGTAATTTAAGGTGTTCTCATATTCGATGTTTACTCTTGTCTTTTTGACAGGAATCCAAGTTGCATTGCTGTACACTTTTACAGTTAAATGAACTCTTCTTTGTTTGCATCTCAAGTAATTTGCAATGATATGTAAAACAAAAAGTCAATTTCACTTGGTTCATCTGTCATAAAGGTGTTTTAGTTTTGACGAGCTCCCTTCTTGCAGAATTTTTTTTTACAAAGTTTGATGTTGCGTTTTACAGATCTACAAAGTTAGCTCTGCAAATGCATTTTTAACATTTCAGATTCAGATTGGCATTAATATTAAACTCCATTTTAAAAAAGACCTAAAGCATCGTTGTGACATTATTACCCCCTGAAATTATTTTTGAATTTACTCAATTAATTATGATTTCAAATTTAAAAAACTTTATTTTCAGGCAATTGATATTAATAAGGAAATAGAAGGTAGAAGTCCAATTCACTATGCTGCTGATTATGGACAGTGTGATGTAATTAAGTATTTAGTTTCTAAAGGAGCTGATGTTAACGTAAGTACTCAAATTACAACCATTAACAAGAATAACAAAATAATAATGCTTTGATTTTTACAGGCAAAAGATAAACATGGAATTAGTGCTTTGTTAGCTGCAATTTGGGAAGGACATACAGATTGTGTCAAGCTCCTTATCGAAAAAGGTGCTGATAGGAGTGGAAGCACACCTGATGGTACAAGTTATCTTGAGGCAGCTGAAAAAGATGAGATTAAGCAACTCTTACGAGGCTAGCAGTTACAAATGAAGGAAAAAATTTTTGGACATATTGTTAAACAATCGGTATTTATTTTTTTGATTTTAAAGCAATGTCAGTATCTCATCATTTATAAATATCTGGTTTAACCAGATAATTCTTCCATGAGAATCATTTTCTTCCGTGTCGTATTATTTGTTTTTTGCAAAATGCTCATTGGGGAAAAAATTTTTTCCCTTATATTATTGGATATTAACCGACAATAAAATTGCATCACGTTATTCTAAATGAAATGTAAATCTGGGATGTGGTATTTGTTAGGTTTATGCCAAAAAAATTAATCAAAAGTTTTGATTATTCAAGGGATTATTTTTTTAAATTCCAAGAAAAAAAAAATAATCTGTGCATTTCAAATTGACTTGAATTTTTCTTTTCAAATCATATTTTTAAAATTGCTTTTAGATGGCTATTTTGTTTAAAAAAAAATCTTAGTCAAACTTTGATCTCAAAAAATTAAAAAAAAAAAAAAAATGAAAATTGAATTAATAAAGTGAGTTTTAGTGGAATAGAATAGTGAAGTTGCAATCTTATCTCAGCTTTTTTTACATTTACGATTGTAATCCATATTGCCCTTTTTTCGTTATTTTTATAATATTTATTTGTAAGACGACACTATAATAATATCTCGTTCCTAAAATTTATTAAAAAAAATCAATATTAATCTTTTATTTTTGATTTATTTATGAATGAATTCCTGATATTTTTTAGTGCTCATGCTAAGGTTAAATATCCATTCTGAAGTTTTTCAAAACCTCAGGTTATGTAGCCTAATCCTTCATTTCCATAGCTACCGCGTCTGATCCGCTGTAGACTTCATCCAAAAAGTCTTGGCAAAAGCCAGTAGCGTAGCAATGTTAGGAGAGGCCCCCCCGCAGAATGTTTACTCGATGCCCCTTCCGCCTATTCATTAAGCTCAGTAATAATCAAGTGCTATTTAGTCAGTAAGTCGTTCATCCATTTAAAAATATCTAGTTGAGGTAGTAAACTATTCATCCAGAAAAAATTCAGTCGATCAATTATACGGAAAAAACTCTGCTGGAAAAGCAATTGATTCTTCTTCATTTACTACCTGATATTTAGAAAAGAACCTATTTTTTCGACTCTGTTTTGGAAAATAGTCCTAACCTCCAGGAAGAGAATGAATTTTTTTCCTTTTTCTTGATATTTATGGAAGCTATGAAAAGGATGCAGACAAGAAATAGGGTCAATTTTTGAAGTGAAACTTCTTTCAAATTGTATCCAAAAAAAAAGTAGGTGAAATGTACGAAGAAATGTTAACATTTGAGGATTTTACATGGGGTGTAAAACCTGGGATTTTAAAACACGTAAAAAAGCACAAAAAAGTAGGTATAAAAATGTTAACATTCGAGGATTTTACATTGATTTTCAAAATTCATCTTGAAGTTTCGCTTCACTTCTGATGCGAGTTCGCTTAAGCGAGATTCACAATTAGCTTTTTCCTACCCTTTACTAAACATTGTGTAAAAATCGAGAGCCTGAAATCAGTGAGTCACCGACTTCGGCTTTTGTGATTGGCTAATCAGTCACAATAGATCTTTTCAGACCAAAAAAAAGGGGCGAGTCAGTCCGTTAGTCCAGTGCGAGTTTTCACGAGTGAGGTTAGTGTGATAGTTTACAGTGCAAAGTAATTGGGACGAAAAACAATAACATAAAAAAGGATAAACAAATATAATAATGTAAGTAAATATTAATTAAGAACCTAATGGTATACCCTCAATTGAACTATATAGAATACTCTAAAAATGCCTCAGAAATGAAATTTTTTTATTTATATTAAAAATAAGTTGAGGGTTTTTGCTTGGACTCAATTACAGCCATTATAATGCCCAATCCAGATATCCATTTTTGTTCACATCATATTCGAATGGTGAAAAGCTTCGGAAAGCTTATGGCTGTAATCAATATCACTTATTATGCTTAAGCATTCTCATTTTACCGACAAGCAAAACAAGATTGCCATACAAGGTCAAAGGTAAGACCCGGCGCTTATTATAGGCGCCTTTCTGCGATCCCTTTTTCCTTAAGTACAATATATCATTATTTTTATAAGAAAAATCAACTAATGAACTAATTACTAAATAGCAATTAGTTTTATTACGTTTTCATCTTTTTAATAGATATCATTATATAATATTTTTCTTAACCTTTTCCAGACGGCGGTATTATATATAATACCAATAATTTTGCATGTACCAGACGGCGGTATTATATATAATACCAATCTTATATATGTAATATAATTTTTTTTTCAAGCCGTAAGTTAGGAGAGTACCTATGATCGACTGCCAGACATAGTCGCAAGTAAAAATAGACTAATGCGAATTAATTTGGAAAACGGTTTTCCTATTATTAGCTTATGGGGAAGTCATAGTTAAGAAAAGGCTACACTAGTATATTCCTAAAATAAGAAAAAAGATTCTCTTTTGAGTTCTAACTGCCTGAACATATATTCAAGGTCAAAACAAAACAACCCCAACTTAAAACTCCTTCCAAAATCGAGTTCGGCAACTTGTAGTACTTGACAACCCTTGACAAGTCAAAAAAATTCTAGCTCCTTTATCCCCCTGATAAAAAATTCACAAATAGGTGAACTTTATGTTTTCGAGGTCGTAGATTTCAAATTTAACATTATTTTTTAGGTGGAGGGCCGCTGGGAGCCAGTATTAAGGACCCTCAAATTTTTTTATCCGAAAAATGCAATGTGGGGCTCTTTTTCAAGGTTTTTGATATCGCAGATGCCAAAAATGAAACTGTTTTTTATCTACATTGACTCCTACCTAAAAAATAATATCATACTTGAAATCGACGGCCTCTAAAATGTAATAAATGAGTACCATGTAACATTTTTTGAAAAAAAAAATTTAGGGGTCCAAATATCTGGCTCCCTGTGCCCCCCACATAAAAATTAATGCCAAATTCAAAATCTACGACCTCAAAAATATAAAGTCTACATAGTTTTGAATTTTTATCTGGAGAATAAAAAGGGCTAGAATTATTTTATTTCTAAACAGCTCATATACTGCCGATTGCCTAGCTTCAATATTGATGGGGGTTTTATAGTCCTGAACTTTTTTAGGGTCCTCAGTACTTGGTATACTTTAACAATACTCAAAAATAACTAGCCGTCGCAAAATGCGTCTCCTACAGGAGGAGGGCCGATCGGAATGGGTTAAAAGAAAATTTCAAATGATTTTTTTCCCCCATCAGGCAAAACTACTGCACACAAGCATTTCTGGATTTTATTTGACAATTTTCCAAGTCCAGTCGTTAAAAAATGACATTCCTGCAGTTGAATAACCCCATTTAATGAGATGCATCTTGTTTTTCTCGTTGCATATCCTTTTAGTTTAGAGGTTAATCGCCCGAGTAATTTATCCTTCACCCATCTAAATCACAAAAGCGTTTTATTAATAAACCTGCTTTGCTTATATTTAGCAATATGAAAATCTCATTTCGTTTTTAATTTTATTTTCTCATGTTTTGCAAATAAAAATTATTGGCTTGTTCCAACAAGAGGCGAACGCTTTATCAGGTAGATTATCGCCTGATTTAGAATTGTAATATCTTTTTGTAATGGCGCACTTGTATCTATGCTACCCAAAATAGAATGACAGCTTATGAAGTTGATGAATATTGACCTTCAAAATAATTTAGTTATCATTTTATTAGGCGCGTGGGATGAAAAAGCTCAAAGCGATTGACCAATTGAAAATTATTCATTTAGGAACGTTTTTCTTAATACTAGGATTTTCAAAATGTTCAAAACCCCAAAGAACAGTAACAGTAAGAAATTTACTCCTGTTGTTCTTGTTCAGCACAACAGTAAGAAATTTGCAAGTGTTCCCCTACGTGTTTACGATTATCATTTTTCTATTAGGATTACGTAATGGAGTGGCCTTCAATCTTTATGTATTTGTAAAGTTGATGCTCCCACCAGGACAGCTTTTCCACATGTAATCCTGTCTTCGCGGTGAGTACATGTTCCGAATTTTTTTTTAGTCGGCGGTTTTTTAAAACTTTTCAAAAGTTTGCCATTTTTATTTTTTTAAAAATTTTTTTTAGGTTACTTTAAAGCTTAAGAATGGAGGCAATACAATTTAACCCTGTCAAGCAAGAATTGAACTTGGTGAAAAAGGAAAAGCCAAAGGCACCAGTCGGCGATGAAGTTTTGGTAAAAGTGGCTTATTCTGGTATTTGCGGTACCGACTTGCATATTGCTGAGGTGAGTCAGATTTACTTTTATTTTTTAGTGGATATTTATTTTATTCAGTTGAAGTAAGATCTCATAACAAGAGGAAAAGTCAGCAACACAGTTCAAAATTAAAAATTCTTGAAAATTTTCGGTTTTTTCCGGGGGTAATCCTCTTTTGATTTAATTTCAATATGAAAATTTTTTTCGCCCAATTTTGGACACTTAAAAATTAACTTGGTCCACATCCGCCCCAAGAGTAAATCCGAACTTGTTGTAAGATTCGGCTTCAAGAGCATTTGCATGATAAACCGGGCAGTAATCCGAGATCCACTCTATATAGCAATGGAACTAAAATCCTGTCGGAAATCCTGCATTGTCAGTCTCTGGTCTTTACATTAAAAAATAGGAAATACTGAGTAACTCTCTGTTTGGAAGATGTTTTATTAAATAATTTAATTAATTTTCGTGGCCCAGCCAGAAAACAAATTCATGAAGCAGCTGGGTGCCACTAATGCAGAGCTAAAGGGAAGGGAGGGGGGATGGAAACCACAGGCTTTTACGGATGGAGGCTGAATTTCGTTTGGTGTTTTTAGATCTTAAAAAAAACCCCACTCGTATAAAGAGATGGTTACAAAAAGACAAATAACCGACATTAACCTTGTTGAGGATGTAGTAGATTAAAATAAACCATATCAATTAGAACAACTGTATTGACTCCATCTTGTAACACCTTATATCATAGAGTAATTGAACATGGAGAAGATACTCATCATAGAGTATAGCTACCATAAAGTAACAAGGCAGTCAAATTCAGAAAGGGGAAATTAGTCGATGCCAGTCGTCCAGTTTTAGGCGCACCATTAGCTTAAAATTGGCCAAATATACGGTCAGTCACTGCATTTGACTAATAGTAAAACTTTTATTTAACGTAAGTTTAACACACACATAATTTTTACTGCCTAAGTCGCAGGAATATTTGCCCTAGCGATCGCATCTGGTCATTACTACACTTGCAAATATTCAATCGTAATAGCCCTATACATCCTCCAGTTACCAAGGATTTCCCTCAGCAGGACGCCAAAAATAAATGTAACCGGTCTTGAGTCTTCTAAATATTATTTTAACATTTTTAAAAGACTAGAAAAGCTGCGATTTAAAGTTCAATATCAAAGCTTCTTAACTTCAGCTTTACAAGCCGCTTTAGCTTTCATCAAGATCTCTGTTCTTCAAAATAACTCTTCTGCTATCACATCGCGATGTGATTGTCTGACACATTAAGGTCATCAAGTCTCTGACCAGAATTTTCGCCATTCATCTTGGCTTCGTTACTGCACCTAGTGATGCTCAAAAATTATTAATCGATGTAATTGGTTAGCTGCAAGTTTTTGGCGTCCCAACACAGTTCTCTTTTTGAGCCTAGCACGTACAGACTTGTTTTTCAAATCTGCATAAAGCTCGCTCATCGTTTCGAAAATTGATGATATTCTGATTGTTTTTTAATTACATTATAGTCATTTTTCAAAGTCAAGGTCGCAGCATTGAATAGTTACGTTGTTATTTTTAATAACAAAAAAAAATGGGGTACTATTCCACTATCATTTGATAAACTATCTGGGTTACCGGATATTTTTAAGTTAAATTTTAAAATAACAATTTAAATTTAGATCGGTTAAACAAAGGGCAATCCGGATAAATAAGTTCTCAATACGTTTCTGCTTACAATATGAAAAGTTTAAACTTTCTTTTATAAGAGTTTTAGAAACTACTGTATTTTAAAAAGCCAGCTATTGATTGATGGTGCCAGTGGCGGCGCCAGATAAAAATTCTGGTTGGGGCCAAGGGTGGGCCACAATTTTTCATGTGGGGCCAAAGTCGAAGTGTTACGTTACAGCAATATTACTGTCCTCCCCAAATAGATGGGGCTAGCTGGGGCCACGGCCCCACGGCCCCCCTCGGCGCCGTCCCTGGATGGTACAATTATTTGATAGGCTTTATTCATTAAAAACTCCAAACTTTTGATTATTATACCATTTTTAACTGTATAGTGTTATAATAGTTATGTAATACACTTAGCATTGATTTGAACCTTATCAGTCATTAGCTAAAGTTAGTGAATATATGATTAGTAATGACATATTAATCTGACAATTGGTTTAGGTTTGAATGATCAGATGATTTCACCAGCAAAAGACATTGTAAATTTAGGGGCAGAAAAAAGATTTTGGGGTGTTCGGAAAATGGAATATGCTAAAGGGCTAAACAGTCTTAATCACCCAACGCATGACGTAGCAACATAAGCATGACCATAAGCTAAGCATTACTTATTGCGTTGCTTTGATTGAGAATGTCTAGCCCTGAACTGAAAAAAATGTAATCTTAAGTTAGTGGCACTCGTGGGACCGTGGGAGTTAATGGGGAGTAGAGGTTAATTTTTCTCGAGAAATTTAAAATTGGCCGAGACGAGAATCTCGACTTTTAAAAACCAAAAAAATCTCGAGAATCGGGATTCTCGAAATACTAAATATTTGAAAATCTCGAGATTCGAGATTTTTTTTAAATTCTCGAGAATTCTCGAGAAATCTCGAGAAACAGAAGGAGATTATAATCGAAATTTTAAGCAGACTTTTTAAATATTGCGTTGTTTTTATATTAATTATACAATATACGGTATATTGTCTACTTATCGAAACGATAAATTATAAACGGTTAAACGGTATATTATATACCGTTTATACAAGAAGTAGACAAAAACAAAGTAATGACGACATTTAATGGCGTAAAAAATAATTTTTTAAGAAAACTAAGCAATTTACAGACATATCTGATAAGGAGGTTCTTTTCTTTGTAACAAAATTACCAGCCACCGAAAACGTCCGTTCATTTTCAGTCGAAGTAGGTTTTATAGTTAGTAAAAAATTTTTTAATTGCGATAGATTTGGCGTAAGATTACCCGTACTTTCGTATAATGTAAATTCTTTATTAATGTAATCTTTATGTTTATTAGAAACTTGCTGCGGTTTATTAATATCAATTAATGCAGTCTGTAGTCGCTCCTCTAAACTTAAATTTTCACTTGAAACAGGCTGACAATCATTTATTTCTATGTTTTCTTCTTGATCTAGTACTGCTGTTAATCTACCTAATAACGAGCGAGCTAACCTGATACATTCTTGCTTATTTTTTTTTTCTGAGAAAATATCTCTTTCAGCCGTTTTAAAAAAAGAAGGGTCATGTAAGAATCTTAAAATGGACAACAGCAGTATTTCTTCTTTTTTCTAAATAAAACTTAATTTCATTAAAAAAATTTTCACTTAGTTCGGAATTAATACTTTGTAAAGTTGCAAACAAAAAAGTTAATGCACCCTCAGCTTTTAATAAATTACAATGCCTACAGCTTAAAGCCTCTACGGTTAGCCTAATAGGTTTCAACAAGTTTAAAATATTACTTGCTAACGGAAAGTCTACTTCGTGATTCCATTTCTCCGCCATGTTTAAATCATATAGGGCTTTAACTATGCAATCTTCCACTTGCAAAAATATCAAGGGAACGACAGACCTATTTACTTTGTTGCAAACCTACTTTGTTGCAACGTGCGTCATTTTTTCACAACTTACAGTAAACTTCAACAAATAACAATTTTCAATTTAACGATCGATTAAATAAAATCTCTGAAAAAAAAATTCTCGCTCGAGCTCTCGACTTAAAAATTCTCGAGATTCGGGATTTTGAATTCTCGAATTTTTTGATTCTCGAGAATCGGGATTCTCGACTTTTTAGAAAGAAAAATCTCGAGATTTTTTTTTCGAGAAATTTCTCGTAATTTCTCGAGATTTTTCGGGACGAGAATTCTCGAGATTAACCTCTAATGGGGAGGTTAAGGGGGATAGAATTTTAGCTTCCACTACATATGGTCTTTATTGCTTTGAATGAAATGGAGCCCCTATAGCTACACTTAAATGTATGAGCTTTTTTTGTGAGAGATATGAAGCAGTTATAGCTACATAAAACTTTTATTATCGATATCCGCTGCGACATCTTTCCTCTGAACAAAATAATACCCGTACATCAATATTTTTTCGCTTAGTGATAAAGGACTAAACTTCCGTTATCTGTTTATTTTTAACATGACGAGAGCTTTCACTTTGTTTGCTATAACATTCTCTTTTTATCTCGAATAAGTCATTAGCTTTGTTTATTATATTTTTATTTTAGGGCGCTTTCCCGTGCAAAGAATCTGGTGTGATTATGGGTCACGAGTTTAGCGGTATTGCTGAAGCAGTGGGACCTAACGTCAAACATATTAAAGCTGGGGATAAAGTCGCCGTTGATCCAAACTGGTAAAACCTTTTTTTACAGTGCTTCAAAAGTCGTGTGCTAAGCCAAGAGCTTACACAGATTATGAACAAGTAGGCAGTGTGCGCGGGCCCGCACAAAGCGCCCAAAATTCTGTTGATGATTCACGCTATTAACTTAGGCATGATTAGTAAACAAATCGGCTTGATCAAATATTATTCTTAAAAATTTAGTAATAAAAATAATCATCTTTAAACGAACTTGAAGTAAAATAATTTCAATTTATTTCTCAGCCCATGCCACGTTTGCCACTTGTGTGCTTCTGGAAGATATCATCTTTGCCAACACGCAGCAATCAATTCCACGGTTGGAATCTTCAGAGATGGTGGATGGGCAGAATATTGTGTTGTACCAGGTTCTCAAGTTTTTAAATTACCTGATGGGATTACATTGGAGCAAGCCGCTTTAACTGAACCGTTATCATGTTTGGCTCACGGTTGGGACAGGATCAATCCTGTTACGCTTGGACAAAATATCTTGATTCAAGGATGTGGTATTATTGGTAATCTTTGGGCAGCTGTTTTACATCTTCAAGGTCATAAGAGAGTTACAGTATCAGAACCGCAAGAGCCGCGAAGGAAACTTTTTGAAAAGCTTGGTGAGTTTTTTGCAACCGACTACCGACTAAATGTGATTGTTAAGGTCCACTAGCGACCCTGCAGGCCGAAATTTGATTTAAACTTTTACGTAGAGGTGATTTAAAATATTCCTCGTTCTTTCATTTGACACAAAAAAAAATAATTTTTTAGGCACTGGATACAAATGCGTCTCTCCAGCTGACTTAAAAGGATTTCAGGCAGATCTTGTTATTGATTGTAGCGGGGCAGCACCAGCCATTGAAAAAGCAATAGATCTTTTGGCGCCAGGCGGCAGATTATGCATTTTTGGCGTCGCATCTCCTAATGCTCGTGTTAGGTAAGAATCGATAGCCTATTGCAAATACATGCAAGTAATACAAATTGCATAATGAACATTTTGCACTCTTTCAAGATGGTGGCGGTTTTTGATTTTTTTTATTGTTATGAATATGTTTTGAAATTTCGATTTTTCTTTAGCATTTCTCCGTTTGATATTTACAAGAAAGAAATCACCATTCTTGGAGTTATGATCAATCCATTCAGCTTCCCTAATTCCTTAGGACTCATCGAGTCTATGGGCTCTAAATATTTGGATTACGACAAGTTAGGAGTAAAGACATACACGCTTCAAGAATACAAATCTGCTCTGGATTCTCTTAAAGCAGGAGTTATTGCTAAAGCTGTTTTCAAAATCGGCAAATGAAGACAATAAATGACAATTTTTTGTCAATATGGTTTTTGTAATTTATGCACACAGTAAATCTTTCAAATCAATTCCTTTGGAGTATTGTGAAAAATAATGTATAATCTTTTTTCCTGCTGCTAATTCAGGCGTTGCCGCATGCGCTATCACGAAGCTAGCAAAGATTCCTCTGGGGGGGATTTGCGTATGGCACTTACTAACACCATCTTGAAAGCAGAATTAGAGGAACAAAAGTTAATTTTTTTCATTCTTATTTTCCAGCATTGATCCATATGATATTGTCTTGAAAGAATTAACTGTGGTCGCTGTTAAATCGAACTTATTCAGCTTTTCTAAGGCTTTGCTGCTAATGGAAGCTATGCATGACAAATACTTGAGCTATGAAAAATTAGGAATCAAGGCTTTTAGGTTGAATGAATATCAATCGGCTTTGAAAGCTTTACGCATGGGTGTGGCAACTAAATCTGTTTTTAAGATTGGAAGTGACTGATTTGCATGCTAAATCACTTATCAATTATGCTAAGCACTTGCTTGCCTATTGCTTTTTTCAAGTGATATAAAAATCTATTGTTAAAAAAAATATTGTACTGTGATTTATTTTAAGCATAGCATGCGGGTATTTTCGCGAATGCTTTTCATAAAAAGAGCAGAATGTTTGAAAAATTCGGTTATCGAAAAATTGATTTAGGTTTGGTTTAAATTTTTAATTATGAAGGACGTCGACTTTTTGATTTCGGTAGTACGTGCCAAGAGCCTTTGTGCATCTAATTTTGCGGTTCGACGGTCGTTCGAGGCTTTTACGGTTCCGTGACTACAACTGCCGACGGTCTTTGACCATGACTTTTATCAGACAGAAATCCTCTCCAGATTTCTTATTTAAATTGTAATAAACAAATCATAGCACGGATTCAAAATTTCTTTTTAATTGTTAGTGGGCAAATATAACATTTGGCTGATTAGATTTAAGCTGGCTGACTTTAAAATTTATAGAAAATGTGCCCAAAAGATGAACTTCAAAAAAAGAAAGCTCTCTTCTTTTCTAGAGACTCTGGCACAGGCACGGAGAAAATCAAAGACTTTGGGCTAATGGTACTTTCGCAATATTTTCCAAATTATGTAAATTCTTATTTACAAAAAAACCTTAATGTCGAGTTTCAATAATCAATATCACCAAAACAATATGCTGCATTAATCATTTATATTCTATCGACATAATTGGCAAGCAAACCGACTTTTACCCTTATCCATTATTCATAATAGGCCTATACTCTTTTGTTAATTAAAATCAGTTAAGTAATTTGGGCAATAATAATTTTTTTAATTTATGGATTTCAAAATATGGTTCCCAATTAAACTTTGATTGATAAAATTCTTGAATATATTTTTCAAGATTTAGGGAAAATCCTAAAAAGTTGTTTTGCAATGACTAATTGAACTCACCATACAAAATGTTTGATTGTCTTATTGATCTTTGTATTATTTGTACAGTCTTTACGATTCGCCCTTTTCCTCTGTAATAATTTAGCAACAATCCGAATTCTCAGTATTTCTTTCTGATAAAACCTCTTTATCGCAACGTTATCTATAAAACTTGTCGTGGTATTTCCCATGGTATAAGAAAACACCCGATGGCCTTGCTGCCTTTATTTATTATTTGAAACCCAGTTTAACACCTATATTGCATCAACATGCATCTTCATAAATCATTAGTAAATATATTCATGATAATCCTCGAATTTTAATACGATAGATACAATGTATAAAATTTGTCCCTTATTGAAAATAACAACAACGCTTTTTCCTCATCAATTTTTTCCTCAGCGATTTATTAAACTAATCGGGAGCATCAGGAGGATAATTTTCCCAATTTGACATTCTTGATAACCCTGAACTAGATCCTTAACTTCAATTTACGTCATTGGGTTTAAAAGGGGGTTCGTTTTCTTTCCGAAGACAATTTTTTAGGTCCACCAAGGTCAAAACAAGACAAATTTTACCTTGGAGCAGGCTTAGCTGCAAAAAAAAAACAGTTAAGCAACCCGCTGGCCGGTCCTAGTCTTAAAAAAAAAATCGATTGTAGTAAAAAATACTTGACATGGATCTTAATAAGAAGTGTTAGAAGGTCAAAGTCGAGCACCCGCGCATGAGAAGAAAAAAGCGATTAAAATTTTGATAAAAACCGCTCGAGCAAATTAAGATAACCCATTGTTTTATACTGTGCACACTGGGTTTTCGTTTACACTTTCACTTACTTTCGATTTAACCGACCTCCCCTTGTTTAAACGCTACTTGACCTTTCACGTCGTAATCTTTTCACTTGCTCATTTATTGTCATATCACCAGAAGAAAAACAAGTCTCGGGTAAGAGGTGTGTTGGGTCTTTGTCGGCGACAAAAACCCATACCTGTTCGTTAAAATGTCGATATAATTAATCTAACATGAAGTGCCAAAAGGTCATTTCGTCACTTGCTTATAGAGAAAATACTTATGAAGTCACGGAAATATACGTGAATGGAGAGGGTCAGTGCATGAGATTTTTTTTTGAGGATTTCTTAATGGGCAGGGCTGGTTTATTACCATAAGGAACCCGCTGCATTTTTCAATTTGTTATAAAAGTCTAATCAGGCGAAGAGATATAAAAACAAATAAAGAGGGGCAGGTTAGTAACAAAGTACCTTAAATAGGAAGTTTTATTGGTCGTGATTGCTTGACTGGAATTTGGAGGTTATCGTTGCGCTAAGAAAGGATCTTGGGTTTATTGAAATGGAACACAAATGAACCGAAGCTTGTTGATTTGGTTCCTTAATCATACTTATGAGTAACCTGAAATAATGTATTTTTTTGTTTTACTATTTTTACAGCTAATTATGGTTGTCCTTACGAGTATAGCGTCATCGGCCTTAGAAACCAAAAAAGGTTGAAGACAGCGGCATTGGAAATGAATTTTTTGTAACATTGAAATGCATTTTAATAATGAGTTTTTGTCGTTTCCGGAAAGCACACCTTCATCGTTATGGCAAAAGCTACAGTAGACGGGGGGACTTTCTGCCGGGTGGGGTGACTGTGCCACCATCTTTTTGGGGGGTTTTGCTTCTGGGCGCTTAAAGCTAAAGAAAAGTGGCACAAAGTCCTTCCTAATCAAATTTTCAGAATGTGGGATTCCTATTACTGTAGTGAATTCGAGATCCTTTAAAGGCCTTTTGTCTTCATAAAAATCTTTCAACTTTTTTTATCTAGCCACATTTTTGAAACTAGACTGGTACTTTGAGCCTATAGAAATTCTTTGAATTTCATCATTTGAGATGCGAAAAATCAGTGGCGTAGCAACTATTCCTGCTGCCTCTTCAGTTGCGAGGGGCCCCTAAGCCTGGGAAAACTCGGCTCTTTGAACAGGAAAGTAAAACTATGATCATTTGTAAGCTCGTTCCTCATTCCCCATTCAAACAATCTCTAAACCAAACCTCTTCCATTTTTCCATAGAAATTCTTATCTTCATATAAATTTCTTCCCTTTCCCCGTAAGTTTTACTTTTTTCAACCAGCGCCTTCCAGTCTTTATTTGTACATGAAAGAAAGCAATAAAATTGAAGGCTCTATTTCGCTGAATAATTGCTGCGGTTATATCTCCAGTTTTTCGTTCGATTTTTCTGTGGTTTTTTGTTTACACCGATCAGTGTTAAAAGTGCAAAATACTTTCTTCTTCTTCTTTATATGTCACGCTCGCGACGAGTATCGGCGACCCCTCTGCACGTACCTGTGTAATGCGATAATGTAATGCACAGATGCATGGGACTTACTAACGCCGAGTCCGAACATCAAGTTAGAGAGGCTGTACTAGACATGTAACCACTTACTGGCTCGTCAAAGCCTTGCAAGGGGGACAAAGTCCAAACGACAGCGCACGAGTCGTTTTAGCACCTTGAATTATGTTTACATGACTAGATATTAATGGTCAGAGGTGAATTTCGGTCGGGAAAAAATCCGGACCGATATGTGGATTCGACCCCTAGACTCCCCGATTGTGAGTCGATTGTGGCGCAGCGCAATTCAATTCAATATGTTAGTCAGCAACGTAATATAAAATATATGACATCGTCAGAAACATATGAAACCAAAAACACTCAAACAAAACAGTTCTTTTTTCTTTCAAAATTTACTTACCTGAACTCAAGAAGTACATATTCTCGACGAAAAGTAGAATTATCAATCAATTTAAGACGGAATCTTACGTTCGTCAGGAGATTTTAGAAAACTTTCCTTACTATTCATAGTGCGAGTGTTCTTGCCTAAAAGAAAGAGACATAGAATATAAGTTCCACCAAACTTCTGAAGTTCTAAAAACAAAAGCTAGTATGCGGCCCTAAGCTACCAGCAAGTACACTTTAGCACAAAAATCGTTAGTTTTTTCAATATTATCCCTCTCCAGTTCATTTTATCCATAAAAGAAGATCAATAAGTCATCTCATTGCTTGTCTGGTTCCATAAATGGAAAACGTCACCCATTATTCGGCCAAACTCGTTTCAATTACCCTTTTTAAATAAATTTGTTATTAATTTTAACACGCCCTTGTTAGCGTCAAGGTCATACAAGTGACTTATGAATCTTGATGTTAGTCTAGACAGAACGTCATAAGTTCATTTAATCCATAATCGCATTTTCAATAACTGCAAATGATTATCATCTGGAAAGTTGAAATCGATTGTGCGCGGGTATAGATTACATCAAAAAATAATTATCCCATTAAAAAAAATAAGAAAACCAACGTGAAAGCTTAAGTCGTTAATAAGGGTTTCAGAGACCTGTTCTGCATAAGACGTACAAACAAAAAATAAAAAAATATTCCCAATCGCCGAACGGTATTTGCCGTTAAACTATCACTGTCAGCAGGTTTTCCGTGTTTTTATTGTATTACGTTAGCGTGTCTTTTGTTAAGTCATACTTAGCTTACTTGTTTTCAGAAAAGAAGAAAAAAAAAAGATATCATCAATGTTGAGCAATAGCTAGACTAGTCTCGTTCGGATTTTAATGCGCGGTGAAAGTGGACAAGTGTTGTCATCAACGGTCTAACAACTCATTCAATTGTCAACTTGCATATGGCACATGAGTGACAATTTAGTCTTCTCTCCTCCTGTTTCCCTCTTACAATTCTGAGAACTGATTGTGCCATTGAAGGATTTTTTTTTATGAAAGTTAAGGACTTTTAAATTGACAGCGACACGAATTGTTCGGTTGTGCTGCTTCCCATAATGTCTGCAAAAAGAATATATCTTGATGTATAGGCTGGTAATTTAATTTAGATACCGTGGTAGAAGTTTTCACCCTGTTACGGTTATTTACACAAAACGAATGGTAGACTGATGCCATTATTTATCAAGTTTTATTAATAGAGAAATTAAAAAGAAATGGCATGTTACCGGTGAAACCCTTTCTTGTATGGTTGTCGTAATGGAAATAAATTTGTCATTGGATGACATAATTGATGCTCTAATAATCTTTTGTTTGTTATTAAGGATGATGTTTTTATTATGTGATCGGTTAGCGCAATATATTAGTATAATCATTAAAGTTGTTGATAAA
Organism: Liposcelis brunnea; assembly: GCA_023512825.1. Classification (NCBI taxonomy): domain Eukaryota; kingdom Metazoa; phylum Arthropoda; class Insecta; order Psocodea; family Liposcelididae; genus Liposcelis; species Liposcelis brunnea. The sequence goes on along the minus strand of CM042072.1, from coordinate 9,085,737 downwards.
TTAAACAGTTGACAGTTAGTACTTAGTGAAATTATGTTTTAAGATATTAGGCTAAGTAGTAATGTCTTTCACAATGTTAAAGGACTGCATCTTTAATTGCTGGATTAGTCCGGATTATAATTTTCTGAGTATAGTGCGTTGGAGCAGTAAGGAACTTTCAGAACGTATGGTTGCCGACAGAATACATTTTTATTCCAATAAATATAAAGAATAGAGTAAAGGCCTTAGGCTTTGTTTGGAAAAACTGTTCCAGTCAAGTATGCAGATTTTCTCAGGTTTTCCACCGGTTTTTCAGACGTGTTCAGCAAACCAACTTTGCTGGATTTTTTTTCAGCCTCTTTGCGTCCATTGCTGAACATAGGCCTCCCTCAATTCATGCCATCCGTCTCGGTTTTCCGCCGCTCTCACCCGATGTAACCCCGCAGTCTTCTTTATACCACCTAGTTATTGGTCTTCCCCTGTTTTGGTGTCCAGTCCATGTTCTCCACGGTAGGATACTCCTATTCTTTTATCCCCGCAAGATGTCCTGCGTAGTCCCACTTAAGTCGAGCTGTTCTATCAATCACATCAATACTTTTGGTTGTCCTTCAGGTCGTTTCATTCGTTATTCGATCTCCCAGGGGAATACCCAAAATTACCCGTTCCATCGCTCGTTGTGCTACTTGAAATTTTGTGACGATTTGCCTCGTGAGGGTCAATGTCTGTGCGCCATAGGTTAAGACTGGGAAACATTGGTCAAAAACTTTTATTTTCAAGCGCAGTGGAATATTTCTGTTTTTCAAAATTTTTGACATTTTTCCAAATGTGGTCCATCCTAATCTTTGCTGGATACCTTTCCTAAATTTCGGTCTAATAAAAAGAGCCCTCTTGATTTTTACTTAGCACTTAAGTGCCAGGACCGTCTCAAGCCTTTCTGGCGCCCCTGATCTCGGCGCCCATTTATTATGATTTATCTAGAAACTTGCTTTACATTTGATAATTTGACACCCCGAGAATTTCGACGCCTCTAAGCGTGGCCTATGTTGCCTATATAGTCGAGACGCCTCTGATTAGTGCCATAAAACGGGAAAACTTGTAAGGAAAAACAATCCAGACTGTCAATACTTCTAACATGACGAAAGCATCATTTATTTATTCCAAGGAAAACGCCTTGCATTTAGCACTGTTAATTCTATAAAGACATTGCCAGGAGATTTTAATAGCAAACTGAAATAATTACAGTTCTTAGAAATCGAGGGCTGTTTTATAGCCTGGCATAATCGCCCTAAATGATTTAAAGTTATTATAACAACCCACTCCCATTTATCAAGGGTTAAGTTAATGCATTAATTTATAAAGCGTTTTCCATTATCCTTTTACCTGTTTCCCAAACCTGTTATAGTAATCTCTTTTCCAGCTTTCGACTAAAATATCGGTTACTGGAATCGGTGCCAACAACTCGGATTAAAACCATACCCAATGATCATTTTTATTCGCCCTGCTTTTTAACATTTAATTAAATTTTTAGTTAATTATCAATACGTCGTCTGTAGGCCAAGAGTATTAAATACCCCAAACAAAAAAAAAACAGTAAAAAATGATGTGGGCTCGACTGACTACATCATTAAAATACCGGTAATTTAATGCCATAGTCATTTACTCAGCACATTAGTTAAGTTATAATTGCCTGATATCTTCGAGCGATTAATTTTCAATGTAAAGACGTGAAGCTAAAGTAATTGAATAATGGTTAAAAAAAAACGGCTTCTGCCATTTAAATAAAAAATAAATAAATAATTTAATTAAATCCGTTCTGGAAAAGATTTTTTTGGTATCCTTTCTAACCACGAGATAATTGCTCCCCGTGAAAAAAAAAAGAAATGTTTTATTAGAGTTAAACGTTTTTCAATCTAGAATCAAGGCAGTGACGTCAAGAAGCAAGTTTAGAAAATGATTTAATATCGGTTTGATAATAAAACGGATTTTTTTGTCAGTGGGGGTTGCCTGCCTTATTACTTAAGGAATGTTTTTGAAATGTAAAGGTTTATTAAAAGAAATTTGGTTTTTTTTTCTTTTGGTATTGCAGAATATGAAGCTTTACCGCAAGAAGGGCAGATGCAGAGGGGGCAAGGGGGCAGAGACAGAAAATTTTATGGACATAAGACATGGACTGTGAAAGTTGTTGTTGATAGTATAGTGTGCCCTCTCCCTAGGAAAAATTTCTCGATCTGCCCTTATCGCAGCATCACGAATTCCCTTCCAGCCAGCTAGTTCTTAGCAGTTGGCAAGGCAGCCCAGGACTCTCAGCTGGCCCCAATCCAACAAAACTTTGTACTCCCAACGAACGCACGAGCATTCACTGAAATCAGCTCATTTGGTTACACTTGTGCTCAAAGAACCTCCAGATCCAGCGGCGTCATTTAAATTTATTCTTGGCTAGGGCAAATATAGGAACCTGGAACAGCCAAAAAGTGGTGCCTATACTTACATTATGAAACCTAGAATTCTTGGTTAGAACAACTGCTCGACCTGCCCTGCCCAAAATGACGCCACTGTCCAGATCTCTTTAGAAAAAGGCCTAAGTGTGGACCAGTAATGGCTGTTGGGCTAGCCATCATAGCTTAACTTACTCAAATCGGGCATCTAGCATCTAATGAAGCTTTAAAAGGCGTAACTAGTTTTATTATCGCCTAAGCCCAGACCCAATTAAAACAATTATTTGGCAACATAATTATAGGCACATCTTTTATCTCAATTAATAAATTACACGGTTCTGAATATTTATTTATTTGTAGTAACGGATACATTTCCGGTTAACGAAAAACAAAATAAAAAACACGAAACTCTAGGCCTACCGGCTATAAAATGACATCACTATGAATGACATGGTTTGCATTAGAAAAGGAAGAAATAGATAATAAAACGTTATTTTGTCAAAATCTCGAACTTTCTACATTTTTTATTAATGTTCAGAAATCTTTCCATCACTTCATATTTTGTTAAGGAAGGAAGTTAAGCCAAGTATATCATTATGGAACTGCATTACAAAAGGATATTAAATTATTTTAGTGATCGAAATGTTCTGCAATGTTCAACAGTTTCCCAATTCGAGACTTTAAGCTTAAGTATATGTATTGGAAATTGTACATCATATTTCCTGTTGCCGTGATAATCGTTATGGTCCCTGATCAACTTGGTCATCGTCCTTTATACAGGCATTAATGAGAATTGCATAATAATTACTTTAAAATAAACATGACTTTACCTAGTTACTTCATTTTGAATTCACATGGGCTTTTCAAATAATGGTGATTTTTTTTTTTTCAACAGGGCACATGAACGAGTCTTTTCATTGTTTTGGGAGTTTTATTACCTTGTTGAGAAATGCTTTAATTGATTTTTTATTATAATGTAACCGATGTATTGCAAATAACAATACTGATATGGAATTTAAAATCGCTTATTAAATTGTCAAAATGTGTGCTGAATAAATTGTATGTGAATAGGCTTTCACCTAGGTTGAGGTACCGGTGTATAGTTTTGCCCAAAGAGATTTATTGTCTGATTGTATAAATGTTGATTGGAATTTGTTTTTCCCCTTACGATCATAGTTGTTGCAGAGATATGGCAATAATGCTGCCGCAAAGTTGAAAATATCACGGTAACATTGCGCACATATTTGCAACAATTGTGGTTATAGGGGTTGACTATCCTATCGATAATTTCGAGTTTGGCTTTCCAAGATAGGACTCTACCATGGAGAATGTGACCCAAATTATAAGTACAGTATTGTCAGCAGTATTTTTCTGAATTGCCGAGGAGCAGTGACTCCCCTGCTAATATGGTTTTCGTTGAGGTGATGAAACCAAGATACAGCTCAGCAATTTTCTGGAATTTTATCCTCAATTGCGCAGAACGACGTCTTCTGTCCTAAATAAGGTTACTTTTTTAAGACAAAAATGACTTTTAGACGTCATCTTGCATCACTGGGATTTAACTTCCAGCGGTGTTGCATCCGCATCGGAAAGGGCGATCATCACATCCTAGATACATCCGCCTGTAAAAGGGTCGCTGAGTCCAAACTAACAGAAAATAGGGGGGACTTTGTGCCACCTTTCTTTCAAGAATATTAAGCACCCAGAAGCAAAATCCACCGAAAAAACGGTAGTGCAAAGTCAGTGACGTAACTAAAACACTGGGCCCGCAGAGTTAATTTTTTGGGCCCACCTTGTCTGCAACAATCATCCAATCCTTTTTTTTAAAAACCGCGTTTTTGTAGTTGGTGGACCTCTAACGACTGTTGAGCCCGCTAGCGTCGCGGGCCTTTTAGTTACGCCACTGCACAAAGTACCCCTGTTTACGGTAGTGTAAACATGTTTAAGTTGAAGAAAAGACTAAAGAAATAAAAAGTCAGAAATTTTCCAAACTGAACTATAAAACCCGTTTTCTTTTTCCCTTATTCCCACCAGTTTAGCCCCCATCTAGTCCAGTTAGCAAGAAAAGATTATTCAAGAATCTCTCCTAGCTGGGAAAACATTCGAGTTGCATAAACGATTTTATAGCCCATAAATCATAGCTTTACTGTTATAGGGTTATATCTACATTTCCAAGTTGACTCTAATTAAACTCATTTAATTTGACGGATTCTCACAAAAACCAGATACCAGAATTTGTTCAGAAATTTCCGAATTCAGAAGTTAAGAAAATGTCATTCCTTAAAACTCAAAAATTCGGAACAAGGCCGCTTCATGAAAAACACATTGCTTTCCTAATTTTTAATCGATACCATTAATGCAACAAATCCTCCGTCCAAAAAAAAAAAAAAAAAAAAAAAAAAAGTGGAAAGGAAAAAATTAGTTGAGAAAAAAGTGATTTGTGACAGGTGCGATTCCAGACAACTGCACTTCTTATCTGACTCATGACAATTTGACGTAATAGTTGTCGACCTTAAAAATAATACCTGATTCCTCGAAAAAATACGATTCCAGAACCACAGGGAAGTATTAAATATAGGTGTCCAATTGCCAATGGATCAGTGGCCAAGAAATCGGTAACCGAACATAACATCGCCTAAGGACAAGAAGTCATTGTTTCGTATCAGGGATCATCTAACAAAATTTCAAATTACAAAATGAAGTTGTTAATAGTTATCGCTTTAGTGTGTTTTATTACGGTGAATGCAGCTGATAAAAAAAAAGAAGAAACAAAAAAGGATGGTAAAAAACAATTCAAAAGGCTCATCCCTGCTGACGTCCTAAGAGGTAAACATTTTTTTAATACATTTTCAATTTTTTTTTTTTTTACAACACGAAGAAGGAAATATTTCAGCTGCGTCATTTATTTTCTTCTGAGTTCAAGTGTGTGACGTTTGGCCAATTTACCAAACGAAGATTTAGCCGGTCAATTGAAAGCATAGGTCATGTGACTGTCAGCATTAACAACAACAAACTTCATCTGTTTGGGATTTAAATGCTTATAAATTTTCCGCTTGACTTTTGATCTCGAAACGGTTTTAATTTCAACATCCTCAAAAAAATTTTATGGCCAGGTTCACTGTACCCCGATTAAAACGTTCTCGAATACCGGTAAAGCCGGTAATAACAATAATAATAAAGCTCAATGTTTTGAAACGAAAAGAATATCGAACTGGAGATGAGTCAGTCTGTACGTATGGTTGCATGATAATCCATTGTGGAATAGACAAAGTCAGTGTCAGATGGTAGTGGTGGTGATGGTTATATGCGAGTCAGAATGATCATGTTGAATTAGTAGTCTCAGAGAGTGAAGCAAAGAGCTAGGTTAGTATCGGCCTGTCGCTCTATTGATAGCGATCACTCAATTTTTTCAGTGAAACAAAATGAAAGTATTAGCTGTGTTTGTGATTGCTCTTACTTCTTTTTGTTTGGCCGATGACCAAACTGATCGGCCAAAGATTTTCAGGAGGCTGATCCCAGCTGATGTCCTTAGAGGTATGTAGTAAATATTTTCCCAAAAATTTTAATCGTGTCATTTTTCATTTTTTTTTTTTTTAGTAATTTTTAGATAAGACAAAATAATTTAAATTTAGCTTAGAGATCAGCAAGATCATAATGAATTTTTTGTGACGTAATGTTCACTCGCGTGAAATGATTGTTTTTTTCCTGACAAGGACAGTTCTCGTTATAAAATTATAAAACAGCTTTGAGAAATGTTTAGAATTGCACTTCTTTGAGTTGAAAACGGCGCATTTCAATTTCAAACATCAATTTATTTTTAAACATACTAATTGGAACAACATACGAATTTGAGTTATGAAAATTAAAACATTAAACACCAAAATTTAAAAAAAAAAAAATAGAATGGTGGGTAACGATTTCTTTTAAAGGTTCTTCCCACAAATTGGAAAAAGTTGAAACATACGAGTTAAAAAAAAAATTGAATTCATAACAAAATAGTGGAAACAATTTTTTTTAAGGTCTCCCAGCCAGACTTGAAATTTAAATTGATCTGTAAACCTAGGTAATAGCTCTCTTGAGCTATAAAAAAAACTTTCCAGAGGCCCCCCGTTAGCTCAAATCATGTAGGGACTCCTTGCAAGAACTAAGCTGCAGGAACATTAATTGTATATGGAACGACTGTGGGGCTGCTACCCCTGACAACAATCGAAGGCCTCCCGCCTTTTTTAAGGAGTCCAGTCAAATCTCACAGGGTTCTTTGGTAAAATTGGACAATCATACTGATACTACTAATACTACTACTACGGCTTTACAGGGCCTGTAGCCTTGTCGCCGCATCGCAGATATTTTTCCACACCGATCTTTCTTGGCAGATGGCTCGCCAATCGGGGACTCCCAACCACCCCGAATCTCTAGATACGTTGTCTTCCCAGCGAGGCCACGGTCTGCCCTGAGGCCTTGGGCTTGTAGGGCGTCTATGAAGTAACGGTTTTATAGTCCGCGACGGGGGTGCCCCCGCTACGTGCCCGGCCCACTGAAGCCGACTTGATCACACTACTGATCAGCGGCTGTCCCGCTTCCAAAACTTTTGGAGGGCCTTAATTAGCTCAAATCATGCAGGACCTCTTCGCAAAAGCTCAGCTGCGCGGAGATGGTTTTATTGCAAGGCGGTGCGAGTATTTCAAAATCCGTATATTTCATTTCCTGTACTTGTTCTTGCAATTACAAAAACAACCACAACCGCTGAACTGTTCCAAAAGCATATTCACTCCTCTCGGATTCTGACACAGTGCAGAATGAGGCGCAGTTGCTAAGAACAAGCTCAATAGCCATTTCAGGCAAGCGCAAAAAAAAAAAAAACTCGCCCTCTTCTTTTTTCTTAAGAAATTCAACACTCTCTAGTGTAAATTTCTGATTAAGTTTGCCGCCCCTAAAATTTTGCTCTGATTTAATCTCGCACCTAACCTGGTTGTTTGTAACAACTGTTGAGCGGCCTCCGCTGGTCAGCTACACGAAACCTAAAAGAGAATGTCATCCGGAAGGAAATGAAACTCAAAAACCCTTGAGGCAATAATACTAATACCAGAAAATCCTAAATCAATACAACTTAACTACTTTTGATGAGTTGTTTGTTGCCGGTTTAATATTGTCCAATCATCATACATTAAATCGAATAAATTGAATGACCGAGCTCCATATTAAAATGCTATAGACGTTTTTTATTCTGACGTTTATACGTCATGTGTTTTATGTCACGATATCATCTGTTGTGACGTTTTCACCCGGTTGCCAAGAAATTCGTTTTATACTGCAACTATATGGTGAAAGTAAGTGAGAGAAATTGCGAAATAGATTTATGCAAAAATTGAAAGTTTGTAATAAAAAGCTTTTATATAACGATTAATCGTAATTATTATGATTTATTAAATTATAACGATAATTCCGTTATTATTAGAGTTTGGGGACATGTTTGATATAGAAAAAAAAAATAAGTCGTGTAATTAAATGAGATGTTGCTGCGGGTCAGTATGACGGAAACCGAACTAATTATTTTTAGGTTAATGTTTAAATGATGTTTTTGAAATTTTATTTAATTAAACATTTGTTGGGATTGATTTGAATAGGAAACGTTTTAGGGTAGCAGATTTAACGGTTGTAAGTTTGTGTTCAAGACATGAAATTGTTAAATAATAACTATAAACAAGGTGATGCAACTGTTGTTAACAAGTTAGTAATTAAAAATTTCGCTAAGATGTTATTTTTGTAATGATTTCGCTTCCATAGTGTTGCCGGAAAATGTACATCAGTGAAAGTTTGATTATTTGAGAAAAGCTGTATATTTAGCTGAATAGTCAGGAATGAGTATAATTTTAAAGACATTTTTTAGGGGTAATCTCCAATAAATGATTTATGGTTTGGCTCTACAGACAATTTAGCGCACTGGTAGACCTTTTTGTCATTAGATGAGTTTTGCCCTGCTTCGAGAAAGACATCTAGGGTCCTAGTTATTGGATTAATTATGCCCAGCTCAGCTACAGAAAGTAGCCTAAGTTATCAAACACTGTCGACACAGACTACAACAGGCTACACTATCGACCATAGCCGTGAATCGAGCCATGTAGAGGTTTTAAGGATGGGAAAGAGAGGAGGAGGTATCGGCCTTAAAAGAGTCATCGGCATGGGCGCCTAGAGTCCGATTCCCAATAGAAACCTATGTTCAGATCTGAGTCGACTTGAAAGTTAGAATCAACTCAGATCTGAACATAGACTGGTGGCCAATAATATAGTAGCCGAAGCCCATTTTCAAAGGGGAAATGTCTGCCTCCTAAAAAGCCGCAGTACTTATTCTATAACGAAGCGACCTAGATCCGCGAAGTGCTCAGAATTTCTCAGTATTTCTTAGAAGCCAATACTTCACCTCCTCCTTGATTTTTTTGAGCTGTTGCAATTTTTCAATCTCATCTGGTAACAATTTAAAATAAAAAGGAACAGTACATTGCAACTGCCTATCTAAGCTTATTTACAAACTTCTCTAGCCTCCTGCAGAAGGCAAGCTAGTCAACTATTTGTGTGATATTAGGGCTTTCTTCTATATCGACCTGAAAAGCTTAAATGAAATAATTTTTATTGCATCTTATTTTTTGAAAACGGGCAAAAACATAGCTTATGCAAATACGAATCTGACTACGATCTCGGATTTTTGATTTATGTCATCGTTTACAAGTATTTGGCAAAATGATGGTTAGGCCTTTATTACACACACTTGCATGTATCGCGTCATCTTAAGAAACATTAATGATTAAAATTTGTATAGCCGAAAACGCCAAAACCCTATTCAAATTTTCCTTTTTTAAACAAAATTAAAAATCATTTGTAAAAAAAAAACTAAACTATAAGGCTAAGTGAAACGGACAATAAAACTCTAGGCAAGGCCATTCTAATCACCATAATTGCCTTTAATATCGCTTCTTCTTGGTATTGTTTTAAATTAGATCCACTACAACTTTCTTTCACAAAACTCCGGGGAAATCCGTGCCATAATTCCCTAACAAATCGTGAATCATTTCCTATAATTATATTCAAGTATCACGCTCATAATAAAACTAATTATCCCGAAAAAATAAAGTTAAGCTCGAAATTCTTCATTAATGCGCAAGATCAATGGAGCGTATTTCCTTTAAAAAACACGGTATATAAATGCTCGTGTGTTTGGTTCTTGCGTGGTTATTCCAACACAAAGACGTGCAATATTTTTATACACTTCTGCAATTTACAAAAATTAGGAAGAAAATAAATAAAAAAACAAAGGAAACGTCTGTCCGGGCTATTGATTTTCAACGGGGGAACTTTTCCGGATTCGAAATTAAATTTAAACTTTGTCCCTGTAAAAAGACCTCGAGGTTTTTCAATGAGATTTTCAGAGGCTCATCTACCGTGAAAAGATATTCTGTAATTAATACCTTGAAATCATTCGATCAGGTTTTGTCCTTTAAATAATTTGCAAGTATTGTTAATGATATTATAAACAATAGAGCTTATGATATAGTCCTAGCCCAGAAAGAGTAGTACCAGTGGCGTCGCGATATTTTCGGGGTCCCTTGCTGATATTTTTGAGATTTAATCAGGCCCCAAAATCCAATTTGCCCTCAGCGAGCCTCAGTAGCTTGATTTCTGATTTTTCTTGGGGAGGAAGAGAGACACGTTCATCTGGGTGAGCTGAAGACCCTACATAGAAAGAGACTGGCGAATGGCTACAGAGAAACTGATTGGTCGACCGATTTCGAATGCCATGACAGGTCGCCATTTTGGAGATTAAAAGAAAAATTTGAGAAAATCATGTGTGCCAATATTTATTTTCCCTTCTGAAAAAGACCAACAAATGTTCTGTCTTCTGCTGATACCAGCAGCTAATTTTTCAAAAATGAGAACAGCAGACGAATTAAAATGGCGTTCAATTTCTTAATGGCTGCGAGTTCACCAGTCTTTTTCTACAGGGTCTTTAAACTCAAGTATAAAAAAGACTCAAGGGGGCCAAAAAAATTATTTCATGGGAGCTAAAAATCTTAGGGGGACAAGAGAACTTTGGTGAGGACGAATGT